>OW387144.1:13349950-14549950 GCA_936440205.1 Lepidonotus clava
CCTTCACTCCCTCTGAGTTTTTCTACACCAACCTACACCATTAAATCTTACTATCCTAAGAGTGCATTGACGCACCTGGGGAAAAATAAGGAGGAAAAAGTCCTTCCTTACACGGACATATTGCAAAGTTGGGATATTAATTGAATAATCTATTAATGTTATTGCTATTATCAAACACAAATGATAAAAATAAAAGTAAAATACTCACGGTCAAGGCCTCCTATATAGTGCATCGTGATCTCACAGTGGCCCCAGACTGCACTGACTATGGGGTAGAGTTTCTTTCCTTTGAGGCCGCGGAAGGCCACTCCAAGGTACTGTCCATCCACGACAAAACTCAGGGTACCCTCATCCATGTCGAGCACGACGAGAAACTTGTCCGGCACGACAAAGTTCTCGTCTGAGTTCAAAATGCTTGGGTAGGTCTGCCCTGGGTTGTTTTTCATGTCGTGGTAGAGCTTATTGCGACCGAGGTCCCAGCCCCAGGACTCGGCGTTGGAGCCCACGAGCGATTGGTAGCCAACGCAATGGAGTGGCGCATCTCGTGTTGCCACGCCAACGACTGCATGCGTACCCCGCTGCCGCGTGCTCCAGTGGATTTCCCATACGTGGAGACCCCGCGTGTAGCCGGCTCGACCTCGGATGCAGTCTGTGCTCTGTGCCACCGGATGGCGATGGAACGTGAGCAGGTCATCTTCTTTGACGAAGATATTGAGCGACCGGTCGTCCGGGTTCCACGACTGCGAGATCTGAACTTCTTTGGCCGCCACCGGCATGTCAAGCAGCATGTCGAGCCGGCTGGGCTTCTGGAAGTCCGGATTGTACATGATCTGCTCGCGACTGAGGGCCTTGTAGGTCGGCTCCCTCGTAATTGTCTTGATGCCCCCCGACACCTTTTGGCCCATGTTCATGGGTTTGAGTGGGGCTTTGGCAACGGCTTCCAGCTTGGAAAGAGCGCCCGTGCGGTCTCCGTCCCACAGAAGAAAAAAAAGAAAGGAAAAAGAAAAAAGAAAATGGATGGGAGTAAAATTAGGTGCTAGCGTTGATACATCGGTAGAACTTTTGGGTGCGGCTGAATGGAGTGAAGCGCCAACCCTCCGGGCGCCACCAATGAAGATGGCGGTTGAGAGCAGGTAGTGGAATCGATGACCAACGAAGGAGTTGTTGGCGAGAGGTGGACTATGTCTAGGTGAGAAGCGCCAGGTAGGTGAAACAGCTCGCCTTCCACTCGTGTGGGCCTAGGGTACAGTCTGAAAACAAACATACAAACTAGGTTAGCAACGTATACTTTCATCTTTTTTGAGGATGGGGGAATCTATCCCCATTAAGGTTATATATCAAATTTGTTCCTACAATTATTATCCTTTCATGGAGATCACTAAAACAATTTATCCACTATATATTTCATTCTTGGCTTGAAAAAACGTACATAAAAGACGTAGAGACGGATGAATCACAAATATTAATGTCACATACATACACGTTAAATTTAACTTATTTTACTATGTATTTCTAAACTATTTTACCCAATAAACAGGTACAAAGAAACTGTGATGACACCATATGATAGTGATATGACGACTAGATTGCTTAAGTTTTGGACAAATATCCCTAGCCCTAGGGGATCTGACGACATACTCGTGCGCTGACATCAGAACCACGTCCACACACAGGTGGATTCTTATTATTCATTATACATGTACAAGTCGGCATCAGAAATATAAGGGGGCTGATGTCATATAGATGACGGACTACTTTCTTTGTTATAACACGAGTCTGACCCCTGCTGACCTACTTGGTAACCACGTCTGTTTCATATCGCCTATTTCTCTATTAAAGGATCCCTCTGCGCTGATATAGTTATAAATGTGTATTTATAGATTTGGGAAGTTTCTTAGGATACTGAATACTAATCCCTTTAATTATTTGGAATTGTTTTTGGGGCAAATGTATGTAATTGTTCAATTTGATATGGGTATGCATTCGTTGGTTATTGGTTGCTTTGTGCCCTAATTCATGTACATGTATAGGTATACATGACAACTTTAATAGAGTCCGTACGCCTACCTCTATATAATTACAATTTACATATATGTAGCTATAGTATTAGATACGCACTATGGGCAATGTAATTAATTTAGACGTTAAATTAGGTTAAAGTGTTCACAGAAAGTGTTAATTGGGTGGAGAGAAGTTACACTTACATTTGCAGTGGCCTTTTAACTCAACTTAACTTAAGGAGTTAACTTTCAGATTTCCGTACAAGTGTTCGAAATTATGGGTGCACCCTGCACCTGGTGTGCATGATTCTGCAGCCGGGTGCTCTTTTTTTTCTTTTTATTTGTACACCCATAAAATGTAGATTTATCAACGTGACCCCTTTCATTAGACTATATAGTAATATGCACCCATAATTTGGTACGTGTAATTAAATGGTAAATTGGGTTAAAGTGTTCACAGAAAGGGCAAATGGTCGTTACACTGACATTTGAAGTTAATTGCAGCAACAATAACTTCTCAGTCAAGGTAAGTATTCCCATGAATACACATGTAGGTTCCCATGTATACAAAAACGCGTTTCTGCACTAAATATTGATATAATATAGCATTATTAGTAATATTTACATATATACGAATAATATTTGATTTTAATGAACACCACAAGTAAAATACTATGACGCAATACTATCAAACAGAAGGGGAGGTGGTGACACAAAATATTAAGTGTCTCCCATCCCCTTGATGTTTCTCTCAGTCAGTCATAATAAAACATTTAAACGCATTTTCTATTTTGGCGAGGCAGTGCCCCCCCCCCCCCCCCCCACGACCCCTGTTCCCTTGACACACTTATACCCACGCGTCCTGCTTACAGGGGCTGGGAGGGGGAGCCCCATGACGTCAGCCCCCCATGACCCGACCCCCCGACGGCCGGGGTCACTTTGTTCTGGTGTAGGGGGACCCTGGGCCCAGCGCTACCCACAACACAAAGAGAACGCGTGGGGCTTGGACTTATTGTAGGGGGAGGGGGGTTGCTTGGGTTTGGGTTGTGTCTAACTCTTGTAGTTATATGTATTATTTATCAGTTAAAAAATAATGTGTTTTACTACAAAAGAATATATGAGAAGGGGAAAAATGTATGACCTATTTTTTCTCTATGACCTTCTTTGTTAGTTTTAAACGCATTAATGCGCTTGTAGGACATTTGTAGGCAACTTAATGCGTTATTTTCCAAATTAATGCGCCCAACTTTCTGGACCAGATTCCACTCCAATAGAAGAACTCAGGAGTTATTTTTTGGTTTTCAATCTCAATCTATTTTATAACTGTTCTCCATCATGACTAGTGGTACTTGTAAAAGTTCCACGAAAGTTGACAAAAAAATCTATGAGCGAGGGACATTCTAAACAAAGACTGCATGGCGTTTGTATTAAAATACATGCATGTACTTTATGGTAATCTTAGGCTCAGGGTAGCACCTGCACCTATCCAACTTATCCCATGCTGGTTACTGGTTAATTAACACTTAACTATACCCCTTTCGTGACCAGGTTGACTAAATGAGGCCTTATCAACTCAACCAACAAGCAGGATATGCAGGATTACCTGCACAACTTCTGAACAAACCCCCATACATTAGACTCTTATTATTACCCTCACCCCTTACTTTTACCCTAACCTATCACCCCAGCCCTCATAGCCCTAAGCCCCTTACCCCCATGTTCCCTAACCCTCACCCCCATCTATATTTTGGCATATGAGGGTTGTTAAATTCTCAGTTTATACTAAATCAGTCAATGCTTATGGTGAATATTGAGCATCACGCGATTAGAGCAATTGATTTCATATTTTCTCTACTTTTTTCTTCTTGGCTAGCTTTAAAAAAATGCGGATGATAAGAGCGATAAAAACTGTCACGTCATGAGTCTTCTCTTCCTTTTTTTGTAGAGATAACTGATATTTTGGGGAATAAATACTCAGTCGGGTTCGGAAACAGGTTTTTCTTTAAGGCTGGTCTTACTTAATACAAAAAACATAAAAAGAAGAAGAAAAGAATCACACATGTTCACAAATATTCTGTGCATGCATGCAACAACACCCGACATCCCACCCTGACCCACTCCCAAACTCTGCATGTCATGAATATCAATAACAAACAATGCAACTCTGATTACCAAATATTCGTTTACCTTTTTATGTTCATAGCGAATATGGGGTAACTGGTGACCAGGTCCAATACAAAACACTCCCTAGTTCTAAAGGTCTGGATGTATGTTGTACTCAAGCCCTACTCTACACTAGGCCCTTGCACTTTTAATATTTGCACTGACCCATACTGCACCTAATTCTGTGAGAAAAGTCGCTGAGTTGTCAAAAGATTGAAAAGGGGGCATTGGGCCGACAGGTGGAAAAATAAAGCCTGGGACCTGAGTCCCAAGATACAAAATCTTTCTCCGGACATCCTAGACTGTAAATCGTACCGCCAAACAGAGCTCCCGTATCCGCCTTTCCACGAAAAGCAATACAATGTCGAACCCATACTATTCTCTACCAAGGCAAGCAAAAAAAATTCTGGTGAACATTTTTAAAATTTCAGTTTTCCCTTGTCTTTTCATTTACTAATTTGGGGGCTTAAAATGCCATAAAACGCCATATAAGGAATTCAGTTTGAAAATATTTTTTTCTGAGGTGATGATGTAAATATATCTTAAACCAGATTACAAACTGAAAACTTACATCCCTGTATAGATATTGATTGACCAGTCAACTGGAAACAATTTTTTAAAAGACTAGCCTTAATGGATCAGACAAGGGCCCTGACGTTATAAACGACCCTGTATTTATAAGGGTTTAGGTGCGGGAGACTAGAACGTAGAACATAGGGGGTTTACCAGCGGGGTGGACGAAGCGGGTCACTCAGATTACAGTTAGCACGAGCACCTGTCCACGCGCCACTGACCCCGACACAACTCCCACCACACCCTCCCCACGACCCCTCGGGCTATACTTATGGAAAAGTGTTTCAAGTGGAGCGGGTGGCCTGAAATTCCCAATTTTTACTCCCCCCCCCCTTTTTTTTTTAAAAAAGAAAATGAAGGGGTGGAAAAAGAAGGATTTTTTTTTTATCTCTCTCTTTTTTTTTTTTTTTTACTGATTTTCCAAATTCCACCAGCCGGCAGTGTTAAGCAAAGGTTGGCCCCATCAACGAATATATACAGAAGTTGGCCTCATACATACAACTAACCAGCCATACATTCCCCCTCAGTACTTTATTAGTACTAACTCGATTACTAAGTACTTACTCGACTGCTCCCCCCCCCCCCCTCCGGCATCAAGAACTTTGAATAGTGAGAAGCAAATAAAGCAAAAAAAAAGAAAAAAGAAAAATACATATATATATTTGGCCATTTTGGATACTTAAAATATTGTTCTGAAATGCATATTATTCCCCCCCCCCCCCTCCCAAACTATAGGAATAAAATACATACACACAAAAGGGGTGTTGATCACACCGTAAATTTCCCACCCTTAAACTTGGGGTTTAACCCAGTTTCTTAGTCCCGGCGTAGGTCGAGTCTAGCTGTAGCATGGGTTGAAATAAGTTGGGGGGTTGGGGGGGGAGGGTGTCCGGGGGGGGTGGGGACGCCCACCTGTCACCGCCCAACAATGGGCACGCGTGTAGTGTGGGATATGACCACCAGGTGGCAGTGTGAGCGCGTGTCACACATGACACAGGCAACAAAACCGGGGGGACCCCCCCCCCCCCCACCCGAGTCTCCCCACCCCCCAAGCCCAACGCCACTCGAAATACTTCGCTTTCAGATGCATTTCACAACATGATCTATGGTATTTGAACGAGCAGGTTGGGTGCAATAATAGATTGCCATAAGTCTAATTTTCTGTTATTATAATACTGTCGAATCATTAGTGTTTCTTGTATGTAATTCATTTCACGAGATCTACTGGGTATGTATAATGTATGTAGGCACTTTGCAGTTGTGGCTCAGAAGTTGTACTTCAATACACAATGCATCAATTTATTATTGGGGTCAAGCCTTTCAGGCCAAGCCTATGGCTAAGTAAATTTACATAGTTACCTAACATGAACGATCTGACATCGAGGAATGATGTAAGAAGCTAATGCCCGGTCATACGTAAAGCTGGTTACCAAAATCTCTTTGAATTTGGCATCCCCCCCCCCCCCCCCAAAAAAAAAAAAATCTTTTCAATCATAGTCATCATTATTTTCGGTTTCGGGATAGATTTCTTTGGGATATATATTTTCTCCTTTTTGTGTGTTTTACCTATCTTTATGACTTGTACATTGCTCGCATCCGTCACAAAAGCTAGGTGTCGTTATGTAAAAAATAGTAATCAATCTTCCGCACGTTCTTCCGCACATGTTTAGTGTAATATCATATGATTATAATACTTTCATTACATATTTCAAAGAGTTGAATTAGTAGGTCACCACCTCCAAATCCCTAGACTAATTCGTGCGTTCATCGATTCGGCTTAAGACGATTAAAGCTCAAGCTATAATTAGAAGCTATAATTAGAATGAGGAAAATCAATCACATACAATCAATCACATAGGTATATGTATGTTAAACTTACTGGACAAAAATATTCTAAAACCCAAAACTGAATGTCATACATGAAATAAATATTATTAAATTACAGTCGGAATGACTTGATATCATAAAGACAGACATTATCCTAGTTGTTAAGTTAGAACTGACACAGGTTAAATGTTCGCCATTGACAATCTAACCATTGGTTTCATTGATGTGAAAGTACAGGGCAAACACATTAAAACCAGACAGTCTTACTTAACACGCAATGGTAGGAATTAAATTAAACTACCGAGTTTTCAACATTCCAGTGATCATGATTATAACTGAACGTATACATGTATATATTCGTGCTGTCCATATTTTCGCTTAATTTGCCTTTGTGAAATATCCGGATAAATATATTTCGGTGGGGAAAAAAAAAGATCTGTTTGCAAAATATTGACATCATATGTGAATGGTTCTTCTGTGGTTCATTCGCGAAAATGTATACACGCGAAAATATCTACATTTACAGCATAATTATGATTTTCCTCGTTTTGTAATGGCATGACCTTTTAGGTGTTTACCACCTTTTAACTGCACATTAACTGTTTAACGACTTTGGCGGTGTCTTTCTTATTCATTTTCCTATTTCTTTTACAGAGAGAACTATCCACATACCAATTAGGTTTTTGCTATCGTTGAGACGAGAGACCCGATATCCCGGGGTCGCCCCATGCACTTATTATAGTTGTGTTATTGTGAACTATAAAAGGAGGATAATAAAAAAAAAATTGTTAACATACTTCGTCTACAATTGCTATTCAGAATGAGACCGACAAAAATTTAAAAGGATATATAATTTTGTATATAACATTCAGACACGTCAACCCCTTTTTATTAATCTTAAGATGCCATAAACATGATGGACGCAATTATCCAAAAAAAAAAAAAAAAAAAAAAAAAAATGACGTGTTTTAACAGATAAATTCTGAAATAGAACAAAATTATGGAAACTTACTTAATTTCATACCGTATTAAGGAAAAGTATCACCACCGTCTCCTCCCGGCGTCTCCTCCTTCCTAATCCTATGGTAATCCTCTGGGGTGAATCTCCTATGTCTAACTTCCATATATTAACTACTATGGAAGGACCCTATTACATTGGGAAACCCTCTGGTCAGATCAAGTAGGGTCCCTCGTTATCCATGAACCACTCCTGACCCATACAAAGTTTTCAGGTCAATTAAAACAACTGGAAACTCTCGTTTGGTACATAATACAGGTGTGACAGGTTAACAGGAATCACCCCTGGAGGGGTGTGTCACACCTATAGGATGGTGTCACTCAAGGTACATTACTTATAGCAAGTAGGTGTTAATAAGGGTGTATACTCATAGGTAGGTGTTAATTTAGGTGTATACCTATAGGGAGGTGTCCTTAAAGGAGTGTCACACATACAGGTAGGTGTCATTAAAGGTGTGTATGTCCCCTATGGTTGACACCGACCCCTCCACCTGGGCCAGGTGCACCCCCCCCACACGTGGACCCCCCCCCCCCCCCCCCCTCCCCCCACTCTCCTAGCCTTCACCTGGTCCACCTGCACCCGCCCTAACCCTTCACCTGTCCTCACTTATCTCCTGTACTAAACGACCAAGATAACACGTTATCTGAGGGCCTTGGGCAATGAAACTATTTGTTCACATTCGCAGACATGAAACTGACTTCTTTTTCCTTATTCTTTGGTATGACTAATTGTAATGTAATGTCGTCATTTTCCAAATGTCAACATGTTTGGGTGAGGAGGGGCAGTGGTATGGCATCAGTTAAAGAAATTCAAAACAAAATCATAATAGTCTTCCGTATGTGCGCCAATTTTAGATAGCATGTCATTGTGAAATAGCTCTCAATAGCGATGTAGGAAGCACGTATACATACGATGCAACAACAGTGTTTGTATGCTCAGTCTATGTATGTTTTTAAAAGTCAACTTTTTTTTCCCGTACACACAGAATTCTACTTATCAACATGATATCAAGGCTTGACAAATCGGGTGTCCGGACGCCCGGGACAACCAGGAAAAGGTGCTGGGCAACCAAGTAGAAGGGGCTAGTTGCCCGCTGGGCAACCAGGATTTTGTATAACATAGATACGTCTTTTTTTTACCCAGTAGTTGTTCAACAGAATGACAAATGTTTTTGACACCATATTCACACTTATTTGACTATATTTCTCTAAAAGTACTTAAAATTTCCGTCAGTTAATTCATTAGAATTGCCCTTAGGACATAATTACGTTAATTTCAATTTCAATATTTCTATGAATATTCTGCCATCCTAAACTTGGGCAACCACGAGAATCCACTGGGCAACCAAAAATGAGTTAGCAGTTGCCCGGGGGACAACCAGGTGGGAAAACGATTTGTCAAGCCCTGTCAGATATGTAGTAGTACACATTCAATCATTCAAACAACCCACCGTCAAAATCAAAAGAGCATTACTGGGGCATTGTTTTGGGATGTCCAGTTTTTGTGTGCACATTCTTGACCTAGTTTCTCCTTGTAGTACAGTAGGACGGTAGTAGTAGTACCGAGGCCCGTCCGGATTTGGCGAGGCGCCGGCAACAAAGGGTTAAGGCTGTAATGCAGGGCCTTCCCCTGGTTATACTACCTGGCTCCCTACACCTGGAGACCTAAGCCTTTGAGTGGCGGGGGCCGCCTGTTCATCCCTGATACAGACTCACCATCGTCCCTAATTAGGTGGTTTAATTGGTATGTACAGGAGGAATATGATACCACTGTATTGTGGGGTGGCATAATGGTATTCAATTTTATAATAATTATTGTTGAGGTAAACTAAACTTTGTGAATTGAGGTGTAGCAGAGAAACGGTCCCTGAATATTTTGTTTCTGTCGACTGACTAGCTTTGGATTATAGATGAAATATTTGATGTAATCATTTGATACGTATACATGCACATTTAGGTTGATGGCTCGGTATGATACTTCGAATGATACACATGGGGGATACAATACCTAGAAACCTGAATATTCATAATCTAAGGAAATTCCATTTAATTTACCATTGAGACACTGACACATGAACGCGTTCTGTTATTCTACAGGATGAGGGTATATTGGGAATGAAACCCTAACCCAATTATAAAATCTTGAATAGTAAATTCAAATAGGAAAATAGTTCCTATTGTCAATCTCCGATATATCCTGCATTGGACGAAATTATCCTGAAGAATCATGGTCTATAATTACACTAAATTTTTCTCGAAAAAATAATAGAAAAGAAAATAACTGACTCGCTTACAAAATATTTTATACATAACTTAGCATGAGTTAAATTTAAAGGGGCCATCATCCTAACCTACCAACCAAATGAGAATTTCAGGGGTTTCGACATTACTACTAGTACTACCATAAATAATAGCCCCTCGTTGTATAACTATTAGCTTAGATACGCTTTGTGATCTCATCTAACCAAGCTTATCCATGCAGAACGCTCACTGTTCCCCCCTCTTTGTGATCATGCCGATGACAGTACCTGCATGAGACAATGAGCGTTATGACGGATTTACTGTTATGTAACATTCGGTGGATCTACTATAGTGATGACAGGGCTACACACCTGAATCTAACCTACCGTAAATGTCATTATTTTCGCGTGTATATTAATTTTCGCGAATTTGTAATAATGTTAAAATTACGTAGGTTTCATTTGACACTGTATACATTTTCTCGGATATATATTATATTCCATTAACGTGAACTGAGCTCAAATATACAACGCTGATTTAATACTAATACATTTATAGTATTAGGCCCTGGGTTACTCAAGTGACCAAGCCTACCTACTGTCTCAATAAGTTCCCCAGCATTTTGCAACAAATAGAAAATTAATAAATAAATAAAAAATAAAGACATGAAAAACTTGTTTTTCCTGTTAATCCGACAACACTACAACTTACGGTAACAGATAAATTCTGTGTGACAATTTAATCCCCATCACTCTTTTTTTTGAGAGTAGACTTGGTGTAAGTCTACTTCAGAATCAGAAGCAAATATTTCAACGTTAAGTGTCATTTATAAGTTTACTTTAAACATTCATACGCAAACTGACAAAGGGTGTACTACCATAAGTATGGCTTTGTTAGTCTGCACCGTGTTTTTATTATCAAATCGGTCAGTGGGTCAGGTGGAGGTTCGTATGATAATAAACAGGATCTTGGGGTCAAGTACTACTGTGTCAAAGATAAGTAACTGATAAAGAGAAAGTATGTACACGTGTTGGATAAAACAACAATAACAACAAAGCCAGAATGATGTACTTATAAATTATACACATCAATGAATGCTTATCCCCTTAGAAGAATTTTGAAGCAATGACATTGCAAATATCATATAGATATAGGAAATATATCTCATTTATGAACTGGGTAAAATCTAAAATATTTCGAAAGTATATATTTTGTGGTTTAATTTTACGCCCGGGACTAGTGTAATATATATTGGGCTAGTACAAAAAGACAACTACTCACCCGGCGGACAAGTGGCTAACAATGCTGAGCTTTATTATTATCCCTGAATAATCATCATTAGGAGGAATTATTATCCCTGAATAATCATCATTATCATCAATATAAATATAATCAGGGTTTTAGGGGGTTAAACAATAATACAAAAAACACAATATAAGTCAGTCAGTGTGTCAGGGAAAAAAGCCCATGCATTCAGGTGATTCATGGGGATGTTACTATTGTTAGGCCTTTCCCGGTGCTATTGGCTATAGATCATTAGTTCCAGTGAAGATGACTCATAGTGTTTTACCTAGTAGTAGTACCACTGCTATAAATATAATGTGTCCTGTTATGGAGTAACTGGGCAGGTAAACAAACAGTGGTGGCAGCCGTAGGAAGTGTCTAATAATATATTGATTTACCTGGGACACTGGACCATGATGGTAGGGAGGGAGGGGGGTGGGGTGTTTCTTAGCAAACTCTTGAAATTCGTAGCTTTGATACTAAGTGATCAATCATAAGCATATCTAGACTTAAGTAGCCAAACTTCTTAAGATTAATAAGAATGCAGTTATGCTGTCAGATAGCCACACTTGATTCAAAGAGCATCATTGAGATCGGTCTATGGAATACGTCATCCTAGAGACATTCATAATTATGAATTATTTACTCAGTCAAATGTATTACCCTTAGCACTTAGACGAGAATACTTTCTATTAACAACAGCTTGGAGACTAGTCTATAATAATGGCATTTTATTACTGCATACTGTCAATGAAACAACGAGAGCGGCCCAGGGACCCAGAATTGATGTATTTACACCAAAAAATACTAGGCTGATGAAATCACCTGTGTATATGATGGGCAAAGTGTGGAATGAATTGGATTCCAGGTTACGAGTTATTAGGGATAAAGATTGTTTCAAGAAGGAAGTGAAAGATCTGTTGTGGGCAAGGTACTTGAATAGTATTGTGGTATAATAGGGGGGTATATTAAATAGAACCACATTCAACCAAGGTGAAATCATCTCATCTCATATTGAAAGGAAGCTTGAGGAATTCCTATTCTAAGGGGAATTGAGTGAGTGAATTGAGTGTACATATCATGAATCACCTAACTCTGTTGGTGATGATTTGCAGATTGAGCAGGGACTGATGTTAATTATTATATTTGGTAACCTAGTTGACTTTGTATGCTTTTTGTAACAAGTGGATGAGACACCAACAGATAATATGTAAAAAATTATGGCTGGATAGGGGGGCAGACAATGATAATCTCCTTACCCCTACCAGGATAAATAAAATGATTAAAAAAAAAAAAGAGCAATTATATGAGGAATTTATCCAAAAGGTATTTTATATTTGGTAACCCATATTCACACGTGTTACTGTATCAAGTACATGACAGTTGACACACATATATATCACGATAAAGTAAATGATACCAGAATACCATGGTAAAAGTTGGTGATAAACTGCGCCATTTTTTGATATCTCACTTAGTAGCAGGTCAGTGTATCTTTTTCTCACCTGGGACGTGCGGCAAAAAGCCAGGTGAAACACTGACCCTCGTCTACCTGAAACACTGACCCTCGCCTACCTGTCACAGCAGCTCGGGACACTGGAGGCTGTGATATTAGGTTTGTTATGAAACCTACCTAAGGCCACCCTGAAAATATGTTTGTTTTCAATGTCCAGTCCGACTGCTGCTGCTGTAACAATGACCTAGCCTTCTGTGTCATTATTCAGGAATTGGATAAAATATTAAAATGTAGGTGCCCCCTTTCCAGAAATATAATCTATTAGTATTAGAGGTGTTAATATCATTATATGATTTGGCAGTTGGAAATATCAAATACCAGGTGATTTAACTACGAAATTCATACAAACACTTCTTAGTGTATGACGTATTGCAATTTCGCATTATTCCGGCGATTTAATGATAAGTATTGAAGTTTAGGAAATGGCAAACTACCATGAGCAGTCTCCTGGATTGTTATTTCCATTATCACTGTACCAGTCTCATGGATTGTTATTTTCATTATCACTGTACCAACATCTCGCCAATTCTTTGAAGTTTTATCTACATTTACAGATTGAAAGAGGTGATAACCAACCCCACAGGAAGTGTGAAGATTAGAGAACAGAGCCTAGAAAGTTTATTTAACAGTTCTCAGCCCATTAACATCTACATGGGGACAGGATGGGGAGGTGTTGTTACTTCAAAGAAAAAGATTGTTATCATCACATAGCTCAGTACCCAGCCAGGATGTTTGTTTAGCAACAATAAGGCTCAGCCTCCAATACAAAGAATTTCTTACAACAATGAATACCTACAAGTCAACGACCCACAATTTAGTATGAAGCCTACTTTTAATCCGATAGGCTCTACAGGGCCTAAAACTAAGACAATAAGACACGTTAATATCTCAGTATTATGAATTACTAAGCACCCCTAGAGGGCAACTGTTATAATATCCTGCTTAGGGCCTGATTACACTTCTGAATAATTCATTTATGAATAGGTGCGACATACGCCTAGAAGGTCATTTATAAACGCAATTACTATTGTCTAACTTCCAAGGGGTGGATGGGACGCTCAGTAAGGGACATCTGTGCCCCACGTGCGCTGGTGAACCCTGCTTGCCCCCTCCCCCCTCTCTCACCCCCCCCCCCCTCCCCCCTACCCCCTGGGACGGCGTGTACAAAGGGGCGTGTGCCCCCGCTTGGGGGAAACAGCTGGGTGGACACTGGGGCTTTGAGGTCAGTCTCGTCATGCCCCAGTGGTTCTACTACTTCTAGCCTGCAGCAGCCGCGTATGGCCCAATGATAATGGAATGATAAAGGAGGGGTGCTATTAAAATTCAAAGATCGAAGTTCAACTCAAATGCGTGTATTTGTAACATGCATGTGGCCCCGTCCTAGGCTAGAGACTCCCTAGTCTCTTTAAAAATTAGATAGGCCTAACTTGAAAATACTACCTGAGTTAGCCTGGGCTTTAATTTTTTCATTGTCATTGGAGATTATGCCTTGCCTGCCAGTAAATTATTTGATAAAGGAGGGGCTAGCCTATCAAAATTCAAAGATCGAACTTTAACTCAAATAGGCCTATATAGATTTGTATCATGTACGTGGGCCTAGGTCCCATATAAGTCTCTTTAAAAATCAAAAAGGCCTAACTTGAAAATACTAGACCTAAGTTAGGTTAGCATGGGCTTTAAAATTAACATTGTCATTTGAGATTATGCTGTGCCTGCCAGTAAATTATTTGACAGCAAAGCATTTTTCCAGTAGATCTAATACTATTTGATAATGGCTAATAACTCAATAGTCTTGTTCAATAATTCAGGGCAGGCTTGTACTAAGTTATCTCAGTGAGTAACAAAGCTGGATTTGACAGCTTTACTCACAACCGGAAGTGACAATAGCTCCTTGACAAAGAACTTGAACGTGCTGAAACAGCGCTGAAAAACTCGTGTTCCTGGTTGACTTTTGGATCGAATGGCTAAGCTGGACTGTTTGCTGTACGTGTATATTGGTCCTTATGTGTTGAGATACGGTAGGAGTTTGTCTATTCGGAATGTAGGCCGAAAAACACAATGAAAATGGGGGCCCAGTCGTTGACCCGCATAGAACAGCGTTATGGCTGAAACCCTTTGTCTACCAAGACATCACCCCACCTGTCAAACGTCTAAACGTCCGTAAATCACCATCAAATCTCACATGGCTCCATAATATGGAAGATTTAGTCCGTATTTGTATGTGTGTTTAATTTGGAAGTGGAAATTTGAGTGTGAAGTGATAAAATCGACGTTGTTTTGGGGTCGAGTTGGACGGCCCTTCGCGTCCTGAATGCTACCGCTTACAGTAGCGTTGAAAACTAAGGCGAAAGTCAGCGCTGTAGACGCCGATGAAATGCGATTTGTGGGTACTGTACCTTAATAATCTTGTTCTTGTGTCGTTGAATCTACGCCCAGTTTGTCAGGGGTCTCGGCTTGGTCTTTAGGATGGCATAATGTGGCTCGTGAGTGAAAAACTTTATCCCTGAATCCAGCCACATACGACTGCCAAGACCCTTCTGTACAATAAAAATGGCGACTGTGACTCGGACGGTCACGTGACCATATTGGCTTTTGCTGGTTCCCGGTTCAACGTTATGTACATCGGAATACGGCGAAACAGGTCCGAGACCAGCGAGCGAAAGCGTGCCTCCAATCTCCAGCAGAGTCTTGATGCATTTGCATTGGATTTGGGGATTGAATATCTGGAAGGAGAGTTTAATAACCTGACGTCATTTAAAGAGACTCACAGAAATGCTGAAAAAAAATGGGATCACAGTGAAACCTCTCAACATAGATCTTATATATCATCTAATAACTGGTATGTAAATTATTCCTAGCTAAATAAAACTATAAATTCATTAATTCACTTAGAAGCCCTACCTAGATCTACATGTGAATTTGATAATAAAGACCAAAAAACAAAACAAAACAAAGCCCCCCCCCAAAAAAAAAAAATAAAATAAAATAAATAAATAAATAAATACAAAAAAAAATACAAAAAAAAAAAATAATAAAAAAAAAAAATAAATAAAAAATAAATAAATAATAAAACAACAACAAAACTGGACAATAATGGTGGGTTTGGGGACTTTCACTGGAGAAATTTTTTAAATTGAAATTTGTTGTGAAATTGTCTAGGCCTAAAGAAAATTCTTGTGTTCAGGTAACCCGACCTACCCTAAATTTTAGGCCCTACCCTAATTTCTTTGAGGAAAATTGTTCCAAATTTTCTTTTTAAAATCCATAAAAATTCACCAGAAAAGCATGGAGCAGCTAGGAAAAGCATAAAGATGCTCAGGGAACATATTTCAGAAGTTGAAAATTGTGTTAGAAGATCTTAAATATGTTCTTTAATTTTCAATACCCCAGGTGTTTATTTGATAAGTAAAAGATGAGCAAAAAAGAAAAAGAATACCTAGTTCTACCTACCTTATTTTTTCCGATCTATGTTACCTGAACACACAAATTCTTCTCTCTTCTTTTGGCCTTAAAACAATTTCGCATAAGTGATCGATCAACGCAGAATTTATTATCAATTTTTTTTCCCCAAAAAATAGACAAAATATCATTCATTATTTTAATTTTGATTGGTACATAATACGTGATGATAATAGAAGACATCTAAATGCGTTATTCAAAGCGTAATCGTTCATTAGTTAGATCTGATAAAGGTTGTGATTTGATTAATGGACATTATCCTAATATACCTTTAGGAAACAAATAGTGACGACAGCTTGGGAAAATAAAAGGCTGTATTCCTTTTTTATTTTACCGTTTCACATGCGATACTTGATACAATATTGTGGTATGCCATGTTATAGGTTCCTATAAAACAAAATAATTAAAGGCAGGGAGCCAATTTTCAGAAACTGATATGGAAGAGAAAATATTCTGCGATAGGACTATGTATTATGCAATTAAATACGAGATACACTTTTTTGCTTAATTATTTTCTAGAGTTTCCATTTGTAGATCTATGTCTAAAGAGACAGTTCTTTAGATATTCTAATGAGAATTCTGTAAAATTATTTTGTAAAAATTATAATGCGCATTATACCATTTATTTACCCTATATATGCTATCCCTCGCAAACATATTGCCTTCCCTGAGGGGCCTTCCATCGAGTATACATACATGTACGCACATTTCCAAAAATCTCAGACCCCCCTCAGGCAAAAATACGCATTACTGTACTAGAATGTGCACACATTTTCAAAAATCTTGTGCAGACAGGGTCACGTGATCAAATTTTGGTGATCACCACGTGGTTCTGGGAACCACGTGGCTATAAAGATAACAGCAATGTATAAAATTTAAATTATCAAATATGTTCATCATGGTTCAGGGAGCCACTGTGAAATCAATATTTCTAAGAAAAATGTTTTAGGATGATAAATACTTAGGATTTTAGGTTGATCACCAATATGGCGGCCTGCCTATTTTGAGGGATATGACGTCATCTGCACAACGGCCTAGGGCATGATTATTGCTAAAATATGATGGTATGGTAGATAATGACACATTCATTAAAAGTAAATTCGAAATTAATTAACATGTGTAGTCCTAAATATAAAGATAACACCGCATAGTGGCTTCTTTTTGTTTTTCTTTAATTGCACGCTTAATACTAAGGTTTCAATCCGGCTGCAGTAACGGTACAATAAAGACAAATAAAGCTTAATCAGTTTCTTGTCGATCGGAATAGTTATAGTTCATATTGGCTAAAAATAAAATTGACAAACACGTTCTAGTAGGCCTATTTATAAAAACACAGTTTTACTTTTATTTTGTTTGTGTTCACATGGCTCTCTAAATATCAAAATTGTTATAAATATCATAATATTTTCTTTGTGTTCTAAGAACCTTAGGCTAATATCTGAATTATTAAGCGATGTGTGCTAGGACCAGGGATGGATCCAGAGATTTACCTACCCCCACCCCCACCCCCCCCCCCAAAAAAAAGGGGGGGGGGCGCTTAGATAAGCTTTTGAGGCGCCCATTCAGGGGCTAGAATTTTTACAAAACTAAATTTGGCAAAAATTAGGGGAGGCGTGTGCCTCAAGCGCCCCCGGGCAAGCGCCCCCCTTTAAATCCGTCCATGAGAACAACAAGTAAAGGTTAAATTTTCTATTTCTGGGTCCCTATGATAAGGATAATTATGATTCAAATCAAGAGAAATTAAGGCAATTCAGTTGGCTGTGGGACACATAACTTTCTGTTTAATATGCAACTATATTATAATATATTGTGAATAAATAGCAGGAGTGCAATCTGCTGCTACCACAATAGTGATTCTCTATCCTTGATTTGGAGGTTGAGGATGAATCCAACATAGAGGTGGCGCCATCTGTATTGGTAATGGTGTAACAAAGGCCTAGAGGTTTAATTTATTTCTTTATATATATATATATATGTATATATATATGTATATATATGAATATATATATATATATATATATGTATATATATGTATGTATATATATAACCCACAACTCATATTAATCACAACTTAGCACCTTAACTTTTAAATACCATCTGCGTAAATATTTGTTGACTTGAATTGTGTGATATCAGCTTTATCCTACTTGTATTTTTATCTAACCTCTTTTCTGTCTTTATCATAACTAAGTCATTATTGCTTATGACACTTATTGCATGCATGTATCTTACACTGAAGTTGGCTACAACTTCATTGTTATCAACACTGTTAGCGGCTAGTGATCGACTTGCCTTTTTTTGTGTTCAATTTTCTGTTTGATGAGTAAATACCTTTAACATTTGATGTACATAATTATAGTTTGTACCTTTAAATTAATAATTGTTACAATTTCTTAAAACTGATTGTATGCTATAGGACTTAGAATTGGCTGGTATATTGATGTAAACTAGCATTAAGTTTCTAATTCAATTTTATCAGGATGAATAAAATGAGTTAAAAAAACAAAAACTTCAGAAACGTTTTGCTGCATGATGGAAGGTAATTAAGCTCCAAGGACACCAATCTTTGTTTTCTTAGATATATGTTATAAAACTGAGCTTCTAATTTTTGTTACAGTAACAAGGATTGCCCTATCTAACGTTGGCGAGATCCGTCCCTGTATGAATTTGGCCAATAAAGCAATTTAATTGCCGAACTTTAGAAATTCTCGGTTTCTCCCATTTTCTTTTTTAATCATTATTGAATAAATGCGTTTCACATACATGTGCTCTTCCAACAGATATAAAGGTGATAATAGATGATGAATGTTATTTATGAATGTACAAGATGTTGTATATGAGTATATTTTTATTATTATTGAATCAATCCGTTTCACGTATACACGTGCTTTTCCAACAGATATAAAGGTGATGATAGATGATAATATGATTTATGAATGTATAAGATATGTTGTATATGAGTAAACAACACATCAAATGCGTATGCTTTGTCGAACCGTAGGCTATATATCCTATATCCCATGATAATTGCTAAGGAATAATCCTCTGCAATTTGTCTATGCCAAATGTAATAAAGCTCTTGTTAAGGAATAATCAATTATGTAAACGCTCGTTACTACCTACTCATTACCCAAACATTCTATTCTCTACATCTACAATGATATTTGCTCTATATCCAGCCATCTTAAAACAAAATTTCATTGATAACTCATCTGTTCATAATTATGACAAAAATAATAAGTTATTCTATAAGCGACGCTTTGAAACTTCTTGACCAGATGTTGTACGCGTGGTAGCTATTAACGTAATTGGTCTGAATAAAATTAGAGCAGGAATACCACGGGCGGATCCAGAAATTTAAAAAAAAAGAGGGGGGGGGGGGGCGCCCATATTAAAAGGGATCCCAGCCCCCCACCCCTGGATCCACCTCTGAATACAATGCATTTGTGACCCATTTTGGCGAAATGAGTCGGATGTCGCAGAAAGTCGAACTGAGATATGGGGCTCTGAAGTTGCATTTCGCATTTTTTATCGAAAATGGGTTTTTTCTTTTATTCATATCTCCTATATCAGAAGTCTTCCCAAAAAAAATTTTAGGTCCCAAAGCCATCTCTTAGTCCCTCTAAATAGGCCCCAAAGACGCGCAACGCCTCAGTGATCTGAAACAAAAGACCCTCGATTCACGCCATTTTCCCCTAACTTCGCGGCTTGCCTGTCGGTCTGGATCCCATCCCAGCCCCATGTTCCGGGTACCTGCTGAAAGGGCACGAAGTGAACTGGCCAATGACAGCCTCGGATTTTGAATTCGCGCCGGCAAGGACCAATCAGAACGTGTTTCCCCGATCGTCGTCCCGTAAACAATCGTCGTCAAGGAGGTCACGTGTGCGGAATGCGGCGCGCTGATTGGCTGAGAGGCCTCGCATGCCTTCCGGTTTCAGTTGTTGTGGAAATTTAAAGGGGCGCATGGCGAGCAGGACGGACGTGCGACATCACTTCTCCGACGGATTTAGCTGTTTTAATCCTGGATCACTGCTGGATTTTGATGTGGATTACCTCCCAACATCGTCGGGAAGGACATGGATCGCGAGGAGGCTGTCGCGGATGCCCTGAATACGATAAATCGGGCAAATTTACGTGGTGTAGCCGAGGCACAGCAATGGCGGACTTTGGTCGACGAGTACTTTCTCTTCGCCGACGGGGAGGAGGGGCAAGACGATCCCCCCGAGGAAGAAGAAGATGTTCAGGAGGATCTAGGGGAACCGGAGGATGCTGAGGACGATGAGGATGAGCCACTAGTCATCCCTAACCCCACGGACGACCTTCTACAGGCGGAGTGGGACGACTGCGAACGCTTCATGTGAGTTTTGAAAAACTTTATAATGGCCGACATGCGGTCGGTTGCCCTATCTCTGAAACAAGTACGCAAAGTGCCTAAATCCCTTTCAATGTTGATGAAACTGCCTACGATTGTGCCCTAGTATGTATTCTAACTGCCTAACTAGTTTTTATCAAGTTTCAAAGTTGATTTCATGCCATAAACAGGGATGATCCGTCGGGGTTGTCCGGTGACCTACTTAATGGCGTCAGCTGATCCGGCCGGCCTGTAACGGTTATCAATCATGTCTCATGCCATTGTGGCCCTCAGGAAGGTGAACTAAGTCTAATATCATGTATGTTGTTGTCTTTAGATGTTCCTGCAAGCACTACAAAGACAAGGAGTGCAGTAAACAGTTCACGACGTCGGAGCTGGTCGCGCGTCGGCAGGAGGTCTTTCAGCTGTCCTCAGGTAAGTTTTTCATGAGATACATGTTATGCAAACCTGTCGCCACGACCATGTAGCTATGTCGTTCTTGCTCAAAACTATCCCATAATCCATGACAACGTCTTGAAGTATAACAGACAACTATTAACACTCAACCAGACCGTTTTTAAGTTAGTATTTAGGGTGTGTTAACCTAGTTCATGGGTCAATCCAGAGACCTCATTCCTTGAGTCACATGCATATCATGTACAGATTGTTATTATCCTAATCTACTTTGTTTTCTAGGCGAGAAGGACATGTTGCTACTGGGCATCGCCAGTACCTGCACAGACAATAGCAGCAGGCTGTCCACCTGGAAGAAGGGGATTAAGGGGAGAGGGGAGAGGCAGCACCAAAGAAGCCACTACCTCGTCGGTTCTCGGCCAGTCTGCGGGGACACTTTCAAGTTCATGTACGCGTGAGTAGCTTTGATATTCAACTTCTTTGCTCAACTAAGGTCTACCTAGATATCCCTACTATTATTGTACTACTTGAGGTAAATTACAAGATGAACTGTAATGAATCATAACAGAATCTGATCATGGCACTTACCATCACAAATCGTCCATATTAATATTACAATACTTACCTGTACTTGTTGCCTGTGTCCAATAATTATTGGCCTAATGTAACTCTTACCTTGTGACCTTTCCAGCATCAGCCAGAACAAGCTGACGTCCATCATCAAGTGGTACAAGTGCTACGGGGTGGTGACCAGGCAAAAGAAGTCTGGCGGGCGACAGGCGACTGCAAGGATCCTCCAACTGGAGGACATCAGGCGGGTCGTGGACTTCATCAACTCCTATGCCGAGACCAACGCCCTCGTCCTGCCTGGTCGTGTGTCTTCCCACAAACGGGATGACATCCTCCTCCTCCCCTCCTCTTCCACAAAGGCCGACATCTACAGGTTTTACAGCAACGCCATGGAGGAGGCTAACTTCAGGTGTGTGGCTGACTCAACCTTTAGAAACCTGTGGCTCCAACTCCTCCCTCGCATAGTGTGTTCCCGCCCTATGACTGACCTCTGCTGGGAATGCCAGCGCAACAACAGGGATATCTCTGCCTCTAGTAACCTACCTGACATTGTGAAACAGGCCAAGCTGAAAAAGCAACAAGTTCACCTGGAGGTGGTGGCTCGGGAGAGGGGCTTTTATCAGGACATGGTCAAGTCTGCCAAGGCTGCCTACAAGGAAGCAGAGTCCCCTCCCCTTGGCCCCCACCCCCCTTGTTCTTCTGACACGAAGGTCCACATCAGTTTTGATTATGCCCAGCAGGTCCACCTTCCCTCCTTTCCTATGCAGCCTGGCCCATTGTATTTCCTTGTCCCCCGCAAGGTCGGCATTTTCGGTGTCTGTGCCGAGGCCATCCCCCAACAGGTGAACTATTTGATCGACGAAAGCCATTGCGGTAGTAAGGGGTCAAATGCTGTTATTTCATACCTGCACCACTATTTTGAAAAGTATTCCCTGGGGGAGAAGGCGGTGGACATGCACTGTGACAACTGTAGTGGTCAGAACAAGAACAAGTTTGTGCTAGCGTATCTTCTCTGGCGGGTCCTGACTGGCCGGCACCAGTCCATTTCCTTAAACTTTTTGATCACAGGGCACACCAAGTTTGCCCCGGACTGGTGCTTTGGTTTGCTTAAACAAAGGTTTCGTCGTGAGCCTGTCTCGAGCCTCTCGGAGATGGAGGCGACTGTGGTGAAGAGTACCCAAGAACATGTCAACATTGCCCAACTTGTGGGGGACGAGAATGGGAAGGTGTTTGTCGAGTCGTATGACTGGCAATCTTTTTTGACCCCTTTCATCAAGCCACTCAAGGGCATTAAGCAGTATCATCACTTTGTATTCTCTGACCAGAACAAGGGCCACGTCACCTTCCGGCAGTATGCCGACTCGGCCCCCGAGACCTTCAAGATGCTGACTGTCGCCCCTGAAGCTGTCCCCCAGGAAGGCCCTCAGCCCACCGAATCCCCTGGCCTCCCGGCCAAAAGACAGTGGTATCTCTTCAAGAACATTCGGGATTTTTGTACTGAGGACACGAAGGACATCATGTGCCCTAAGCCCTCTGTACCAGAACCAGCACCCGGCCCAGGCCCCCGTGCCGTACCTCCGCCGGAACCAGATGCGGAATCAGAGCCAGAGGCTGGCGAGGGGGATGGGCCAGGCAGGGGCAGGGGCAGGGGCAGGGGCAGAGGCAGAGGTAGAGGTAGAGGCAGAGGCAGAGGCAGGGGCAGGGGCAGAGGCAGAGGCAGAGGACAGACTCCAGACACATCATCAGGATCGGAGGGGGAGGAGGAGGAGTTGGTCAGACAGCTGGAGAGGGAATCAAAATCTTCATCTGACTCAGAGGAGGAAGGCCCCCCACCCCCACCTAGGGGCAGGGGCCGTCCTAGTAAACGTGCTAAACGTGGTCGTGGCAGGCCCAGGACCACCTGAGAACTATTAAGAATCCGTTTTGAACATTGTTAACTTATTTTTAGTTGTTAAGACTTTTTCTGATTTTAAGATTTTTACCTCGGTGGCTTTTCACTATTTTAACGACCAAAGACAATCATGAACATTCCAAGAACTTTTATAGACACATTATGGATACCCAGGGTACTTAGGGTCATCACAGAGTCGTTTTTAAGAAGCCAAGATGAGGTATTGTGATCCTTTATGCTTGCCGTTCTAGGTTAAGTTGTTGTTTCAGATCCGGATTTTTGTCACTTTTTGCAGCGCCGGCATGAATAAAAGTTTTGTATATAAACGCATGAATTACTGGTATTTGTTAGCTAGAATAGTGTAGAATGACTATGTAAAGTTTCAGGACCAAGGATTGATTACAAGTGTACGTTGCTAGGGCTTTATCGGAGGACCGCGGTAGCGCGCGGTAAGAAAAACTTTCAACTCATTTATCTCTGTTTCTTATACCCGCATAGGCGCGGTTCTTTTTATTCTCGTCGCAACTTATCTCAGGCCCTAGATATCGGACCTAGACATGCTATACCTCGTTTTAAAGCTAAGAATTAGTATTTTCTGATGGTATACCTAACTAAAAATCTTCCCCGTGCGACATCCGACTCACTTCGCCAAAACGGGTCACATTTATACTTTTATAAACAGTAAAAGTTATTTGCCACATTTAATGATTGGCGCTCATGAAAAAACTAAATAAACATATGAACAAAATTAGAAAGCTTAATCTATGGACGATGGAAAAAAACAACAGTAAGGATATTTTTAATGAGAAAATACTGTTTGTGGTCATAATATAGTTCAGATTAGTTATAATTATTGTTATGAAGAAGTAATAGGTGGCAGCACCTCTAGTGGTTTGATTGAAATACATGCACATACATAATATTGCAAGATGGCAGTAGAGGCATGGGGAAGATATCACGAACGCGAAGTTTTAGGCATATCTCAGCGAATAATAAGAATTATAGCTACAAGAAAGGCATCAGTAGAATCGGAATGAACTGACAAATAATTCCTTTACACTGTATTAATTCAGAGAAACGCAAACATAAGAAATTACCGAGCGTTATAATAATTACAACGGCAAATACTTTAATCTTTAAAATTTCTGAAAAATGAGGGGAAAAAATCCATTGTTTTTCATGACATTTGTGCAGACCTTTAGTCTTAATTTCAACAATATCCTGGACAAAGATCATATCATTGTATTGGGTAAAACTCGTTTTCAATCTAATTTTTATTTTCCACAGTAATGTCAACAGCTTTTAATATTTTGTGCGGAATTTAACGACCCTTCCATCAGTGAATGAAACGTTTTCGCATAGGTTAATTACTACATCGTGAGTTTCTGCGCCAACTTGTATAATGCATAATTATGGATGCTTAATTTTAACCTCTTCACACTTCTAGATTCCTCAACACCTCCCCATCAAGCAATTCGTATCTAAAGATTGTCTTTCAAATATATACACAGACAAAAAAAAGCACATATAAAATGGTTCCTTTATGCGAAAATATGATATATTGCCTATAGTAGAATAAATTTGCATTTATAAGCTTATAAATGTATTAGTAGTGATTCTCATAAATAAAGACAACTTGGCCCAATTGAAATCAATATTTATTACATCTTTAACACATTCTTTTTGATATTTTCTTTTACAACAACCAAAATGATTGATTCCACCTCCAAAGGCCCATTCCTTCTGCATGCATGGCGATTTATAGATGTGTAGTTTCAGACTTTTAGTTCTTCTTGAAAAATCGTTTGCAGGTAACTCCTTTTCTTGTAGTACTCTGAAGAAATAAAAAAATACATTTAATGACATATATAATATGCATCTCCCATCGCAAGCATGAGTTCTTTTATTTAGAGTAAAATCTCTTTTCCATAGGTCGATTTTGATGCAGCCGAATGGCGATTTTGTATCACTTTTGTTTAACCAAAGATATTGTATAGAACCATACATCACACATAACATTTGAAAAAAGACAACATTCCAAGGATATGCTTTTACTTAACTTTTATTTCCCTGCCGATTTTTAAAATCCGATTTTTAAAATCCGATTTTTAAAATCGGCAGCAAAATGGGCATGTGGAATAGACAAAAAAGAGGGGTGAGGGGTCAAACACGGCTGGAGGTGAGGGAAGACTGGAGCAATCCAACTCACCCCAGGATAAATAAAGATGTTTTAAAAAAAACAAAAAAAAACACAACCCCTTACCAAGGTCAAGTTAAAGATACTAACCTATACATACACATAAAAATACCCTACGACGGATAGCTGATTTACAGCACCCATGGCCCGTTGCACAATAGAATTTCGTTACTAAGATAAAACAACGAAAGCACAAGAAACTTTTGCTTAACAACGAAGTGTTTCGTTGTTACGAAAATGCAATATCTCGGGATCTAATGAATGAAATTAAATTTTGTTAATTGTTCTAAACTAGAACAAAATTAGAAAAAATTCAGTCAAAGTTACAGCTCTTTGAGGCTATTCTAAATATAGAAAAAAATTATTGCAAAACCATAGTTGTTAAGATAAAAGTAACAACGAACTCATTCGTTGTTTACAATATTTTCGTTGTTACGAAACCCATTGTGCAACCGGCCACTGCAGGCTAATTTTGACCAATTTTGTCAACAAAACCCTTGGAAAAACCATAGAAAATATTCAATAATTGTCATATTTAACTATACATACACATACAAAAATAACCAAAAAATCATAGGAACCCTGAATGATGATGTGCACAATGTACTTGATGTTGATTGATAAGGATCTATTTTAGATATTGTCATTGTCATAGACTGAACATTACTTTCAATTTGCATAAAATGAGCCATATTATTTTTAACAAAAATAAGTGAAAAAACTCTGAAAACCTAAGAAAACCTCGAAGATTGTTACTAATAAAAATATTTAAATTTTTTTTGCAATGTATACTCACAAAGACCATTTCTTCACCGACCATCTCTCGGGTGCTGACGAGAGGGGTGCTGGGGTCTTCTTCAAGGGTGGCCTCTATAACCAACCTTTCTCCTTCCCACTTAGGCATGCCCTGCAACAAGTATACCGCATGTGAGGGTCCCAATCAGAGGAACAGGAAGTAGATTGTTTTTAACCGAAACTAAATTGGAGGCCTGTCAAATTAAGTATATATTTTCATTCTCTCCTCCCCACTTAGGCAGACCCTGCAACAAGTATACCGCATTTGAGGGTCCCTATCAGAGAGACAGGAAGTAGATGGTTTCTGACCGGAACTATATTGGAAATCAATCAAATAATAATTATTTTCTTCATAAATGTGCGGCCATAAGGGAGAAATTGTCATCACAAAAAATAGTTATGATTAAGCATACTATTGTCTTGGGAGATTAAACTCTAGGTTATTGTGTCCACTATGCTTTCAAAAATACTTGATCGTTAAGATAACGAGATGATGTCTATGAAACATAAAAAAGTTTTCTAGATGAAGGGGTCACAACGCTGCATCTCCATGACGGATCTGGACTTTGAAAATATTGAAAAACAAATTCTTCAATATAGACCAAACCTTTCAATGTAAAACTAATTTTTCAGGTAAAAGCTAAGGGCCTTGCGGTCGTGTCCCCATATCTAAGTTGTTTATGAATGTTTCATATCAGTGACGTTATTTTATTTATATATTTTTCATAGCAAAGTTAAAATATGCTTGGGTATACAGCTATTTCACAAGTTTGCAAAGTGGACCCTCCCATAAACGCCTTGAACCCAAAACTTCAGCTGCGGCTCCATAGGAAACCATACCCCAACTCTTTGGTTCAAGCCCCACTCGCCGTGGTCGATGTTTTCGTCGCATAGACTCACGAAAATCTTATCTTAATGATTTGTAAACAACTTCAAGTGTGACAAAAGAATCGCAAGCTGAAGAAATTGATCTTATAGCATTCACACTGAGAATTGAGGTTCCTTGCGATCATTTTCGTAAGGAATTTCGTATTGAATCGCACAGAAACTCTACGAAAATATTAAACATGTTGAATAATTTCGCAAGGAAAGAGGTCGCAGAGGGCTACAAAAATCCAACATTGCCAACGTTCGCTGATCGCAGAGGCTTACGAAAAACCACTTTCACCACGGCGAGTGGGGCTTCAGACAACTCCGTTATAGCAAGTCGCCACACCAATGAAAAAGGTCTATTCCCTTCAAATCGTGGGAAACCTTTATTCACATGTTTAATCTTTACATAACCAGGTGGCAGCACTTTTACCACTTCGGTTTGAGTAGGGCCTGATAGGAAAGTCTATAGCTATCCGCCACACATCGTTATTATTTATCAATTCCTTTATCATTTAACTATTAAATGGATTATTCCTAATTTATTGCTACGAATTAAGCTGTGCTTATCACTGGAAAGAAACGCTCTTGAAAAAGCCATCCTTACTGGTTTTAGGCGGAACTTATGTTTTACATTTAAAAGGGGGGAGGGGAGGTGCCCATGTGTCCCCTCTTAATCCACTACTGAACCATACCTGCATAATCATTAATAATATAAGAACTAAACAAATCAATAAACAGAAACAATAAGAAATATTTGTTAAAAACCTGGAAAATATATGCTATTGATTAAGATCATGTCCACGATTGTATATATATAGTTGAATCAAAAGATGTCTAAGTATGTTGTGTTCCAACTGGTTGTGTTTCTACGTTAAATTTATAAGATAGATTATGATTGTATTATTTGAACATAATTATATGTATGTTGCTAAGAGGTTGATGTTTGAAGAACTTGTACTACAGGAATCAGATGATATTCATAATAAAAAATACTCACAGTGATTTTCTTGCCATTGGGGAGTTCGGACTTATGTTCCTGGCCCACGGTAAAGGCTTGCTCATGGGACTTGCCCATGGGTCCGGATATCTTAACGGTAAACGAGTCTCCATCCTGCTGAATATGGTGAGTGGGGGACACCGTAGACATAGCCGTCCTCATTACCACGTTGAAATCTGCATAAAGACAACCATGTTATGGTATTATTAAGGGCAGGTGGGTGACAATTTAAGTATCAATAGTAAGAACAATAGAAGGATAGCTGCATCAGAAAAATTGTTTCTTGTGTTTTAATTTATTGTATGATCATGTATGTACCTATCATGCACAATAGTCAGAATCAGATGAGTTGACATAAAACAAAAGATGGATGGTTGTTGTTGTTTGTTGGTTTGAACCACCAGACTCAGTGGTTCTGGAGCACTGGGATATTTCACCCTTGCTCCTGGATGATCGAATCCATAAGGAGGTAGAGACCATACCCCACACGTTTACTGAGGTAGGTGTTCTTTTACATGCAATGTCCCATAGGCAGGGCACCACATATACAATGGCCAATGTCACTAGGCCTTTCATAACCCTGTTGTTGACAATAGGGAGTATGTCTAGTACCACAGTAGCTTGACAGACACTTGAACCGCCAACTTTTGGATGATGAAGCCAACACCCTGCCACTGTGCCACCGGAACACCCTAGATGGATGGTTCTGGACTTCGTTACTTCTATACATTGTTTATCAATAGCATACATACACCCAATACAAAGGTGTGTATGCATACAGGGCAATAATAACAATTGCTGAGTGTGCCTGTGGTCTGTACTTGATTCATTCTATATGTATAATAGTCCAGGAGCCAAAATCTGAAAATCATAATTTACCCTACATGGTAGGCCCCTTGGATTTTCTTAATTCTTTTTCATCTAAGGGCATCGTAGGGACCATGAATCAAGATGGTTGTGAAGAATTTAGGTATGCAAACACTGTGTAATTATGTGATATGTGCTTTATTAGCTAAAATTGAAAAAACGCGTTATTTCTTTTGTTCTCTAGAAACTATGTAAGGTATGATAACATGCCTCATATCATCTGAAAGGTAAATTTTTCCTGATTTCTCTTTGTATATCGTTTCATATTGTCATTAACAATGTTTATGAGAAATCAAAAAAAAACTTGGATAATAAAGACAAAACTCAGGAATCACTGGACCATATAGTAGATGTACCTTCTAGGGATCTTCAGGCAGTTTTTGAAAGAGATTGCATCTCATTTAATCCGAAATATAGTGTAGAAAATAACAATTTTAGCTGATTTGATTCTGCTCTGGGGGTTGGCGAGGTTCCCTAAGTGAAACTTGTTTACATTTTCAATGATTAACCTCAAAAAGGGATTAGAAAATGGGGAATTGCTTGAACAATATCTAACAATGTTAGTTATTGGTTGTTTGTGATCCCTAGTTCTACCAGAATCTTAGTCGCATCGCTCAGTGGGTTCCCAATTTAACAGAGAAGCTATAATTATGTTGATGCAAAACTGGGTTGTTAAGCAGGCCTACGTCAGAAGCAGTCAACAAACATATCCGTTGCCACCCAAACACTCTCCCTGCGTACATTTTCTATTCAAAAACCCTCTATCATAACAGTTCTACATGCGTCAGGGAAAATATTCAGTTGAGGTCAAATGCTCGTGTCTGTGTGTGGCTGTTACGTTGCCTGGACCCATGTTTTCATAACTATTATTAGGCTAATCAGGGAAATTTTGATCAGTGCCTCAAGATCAGCAATTTTGTCATTTACCAAAATTGATGGTATTTTTGCAAAATAGTATCAAAGAGGGATACTCAGATGTGAAATCCATTCATGATAGATAGAATCTCTAATTGTGAGACACTGAACAAGATTTCCCTGATCAACCAAATTAGTTACGAAGATATGGGCCCTGTTTGAAATGGAGTTATACCTACGACTATCAATATTGCAATATTGTCCAATATTGTCCAAGAACTTGGAATATCGTTTGAAATGTTATTTCAACATTTTCTGTGTAATTGATATAGACCTAGAATAAATCAAGTACAGACCATGAGGGCACTCAGCAATAGTTATTGCATCAGTTTGCACACACCTATGTCTTGAGCTAAAGCCCTTGACAGTTACTCAAATGTTCAAATGCTTAAGAATAAGAAAATCATGACCCCAAATCTGAGACATTATTACTTTTTATCTTAATAATTGCGAGGTTAAAAGATAGAACACGTTAATGAAACATATCTCTCTATATAAATATATATACGCATATTCAGTCATTTTTTCATAATACCAGTAAGACAAACAAACCTGATTAATATTTTTGAATCTGCCCTCTTCGTTTCATATTTCCTTTTACCGATACTTTCCAATCAGCCTGTTAAAAACTCTGTAAATCCTCATGCTTGCCAATCTCTGACCAAAGATTTATATGATAAATCTTTTTGAAGAATATCATTGAAAAAAGGCATACAGGATTGTCCAATGTCTGTTGTACAAATGGAGCGTGCTACTATATAATTTCTTATTTTCTGATTTCCCATACTTCTCAATCAGAGACAAACTATCAAAGATCTTAAGGTTATGATCAGAATACCCGCATGCTTGTAGGTAAATATCCTTGATGTTGGATATCAAACGTCATTGATCAGTTTGTCTGCACTAGGTTTACTTACAAATCTACCGGACAGCCAAGACCATAGTATTACATTATTTATCGTGTCACAGACTTTGGCAACTAATCTCCCGACAACCATGCAAACTTGTATTCCTTTCCTTTCTTTTGTTGACGAAGTACAATATTTGGCAAGGGGTTCAGCAGAGGTGTTCTATATATGTACTGGCACAGTAGCCAGGGTGTCCTTTATATTGACCCCTAAGCTATAGGGGTCCCATAAATTGACCCCTAGGCATTTGAGCCGCACCTTACAACATGCCTGTCTTGTTTGTGGAGTGACATTATTTATTCATGGTTTTGATTTCTTGTATGCATTCCATAAAAAAAAAATAGTCCATAAAAATTTCCAGTACTAGCAGAGGCCTCAAATCAGTATCGTGAAGATAATTACAAAATATTGCGGTTTTAAAAATATACATTTTCACAAATATTAATAATATTATATCAAAATATGTATATGTGACCAAGGAAGAAAGCTGTATAGTTTAAGTCTGATTAAAAACAAAGAAAAATGAAAAAAGAAAATTTCATGTGGCGATAACATTAGTTGGTATCGTGGTATCTCTTCAAACTGGATTATCGCGAATTTTTTTTTATGGAATGCATCCCTTTTGTTTATTATTTTTTGGTGTGATAAAAATAAAATACATACCTTCTCTGACCAGACATAAAAATCGGTTTTAGTTGCCCGTACTTTTGTACATCCTTACAGGTTCAAATATCAGTGCAAGGGATTCACACAAAACGTCACTCTCTTCCAATAGGAATGTTCATTTCAGGACGTTTAAGGCCATGATCCACGATGCGACAAAACACCAACAGATTTTCTTCTCATGTATTTTTTTCTCACACATGGAATGATATTTCCCTGTAAAAATACCATTTTTCTGATATGGATTATTCAAAACTCTTTGGAAAATTGTATATTAGAAAAATAATCATTTAACAATCCAATTTTCAAAATCGATTCAAAATCAGCCCAAAATCGTATCGGGGATCATCCCTTTAAAGCCCTGTTTCTAGCAACCGATTTCAAAAATCGGCAGTGTAAATATTAGTTAATCATGGACATTTTATATACCATTAGAAAGGGGTTTTAATTCTCTTTAAAATGATATGTAAGATATATAGTCTTTTGTTGTAATTGCTAGTTAAAAGTTATAAAATACCAACAAATCGGTAGTAAAATCGGCTTGTGGAAACAGGGCTTTAGACACACTGTGGGAAAGGACTTCTCCCTTGGTCCCATTTCTATTATTCAGCACAACCATTACTTATTCATCTTGGACTCAATAGGAACGATGTATAGCTCTAGATCTTGTGCCTAGATGGTTGTAACCCCTTTGGTTATTGCAAAACTCTCAAGGGCCATATTTGATATTTTGGTAACTGATTAGGATGATCACTTTAATTCTTATTAGAGTTTCAAAATTATTTTGAGATTCTGTGTCTCACAAAAGGGTATTGATGTCAGTGCAAAACAACCCATGAGAGTCTAGGGATCACATGCATCTAGCTGCTTTTAAATTGTGTATCATTTATAGCTGGTTTATTCGTTGATGCTGTGTTTATTCGATGCAGCAATGCAATTGGCAAATTATATTTGTCAATAAGAAATATACATTTTTCTGTAATCAGTGTTTTTACGTTTTGGAGATGAGGTGATTATAAAAGTCTGAAGCAGCTTTTGCCATAGGTCATAGCATTGACAGAACATTTCAAATTTTTGACTTGGTGAAATCTAACAGATTCAATTTTCCCGGTAACCACTATAGTGTCGCATTAGTTTGCTTTTCAGGTAGGCAGCGTGGTGCAATGTGTAAACCATTTATAATTCAACTGGGCCTGCAGTATATACATAGTATAGAGCAAGGGGACACAAAGCAATTGTTATTGCATTGGTTTGCACATGCTTTGGAGGGCTTTAGCCCAAGACATGGGCATATGCAAACTGGGGCACTAACATTTGCTCAGTACCCATGCGGTCTGCACTTGATTCATTCTATAAGAATTACACAGATAATGTTCTATAATTCTTTTTCTAAAAACACAAACATTGGCATTAGCGTTAACAGACTGGCAGGACACCCAAACAAGAATATGATGTTATTATAACGCTGTAGCAACCTTCTGTTTAGTTTTTCTGCTTTGGTTTTTGTTACGCTATATTGATGGCACCCAAAGACTTCTTTAGAACCTAACATTGGGATGTCACACTGTAACGTTATTGTGACATTCTATAACACTCTTTCATGTTATAATGGCCTAACGTTATAATAACATTCTATATTAATAAGGTCTCAACTTCACAAATATAAAGTTATTATAACATTCTTTTTTAGTAAGTTTCAACTTTACATAAAATAACATATCTGTTACGTGAAAATTGGCCAACAGACTAACCAAAATAGTACAGTCACAGAATATGCTTGTTACGTCGGTGCTTGCCTGGGCAATGGTGAAGGTATAGGGGCTGGAATCCTGAAATAGAATAAAGCCCAAAACATATCACACTCACCCATAACCTTGAGCCATGCTTCCAGGTTCTCGGCCCGATCCTGCTTCCAGCTCCCGGAGAAGTCGACAGGTGCCATGTTTTTATTTCTGCTGATGTGGCTTATTCAACGTTGTATGCCTCTGACGACCTGTGATCAACTGCTCTACCCCTCCAGCGGTAGATCAGTTTTATATGCAAGGGGCCCTTGATGGGGGGTCCCCATGTCGCATGTCGAATTTAAGAAATTATCCTGTCCCTTGTCACTTAACTTCTCATGTCCTATGTTGCTTCTAAGACCCGCTCATGTCTCATGTCAAATCTAAGAAATTACCCCTGTCATGTCGTTTATTTTGTCTTCATGTCACTAAGCCCCATGGCGTATGTCGATTTTAAGAAATGGGCATGTCGCCGTGTCATATGGTCTAGGGCCATATGCAAGACCGCCAAGCGAAACCCCAGCCCCCCACACACAGCACCCTGGGTCTGGCTGGGGGTTCAGATGTCGCGTTTCGATTTTAAGAAATTGTACTATGGCACGTTTTCATAATTTATTTTTGAAAATGTTGTCATTTGTTCATAAGGTCAATGTCTCCTGTTGATTTTAAGAATTAGCCCTGTTACCATGTCAAAGTTAAGAATTGTCCATGTCGCATGTAAAATCTCAAAGGTAGTCCTGTCGCCGTGACGATTTTTTTTATTATTGACTCTGTTTTCTGTGTATACAAGATCTTCCAACAGATGTTCATATCGATTCAGTGTCCATATTTTAGTGGTCAAATACCATAGGCAAGCACACAGGTAAGTGCTTTTCATATCTTATGAGTTTATATAAATAAACTAGAAACCTAGGGAATTTTATCAGAATTACTGGTATGGAACCCCCTCGGATTTTTGGGCTGCATGGGTACGCCCTTGATGTTTGTACCTATTAGTGGTTTTAGATACTGTAGGAGGAGTTGGATCTATCATTTCTCATGAAATCCATCATGGGATAAGAAATACAACAAAAGAGTTAAATACAAGCCAAAAGGGTCATAAGCCGTATTTGAGTGCATCAACGCGTACCCTGCATTCTATTGGTACACTGCCAAAATAACTAAAGATCGCGACCGAGGGCTGTCAAACATCGCAGGTTGCTATTTTCATATGTGTATATTCAGGAATACTTATAAGTAACTTGCATATTGGTTGTTATCATGAGCAGATTTATCTAAATTCTCAAGAATAAATTTTGAAAGCCTGGAGCCAATCGCCCTTCCCAAATGTGTAACTCCTTATAGACGTTGTGCAGATCATGACGGTATCTATAGTGGTATATTTGAACAGAATACCTAAGGCATTGCCTAGTAAGCTATGCCTTGTAGTATATCCAGTTGCTTTTACAGAAAAAATCCTTATCCCCTGGAATTGTTTATAGGCCCAGATTCCCCATTTTACAAGTGTCATAAGCAGTTTCAAAGAGTAATTTCTATGATGCACCAAGTAAAATTAAGCCTGGTTTCCACAGAACGACCAAGTGCCGACGATTAAACCCGACGACCAAGGCTGTCTTGGGGGTATTTGTCGGTGTGTTTTGAAAGAGTTAAGATATTTGGTCAGCTGACTAACCTCATTTCATGCACTTTGTCGTTCTGTGGAAACCAGCATTAAATCAAGATTAAACAAACACAGGGGATGAATTTAGCATACTCTTGCATCGAGTAGCCCTATATTACCAATATGATTTTTTAAAAACTTCTTTTTTAAAACTTGGAGATTATTTTCTGTACCAAACAATGCAATGGCTCTCAAAAATTGGTGCACCTTTTGTTCACTGGTTCGGTTTTCCCCTTCCCTGTATAGAGCCCACAAAATCCCTTATTCTGGATAATACGGTATTCAGGTACGAACTAATGGCGTCTCTGTCAGGAATCGACCCGTTTTCTGGTTACCTTAACGACCTGGGGTGCAGAATGACTCAGCAAATTTATCTAAAACTGCTGAATCATTGAAAACAAAAACAAAAAAAACTGCTGTATCATTTGCACATCATGTTTGTCCCAGGGGGGGGGGACATATATGAATCTGTTTTGTATGTCTGAGGAATGTTAATTTAATTCTTTTTCCTTTTCTTTTCTAAATGTTCTTATTGATTGCCTTCACAATACCCTGATCTACCATGGAAAGCTCATTTCCTGTTTTTCTATCTGTTTTAGCTACAGTCAATCCTATAACAAGATGCATGCTTGAAATTATGTAAACAAGTCACAAGACTGAAGCATAATTTATAGATTTTTCATAAATCAAGGCATTATTTATGGTATAACATGGGGGCCTTCCATTAGGTATGTGCGAACCAAGGTGGTGGTAGGGGTCTGAATTTTGTTATGATATTTTATGTACTTTTCTATAGAAATTCAATGAGTATTTCAGCCCCATGGGTGGGGATGGGGCTGACAATTTATAAAAAGTACATATATGTACTAAATAGAAGGCACAGTGATGAAAACCAAACATTGAATAATATTTATGTCGAGTTACTATTTGTATGAATTGATTATAACTCTGGTTTGATAGTTTGTCCGTCAAATATAGAAATTGGTTTATAGCAAATATGGGCATGTTTTCTATAGTTTTTCCTGCATTTTTGTTAACAAAATTAGTCCAAATTTACCTGCAGGTGCAAAACTGTAAATCAAATATTCGTGGTAGGGAGAATCGTAATGGCACAAAAGGTTGGGGATGTGCCAGGAAATTAATAATGTATTCCATTGGAAAAGCGTAGACAAGCATTGTATTTAAAAACTAAAACTGGGACCTTCTTTGCATTAGCACTCTCCTGGCAGATGTCTGCTTTAATCAACCGAGTAAAGAATATCCGCTGTATGGAGAGTGAGACCGCACGCCTTGGGTCAATATCTAGGACACATTTGGCAGTAAGATATGACTCAGTAGTTGATCACTTTTTAATTGCTTATCCCTGCCATAGGAAAAAGCTTTATCAAAATATTATGTTTCAGCACATAAATAGTTGTTGTCAATGGGTTCATATGGCAAACATACATAAACTGATATACAGTGTACAACAATATACTACGGCCTTTGTGTATGTATGTATGTATGTATGTATGTATGTATGTATTAGGCCCATGCCAAAATGTAGGACATGCATGCAAGGATATGGACGGAATACTTTCGTTCCATTGTATGTACACAAAGGATAGGTGGAACACTCTCATTCTATTTTGTGCACAAAAGGATAAGTGTCAGGTGTAAGGCCCATCGAATATTTTCAATAAGTGACAAATTCATTCCAAAGTCTACATAATAAAAGATTAGTCGAGGGTGAATTATTTATTTCTTATTTATCTTAAAGGTACCATATTTGTTTCTTTCAGTCACTAAAGCCGTGATAGAACAACTGGAGCCAAGAATAAGTATCTTCCAAATCTCATCTTACCCATTCTAAAGAACTGCATCCATGGATCATAGGAACCGGCTGGCGCTCAACTATTTGCATTGTCAACGTAGCTTGGGTCGTTAGCTTTTGTGGTTCACCTCAGCACTCGTCATTTTTGCATGGCAAAAACATTTAGACTGGATTCTAGACCCCAGTGCTTAAAACACAACCCATGTATAGAGCAGCGGGTTAGAGTATAGATTAGCCAATTTAGGAGAATTCTCAGGAAACTTGGCTATACTATACTGCTATATGTCACATGCACGGACGGTTACTATACATCTAAATTAACTTTACGGTTCCTGAATCGCAGACCATAATATTATTTCACAGGGCTAGACACAAGGTTTTGAGACTCACATTTTTAAAGCGAGAATCAAGAATTACAATTCAAGTGTCCATACTCATTATGCAATATGATTGAATTATGTTACGTAATCGGCTTCTATTGGTATTACGATTAAGAAAAGCAAAATAATCAGGTTGGCAGGAAATATTTAGCTCTAATTTCTTTCAATAACTTTTGATCAATCATGAAAATGATTGAATAGAAACTCCGTTTAAAATTCGTGATAAAAGATGCACTTTTTTTCTTGCCATACGATAATTGAGCGGACTTATTACAGAAATATATCATGTTTTCTTTTATCATAATTGAGGTTCGTGGTGTCCAAAGAGATCTATTTTCTCTGGTATAAAAAGTGTAACTTTCTTTGATACACTTTGTTATTGGAAAGACATTCTCATGCAACGGATTCGTCTATAATTTGGTTGAACAGTTCATTAACACTGCCATTTCATTGTTTAATGACAACTAGGCTGTAAACTCTATACATGGAATGCGATGATGGTGTACTGATGCGGATGGCCAGTCCATGCTCTTTTGGCTTAGCAGCGTTAGGTTTACATCGGCACACACTTTAGCGATAACTCTCTGTCAATGTGAGGGAGTTAGAGGAGGAGTCTATGTGTGACGTATCATACTAAAGGGGTACATGCCACTCGAGCTCAGTCAGAGTTAGCTGAACGTTGTTGTGAGTAACCATCCTGGAAAGGTTGAGTCTTAGAAGCTGAGTCCTGGATTTGGAATAGAAGCAGAAGACTGCGTAGAAAGGCGGGAGCATTGACTGAGTGTGTTAAAGGGGATTCCATCCTTGGAGCTGATCATTGTCAATTGAGATCTTGTCATGGACAACAAAACACAGGAGATAAATAATTAAAGAACATCCTTTCACACGAGTGTTACGTCTTACATGATGTGGAACTATGATTATGTATTGGACGACAGCAGTCGAACGAGGAGGAGACTGTGTTAGGAGCTTGCTCTTATCCATAATTAATATGACTAATTAAGTACATCTAACATAAACAGATAATTAACTCTCTATAGTTCAATGGTTAGACCCCAGAGAAACAACCATATGATATGGTGCTTTGCCCGCATGCTTAGTAACAGCAATTCCTATATCTGTTCCCATTATCAACATATTACTTTCTGATTTTATTCCGTTACAAAATTTTAATCAACCTACTCTATACACCTTGATAATAAGACTAAGTCAGACATCATATCTGATTCCAATTCAGGCATACATTAGTCTGCAGAAAAAAAGTCAAAGTTGAACAGTTTTTTGGTCTATTGTTATTGCATATGTGTATAAAAAGTCGCAGGTAATTGAAAGTCACAAATTTAAACATGCTCAAAGAGAAAATAACTCCAGGCTTGTCTGTCCTGCACCTCTGAAGCTGAGTTCCACACATCGGACAGTAATGTACATGCATCTTAACGTGCACTCAATGGTAGACAAAGAATTGAGGCAGTCTTCTTAGGGGATTGGTCACGATAAAGCGTCTAAATCTGCTTGTTAATTCGATAATCTAACCGATGAATAAGAAACCAAATAATGAAGAAAATATGTGAAATGAAATAAATATGAAAAAATAATCTGATTTGACATAATATGGTAACTTTTCACACACATTAAACGAAACAATATAGGATAGTCTCAAAATCAATAATGAGGAAAATATGTGAAAATGAAATCAATATGAGAAAAATCTGAAATGATATAATATGATAACTTTTCACACACAATAAATGATACAATGTAAGGTTATCTATGAGTAATACATGTCTTAAAACCAGGCAATATCAATTACCTACTTACTGGACGTCACAGCAGTTGAAATAAGATTAACAGAGTGCAGTCAATGAGGGAAATGGTTAATTATCACAAAATTAGTCCAGGATGTCCCCCACAACGTATGTACCTGACCGAGGATTGACTACATTGTATTTTCGCCCTGCTAAACTTTGGCGCACCAAGCAATGATAAGAATAACCAGGCATTCATAATTTCGCGCATTTGATAGTTATTTCTATTTGTTCTATAATACTGATAAATTTCACTCACATCATATTTCCGTGCATTTATAGTGGTGCGCGAAGTGCGCGAAAATATGTACATCGTGAAAATTAATACGTTTACACTATTGGGTCTATTGAGAGAGATGAAGGTCAGATGTCATTTCAATTATCGTTATTATCAGGGACAGGTCGGGGGGCCTCGAGGGGGGCTGACCCCCACTTTTGCTGCAGACTTAACCTTGAAAAAAAAAGAAAAACAACTGACGTGCACATGTGTGTGCAAAAATATTTTGCATTCAGTTTCAGTACTTAGTCTATGTGTAAACTCCCCTCCCACCTTTCGGAAATCCTGCTTCTGCCCTTAACTGCTTGGATTATTATAGCCATGGCCTATAGACCTTGTGCAGACGTGGTCACGTGGTCACTATTTGGTGATCACCACGTGTTGATCAAGACCATGTGGCTATGGAAAAATGAAAATTTCATGAATTCTGAATGGTGGTATAACTAAATGAGAATAATTCTAGTATTTAATTGTAAGTAATTGATTATGAACTGATCACCAATAGACCTTGTGCAGACGTGGTCACGTGACCACATTTTGGTGATCACCACGTGGTGATCATGACCACCTGGGTCTGAAATAAATCTAAAATCCTAAAATTCTGAGTGATATTGATTGTTGATTATGATTCAGTATGCTTGTAGTAAGTAGATAGGACATAAATATTAAATTTTGTTCTAATTTTTCCAAAGTTGTAAATTATAACAATTACAGATTGATCACCAATATGGCGGCCAGCCCAATTTCACTAATGTGACGTCATGTGCAAAACGTCTATATGGCGGCTAGTCCATTCTGGACAGTTGTGACGTCATCTGCACAACGTCTATATATATGGTGCCAGTTTCAAAGTTCTGATATTCAGGGTAGTGAGAAGTATCCTCTAGTAGCTATTCTGTGAAATGCCATCTCCCACATGAAAATATAATTTGCGTAATTATAACTCTATAAATAATACATAATAATACCAACGATGGTATAGCAAGCTGCTTGGCTATACTATTTTTGATAATACAATGTTCCTATATTACTATGTGAGTTCCTCCATTTCGCATTTCCTTACCAACTTCATGGGTTTGGAGAGGGGATATCTTCACGTTTCCCCCACTATTTATGTCTCAAGATATTTATAAAAGCTTTCTAAAATAAGTTTCATGGTAATTTTATTGAAATTCATCAGATTTTTTTTTTTGGCTTATATATATATGTTTTATTAACTGCTTCATGTGTTATACACGTCCTTACAATAGTTGGTGATAATGTATACAAAATGTGAAAAAATGATACAACGAGTGATATAAGGGGCCATCCATAACAGTGTGACACTGCCTGAAAATGGGCCTTATTTTCATGTTTTGTACTGACGCGGGTGGCCAGTCCATATTCGTGTAGGCTTGATAGCGTTAGCATTAGAATAGCGCACGTGTCAAAACCCATAACTCTCTGTCAAAGTAGGGGGTTGAAGGAGGAGTCAAAGTGTGACGTATCATACTTAAGGCGCATACACCGCTCTAGCCAGACAGAGTCAGCTGAACGTTGAGTGAGTAACCATCCTGGAAAGGTTCGGTCTTAGAAGCTGAGTCCTGTTGTTTGGCTAGAAGGCGGGAGCGGTGACTGAATGTGTTTGAGGGGATTCTTTCCTTGGAGCTGATCATTGTCAATTGAGATCTTGTCACTGAACGGCAATACGCAGGAGAATATTAATAAAGAACAACCTTTCATGTGAGTGTTACGTCTTACATGATGTGGGAACTATAATTATGTATTGGAAGACAGCAGTCGAACAAGGAGGAGACTGCATTTGGAGCTAGCTATTATCTATAACTAATTACGACTAATTACGTACACCATATACAACAGATAATTAACTCTCTATAGTTCAGTTTAGATAAGAGAATCTCGTGTGACAGGAATATTCCTAAAAATATCCTGAAAAAGTGTCATTTATGGATGGCCCCTAATGAGCAATGGATTAGTCCTAAGTACAGTTATGGTATCAGTCTCATTATCTAGATGGTCAAAACAAGGTCATGATCAGGTCGAATCACTTACAGATAACTTCATATAATTCTTGAACTTAACCTTGGTGGTCGCTCGCTGCACATCCGGTGATTTTAGAGTGGCTTCACAGAGTAGTTCCGGCTTTAAACAATGTAGTTCCGGTCTTTCTGATTGGCTGAATCAGGACCCTCACATGCCATATGGCGTCTTATGATATGAGGAGGACGTGACGTCAACGGATGGTTTCTCTTGCATGTGTTAGTCCGTCCTTGGCCTACTTAGCTTTTCCATAATAGTTTGAACACCTAGCGGACCTGGATGTAATTACAGTCTATTGTGTGTGTGTGTATTGGGGGGGAGGGGGGGAGTCTATAAGAGCTGCTCGGAGAAACTCGCAAGCAACAGACGACAAAGGAACTCAGGGACGCTAGAAGTTGACGATACTGAAGGAATAGGACTAGGAGAGACACTACAAAGAGGCAGGTATTCTTTTTGCGGTATACTTGAATACAAAAGGGGAATGTGTTGCATGTTGAGTTGTTTTAGTACGATTTTCTGCAATTAGAAAGGGGGATGAGTCTGGAAATCTGGTGGAATAAGAAACCGTTGGCGACCAAAGTCTAACAAGCTTAAGGTTAGTTTTTTTTCAACCAAATAAACCAGTTCTTGATAGAATCTATCTTTTTAATTGGACTACATCGTTTCTGGTTACTTAATGAGCAAACTTTCGCTGGATTCTTCAGTGGGTACCCCCCCTTAATTTCTGCACAGCATAAACATTTTTAGCAAACTAAATTTACTGTTTTTTTCATTTGAACGTCTGCTGTTCACTTATCCTGATGAAACAAAGTCGAAGCACGTTGATCATGCCGAGACATTTTTATTGTCCTTTATTCATCAATAAACCACACTGTCATCCATCATTTGACCTCGTCGAGTTTGGTAACACTCTACAACTTTAGGTTTACATCACGAATCATATATATCATATAGTGGATATTGGAGAGAACTAATTTGTGATGAAATGTCGTTTACATAGCAACCTGATTAATGAGCACAATAACACAAGATAAGTTCTATAGGCAAAACCACAGAAGTACATTACACTTACAATACACTCCCAGCAAAGCATGTGACGTTATCATAATGTTGCAGCAACGTTCTGTTTGGTTCTGTATTGGTTGTTGTTACATTATTTTGATGGCTCCCAATAACATTGCTGCAACGTACTGCTGTGGCGTTGCACTAGCTGCAACATTATAATAACATTCTGGTTATGTTCTCCAACCTAAACAGAATGTTTTTATCATGTTCTGTTTTGGTTTCATCCTAACCTCACGTTACTGTTATGTCACACGTTGGCTGGGCTAACTTCCAGTTCTATTAGACAGAACTACAGAAACACATGACACTAAAATTATGCATTGCTTCTGATTGAATGTCCTGCTTTTGGTTTCAGGAACACACGTCTAAGCCTTTTCAGGTCACACACAAGATGTCACAAATCAGCACAATTTCCAAGAGCACTGGCTCGATGGTGAGCGAGGACCCGCCCTGCAACGGCTACAAAACTATTCTTATGATCCAGGATGGTAAGAAAAACATTGAAATGATATGGTGAAAAGGAAATGAAATATGGGGCCTTCCAATAATTACGTACGCATTTTATTCTGAATTCTGGCCACACATTCAGATGCTTTAGAATGACTAATGTATTAGATTTGTACATGGAATTAAGGATTGACAGCAGTCGTAGAGGGCCAATTCACAACACTCCCTTTAACATTGATATACTTATCCTTTGTTCCAGATATATAGATACAAAATATATGATTAAATAACCAAATTAACACTGTACCTATTGGTATGAATCATCTAGAAATAGGAGAAAATATGTTAGTTTGAGGAGATAGAAAAATTGAAAAAACACATTTTCTCTTTTATTTTTCTAACACAGATATCTCAATTAATATACAAGATAATAATTATGCTTATGAAATTTTTGGAACACGTACCTAACATTCAGATCTAATGAACTGTGTCTCAGATTATTTATTTAGATTTTAGTTTTTGTTTTATAAAATCTAGAAAAATAACGAAAAAAAATGAATAAAAAGTTACCCGTTTTTTGACATAAAATGCAAACTATTGTCTAAACAAACAATCTGAGACACAGTTCACTAGAAATCATTGTTTTTCATACCCATGTGAAATATGAAATGTGTCAATCACATAGTTAGCAAGAAATCAATGTTCAAAAAATAAAAGTGAAACAATAGGTTTTCTTAATATAATTTCCGCAAATCTAATATTGCAAAATTAGATAAAACAATCAATAGAGGAAAAAAATACAGCTGATTATGAGCGCCGGTTATTTGGTAATTTATTACTTTTAACCAGCAATATGACCAAAGATTATATATGTTACATACCATTAGAAAGCAAACTAAAAACCCTTTCTAATGATATGTAACTTGTTTATGATTAACCAATATTACCACTGCCGTTTTTTTAAACCGGTAGTAAAATCGCCTAGTGGAAACAAGGCTTTACGCGTATTTTTTTGAGAAAAGAATTTCAGCTCCCCTACCCATCTTAGTAGATGGACGGCCCCACTACATCGGTGCGAATTCATACTTACGCCATTTAGCCATGATTTCAAAAAAGTAAAATGAAGTCAGAAACTTCTTGTCAATCGTTTTACAAACATATTGCCTAAACATGACGTTAGATAAATTATTAAGCTTTTTTTAAATACATGCGCTGAAACTTAAATGATCTGTTTCTCATTAACTTTTGATTACCATTAATTTTGATTTTAATAGTTTTTAGGGACCAACAACAATAATTCATCAAAATTGGAAAGGAAATGACAAAACTAGAAATAGATCCATCCCCAAAAGCTTTGATAATGATATGTTGTTTTGCCAACATGCCAATAGTAACCTTAACAACTGTTGCCTTAGCAACATTTAGTCCTTGATGCATTTACACCTAAACTACATTTTGTATCTATATTTACATTTGATGTGCACTGATAAACAGCCTGGAATTATCTAAGGGTCAGGTTATTCAACCAAAATCCTTTTTTTTCCATGATTGGGTTTTCTAAGCTTAGATAATACTTATTTGTATCAGCATTTAACCAACCCTAAGGACAAATTGACAGAATATACTCTTTTGCTGAACTGTTAATTTAATCGTGCACCCTAGACCAACATACCTTCTCAATAAATCGGTCAGGCATGACTTTAAAATTAGTTGTGAAGAATTGTTTTGCACGATGCCAGGCACAAAAATAGCCAGTATCTTACCTGTTACTTAGCAATAGCCCTTGATACACTTACATCCGTCACACAATAGGGTATGAATGTATATATATATATATATATATATATATATATATATTTACAGTAGGTTTTTTGGCTGTCGGCTACTTTTCCTAAACGTTTTCCACTTATGGGGGCATGGCTACAGTGACAGTTGTGACACCCACTTTAGGAATCATATTACTGTTAGGGTGGCTCCAACCGGTCATTTTCCAGGGCAATTCCTGCAGCAAAAGGAAATGAACCCAAATTTAGAAAAAGCTATCAAGCAAGACTTTAAAATAAGTTTGGATGAAGTGTTTATAAAAGTGCCAGGGTCAAAATAAGACTATTCCTTTTGAATAAGCTACTTTCAAGACAGCTCCACCATGTGGAAAAAATGTGCAAACCCTGCTCATATATTTATAGACGTGCAGACAAGCTTTGGGGTTTCTCCATATAATAGTAGAGACTAAGATGTGCTACATGATACAAAAGATATATTTTGTGCAACGTCAATGTTGCACCAATTCGAGAAACGGCTTAATATTGCTGAAACTACAGTCCACGTATAGATCCCTTCAATTCTTTTCCGCCAGTTTAATTTTCAAAAGCATGTGAAGAATGGAGAGGAATGTTTTTGACAACCAAGAGAAATGTGGATACAAGCTAAAGCACATTGGGAAAGCAGCATATATTTTCATAAAGACGTTGTGCAGATGATGTCACAATTCACAGAAAGGGTCTGGGCGCCATATTGGTGATCATTTTAAAAGTAAGATTTTTCACAATTCTAAATATTCTAGGACATTGTCTTCTGCGGAATTGATCTAATATAATGACACAAAGTCATTAAAAGTACATTTTATTATTCAGAATTCAAACATTTTAGATGTGTCTTTTAGCCATGTGGATAAGATGAGCACATGATGATTACCAAAATGTGGTCACATGATGACATCTGCACAAGGTCTATAACCATAGGAAATGAATGTGTGTTTTAGCATGTGTTTTTACTAAAATCAGTGTTTTACTGTGCGTTTTACTGTGGGTATATTTTTATGTGTTAATCTGTGTTTTTATGTTTTTTACTATGTGTTGTGTTATCACTATTCCAGGTGCCCCAAGCAGAGTAGGCAAACGATGTCAGGTGGCGCAGATGATATTCCTTTTCCTCCTGCCAGTGGCTCTACTTGGTAGTGCTACACTCTACTATATGGCGAATGCAGCTATGGAACGTTCAAAGACCACACAGGTAGTCTCACACTTCTTCAGGGGGCCATTCCATAAAATGTTACGAACATTTTAAGATTTATATTTCGTTCCAGAAAAAAGATACGCAGACATTTACACTTCTGCGTACTTTGCGCAGGACAACATATGTGTGCATAACTTCCAATTATGTATGACATGTAAATTAGTGTTTGTAGCTCATTTTTAATATTCATATATTCATCATAAAGTCATGAAGCTATGATAACATATGAAATGTCATTAAAATGCCTTTTTTCTGATGAATAAGTGGCTGAAGTCTAAATAAGAATCGGTTGAGAACTGATGGAGCTATCAAAGAAAAAGTGAAAATTTTTTGAAATCCCATATTTTGTTCTTTGTCAATATTTTTGTACGTACAGTGTTCGTAGCATACCATTTTTGACACTGCGTACACTTTCCCCTACTAACACTATTTGCGTCAAATTCGGAGTCAATCATCAGACTTACGAACAGCTTTTCTGGAACAGCCCCTTCTTTAATAGACATTCCCAGCCAAGCATGTGACGTTATTATAATATTGCCGCAACGTTCTGTTTGGTTCTGTACTGGTTCTTGTTATGTTGTTTTGATGGCTCTCACTTATGCTGCTGCAATGTACTGCTATTATGTTGCACTGCAACATTCTGGTTACCTTCTTCAACCCAAATAGAATTTTCTCATAATGTTCTGTTTTGGTTTGGTCTTAACCTTACCAAAGGTTATAATGATATTCTGATTTGGTGAGGTTTGAATAATCTCATAACTGTTACGTACCGTCTTAGTAAGCAGACTGACTGAAAAAATATGGTTTCAGAACAGTTCTGTTACATCGCAACTTGGCTGGGTTGTGCGGATGACTTTGCATCTAAGAAAATGGATGGGACAAAATGTTCCTGATCATCCCCAATTTATTGACAACTCATGCTTATCTGGAAAGCATATTTATGACAGGTTGTCGTCAAACAAACCAATAATATCCTTAAATACAATTATCAATTTCTAAAATTTATGACATGTCAATTCAGTTCATAACCAAGTGGCCATATTGGCCAAAAGGCGATTACTATGACTAGACATAACATTCAATGTACTAGATTCATCATTGTATTCAAAATGGCATAATTACTTTCATAAGATTTTTTGGTTGATATCTTTGTGTTCAGTATTTCTTTTCCACAATGACTTTGACTATTTTTCCCCTATATCCCATAGCTTCAGGAGGATGTGGACATCTGTCTGCAGTTGGGGCGCCTAGTCCACAAATTGCAGGAGGAGAGGGACACCCGTCTTACACTTGACCACTGGTCAACTAACTTGACCAATACTTCGGCCACCTTGTCCAAGATTTATTACCAGACAGATGCTGCCCTGCAAAAACTCCCTGCCAATCCACCTTCTTCTGGCAATCTGCAGCATGTGATGGTTACCTACAACAAGGCTGCACTTAAAGTAGGTTTTGTATTGGACTCATAACAAGGGTGCATTAAGATAGGTTTTGTCTGGGGGATGTGATGGTTAACTAGAACAAAGTAGTACCTTTCCTAAAATTTTGGCCCCACCCTAATTTTTTAAAGGAGTTTTTAAACTCTCCCCCCGAAAACCATAAAAATTGACCATAAAAGCATGGAACACCCTGAAAACCAATGAGATGCCCAGGGCATGTATTTTGGATGCTGGAAATTGTTTTACAGAATATTTAGAATATTTTCTTACTTTCTGACACTATCTGGGCCGATTAGGTAAGTTTTAAAAAATCGACCTCCCTACCCTATTTTTTCGACCTTATGTTACCTGGGCCCATATCTTAGTAACTAATTTGGCTGATCAGGGAATCCCCTGGTCAGCCAATTTAGTTACGAAGATATGGGCCCTGAACACAACAATTCTCTTTTTGGCCTAATGTATGACAAGGGTCCACTAAAAATACTTCTTTTGTCTGGGGCATGTGTTCGGTACTTACGGCAAGGGCAACTAATAGTAAGCTATATATTACTTTTTATTTTCAAAGAAAAACTATTTTAAATGCAGTCACTGTTTAATTAACACCCACATCACATTCTATACCAATATTTCAAATTTCAGATGATACTGTTAAGGCTAAGGAGTCCAGTGATCACAAACAGCTCTGAGCAGCTCAAGGGCTACACAACAACCATAGACTCACTACAGGAGCTCCAGCTCAGTGCCATTCTTAACCTACAGTCTGAGCAGCTCTGGAGACATCTAGTCGCCTACCGTAAGCTTGTCGCCAGTACTGAACAGGTGGGGGTGCAGATCAGGCTTGGTAGTCGCTTCCTGGAAACTGGACATTTTGCAAGTCAAGCTAACTTGGAGGTGCTCTTAAAAGCCATGCATTTGACTTCGATGTTTGTATCAGCCGCTTTGAAATATCTGCCACAGACACCAAAATGTTTAAAGGTAGGGTTTATTTTAATTTATTCTCTTAATTTGACCTTAAATAAATTCAAAATCTGCCAATAGGGTAAAAAAAAAACAGGTAATGGTAAATGGAAAATGGAAAATCAATGTAATGAAAAAATGGAATTTGGAAAATTTTGCGAAACACCAACTGTATGCAGTGAACTTGTTTTCCAAGGTTGTTTATTTACCTATCCTAAAAAAATCAATGTAGGATCTTTTGTGGATTTACCTATCCTAAAAAAATCAATGTAGGATCTTTTGTGGATTTTCCGATTCTATTCTTGCTGGGACGCTTTAAGATTGGAACAATTAGAAAAACAGTCATACATTAAAGCATACATTAACTTTTGTCTGCAATACTTTATAATCAAAACCTATCAAAACTGGCAATCACAGAAACAATTTTTGTTCTTTCATGCATACTTGTGAAAGATTCAACAAATCAATAGTGTATTAAAAGAAATAACACATTCGAACAAAGGCATTACAGATAGCATTGTCTCGTGCCACAGTCAACCTTCACCGTTACCATGGCGTAATTTATCAATTAATCATTGCAAATAATCGGTTTCTATTTGTAGCTCTTGGAAGAGGTCACCAATTTCCGTTGGTTAGACTCAGATTCTAACTTCCAGGATATTTATCTTAACAAGCTGACCATGGGGTCTGCTAACGCTGCACGAAGTTATATCCATGAAATGTTTGGATTTAGGAGTTCCATATTTGCACTTCAGGTAAGTTTAGCCAAATTTTAATAAAGACAAAGGTTATCTATGACTCTCATAGTTTATCATAAAAGGTTATTCTTATCATGATTGGAATAATATATTATGACTTCATATAACCAAAATGAGTGCACTCCATATAGATATCAAATACTTTCATTCTAATGCAAGCTCTCTTTGTCTATGTAGGTTGATTATTCCAGACTTCCTTAATTTACGTTTGACATAGACCCACTCATCTACCATGGGTTATAAGTTCACCATTTCCCCATAATTTCTTTTAGGTTTAGTGACAGTGCTTAACACCAAGAAAGAAGACACATTTATGTTATTCCTTGTCTTTAGTACGCACCCTTGAGTTTTTGACCTTATATTATGGCTTCGGTCAAACTTTTTACCTCATAAAAATCTCATAACATAATTCAATTGTATACAGGAAAACATAAGATACAAATAATCATCATAATTTCTTTTTAATTTTGCTAATATCGCACCAATAGGAATGCCTGTCAGAGGAAATTCAGATCAAAATGAAGGAGAGGTTCTCGTCAATTCAGTTGGTACTGGGAGTGGGCATCCTTCTAACCGTGTTCGTACTGGGAACCTGCCCAGTACTGGTCAGACTGGTCACCCGCACCACCGGTCACCTACATCACTGGACAATACAACTGGCCGACGCCACCAAGGAGCTGCGAGTGGAGAAAAGGAAATCTGAGAGTCTGCTATACCAAATGCTGCCCAAGTAAGTGTTTCTGTAGCAGTTAATTAATTTTTTGAATTTTATTTATTTCCCCTTTTTTCAATATATATGTGCTTAGTTTATTTATTTATTTTCCACTTATTTTTTCTATTCAATCTATTTTTATTTTCTTATTCATTTTATTTATTTATTTATTTATTTATTTATTTATTCATTTTTAGGGGGGTATTTTTATGTAATACAATCTGATCAGGAAACTTGATGTTTGGCACGATCAGATTTTCGTGCCAAACATCAAGTTTCCTGATCAGATTGTATTACATAAAAATACCCCCCTAAAAATAAATAACTGTCATGCCCCCCTCCCCCTCTTTAATTTTGAAATATCAGGGCAGTATAACATCCTGAGACGTATCACAAAAGTTTTGGTATGCTACTCATTTAATTTTAGCCAGTGTCATATCTTACTTTATCTATACTACTCACTTATATAAGAAGAATCACAGGGACTGTCCGAGGGTGGCCGTACAACCAGCATCATATCTTACTTTATCTATACTACTGACTAATATAAGAAGAATCACAGGGAGTGTCTGAGGGTGGCAATATGATCAGCATCACATCTTACTTTATCTATACTACTCACTTATATAAGGAGAATCTCAGGGACTGTCTGAGGGTGGCCGTAAGACCAGCATCATATCTTACTTTATCTATATTACTCGCTAATAATATTATAAATTATTATTAATTATAAATCAAATTATTAATATTAATAATATTATAACTTTTATAAGAAGAACCTCATAGAGTGTCTAAGGGTGGCCGTATGACCTACAGGGGATCGTCACAGACCGAGGGCGCAGCCTGAGGACTGTTCAGTCCCCAATGGATTTACAGTCATCCAAGGATGTCATATTGTCCCCCCTAAATATGCCACTAGAGCATGTATACAGGTCCTATACGCACTGCTCGTTGGCCATGCAGATGATAAATCATTCTATATAGGAATCTGGTAGTTTTATGTACTTAGTTTTACAAACAAACTCTATACTTTGAGGGTGTAACTTGTGCTGTGAGGCCGAGTTTGATATCATAGTTCATAGCTTATAATCAATACAGTAATATGAAACTGTGGCACCATAAACAAGGTAGCTGGCAAAGTGAAATGGTGAATATAAACACGTACTTTAACTCTCCTAAACATTTGGCCAAGAAGCACAAGAAAGGGAGAGTAAAAGCTCAATATTTCAAATCTTGTGCCATACTTATTGCCGCCCTAGAGAAGTTGTGTGTAATATAAACATGCATTTTCTTTCTCTCCTGGAAATGTGGCCAAGAAGCTCAAGACAAGAGATGTGGAGGCACTATGCTTTAAATCCTGCTCCATGCTCCTTTCCACCCTGAAGAATTGTGTTTGATATAAACATGTATTATCTCTCTCCTATAGCACATGGCCAACAAGCTCAATACAGGGGAATCGTAGGCAGAGCACTTCAGTTCTGCACTGTGCCCTTTGCTGTCTGGGAAAAGGTGTGCTTAAAATAAACATGTATTTTACCTTTCTCCTAGACATGTGTCCAAGAAGTTCAAGGCAGGAGGAGTGGAAGCATAATACTTCAAATCCTGCTCTGTGTTATTTTCTACCCTTGAGTAGTGAGTGAGTTTTGGGTGTTTTATGTCAGCCAGGGTAATTTTCACAATGAAAACAGGTTGGGACGAATTCTGTCTTTGGTGATCGTATCTATGAGATGGAGGTGATAGGGCAGGCGAACAGCAGGGGATCAAAACCGGGAAATTATTTTTGCTGTACCTCATCCCTTAGTGAACCAAGCACCAACCGGGAATTGAACACAAAGAACCACTTGGTCAGTGCTGGGCCCCCCCTATCGTCACCTTCTACAATCAGCAGGGGGTACTGGGGGCCTATTCTTCCCAGGAGCAGAATGTCCACCCCGGTACCCCCACGGGCTCCTTGGGGTAGTTGTGTTTAATATAAACATGTATTTTTTCTCTGTCCTAGACACGTGGTGAAAGCTCACAAAAGATCACATGGAGATGGAGTGCTTCAAGCCTTGTTCTGTGTTAATTGTCACCCTTGAGAATTTGTGTTTAATATAAACATGTAGTGGAGGCAGAGTACTTCAAGTACTGCTCCACCCTATTTTCTACCCTGGAGTAGTTGTGTTTAATATATACATGTATTTTTTCTCTGTCCTAGACACGTGGCCAAGAAGCTCAAGACAGGGGGAATGGAGGCAGAATACTTTAAGTCCTGCTCAGTGTTATTTGCCACTGGAGAAGTTGTGTTTAATATAAACATATATTTTCTCCCTCTCCTAGATAAGTTGCCAAAAAGCTCAACATGGGCAATTATAAGCAGAGTACGTTATTTCTGCACGGTGCGCTTTGCCACACTGGAGAAGTTGTGTTTAATATAAACATGTATTTTCTGTCCTAGACATGTGGCCAAGAAGCTCAAGACAGGGGGAATGGAGGCAGAATCCTTCAAGTCCTGCTAAGTGTTATTTGCCACTGGAGAAGTTGTGTTTAATATTTAACATGTGTTTTCTCTCATGTGGCCAAGAAGTTCAGGAGAGGTGAATCGTAGGCCGATTACTTCAGTTCTACACTGTGCTCTTTACTGTTCTCGAGAAGGTATGTTTGAAATAAACATGTATTTCTCTTTATCCTAGAGACGTGGCCAAGAAACTCAAGAGAGGAGAAGTGTAGGCAGATTACTTCAAATCCTGTTCTGTGTTATTTGCCACACTTGAGAAGTTTTGTTTGATATAAACATGTATTTTTCTCTGTCCTAGACACGTGGCCAAAGCTCAAGAGCGGGGACATAGAGGAGGAGTACTTCAAGCTATGTTCTGTGTTAATTGCCTTCCTGGAGAATTTGTGTTTAATATATAAACATTTAATGGATGCAGAGTACTTCAAGTTCTGCTCCACCCTATTTTCTACCCTGGAGTAGTTGTGTTTAAAATAAACATGTATTTTTTCTCTGTCCTAGACATGTGGCCAAGAAGCTCAAGACAGGGGGAATGGAGGCAGAATACTTCAAGTCCTGCTCGGTGTTATTTGCCTCCCTGGAGGAATTTGTTCAGCTCACAATGAGATTGGCTCCGACTGAGTTTGTGTCTCTGCTGAATGACCTCTACTGTCACTATGATATGGTTATCAGTAAATATGACGTGTACAAGGTGGAGACAGTGGGTGATGTCTACATGCTGTCATCAGGTAGGTATCTATATATAATACTTGGATGGATCCAGGAGGGGTGGGGTCAAGGGGGTTCAGGGAGTCCAAGGGGTGATTACTTCTGATTGGAATCCAGGCCCATAGCCAGCTTTTTTCAGAGGGGGGTTCGTTTTTCTGAATGGGCCTTATGGGGCTCAAATATTCCTGGCGATGGGTAGTGTATGGATAAAATTCCAAGCTTTGAAATGCTTTATTGTTTGTTGGGGGGGGGGGGGGTCGGATATTTTAGAAGGGGGGTTCGTCCAAAGGGGTGTTCGTACGAACCCCCCGAACCCCCCCCCCCCCCTTCTGGCTACGGGCCTGGAATCTAAACAACAGAAATTGGGAAAATGTTGCAATTGGAACTTTTCAGTACATATATATAAACTTCTACTGCCAGAGCCCCTGTTCATAGCGTTTAAAAATCTTACATCTGCTCAAAGTGCAATAATGTTACCAGTTAGTATGTGATTATTCAGGGGTGAATCCAGTATTTCGAAGAGGAGGTGTTGGGATATGAGCTCAATACTGAAATAAAGGAGAGTGTCAGAATCCTCTGGGTCCAATCCTGATTTCAGTCTGCTAGATGGAAAACCAAAATGAATATTCTTCTGTGAATCACTTACTTAGTTAAGCCAGTGTATTGCAAAATGAGTAACTTTTTTTAGGTTTCTTAGGTATATTCCAATTTACATTAGACTAATAATTATTTGTTATTTGATCACAGGTAGTTAGACAGTCTTCATTTATAAGTTCCACCAGTTCCATAAAAAAAAGAGTAAATTTGTTTTAAAAAATAATTCAATGCTCTGCTCGTTTCAGGCATCCCAGTGGCCAATGGTCACGACCATGCTGCCATTCTGGCCGACTGTGCACTGGACCTGGTTGAGAGCACTATTCGCCTCTTCTGCAACTCTAAGATGTCCCTAAGGGTGGGAATAAATACCGGTAAGCATAACTACATACAGACCAATGCACTAAGAGCCATTTATTTAGCATGTAAAACACATTATGAGAATTCCAAATGCGTTATCATTGATTGAATCTTTAAGGCTGTGCCAGATATCATGGCATTTCTTTAAAATGGTCATAGAACATTATTAGCAAATTGAACATGATTTGTCACTCAAAGAATTTTCATCTTTGGAAATAGCACATTTCACTATCAAACTTTAAAGAATATCTGAAAATCATCGACCGCATCTTTTTTTTGTCTTTGTCCTTTTATTTTTATTTATTTTTTACAATTTCATATAACTTTACATCAAAGCCACTAACATTATACTATTGTAATCTTTATGTCAACCAGATGTCCCTAATGTATTTATTTCCATGTATCACAAATACTACATTCTTTCTATAGAGCCTCAAATCAGATTGTATTAATTAAGTGTAAAAGTATTCTTTAATTTTTCAAAATTTTAGTTCTGAATAGAATGTTTTAGTCTATGATATTGTTTGTGAACCCAATCTTGATTGATTGTTCAATTTATTAGGAACCTTATGGTATATGAAGTAGTTCTGTATCTAATTAATCTACAAAGTTATGATTAGGGAGCAGTAGGGATCTGGATGCCCTGTTATTGCTTGTTTGGTGAACTCTCAACTACCTCACATATTTTGTTTTGACATAGTCTTATGTGAGGGGAGTGGTAGGGATCCGGATGCCCCCTCATTGCCTGTTTGGTGACACTGTCATCACTGCCTCACATATTTGTTTTGACAGGGTCTTGTGTGAGGGGGAATAGTAGGGGTCCAAATGCCCCATTACTGCCTGTCTGGTGACACCACCTTCTGTATTTTGTTTTGACAGGGTCCTGCTTGGGGATAGTGGTAAGGATCTGGATACCCTGTTATTGCCTGTTTGGTGAGACTGTCAACAACTCCTGTATTTTGTTTTGACAGGGTCCTGTGTGGGGGGAGTGGTAGGTATCCGGATGCCCCGTTACTGCCTCTTTGGTGACACTGTCAATACTGCTTCCCGTATGCAGAGCACTGGATGTGGTAAGCAAAAACTATTTTTAACACACGAATATTTTTTCGATACTTGTTAAAACCATTTAAGACAACAATCATTGCTTTTCATTTCCTCATCAATTTTCCAAGTTCAAAAGCAATACTTTTTACAGTAACATAGGAGTGTTTTATGTAAAAAAATGTAAAGCAAGTGTCATGCTTTCTAAAAAGAAAATACAACATGGCAACAACAAAAATTATATAAAAGTGTATATTTTGTATATTGATAAGCCCCAAATTCGCAAAGTGTATCACATACAAATCTGAACACAATCATGTACACAATATTGAGCGATACATGAATTTCAAGGAAACATACATGACTATTTTACAGGTAACAGGGTACAGATTACCAAATTGACCAACAAGTACCTGACAAGGACAAAATGTTTCACCACTGAGCTGCGTGGGGATATGGAAGTCAAGGTAAGTTCTGACTGCTCTAAACTTTTTTCATTAGTGTGGTGCCCTGATAATTATTTAGGTCTGAACTGATAAGTGGAAATAGGATTCCTAAGGGCCCAAGTTTATTATTCCAGCATCTATTTTGCATTATGTAAATGACACAGTATATAGCCTCTTCAAAGGTCTATGATTGTTAGTGAATTCATAAGATATGTTAGAAAGTGTGTGATGTGTTTGATGTGGTCAAGCATACATGGGTGACAATAATGTATCAAGTTTATACATAATAAAGAATAATACAATGTATTATGCATGTTTAACTGCAAAATAGATACTGGTTGATAGTGATATGAAAGACTGATTGTGTGGAGGTAGGGTGCTGCCACCTACTGTTATTGTCCCTACTAATAACCATTTGGTCTCACGGAACTAATTGTTCTCCTGTGTAGCTTAATATAACGGATCTTGAGGAAAAAAATATATTCAGAACTTTGCGCCACATATAAGTGACACAGAAACCTATTGTGGCCTCTTTGGCACACAAAATATAAAAATTTCAGGATAGGTTCCCCATCAAAATCTTAAGCATGGGTCCAAAATATTGCTACGCCCTCATTTTGCCAGTTCTGCAATGGTCAAATTTACAGGATACAGAGCCCATATTGAAATTCAACTGACACCTACCAACAAGCTGAGATCAAGGATTCATTTATACCAAACAACTCACAAATGATAGGGGGTACCCTGTATTTTTTCATTCAATTCTGCAACTTTTCCTTATTTGAATATCAGCCACTCAAAGCCAGTCATTCCCTTCACCTTGGGACAGAAAGGTATATGACACTACAGATGGTGCCACAATTAGTTCCGTGAGACCATAAGTTGCTTTGCAAGCACTGTCCTTTTTAATACTATGGGGAATCCTACCCCTCACACAGAACCCAGCATGCTTGAACCTCTGTTTTTGTTTTTCAATTATTCTAATGAATAGTGGCTTTTGAAAAAAAAGGGGGGATATAATATGTATGAAATAAAAATGTTAAGGGGGAAGGGGTGGTCCAGTGGCTAGCATGAGGGACTTTGCATGGCAAGCCCAGTGGGGGCCACCCAAAAAATATATGAGAAATCATGTCCACAAAAAGCTATAATATCCAAGATAGCTCCATATTGTGGGATTTTAGAAACCAACAATTTTCGTGGATTTTCTTTTAATCTTTTTTCAAAATTTTACAATCTCCAAGTGTCTGAATGTATTTCAAACACACATTAGAAAGTACTTTAGGTGAATATATACATTATGAATGACTTTAGAATGATTTTTCACTGAATTTTAATGTCCACGAAATTTTCGTACATTTTTTCTGGGCACAAATTTCTATTGTGGCCATGAAAAAATGGGAAAACCAACTCCACGAAATTTTGTATTTTTTTTGGTGCCCCCCCCCCTGGTTCGATTCCCCTAGGTGTCGGTCAGACCATCTATATTATCCTTGCCAACATTCTCACCCCCATAGATTTGGTTATCAGTACTTTGTTCAAAGCAAAATCATAAATTGGTCTTGATATAGCTGAACAATTTGCGGAGTTGACCTAATACTCCAACACATCATCATCATCATCATAAGAAAAATAATTTGAATTTCAGGGAAAAGGCCTTGTGCAGTCCTACTGGCTGATTGAGAGGATTCACACTGGTACCCCTAATCGTTATATGGGCATGTCCGTCTCGTCAAGCATCCTAGAAAGTAGCCTCAGTTCTAGCATGGGAAGCAACTCGGACTATTCCGTGGGAGCTCAAGGTGAGTAAGTGGAAGTGAGTTATATACACAAGCTCTCTCCGCTTGGTATTATTTTATAGAGTAAAACCTATCATCTCAACATAATTATTGCATTAGGTCACTCTTTTTTATTTTTACCAAAGTAATGATTGAATTCACAAAAATTCTAGGTATAGCCTTGATATTTGTATAACTGTTTGTTTTCAGATTCAAACTGCAAGTATGTGTTTTTGTGCACCGACTTGTTTGTACATACAACTTGAATGATCCACCTTTGAGAAAATGCATCATTACAGACAGACAGGAAAACAATGTGCAGCCATTCATTGTGCAGCAATTCAAAAACAACAAGTTTATGAATTTTCAAAACAATAAAACATGAATTGCTTTTGCTGAAACAGAATGCCTATGTGTCCTATCACATAATGACAATGCAATGTCTCGCAACAAGGAAGTTGCTGTTGCAACAGCTTCCGCTGTTGAATAGTGTCTGTTTTACTGAGCCGATTTTTATTCTGTAAAATTGTACTGACGCGGGGGTCAGTCCTATTACACAGTAGTTATCTTAGCTAGTTGTTTGTTCGAAACTAGACCCGTACTAAGATAGACTCTCTGACTATGCGATTGGAGAGTGAGTAGATGATGTCACGAAACGACATCTATGGTGATCATGCCGAACCAGTGAATACAAAAATCCCTAAATTTCATTTTGTAGTTGCATCAAATAAATTTGTCACAAACAGTTCAGGTGACAGGTTACTATCACCGCCCTTGGTTTGACCTTGGCAGTTAGTGAGGGCATAAAGCAATCAATAACCCACCAAACAACGTACTTGACAGTGATCACACAAATAGTTCTACTTCCTTCCACCAGGTGCTGCTCCTCCCGACCTCCTCGCGGCTATACCAGAAGTTGGAGATACCTCTCGGCGCCCCAGCCCCTCTCCCGTGACTTCACCAAGCTCTTCTAACCCAGGCCCAAAACAGAGAAGGGCAGCCATTGGCAGTGTGGAGTCGCAAGAAGAGGACGATATTACCGCTGCTTTTACTGACTACACAAAATGGTTCCAGGAGAAACAGCGCCAGAGTCTTGTCACAAACAGTCCAGGTTCCAGGGGTTCAAGGTAAATCTCAGGGGGTTCCAGGTAAATCTGAAGGGACTTCTTACAAAAGTGAGGGGGTCCTGTCTAATAATTTTGATTAAAAAAGTCACTAAATTTGTGAGGAATCCAGGGTAATCAGAACCCCATTTAGGCGGATACCCAAACTAAAAAAAGAGGGCAGAAGTTCAGGTGTGTGCACAAGTAGGAACGTTTGTGTATTGTGTTTAAATTACGTGTTTTTCAAGATGACAGATGGCGATTATAATGGTCTTGTGTTATGTTTTGTGGTTCTCTACTTTGTGATAAAAGGTGGCTACACCTCAATTTAGCTTAAAACTCTTTAATGTCATGTTAGGGGTACCAGTATTACCTGCTATGCCCATAATTATTGTTCCGCCTTACCCTTTTGTTGCACATTAAAGTTGTTGTAAGATTATCATGATAATGGGAGTTATGGCTTCAATATTGAGGATTTATAAGACATTAACTTCTTTTCAAACTTCTATCTTACTGTAGATTATGTTCCTGACAATTGCCAATTCTATTCCAGTGCCAATATGTTGGTAGCCCGTTAGATTAAACAGACAATAATCAATAAGAGTCTCGTGAATGATTTAGTTCTTACAGTTCAAAAAACAAAGAATAAAGGTGGACAAATGTGTATTTTAAATGTTTTTTATTATGTTTGACATTCTCTATTTACAACAATCTTTACTCTGTAAAGGAATACATCGACCTATATTTACACATATATGACAAAGAAAGGGAAACCGTTAAGATGTGAAGAGCACATTGGATTTCAAATGAAACAGATGATACACAAGTCCCTTCAATATCGTATCACATCCCCAGTAACAATCATATAACTTAAAATATCTGTAAGCAATCGTTTGGTTTGTATATAGCTGCCATTAAATTTATATTCAGTTTTACATATAATAATTATATAAGGACAATTATAATTATCATTTGAGAGAGAACTCTTTGTTTCGAAAAGCAATTGTTTTTATAACTTACATAAAGGAATGCTTTGCATAAGACAGTACACTATTTACAACAATGAATAATATATGCACAATCAACTTGTAGAAACTATGTTGAAAAGCTGTCCGACCTGTCACCGTGTGCACTGCCCTGTTGCATCATGTCATATTATATCATGTAGCATGTATATAATATATAATATACGTTAGAGTATAAATTATGATCACAATCAATATGCATGATCAGGACAATTATAAATCCTTGAGAGAGAAACCTTTCAGTATTGTTCTTTTGTTTGACATACCTTAACACAAGATGTCTGATTATGTTATCCTCTTGTAACAATAGCTATAATACCTTCTGTAATTGGGAGAACATGGTTTTATGCTATCAAGCGCCATAACCACCGGGACAATTGATAACAACTCGCAAGACAACTTCTTCCAACCCAGCCACCAATAAGCCCATCCCAGTTTACACCAACATTAAAGGTTACCTTGAAGACAGATGCATAATGCAAAATTATCCAAACAAATTGGGTGACAGATTGCTCCTAATATTTTGTCAAATGTAGCTTTATATTGTTGCCTTTTCTCCATAGAGTGATGAAGCCTGGCAGCCTTGCCTGTAATGTCCAACCCTATTTTGCCCTGAAATACAGCATTTTGATTGGCTGGCAACCTGCATATCTGTCAATTGATAAAATTTGAGAAATCATCATGTTCAAACAGTACTTGAGGATATATAGAAAAGCATAATTCTTGCTTATCAAAGTAACCCCAACTCTAGGAAACAAGGATGGCATTTTGTCCAACCCTTCGAACCCTGGGATATACCCAATGTGAGATGGGCTAATTCCACTTGGAATTGTGCAAATGATCCACATAACATGACAATTTGACACCTCAGTGCTGGTTGATAAATCATCAGGCGATTGATGAAAAAATACACTCCTGAAGAAGGCCATCTAAGGCCGAAACGTTGAGTAATAAAAGTACCACCTCTGTATATTGGTCTCCTGGTTGTGTATGATACCTACTATTGATGAAAAAATAATTGAGTCTTGTCACAAACAGTTCAGGTGACAGGAGTTCAAGGTAAATCTGACGTGCTCCAGGTAAATCTGAGGTGGTTCCAGGTAAATCTGAGGGGTTCCAGGTAAATCTGAGGGGTTCCAGGTAAATCTGAGGGGTCAAATATTAACATATTTGATTTCTTGTCAGCTGACAAATTCTCCCACTGTGCTCTGCCAATTCTATTGGCAATTCCAACTCGAACAAAATCACCCTGTGCATATAGAGCTCAACTGACAAAAAAATACTGGCACATACTGTCTTTTTTGAAAAATAAAATTCGTGGGCATTTGAACTCAAAAGCCACTCTGAAGCACCAACGGTATCATTCCCAGCACTACAATTAGTAGTTTGTTATGTTTCCATAGTAACAGGCCATTGCACTGACTAGTAACGGCTGCAATTCTTGGAGCCGGTGCGGGTAAGCCTGCAGGGTAAGAAAAATACCAATATTAATTATTTTTAAAATGTAATTCTCATTCAAATAACATGGGGTTTATCATTTTGCATGTATCAGTAACATTCTTTGGTAAGAAATGGAAACACTATAAAATGCTTGCTTGACGTTTATTTACTAAGCTATTTTTTATTGTTTATTAAAGGTCATGACAGAGACTGATAAAAATCTTTTGAAACTAAGTAATATGTATATCTTTAGCTTATCCTATCACTTCTTCCTATTGCTTTTCTGTTTTATTGCAATTTATGAGCACTATAGAATATTTTATCTCATCTAAAATTGCCATTAAGAAATCTATTCAAAATTCTTGGGAAATGTCCCATCTGAGCCAGAAGTGGAAATATATTCCAGAATATCCAAAGCTTTACATCAAGAATTATTATTTGATAAGTTGTAGGCATTTTGTCTGTGTTCTGAATACTTGCCACAAGCTACTTTTACACGCTTACCACAAGTGAACTACGGGCAGGCTTAGCCCTTGTATCCGAATTATTGCCATAACAGTTACCTTACTTGACATAATGGACAACACATGCCCAATTATGAAAAACATAGTCCAGGGGCAGATACAGGATTTTGGAAAGAGGAGACTATGCATAGTTATATATATTTATCACCTGCACGGCCGACGAGCGGTGCATTTATGGGGCAGTGAATACTGACAGGCTGTATGTACCGCTCGTCGTTTTGACTATTTTAAGGATTTTTAGATCATTGTTTGGGTGATAAAATAAAGAAGACCCTTAGGTGTCGCCCTTGGGTGGCCGGACTTACATTTGAGAAGGGTATGTCCCGCGGGCTTTGCCGTTGGGCCATACCCTCCCCTACGGTATGTCTGGCCACCCTCTGACAACCCCCGTGGGTCTCCTTTTATTAATACCAACTTAGCATATATATATATATATATATAAGCTAAGTAGTTAATTCAGGCACCATTTTCCCCCTTGTCAAGTGTTAAAGGGGCGCCTCACACTGGTCATAATTCTAAGATCGTATTTTCAGTTAAGACATTTAGTTTTTTTTTACTTTTAAAACATTTTAAAACATTTAAATCATTTTAAAACATTTTTTTCTGACTTTTTAAACATCTGATCTAAACTTTGAGATGTGAGAAACGTATAATTTACAATTGCCCTAGTGTGAAACTCGCCCTTAGTCCCCACAAAAAAAGGGTGGGGGTGTCTTTACCTTTTAATCCGCCCCCGCTATAGTTCAAGTTATTAACGAGACCGCACTCACCACAGTGACAGGCTTGGATGACCTTGTCGTACTTAAAGCTGCAAAGACTGGCTCCAACGAAGACATGTTTGTGTTGGTGAGTTGTACACAGACGGCGACACTTCTTCTCTACTCGCCGCTCCACACAGCAGCTCCGCACTGCGAAATAGAAAGATGATTTAACACTAGGGCCTTCCATTTATTATCACCCGCACGGCCAAGCAGCGGGCCGTACAGAGGCCTGTGCGTATAAATGGCCTGTAAATACCGCTCCTTGTTTACAAAATTTACAGAATTGTTTGGGTGATAAAATATAGAAGACCCTTAGGGGTTGTCCTCGGGTGGATGTACGTACCTTCGGGGAGGGTATGGCTCGCGGGCTTCGCCCTTGGGCCATACCCTCCCCTCCGATACGTACAGCCACCCTCTGACGACCCGTGCGGGTCTTCTTATATTAGTAAGTACGCACATTTTCAAAAAGCTCAGACTCCCCCATCCCCCTTGGTAAACCCTTGGTAAAAAAGACACATTGAATTTTTTACTAGAAGGTAGGCAAATTTTCAAAACTGTCGTACACCAACTCCCCCTTTGATGCATGTATACACACTTAATGGAAGGCCCCACTCAGATTGGGTATTTTTTCTATGATAAAGCTTTGATTAAACTGGGATAGGCCCAATGTTATCAGAAAGTTTAGGACAGTTATAGATGCATTTTCCTTCTAAAATTGGCAATAGAAACATTTGTTTCAGTAGTAATAAAATTTATGCACCAAAAATAAGAAGAAAAAATTGAAATGTATGGCAGTTGGAATGTGTAAAAAAAAGAAAAAAGATTCGAATGATTGCAAATTCACTTGATATCAGGAGGGTGACGATTTTTGAGGTTTATGGAACATGGTATCTCGAGAAATGCAATTTTGATATCCCAGTTTACATCAAAGATTTACCGTGAAATAACATTACAATTGTTTGTACCTGTCTTTTGCTTTTGAGGTGATCCTTCTTTGCATTCTGGTTCATAGGCATCGACCCCTCTCCGGCGACTTTCTGAAAATACAAATAAAATTTAATGTAATTTTAATCTTCCTTACACGGAAATGTATTTTTTGATCGAATTAATTTATTTATACTGAGGTGTGACATCAGACACAATTCTCCCCACCGCAGATTATAATAAGAAAGACTACTCGGGGAGGGTGGCCGTACGACCCATAGGGGATTGTCATATATATACTGAGGGCGAAGCCTGAGGTTTATACGATCCCCATGGGTCGTACGGCCACCCTCTGATGCCGTCTAAGGTCCTTCTATATTTTATCATCCAAGAAATCTTCAAAATCACCCAAGAAATCTGTTAACATTACTGACAACAAAGAGTATTAGGTGAGCGGTGTGTATGGCATGGCACCGCTCGTCGGCAGAGCCAGTGATACAGCATATTTGAATTTCTACACTCTACCTGCAGACTAGCCTAGATTAAGATGCATGCTAGGAAATATATTGACAAGTCATAATGCTGAAGTATAGAAAAGTTCGATATTAATGGCATAGTTTGTGATTTATCATAATGCAAAACTATATAGCACTGACTCTTTTGATTTCGTATCCATATATATTTAACATTTTTCAAGTTGGTTTGAAAATGTGATTATCAAAGATAGGTATAATTATGGTGAGTATATCAATTTTCCCATTCTTTTTTCTGCTCAAATTAATCTGCAGGTACCTAAAATACTGTGAAATTAATCAGCTATCCTTGGTAGGGAGAATTGTCCGTATTCTTCATTTGTCTGATTTGTCATCAGTGGTGTATGGGAAGGGGAGGGGGTGACACTCATCTACATACTTAGGTAGGTTTGGGACCAATATTAAGAAGCTATCTATACAACAGAAGGATGCTAATATAAGTAACAATTTTTATTTGATAGCTTCTTTTGTAGGATCGCGTCTTGACAGCCACTCTAACCGAGCCTTTAATACATTCCTATCAACATGGATTTGTTAATAGGAACGTTTCTTCCATAGTTTTAGGATTATGATTATTCGTATAGTCTGTACATATCTCAGTATGCGATGTATTCCTGGTGAGTCCATGTTCATACGCTATCACAAGTGGTGATACTTAATCAATACCGTCACCAATAAAAATTGCAAACATGTTGGTAATTTTATCTCTGTGTTATCACTGTGATTATGCATCCCCACCTAATATATTGGAGGGGTACCATAAAAATGTTGCTATTGCGATAGGGATATCACTTGTTCCTCTTTAAAAGATGACAGAATCGTCCCCCTCTTCATTATGTGTTTCCCGGGGGCGGGTGGGCGGGTGGGGGCACCCACTCATTCGGCTTAGGTAACAACTGTTGGACTTCCCGCCCATCATTTTGGGGATTTCAGAGAAGTTGACTGCTCTTGAAATAGACTAACTGTAGCCCACCGCCCAATATTTTTATTCCTTTTGAGTTTAGACTCCAGACAAAAGCAGGGAAGCAGGGCAAACTCCTCAATCAGCACCTATGCTAATCAATAAGCCCATCCCAGTTTACACCAAAGTTAAGGTTTACCATGAAATGTTTTCAAAATTGCCTCCATACTTTTTCCATAAAGACAGGTGCATAATACAAAATCATACAAAGCAACTTTTTCCCCCATCGGAACCAATGTTAACGCCTTCAGCCTATAACCTCCAATGTCCAACCCTATTTTGTCCTAAAATATAGCATTTTGATTGGCTGGCAAACCTGAAAATCTATCAATTTGTACTATTTTAGAAATCATAATGTTCTATCAATACATTGGGACATAGAAAAACATAATTCTTGCTTATTTCAGTAACCCTAACTCTACTAGATAAAGATGCTTTATACGTGAATTTTGCCCAACCCTTGTCCAACCCTGGAAAGCCCCTATGTGGGATGGGCTTTTTACACTGTTGGGGCCCATAAATTGATGCATAAGTAGATAGAACATCTCAAGCAGGATGTGGGTCTGCCACTCCTTTTAAGCTTTGAGAGCAAGTACACCACCACCACTCCCGAGGGCTAGCTGTGCCCACAGACGCTACCCAACCTATCTGAGTGCCCCCCATGGGTGTGTGTCCCAGGCCCGTAGCCATTCTTTTTAGTGGGGGGTTCGTTTTTTGAATGAGATAGAGAGGCCTATATATAGCGGGGTGGCAAGGGCCCCCACCCAGATACGATATATTGTCCGAAAAGTTCCATTTTTTCTTCCAGATTTTATGTCAAAGCCCCTTAAGATACTGAGACAATGCTGAAACATTCCACTTATTGCTTCTCGTCAACCCCCCCCCCCCCCCCCCTCCCCCTGTTTTTTTTTTTTTTTACTTTTCCACCTAAGGAACCTCGCCACCCTGGTAGCCCTACCTAGGGGCGCGGGCCTGTAGATTTACTTGCTTCTTTAGGGGTGATTTCCAATCTCTATAATATATATACATGTATCTATATCCATAATACATGCATGGTCTCTGAAAGAAGCATACTTGTATTTTTATAGTCCTATGCACAGTGACGTACGTATCAAGGAAGGTTTAGAGGGTATCTTGAATCTTGTCAGTTCTTTAAATTGTATATAATATGACTAGAAATATGGGATTTTTTCTCTCCAAAATAACTAGTCAGAACCCCTCAGTAGTTTAACATGGAGCCCCTCAATAAGATTTGCCTGGAACCCCCTCTGATCTTGTGGCTCGGTATATACCCCTGATAATTTAAGTGTTCATAAATAATTTATTTCATCCTTTTGGGAGGGGGGGGGGAGTCAGATATTTTAGAAGGGGGTTCGTCCTGTTGGTGTTGGATATTTAAGAAGAGGGTTCATCCTGGGGGGTAGGATATTTTAGAAGGGGGTTCGTCCTGGTGGGGTTAGATATATTAGAAGGTGGTTCGTCCTGGGGGTCAGATATTTTAGAAGGGGTTTCATCCTGGGGGGTTGGATATTTTAGAAGGGGGTTTGTCCTGGTGGGGTCGGATATTTTATAAGGGGGTTCATCCTGGGAGGTCGGATATTTTAGAAGGGGGTTCGTCCTGGGAGGTTGGATATTTTAGAAGGGGGCTCGTCCTGGGGAGTAGGATATTTTAAAGAGGGCTTCGTACTGGGGGGGTCATATATTTTTGAAGGGGTTCGTCCTGGGGGGTCAGATATTTAGAAGGGGGTTCGTACTGGGGGTCTAATATTTTAGAAGGGGGTTCGTCCTGGGGGTCTAATATTTTAGAAGGGGGTTCGTCCTGGGGGGTTGGATATTTTAGAAGGGGGTTCAACCTTGGGGGTTGAATATTTTAGAAGGGGGTTTGTCCTGGGGGTCGGATATTGTAGAAGGGGGTTCATCCTGGGGGGTAGATATTTAGAAGGGGTTCGTACTGGGAGGTCGGATATTTTAGAAGGGGGTTCGTCCTGGGGGTCGGATATTTAGAAGGGGGTTCATCGTGAGGGAGATCAGATATTTTAGAAGGGGGTTCTTGCTGGGGGGTTGTATATTTTTGAAGGGGGTTCATCCTGGGGGTCAGATATTTAGAAGGGGGTTCATCCTGAGGGGGATCAGATATTTTAGAAGGGGGTTCGTCCTGGGGGGGGGGGGGGGGGGTTGGATATTTTAGAGGAGGGGTCGTCGGGGGGGGGGGGACGTAGTTTGTACAAACACTCTGAAACCTCCCTGGCTACTGGCCTGTGTCCCCCTGTTGGTTTTATAGTTGCTCTTACCTGTTGCGGCCAATGAAGTCACGACCATCACGAACAAGAGTAGGGTGCTGCAACTATCACCCCTGAACATGGTAAGACTCCCGAGTGTATCCTTGTTCTGAAATAAAGAAACGCATATATTATATATAAACAATATATCAATATTAAATATAAATATGCATATATATATATATATATATATATATATAAGGTACATGCATATATTACATACACATGATAACAAGCCACATAATAGCATACCCCTAGTGGGCCACCGGCTGTTGTGTGTAGGGCCCTGCCTATGGGACCCTGCACATTAAAGAACACCTGCCTCATTAAATGTGTGGGGGTATGGTCTCTATCTTCTCATAGATTCCTTCATTCCATAGATACAATCATCAATGCCAGAATTGTCACACCTTGTTCTCACCTTGATATGACCTTAGATGTTGCTATGGCGTTAAACCCCAATAACCAACCAACTAATAGCATACCTATGATCATATATGTATACACATACAAAGGCTTAGACCCTATATACGTACTTTGTGTAAATATGTACATATAATTATATGTGAGAAATGTAATTAAAATTACCTGACCAACGGGACGCAGTGCCTGACATGTAGAATGCCAACTATGTACCCCCTGCTATGACACATACACGTGCCTCTGTCTCACCTCACACGGATTGTAGCACCTTTAATAGTGTTTAAAGGGCGGAGGTGCCTAATGATCAACCAACCATGACCAGTTCTACATGCTTGAATGCCCATCCATTATCTGTCATTAAATCTGTGTGAGACTTAAACATTATCTTACAGATAGAGCCTGAAAATAAGTAATGTATTTCTAATGGTATTTTTTGCTGTTGTTTTTTACTGTTATTCTTTTTGGTTGCAATATTTGTCTAGATGCGGGTGCACACTCTAATAGCCTTATGCATTAAATTTTGTTTGCACATAAATGTGCACAAATTGGCAATTAATAATTAATGTAGCTGGTGTTGCAATGGTTAAGTAATATAGAAGATTAAGATGTTCTAACATTTCATTCCCATGTTCTAATCAATCAAATATATCAAGTCGCATTAGGAGGAGTTCACTAGGTACACATATTTAAGGATGATATATTAAAGCATTAGTTGCACCTCTTGCTTTGACGCCTTCGTGAATGAGACAACTTTATGACCAAACAAGAGACATAGAGGCACACCTCCTTTTATGCTTTGTTAATAAATTATGGCTGGACAAAATACATTGGGCCTCTATTCCACTAGCCGATTTGGACCATCGGTAATTTGAAAATATACTTTATCACTAACCATGGATGTTGATATTCATCCTAGATATCATGTGAAAGGGAATTGAAAATGATTTCTTATGTTATATAACATGATTGTGATTAATCCATTTTCCCAGTACCGATTTATGAAATCTGGAGTTTGTTTGTTTGTTGGGTAAGGTTAATGTCTGGCCAACCCTTTTTGGTTCTTTTACCAGACTGCACAAGGTGATGCTTTTCAGCTGTGGGTGACCACATCTATGATATTACCAAGGAGAAACCTGCCACCATGTGCAATACCCTCCTCCTTTCGAACAGTGGCAAGGGGTCTTTAATGTGCAATGTCCCATAGAAAGGACAGCACACACCTGGCCTTTGATGACCCTGTCAGGGGCACAGGGTGGAAATCGGGAGTAAAATCGGCTAGTGGAATAGAGACTTAAGACTGACGTGATGGATAAATCAGAGGCACAACAATTCAGCCTGGGGCATGAAGGCTCTTCTAATGTATGATGATAGCATTTTAATCTTTTCTCCAACAATAGCCTATCCTTACCCCGATGATAGCTTTTCAGATGGCCACAAAGGCCAAGGTCTTTGTGGAATGACCCATGAAGATGCCCAACTGATATCTGTCTGCAATTACAGAACTTCAAGTACCACTCAAAAAGCCCTGTTTTGATGTTAATATCAAATGTTTCCAAGAAAATAACATCTCTTTGTGAACTAAGAATGGACTTGTCTGGACAAGTCATACTTTAGCGTTTGTATGTTTTGGATATACTAGTTGTACTTGCTGTGAAAAAATATTGGTTATGGTGGTTTCCTCCTATGTTTCTTGCAATATTTTTTTTTCTAAAGTTCATTGACTACTTTTACTTCTTCCCTGTATGGAGCAACTTATGCTTATACGAAAGCACGATTACATATAGGCCTTTGTATATTATATGTATTGTATATGCGCCACTGCTCCATGCATAGATCTGTATATCATTGGCTTTACATTTTAATTAACAAATTTGATTTATAAATATAAATCAACTGAATCTTTTATATGTAAACTTGAAGTTACTTACCTAGAAAGGCCTCCCGGATAATTCAATCCCTTATCGCTTTGTTTCCATCATGGTACATTTTAATACTTCCTGAACAAAGCAGCACGAATCATGTAGCCCATACCATCTTGATAGGCACGGCGAAAATCGTTACTTCAGTCCTTCCCCATATATATTCAGATGCTCTTCCACGTGTATATGCAATATATGCTACCTCCTTTAAAGAAGTCAAAACTCATTTGATATCCTTAACTGGATTGTTGATGGACAGCTTAGGACGTTGTCGTATGTACCAATTGATCAGAGAGGTTTTTCCTCGCTGCCAATGCAGTACGTGTGTACTTCATTCTATCCAATGTATAACTGAGAGAAAAATGTTTACAAACAGTCACCAGGTTCCTAACAAGTCTCCTATTAGTATCCTACAAATTGTATTATCCATGTACCAGTAGCGTGCACAGCAGGGGGATCATTATGTTATCCTCGTCCTGTAACATTGTTGTATAAGAGACCTCCTGCAGATTATAATGCCCGGCACTGCGCCATGCAGATTTGTTGTATGTATGACCACCTGCAGGTTAGTGGCATTTGAACGTGTCTGGAACGCGCTGTGGCCGTTAAGGGTGGGTGATCAGAAGCGTGTTAAAGTGATTAGTTCTTAAAGGTGATTTAATGGTGATTTACCCAGTGGCAGATTGTTGTGGTTGGTCACCGTAAAACCTCTGATTAGACAAACATTATGCAGAGCTTTTATTTCACTCTAAAAACAATGGCCCTAGACCCTTAAGTTCCACGTGGCGAAATGGCCCTTTTCAGGGACTACAGTGACATGGGATATGGGATTTTAAAAGATAATGAAATGGGACGTTGCCTTTTCTTAAATTCAACAGGGTGACACTGCCTTTTCCTAAATTTGACAGGGTGACATTTCCCCTTTAAGTGATGAAATTTGTGCTTGATTACCTAATTGATATGGTGTTTTTTCACGATTATATAAAAAGAGGTTACCTCCTAAATCCACCACTGGGATAGTGAAACAATTTGAGTGATCCCAGACCTGTAATGGGGAAAACCATACCTACCTTTAATATAGCTGTGCACTCTGCCGCTTCATCCATCTCGACACAAGAATCATCTCTGCACTGTAGCTGCCACTTGGTCCGCCCCGGCAGTTTTGCTACCTGCGTAGCAGATACTATTCTTATTAGCAGATATAGAAGGGGGACGGGGGTGCCTCCCTCCCATTTTTGGGGAAGCAAATTTAGGTTTTACCAACGTAAAATTCTGACCTCGACCCCTATTTCCATTAGCGCACCCCCACCTTTTCAAAAAGCTGGATCCCCTACCCATGGACTGTTTTCTTGGTGCAGGGAACGTCTCGTTGCAGAATGCTTCTGTAATAGCACAACTTTAATGAGAGTTATTACAGTACACACTTGGGAGAGGATTATAGGGATTTGCCTTTCTAAGGCACAAACAGGCAGTCATTCCAACCTCCTTACACGGAATCCTGCTTAACAAACAAGGCTGTTTATAACTTATGATATAATAATTATATAAGAACAAAAATAAGGGATTAGAAAAAACTATAAAGGGAACCAAAACAAATAGTTTTAAAATGAAAGAAAAGAAAAGTGAAGTAACTATATAGAAATTAAATCCATGATTCCGACTAGGGCCTATTGTAAAGTTAACGATATGAAAACTAAGTTGAATTTGATTATGCATTTTGTTTAAAAACAAATATGTATGGCACTACTTATAAAGTTTAACTAGTGACACGCTCAATTTCCGGAATGTATTTCGTTATTATGGATATAATTGTTATGTGCAGTTTGAAATTATATCACATTATATTATATCATAATTATAGGCCTATATCTTAGTTGTAACAGTAAAGGAAGAGACTTCAGTTCTTTAACCTACTAGAGGAAACATCGTTGTCATTTGTCATTGTCAATACCTATTTTATTGTTGGTAATGTTATAGTTTATTGTTGCAAATTCAACAAAATGTAGATGTCAAGGAGAGTTGTAACTGCGTAACAAAAAGGCCGTAACTGCATAGTAAAAAGAAGTTGTAATGAATGTGTTGTAGACAGGTAGATACACTGTGAAATATTAGATGGTGGTGGGTAGGAAGTACAAGGAGATTAGGACATCCAAAACACCCCTTCCTTACATCTGTATCAATTTACAGAGAATTAAGTGCATACCTTTCGATAGGATCAAACTAGTGTTTTAAAAAGATTCAAACTTTTTTTTCCAAAGAAAGGGAAAGTCGAATAAGGTCATATGAAAACAAATTAATCTTGAATAGAACAGATCAAATTTCCAACGTTATCGTTTGGTTTACGGACTTTTTTCCATTTTTTTATCCTAATTGTTGCACTTGATAAACAGGTAACTGGTAACATGTCCCAGATCTTGTGAATGAATTGCCCTGATTTGACTCCCAATTTCAGATTCTGCACGTTTTACTTACCTACTTGTGCGTACTTAGTTGTCCAGGTTGCATGTGTGTGACTAATTTCATTGAAGTAGAGATAAAGAGGGCGACCGAATTTCCCCAGCATCAGCGTTTTTGACATAGAAACTCGTTAATCCTCGGACTTTTGTGACCCAACGAGGCGAAAAGAGGCTCCGGGTGGGATTTGGTATGAAGTCATTGCTGTAAGACATACATTACTAGTTTTCGAAAGACTCCAAACATGCCAAAATGCAATAATAATAAGTTATGGCGTTCTAAATACACCTTTAGATATATTCAAATGTATCTAATGATAATTAATAGCCTTGATTTCTTGATTTCTTTTTAATAGCATTTTCGTCAATGTATTCGGATCTTATTGCGCCAGCAGTAAAATTCAAAATTCTTTTCTTTTCGCATAGGAGAGAAGGATACAACGGATCCAAATAGACAAAATTGAATAAGTGAATTTTGGATAAACTTGATATGATGTTTAGGAATAAACTTAATGTGCTTTTAGATGATACATTGACAACAATCACCACTAATTTTTTTTTTATAAAAACACTTCCCTTATTATTCCTATGAAAATAAACAATAATTATAATTAACCTTTTGGGAAGCAGTGCCAAACAGTGCCGAGAATGAATCAATGATTATGAAATACACTAGGTGGCAGTACTGGTATTGGGGATAGCATCTTCAAGGCACCTGCATAGTTAGACAATATACAATTTCAACTTTAGCTATTACAAACTGTTATCTTCAAAAGATATGATTGTGCATGATGGATTCAGAATGTGTTTTCGTCGTTTACAGTTGCAGCCGAAATTGCACATTCGGAGGTGCCAGGTTGCTAGAGAGGTTGTGCAGACGAACACATCTCTCTTTCCGGTCCCTTGGCAACTTGAGGGCAAAGAACTAAGAACATTGATTGAATTAAAACGATGAAGTGTAATCTTTGATGAGCAACATTTCTTTATTGTAAAGTGCATACTATTTTAGAATGACCAAGGTCATCATTGCCATATAAATTATAAATGAAAATCATATGAGAACTTAGATGTCACCCATAAGGTATCTTAGAGTGAATTGTGTCTCAGTGGTTGGTCATGGTTCATTGGATTTTGCCCTTTCATCAGCATAAGCAATGTGCAATTGATTCAAGAAAGAGGTCCACATATGAGTAATATTGTCTTTCCATAGAACATCATTGAACGCGTATGGTATAAGACTTAGGAATACAATAATAATTTGGATGGAAGTCTATAATATTTATTTTGGTTCTATTAGTTACACAGATGTTTTACCTGTTTAAGATGAGTCAGCAGTTTTTAGAGAAGTTAAAATAGAATTGTGTCAATTTTACTGCCTTTGAGGAGTTAAAATTAGACAGCTTTTTAGTGAAATATATTTCTTCATTCTAAGGTAGTGTCATTTCTAAAATAGCCCAATGTATCATTGGCAAGTAATTTAAAGATGAAAAGAATATGCGTGGGAGATGAAGTCAGTCAGATGGTATCTTAGTACTAGGGTGAATTGTGTTTATCTGGTTTGTCATTGTTAATTTCCAAGCCAAAGGCTATAAAACCGAAACATTAAATGCCTGTGTCAGACAGATTCATTCCTAGTGCATTGCCTTAGTCAGGAATGACCATTAAGTCATTCTAGATTTTTTTGATCAAACAATAAATTAGATTGAATTTTATGATGCCAAAGAAAATCTGTGAGCAATGTTCCAAATGTCAGTTGGAGAAGGAGACTGTGCATTTCCCCATGCTGCTTCTTAATCAATAAGGTAGCTTATTGTTTACGTCCATCATTATTATTCAGAATGAAAAAAAAAGGACTGTATCTACACTTGGAAATCTTCTGATAATGGAACCTGTATACTTTGATGATTGCATGCTTTTCATCTTTTACATGCCCATAGGCAGCTTTTTACACTAGGGGGTTCGTTTTTGGAGAAGGTTGTGTGCATTAATGGTTTTACACAATTGTTTTAATTTATGTAATACGGATTCCATTTTATTCCTTTAACCACAAGGCTACTATGATGAAGAAAATATGCAACTTATTTAATGATTTCTTGAAAGATTTTCTGGATATAAGTTATTAGTGATATGACACTATTAACAAATCCCCCTTGGCTACAGGCCTGTGTTATAAAAGAACGAAAAACAGATTGAATGGAAACATGTGGTTTTTATTGGCACTTTCACTCTTGTACATGGAAAATTGACAATATTTACAATGAGAGAAACTACTTACTAACACAAAAGGTGAAATTCTTATGAAATAATCACAAAAAACGATTCAGTCATCCAACATCTCAGGCCTAGTCTCCCTGGCATCATTGAGATCTCATATTCCACCTGTACAAACCTGAATAATTGCCGGAGAAATATGCAGGTGACTGGGCATTCAATGAGCAATCATTGCATTGTAAGCTGAGAAATGTCCAAGTATTGTAAATCTGCCATAATAAGATGTAAAATGTACATATCATTCTTTCAATACCTCCACTAAAGCCCCATACCCACTAGGCAATCTCATTGTTGACGGGCTACTGGTGACGGGGAGAATTGCCTTCGCCGTTGCAAAGCAACTGGAATATCAAGCAAGTTTAATAATTTCTTGGCGATTTTTCTGACGATTTTCCGAGCGATCCTGTTGTCTGTCGCCCATCGCCCAGACTGCTAACCATACCCACAGGGTGTCACCGGGCGATCCTAGTCACCCAGCGATGACAACGACGGTTCTTCCAGTGGTCCGTTGTCCGGCAACAGTAAAATCGCCTAGTGGGTATAGGGCTTTAGGTCATAAATGTGGAATTAGCTCTCCCAAAAATGCTGAATTCAATTAGGGACTACTTCTATGCTGGCTTTCACACAGTGTTAAATGGGTTTCAAATAAATAATACTAGGCTTAAATAGATGCAATCGAAAAGAATACATCCGTCTTGTGCCTATACAAAATCGTCGCTCAAATCAAAATTGCAAGGAGAATTTTGGTAACAATCAAGGGTAGTAGAAATACAAAAAAGTACATGCTATGATAAATAAAAGCAACTTTCCGGGATGACATTAATAGTAACTGTGCAAGATGAAAGGGTGATATTGAAACAATGATTGTTGATGAGCAGTGATTTACATAAGTAATGTTGTTTCTCACAACACAATTATATATACATTGATATTGAATGAATGGGGAGATTTGGGATGAATGGTGGATGAAGGTTGTATTAATGTTACTGTTGGGCTTGATTGATAGACATTGGGTGTAAGGGACCTTTTATCAACAGAAAACTGAATCTTTTGCCAAGTTAAATCAGGCACTAACCTATGGGGAGGACAATTACGCCATTATTCAAGTCAGATGGAGCACCAATAATTGCAAACCGCACACACTACAAGCAGTGCATATTTTGGGTGGTGCATATTGACAGCTTATAAGTACCACTCGTCATTTTCATGATTTATAACATATGTTGAGTTTTGTTTGGGTGATAAGATATAGAAAAACTTTTAGAGAGACCATATGACCCATTTGGATCGTATGAACCTAAGTCAAGCCCCATTCGCCGTGGTGAAGGTGGTTTGTCGCAGCTCTCTGCGATCTGCGAACGTTGGAAACGTTGGATAGTCGTAGACCTCTGCGACCTGTTCCCTCGCAAAATTATTCAACATGTCTAATATTTTCGTAGAGAACCTGTGCGATTCAGGGGGAGATTGGTTGCGAAAATGATCGCAAGGGATCCCAACTCCCAATGTGAATGCTATACGATCAATATCTCTAGCTTGCGATCATTTTCTCTCCCATGAGTTTATTTGCGAATAGATGCGATACATTTTTCGTGGGTCTCTGCAACAGAAACATCGACCACAGCGATGTTAAGGGGCATGTGGTCACCCTCAGATGCTCCAGTGGTTCCTCTTACATTAGTTTGTACCAGGTATCTTAAGATAGATATAGAGCTAATGGTGGGGGGTTTTGGGGGGTCCTGATGGTAACTAATGATGAATAGATTGAATGACAGTGTTCTTGGGATGATGAATGATGAATTGTCCAATTTTTATGTATTCAGGACAAATACAGATGGTTTGCTCTAATAAAATTATAAAAATGGGACTAAATCTGAAATCTGGCTGGATGGGAAATGCTCCATAAGGTTAGGTCTCGAAAAAGATAGACACCAATATTTGTACCACTATCTGTGTATTATTGATACTTTCTTGGAAACGTCTCATATGTATACTTTGGGCATACCATTATAGGGAGAGTTTTTATCTTCTCTGTTTCAAGAACAGCATAAGTTATTGTGTACTATAGGCTGATGTTATTTTTATCTTGTCATTTCAGTTCCTTCTGCATTCATTCAAAATATCAGTTTTTGTTTTATATCTGACCAGATTCCCAACACTTATGAGGGTATGAGTCAGAAGGTACAGAGGACCATATACATAGTCATTGTGATCTCCTATAATATTGCTTTTATCATTTTCCGCAGAGGGTAACATATATTCAACAGATTATCATAACACAAACCAACAATAGTTATCAGACTAGTTTATATCCAGAAGTAACGCTTGTAATAAGACCTTCAATTTGAGGCTGTCATTGGAAGTGGGACTTAGTCATTGAATATCATGAGCTATACCTCTACCTTGAATTGCTTTTTCTGAAGCGATTGAAACTGCAATGATATGATTAGCATTCAATCTGCGATTCTACTATTAAACAAAAGTTCTATGTGCTGCATTTAGATTCATAATAGCCCTGTATCCATGCTCGGGAATTTTGAGGTTAACAAATCTATTGTAAGATGATTATTTCATTTCTCACCTGATCCAGACTAGTATTCTTTAAGTTGGGGCAACAATTATGACAGCACCAGAACAGAAACAGAGCAGAATTTATTTTTCTACTCTGTTCACAAATCTATAACAACTTTTCTGACATTCTTGATTTCTAAAATTATAGCAATTGTTCATATTTTACAAGCATTTCTGTACTTTGTATTGTTCTATTCACATGCTGTCCAAACCCTTTTTCACCTGAAAAAGCCATAATGCATGAACCATATCTTACATGAGTGTTTAACTTGTGCAATTGTTAGGGATCTGTCCACAACAGAGGAAATCCTGATATAGTGGTCCCTCCAGATAATTTATCATGAGAAAACAAATCAGTGCAGGATTTGGTATCGAATTTTGAGCATTCTGGAGTTTTTGGTCGACACAATATCATTTTAGACTACAACAACAAGGCAGAAACATTAATAAATTTATGAATGACCATCAGAATTTCATGCATACTTGCAGTTCAGCTCCTTATGATTTTAGTCAAATGACCACATATAATACTTTCAGAAAAATTAATTGTACAGAGACATTAATATTGTTGAACTTTTTTCCATAATGGCCTGTCCCATTACAACACATATATGAGTAAACACATCTCAAATCAAGATCATAATTATGCACCTAAGGTAACAGGGGTATTCATTTTTTTATGCAAGGCACCAGCTTTGATACTGTTGCAAAGGCAACAGAGGAAATGCCCTGTTTTTTGAGGAAAAATGTCTCCAAAAGAACGTAGGGTATTTGCTAGCTCTTCACTCCATCCTTTTGACTGATTAATTACTATTTTGTGGCAAAGGTTACAACAGCATTTGAGTAGAGTTGTTCAAAATGCATACAGAATTGCTGGGAAATTGTACAGCAATTGAGTATGTTAGAAATATAAGGAGTTGGAACAAGATAGTAGCATTAATTCTGCTCTGATTCTGTTTTGACACTGCCTCACTCCTTGCCTTAAAACACGAAAGATTTTTATACGCTGCGAATCAGGCATAAGAATAGCCTATGATACTCAATGTGAAGTATCACACCATCCCCCAGGTGGCGCTTGAGGTAGAGGCAGAAGATGACAAGTTGTCTTGGGACTTACCATTCTTTCTGATCAATGTTCTTTGATTGCATCCATCCTTCTCCAATAACAAACAGTATTATATTTGTATAAGTACATTAAACATATTCAAAAGGGCATCGCTTATAGATATTGAACTAACAAAGTCAAGACTCAAGTACTATTTGATGCAACATCCTTTGGGAAATATCCATATTTGATACAAAAACAGCTGATGCTGGGACAGCTTATAAATTATTATTTTAGATGAGGTGTTATGACATAGATTATATTTTCTTGAACCATCCAGACATTATGTAGCAGATAATTTGCATATACTTCCCCGCTTTGAATAATATCCACGGATTGTAATCACACAGTGAAGGCCCACATGCCTGCTTGAAAACTTAATTGTTGAAATCAAATAATTTGTTGTGACATCTCATAAACCTCACCGGTTGTACAATTGATGTGTTAGATGTAAGCCACTGTTTTGCATAGATGATTTTGAATAAAATGACTTAGCTAAGTTGAAGATGGTTGCATAGTAGTATACCAAATGGTGGTCACTGGTGAGATAATAATCATGTTGGTATGTTAGACTGGTTTCTCCTTAGTTTTCCAGTCACAAATGAGTATCCTTGCAAAGGTATGTACATTTTTCTAATTATCAAAATTTCCACTATCCATCGGTCTTTTCTCACAAAAACTCCTGGCAATACTAATGCATTGCTTGAGATATTCAATCATTCAACGTGGATCATTTCCTAGGATCTGGACAGACCAACTTTTGTTGTCATCAATGACAAACTCTTCCCAAAACTGGGAACAAGATCAGGGAACAGGATTTGGGTGGAAGATAACTATACGTAGGTAAAAAACGAAGACAGCATCCTCACAGCTACAACGGTAAAAGTTGTGGCCGGCTGTAGTCCATCCATCTCTCGGCGGACACTACCCGATGTTCCGTGACTGATCCAGCAAAGATGTCTTGCTCCAAGTAAGTACAATTCAGCTGCTATTAATTTTCCTGCCTTAGTTTGGTGTATGGTGGTCATACCTTGGCGTCGTATCGCATCCGTTCGTTTTTCGACAGCTGGTCGACAGGGGGCGTAATGTAAGGAATATCCGGGTCTTCTATGCTACTCCTCACCGGTTCCGCTCCGCTTGGTGGCGCCACATAGGCTGGGCGGTAGGGCACGGGGGCTATTTTTTCCTCCTGGGGCTCCCCTTCCCCCTCATCATCTTCCTCATCTCCCCGCATCAACCTCTTCTTAGCGCATTGATAACAGATGTAGCCAATGAGAATCATCAGCAGAATGTAGCCAATGGAAACGCAGAGCGCAATGATGCTGTCTCTGCGCATGACCGGGATGGTGGCAGTGTCCTCGCACTCCTGTTCTTCTTTACTGTATTTCAAGCCGTTAACCCCGCTACTTCCGGTTGGGTTGTCGGCAGGGAAGGCGGGTCTCACACACACGGTATACTCGGCGTCCGTCATGAGATTGTCCATCAAGTACTCGGTTTCGGTTTTGTTCAATGGTGGACTGTAGATGGCGTCCTCGCTATCTTCCTTCTGGCAGCGTACTTTGTATCCCAAGACCTCTTCATTTGGTATCTCCCAGGACACAGTAAGTGATGACGTACCACGTTCGGCGATCTGCATGCGCAGACGGAAGCCAGGTTCCTCCGTCGTGCCGTTGACGTCATTGGCTGACGACGTTGTGACGTCATCACCCATGGCCCAATGACACAGCAGGACCAGGGCCACGCATGCGCTCAACACTCTTGTCGTCATTTTGATGAACGTTGATTTATATCACCTGAAATGGAAAATTATATACATTTTAATACATCTTATTTTATTAAAAGCAGTGATATCAATGTGGACCCAATGTAAAGACAAAAGTATGAATACAATTTAAATCGGGATATTTTTAGTTCTCATACTTTCAGACAAAGAACACTATTGGAATGACATTTGAAGTTTTTCTCTTAAAAGTTCGAATTAGGGCCTATTAAATAGCTATAGGAAGGAATTGCAATTGGAATTGCATTTGACTCCTTAAATTCAAAATATTAATTACTGTTAATACTATTGCTAATTCATACTTTTGGCAAATAGGCAGGGGCTGATCCAGAATCTGTCTTCTAGGGGGGGGGGGGGGGGGGCAAGGTAGCTGTCCCCCCCCCCTCCCATGATTTATCTTGCAAAATTTCTCCTTGGATTTGTCAAAACTACGAGAGTTCATTTTTGGTCTAGGGGGGCCATTGCCCCTTTTGCCCCCCCCCCCCGGATCCGCCACTGATAAGCCTATATACTTTATAATTATGTTTTGGCGGTCAGTGCATTGCTCTAAGATATCATAACGGTCATGCTAGCTATTGGTTGTTGCATTCTCTTTAATCTGCAGTTTTATTGACCTAGGTCTGTTCCGCTTGATTATGGTCTCTATAAGCTTGTAGAGCTGAGATTTGTCTTTGACTTCGGGTAGTTTCCACTAGATGGCGTCCCATTGAAGGAAACCTATTAGCTCCTTATTCCATAGGCCATTCGTAAGAATTGTTGCAATCACATCCGAGAAGTTAAAACGGAATATTGGCCTTATGACAATTATATATTACAATGGTTCATTAATAGCTAATGCAAAGACTAAGCAATCGGGCGTGACAAAATGACACTTTCGTCATTATTAGATTGCATGAGAGCGGATATGTGCCTTTATATCATATCCAGATTTCAGCCCCTATACCATCACTATTCCATCAAAAGTGGGTGAACCATCAGAGCTGTATTACCTCAGAGGGCAATGATGCCTGTCTGTGCATACGTCTGTGCCATGTTGATAAGACTTTCAATATTCACAGTTTACTTGATATAGAATAAAGTACAGACTCCGGGCGCACTCAACAATTGCTTCAGACTCCCTAGGCTTGTTCTGTGCCATGTATACATTACCTCATGCATATTGCATGCATGCATTTATTTATGTATGTATGTCGACTATGTATGTATATTATGCGTAGGCACAGCAATTAGCATACTCTAGGTTCAGATGATATCTTTCATACCATATATATGTTTACATACATTCATGTATACATACATGTATGTGCATACGCATACACACGTGTGTGTGTGTGTGTGTGTGTGTGTGTATTCCAATAAACTTGAACTAACTTACTCATCTCCCTGGGCATCAGTAACCATACACTCACATTATACCATTATGATACACTAGCGCCACCTCCCGACGAAAACCCACCCCCAAGACCGGCACACCTCGCTATTTGTTTGACGTTGTAACGGTTAACAGGTGTCCGCCTTCTTTTTCTACGTGTATACAGGAAGTACACTTGCCCTGCTTTCCCATCTGCTCAGAGCTGCTCATAGATGCTCCCAACCTGCTCATGTAGACCAACAGGTGGTCGGCTGGTACTCAACTAACTGCTCTGGGTGTTAATGGGTGTGGCTATTAATACTTATAGTATAGGTAAAAATTGGCTATTTGTATACTATAGGTGAACATTGGCTATTAATATAGGTTAGGTGAAAACTTCACTGGCCTCTTTTGCTTACTTTGTATATTAGCAACACTTATGAGAATGATATTCTATAGCAATCTATCTAAATTAACTCATGAGCCTGAATTGGGATAGCTACCATGACGCAAAAATGCAAGTTCATTTCACCTTTACCTGGTTACATTAAATATTTTACTGCAATACGTAGGCATATATACACCTTTGATACAAGTCTGCTTAGTGACTGAACCCTCCTATAGACGCCCTGATCTCAAATCACTTAGCCAGGGCATATGGGAATCCATATTCAAACTCATTGGTTCATACTTTTACTACTAGCAGGGCACCAGACAGAAAAAGGTCTATAGTGATTATACATATTGGTGGACTAAGGTTTCAGATCTATTTGTTAAAGGGATAGGGTCTACGAATGCAGTAATGTTGTTAATGTAGGGCCACTTTTTTCTACTCATTTTTTTGAATATTCAGAAAAGAAAACACTTCACAGGGATGTGGGATCTTCCAGTAGTTGTAAATACAGGCAGGAGGAGAATACATAAAGATTAAACAGCGAATTGAGGAGAAAGATGCCAGAAATTGGCTTGGTCCTAATCACCTCAAAATTCATATATTTATATTCATAGATATATCCATTACATATATAAGCAGCAACCAACAAATTTAGAAAACGTTCCTTGCAAAAATCTATTGTGCACATAGAACTGCACAGGGCGAGGATGTGTGGTCCTGAAATTTGGCTAAGATAGATGGAAGGGAAAGTATCACTAGCTCTCCACAAAGGTATGCCTGGAGAGCTATTCCCTTGCATATAAAAAAGTGAGGTGACCCACATACAAATAAGCATATCAACAAGTTACTACTGTTCAGCATATCAGTGTTGTGGCACTATGAGAGGAACCATTTGCAACCTGGTCAGCTATCAAAGCGGGCCTTTTGTTGTTACTAACAACTGCACAAAATAAATGTATCTTATTGTACGCCTTTATTAAAGAATCCATGTACTCTCGTGTACAAATCCAATGCATATCTTATAGCATAATGGGGGTTATGCAATTTTTAAAAATATGCGGACATACTTTATGGAATGACCCACAAATGAGCCAATAAAAACTACATTTAGCTGTCCCTTTTGCTTGATAGCTCACGATATATTAATGCTTCATAAACAATCTCAACGTTTTTATTGTTTGCCAAATCTGAGTTTCCCAATTATTGAATAGCACTCAACGAAGTTAGGTATACCAAGACACATTACTTAGAATGCGAACCTTTTTCGTTCAGAAAAGAATTCCATGGACGCAGCAATATTATTTTCAATTTCATATTAGAAAATGAAATTTGTGCATAGTCAGCTCCCCCCCCCCCCCCCGCCCAGGTAACCCGTACCTGCACTTTCAAGATTGTGACCATAGCCACTTTTAAAAGCCGCGTTTGGACAGGGTTACAAAAGGGCTTTTGGTATATGGAATGTTATTGGCATATCATAGCAAACACATGTAGACAAGCCTGTTCTGGCTGAAATATTGCAGCATAATAGGAATTATCAGTACCACTGCAGACTATCTAACAATAAGCCCATCCCAGTTTATATATACCAATAGTAAAGTTTACCAGGAAATATCATCAAAATTATTTCCATGCCTATTCCCTGAAGAGAGTTGCACAATACAAAATTTACCAAAGCAATTTGGTTGACAGACTGCTCCTAAAATTTCTAAAATGTGAGCCTTCATTTTGGACTTTTCCCCATAGGATCCAATGGTAAAGCATGTCACTCAAACCCATAATGTCCGACCCTATTTTGCCCCAAATACGGTATTTTGATTGGCTGGCAAACCTGCAAATCTGTCAATTGATAAAATTTAGAAACAATTATATTTTAGCAGTACTTGGGAACATAACAATTCTAACTTATTTTGGTAACCTCAATTCTTGGTAACAAGGATAGCTTATATGTCTATTTTGTCCTACCCTTGTCCAACCCAAGAATATACCCAATGTGGGATGGGCCTATTAACCATACTGAATGTCCCACAACAATGTATACATCAAGACCTTATCGAGGCATTACTCTCTCTTATCTATGTTACAAACATGATCATGAGTAATTGTTACTGTAAGATGGCATCTATAATCCTTGGCCAAAATGTTTACTTCTCATTATTCATATTTCTGGGTTGCTTGGGTTGGGACCCTATCTACATGATCCATGGGGTACTGTCCAAAATAAAGCCATATGAATTATTATGGAGGTGCATCAACTGTCACGATGGCAAAACACTGTCCAGATAAACTTCAAGAAACTATGTGAATGTGAAATCCTATAAAAATATATATAGATATATATTTTGTTGCAATGTTATTCCAAGGGGCCTTTTGTTAAGTATAATTGTATGTATCAAGGAGGAGGGGGGTTTGAAATTTGTTTAAATGTGAGTACTTTCTTGTACAATTCTAATGCATATTTTTGTCCCAGGGGTTGGGGGTCTGAAAATTCTGAAAATGTGTGTACACACTTAATGGAAGGCCCCCAACAAATATAATACTTTCACTTGTCTGTTGGAAGAATATTGCAATGTTAGACAGTTGGAAAATTGAAAACCTCTCTACCTCATCGTCTTTATTGCAGGCCTAGGCCTGTTGGATATGTACTATCCCTGCCTCAAGGTTTATATTGCTGGTACGGCTGGGTTCGGTCAAACTGAAACTATTGACACAGAGCCCGCAGGAGCCGCCCATCTGACAAAAATGGCTGACTTATATATCCCTTACTATGACTTTAGCAGATTCTATGTACCTAGTGGGAATGGGTAAACACAGGTTGGGTTAACTTGTTAAGCACATCTGTATGAATCTCCATCCACTGTTGAGAAATTCCAGAATATTTCCAGATTTTAAACCATTTTTCTGACCTACCTGTACAAAACTGCTGCAGTTTAAGCTGCATCAGAGAAAATTATTATAAAGGGATTTCCAGATGGTAATCTACCAGTCATACCTGATACAACATACTGATGTATAAAAGATAACCTGAGACATCATTCTCTCCATCTAATACAAACAAGAGTTGCTATAAGATAACACCCAACAGCCTGGGGCCAGGCTTCTTCTGCTTCTGCTTTATTATTGCAGGCTGGTTTGCAGTGGGACTTTATCCTTGACACCAGGTTTATACTGCTGGTATGGCTGGAGTCCAGTTGGAGTGAAACTATTGACACAGTGGCCACAGGTGCCCGCCACGGTACCCGCCCGTGTGACAAAAAGGGCTGACATGTTTATATCTCAGGGTGACTTGTGCAGAGCCCTATATGCTGGGTGGGCCAAGAAGACATACTAAAGGGATACATTGTTTCAGAGATGGGCAACCTGTGTTTAAACTGAAGGGATACAAAAATGGACAACCAGTGCTCATATTGAAGGGATACACTGTTTCACAGATGGGCAACCTGTGTTTTAACTGAAGGGGTACCCTGCCTCAGAGATGGGCAACCTGCGTTTAAACTGAAGGGAAACATTGTCTCAATGATGGAACCTGTGCTTTAACTGGATGGAAACACTGTCTCAATGATAGGCAGCGTGTGTTTAAGCTGAAGGGATACATTGTTTCATAGATGGGCAACCTGTATTTAAACTGAAGGGATACAAAGATGGGCAACTTTTGCTCATATTGAAGGGATACACTGCCTCAGACATGGGCAACCTGTGTTTAAACTGAAGGGATACATTGTCTCAATGATGGGCAACCTGTGTTCAAACTGAAGGGGTATATTGTTTCAGTGATGGGCAACCTGCATTTTAACTGTAGGGATTCACTGTTTCATAGATGCACAACCTGTGTTCAAACTGAAGGGATACAAAGATGGGCAACCATTGCTCATATTGAAGGGATACACTGCCTCAGACATGGGCAACCTGTGTTTAACTGATGGGATTCACTGCTTCATAGATGGGCAACCTGTGCTTAAACTGAAGTGATGCATTGTCTCAAGGATGGGCAGCCCGTGTTTCAACTGAAGGGATACAAAGATGGGCAACTAGTGCTGATATTGAAGGGACACACTGCCTCAGAGATGGGCAACCTGTGTGGGATTCATTGCTTCATGTGACAAAAAGGGCTGACATGTTTATATCTCAGGGTGACTTGTGCAGAGCCCTGTATGCTGGGTGGGCCAAGAAGACATACTAAAGGGATACACTGTTTCAGAGATGGGCAACCTGTGTTTAAACTGATGGGATTCACTGCTTCAGAGATGGGCAACCTGTGTTTAAACTGATGGGATTCACTGCTTCAGAGATGGGCAACCTGTGTTTAAACTGAAGGCATACATTGTTATGCCCTGTCCCAATGATGGGCAAGTACCCATTATTGAATGATAATTATACTCTATCAAAGATGAGTAACCAATGCAACTATGCAAGAAAAAAGTTGCTGGAAAGGACAATGTTGAGCAATGCTTTGCCCTTATCAATCTACTAAAGATCTACAGAATTGTTCACAATAAACACACCTAACTGCTTTAGTAGAAATAAAAACAATAAAAACAATAAAGGAACTTGGACGTCAACCTAGAGGAGCATCTTTTTTTGGGGTGACATCTAATCAGGTAATTAGGACAAACCAAATCAAACATATTTTGCAAATATGTTTATGTGTGTGTTTGGGGGGTGTACGGATGGCATATAATGGTACACTATAAATTTAGGGAATGGAACATTTTTCTTCTATTTTCCCATTGTTCCAGACAAATCCTTTCCTCTCCTCCACAAAAGTGGTGTCAGGAAGTGGGGAGAGGAGGTTCCTAACCTCTGGTCCACCTCTATAGATGAGGCAGTATAAATTAGGGGAGGGACTTTGTTTGTGCAGTGAGCATACTGTATGTCATACACTGAGTGCCCCCACCCCTCCACCCCCAGGGGACTGTATACACGTGGCTGATGACGTCTGTTGGGCTGAGCACCTCTCTACCTGCTCTGAGCTGCTCCGAGCAGCTCCCCTAGCTTAGGGACCACGTGGTGGGCCACCAGGACACATGTTAATAAAGATACAGGGGGCAGTCTTTGTTCCAAAACTCTATGTTGTTATATTGTGTGCCTCTGTATTTTGGTGCGCCTGCAAGCTAAAATTAGATGCCCCATACCCACTAGGCGATCTCACTGTTGATGGGCAATGGGCGACGGGGAGAATTGCCGTTGCCATTGCTGGGTGACTGGAATATCAGGCATGTTTGATAGTATCCCAATGATTTTGCCGGCGATCACCTTGCCCATCGCCAGTGGCCCAGAACATGCAACATACCAATTGGAGTAGCCCAGTGATCTGTAGTTGCCTAGCAATTTCACCGCCGATTCTCACAGTCGCCCGTCGCCCATCGCCGCTAAAGTCATTTAGTGGGTATGGCCATACCAGTATGTCAGCAAAGAAAATGCCTCTAGCATCTAAATATTTCACGGTAACATCTACCCTTGTATTTTTTTATTTTCCTGCCATCTATTTGGCCTCATTCAGTACTAGTTATTGATTAAGGATATAATGAAATGGCCAGCTTTAAATTATTTTTGTAGATTATTTCTGCTGCATGGCACATATCTTCTGTTGATAGGTAGGCATCAATCAACTTCAGAACGGGGTTACCATGTCAATAAAAACATGTGCCCCCATCATAACCACAATTTGTTTTACCTAAATAATAATTATTTGATATCTTCTATTTTTTAGTTTACACATGTAAGTCCTCGACTCTTCATATTAGATTCCCTATGGCCATATTTTCAAAACTAACTAGGCTAATATATCACGAATAGATGTGTTATGATTGGTGTCTCTATGATGAACAATTCCATAACTCACAAAAAAAATGTGTACCAAACCATCTCTTTTTGAGGTCATTTTCATGACATGCTTACCAGAGACTGATTAACTTAATCAGCCACAGAAATGTTGACCCTTATTATTATGATATGGTAAAACATGTGATTAGTATTGGCAACTAAGCCAGCCTCAGTACTACTAAGACTATGTAATGAAGCACCCCATGTGCCCCCATCATAATCACATTTGTTTTACCTAGATAATAATTATTTGATACCATGTCCCCCACTCTTTATATTAGATTCTCATACTGCAGGTGAGATAGAAATAATTAATTGTGTATTACATTCAAGAATACGTCAAAATTGCTTATGTGTTCATTATTTGCTTATTAGAGACTAACTTAATCAGCCCAAAAAATGTTCACCCTTATATGATATGGTAAAAAATGTGATAAGTATTGACAACTTAGCCAGCCTCAGTACTACTAAGACTATGCAATGGAGCACACAGGGCACATGGGGGGCCCTGGCCGTTCTCACCCCCCCCCCCATACACACACACATCCTACCCCAGCTCCAAGTCCCCCACACCTACCCCAGCGCCCTCTATTTTCAGATGCCCCTGTACCCCCGGAAGTATGGCAACCCCTCTATATATACTCAGGGGTCAGAGGTCAGGCTGAGCTGCTCACACAGACTCCTCCCTGAGCTGCTCATGTCCAGGTGGGATCCAGTCTGAGCCCACCAAAAGGCCTAGAGTTGCTCCTGTCCCTAGCTGTAACTAGGGCTCATCTCTATTTAGCTAAGTTCCTTAGGTTGACATAGGTGTGTATGTTAAAGACTAGATGTCTGAAGAAATCTAACTTAGATTGGATCCACATAGTAATAATTCGCCTTTGAAAGTTAAAATACAAGTATAGTATCAACAAGTAAGCTATAATACGATCTGACTTTAGGTACACTTCTTTCATTTTGACAAGTTGAATTTGGGTAATTCTGTTATTAAAGTTTCTTCATTCCATTTATTTACCTTGGCTCTGGGGACGGCAAATAAAATCATCTAAAGAATCTTGACCATTGTGACCAATGGCTTAGTTTGCAATTTCTTCAGAACTTTTTGTGGGATATAGATTCTCCCTAATCAGAGTTTATTTTATTAGCCTAATCAATTATAAAAATATAGACCCTGTTAATCAATTACCCTTAAACAATCTTTTGGATTGACACATACATGTTAATCTCTCAAATAATAAAATTTTAGTATTCGATATGTTTAATCAAACTGGTGAGGTAGAATAACATAAGCGAATTAACTTGTTTAAGGAGACTAGGATGTGCTTTATGGTGTATTTTGTATAACCTCATTAGCTAAACCAATTGGATTCTGTTGATGAGTGTCAAAATATCAGTAAGCCTATAATTATTATTATTGTAGTGGTTATCTTGGGACCCAGGGAAAAATGCTCACAAAGAAAAAGCAAAGCAAAAATACAATATAATTATTGTTGGTGTAACACTCTTGGATTTCACTTTTTTATTGGATTTTATACAGGCTGAGTTCACTTTACTAAATGTTCTGCCACTGCAGTCCTGTGGACCATTTGGGGACAATTCCTTGCAGGGGTCATCCTAATGTCCTTTTTCCTCATGTCCACAAACACATGACGATACTAATAAACTTTTTATGTTTTTTATAGTTGTCTTTTTAGTCAGAACTAAGATAATAAATGTATGAACACGCACACCTCTAAATTGGTATTTGTCCCATGGGCCTTTATGCTGTATAACTCATATATTCCTGGATACTTGCATACTCTTTTTATTGGTCCCCAGCCTACTACTTTCTGAAACCCGAATCCACTTGTGTTTATTCTTTAGTAAACCTCTTTGTCTAGTAACTAAACATCATCTTTGTTAGTAAAACCACAGCAGTAGACTTGCACTCACGTCCATATTTCATGTTCTTTGCCTCCCCTGAGAGGTAGACAGAATGATAAAGAGTTATCTATTTTCGCCCAGAAGCCCTGTAAATCTTTGCCCACATGCACATAGACGTCATTGACCGAAACCTCTGAATCCATTCCTAACCAATTTACCTCTTCCAAGTTTTTCCTTGCAATTGGGGTTTCTATTAAAAAGTCGCATTAACTTGAGTACTAGCCCTACATATAGCGTTTTTATTATTACTTTCTTTTGTCTTGTTACATTGTCTTATAGCTATACTATTACTAGCAACAGAAACTGCTCTCATAGCATAAATCACCCGGAAGAGAGAAATGATATAAGAATGAGAATAAAAATTAATAATGCTAGTGTATTGAGCGAATGGTTTTACTTTGCAGGCTTGGAGCCAACTTCTGCAAGTGGTTCTTTTTGTTTGTCAGATTGACCCATATTTATTTGATACTATGGGATCTAAAGTAAACGTCTTAAGACGAAAACGTCACTTTTTTTCTTTATGTTACAAAGATTGGATCATTATATCTATGGAACGAAGACGTGTTATCACTTGTATTGTACTACGAATGCCTAGAAATACCAAAACTAGCCCTTCATTTCAGACGTAGAAATTGAAGTACAAATAGTCAGGTGGAGCCACCTGCTGACAAGAGAGGTATAAACATTGATTTTGACTTAAGTCTCAGAATTATCTACAAAAGAATAGCTTAATAAAGCTTCCCTAAACAAGGAATACAAAATTCAAAAGCCAATTAACAGTGAAGGAAAATATGATACAATTAGTTCTTTTAATATTATCTTTTTCTACTTCATGATATATTTAATGTAGTAAAGTGTATTAATTTCATTTTTGTTCAGTTCATTTGTTTATTAATCTCACTCTGTTGTATTACATTTTTTTCTAAACATGTTTAATAATTGTATGGTTAAAAGAAACATTTGCAGACATGTATATCACACATGCTACCCTCAAGATATCTACATATAGCTGGAATCAGTTAATAAATGGGGGAAAATTCTATGTCAAGGACAGTGTATAGGGGGTAGAGTAGACAAGTGTAAAAAGGTAGTAAGCCTGCTGAGTGTGCACCTGGCCCTAGTTGTCAGGTAGGAAGGGGGGGACCCCAGGGGGCCTCTTATCAAGGTCTGCCTGCTAGAACACCTGTTGGGGGCTACATGCATACCTGTATTAAACATGTGAGTGGAAACCCAGTCAGGAGGGTAGCACTGCTCTGAAAACCTCCTGGTGGTCTTCAGTTTGTGGCTGGTTTGTCTGAGTTTGTGCACTAAAGCCCCATACCTACTAAGCGATCCGACCATTGACGGCAACTAGGATCTCCCAGGGACGCTCTGTGGGTATAGTGCGGATTCTTGGCGACTGGTGACAGACGACGCGATTGCCAGGAAAATTGTCGGAAAATTATCAAACATTCCTGATATTCCAGTCGCCTGGCGATGACGATCCTCCTAGTCACCTGTCAGCCATTGCCGGTGAAATCACTTAGTGTGTATGGCCCTTTACTGTTTTAAACATGTGAGTGAAGTTCCAGATAGGGGGATATCACTTCTTTGTAAACCTTCTGGTGGCCTATAGTTTGGGCATGGTTTGTATAACTCTAACAGCTTGTTGAAGAAGACTTTTGAAATGCATAACCTCCTTGGGCTCTTCAATTTGTGCCTCGTTTGTCTGAATCTCTCTGTTTCAAACATGTGAGTGGAAACCCAGTCAGGGGGTTACCATTGCTCTGTTAACTCCCTGGTTGTCTTCAGTTTGTGCCAGCTGGTTTGTCTGAGTTTGCGCACTTACTGTTTTAAAACATGTGAGGGAAGTTTCAGACAGGGGAATGCCATATCTTGGTAATACTTATGATGGCTTCCAGTTTGGGCATGGTTTGTCTGATACTCTCTAGTTGTTGTATCAAACATGTGAGTGGAGGCCAGTCAGGGGGATACCACTGCTCTGAAAACCTCCTGGTGATCTTTATATTATTGTACCTGGTTTGTCTGATTCTACCAGGTTACTGTATGTAAAGTGTGGCCTTCACGGTGGCCTTCAGATTGTTTCTATAGTTTGTCTGGATCTCTCTAGTTCTTGTAACAAACATGTGATTGTACACCCAGTCAGGGAGAATACCACTGCTCTGAAAACCTTCTGGTGGTCTTCAGTTTGTGCCAGCTGGTTTGTCTGAGTCTGTGCACTTACTGTTCATGTAATTGGTCCTCAGTTTGAGCCTAGTTTATCTACTTACTGTTTTAAACATATGAGTGAACTTCCAGACAGAGGGATGCCATTGCTTGGTAAACCTTCTCGTTTGGGTATGGTTTGTATAACTCTAACAGCTTGATGAAGAGAGACTTTTGAAATGCATAACCTCCTTGTACCCTTCAGTTTGTGCCTGGTCTGTCTGAATCTCTCTGGTTGTTGTATCAAGCATGTGAGTGGAAACCCAGTAAGGGGGATACCACTACTCTTTAAACCTCCAGGTGAAATTGCATTAGTGCCTGGTTTGAATGATTCCTCCAGCTTACTGTATTTAACATGTGACTTGGGTCCAAGTCAGGGGTATAATACATACTGGTCCATAAACCTCCTGGTGGCCTTCAATTTGTGTCTGCTTTGACTGTTTCCACCAGGTTACTGTATTTGATATGTGACTGGATTCCAAGCCCTGGTGAATAAAACTGCTGTGTATAAAAGTTGTCTTCATTTTGTGCCTGTTTTGTCTGAGTCTGTCCACTTAATATTTCTAACGTGTGAGTAAAACCTAGCCATGGGGGATGCCACTGCTCTGTAAATCTCCTGATGGTCTTTAGTTGTTCCTGGTTTGTTTGTTGCCAACAGTTTATTGTATTTGATGTGTGACTGGAGCCCAAGTCGGAGGGGAATAACACTTCTTTTTCTTATTCTCTCTAGTAAATTACTACATAATTATGTAAAATACAACAAATGTTGTAGCATCAAATATATGAGTGGAAACCCAGTCAGAAGGTACCATTGCTCTGTAAACCTGCTGGTGGATTTCAGTTTCTGACTGGTTTGTCTGATTCCCCAGACTTACTGTAATCCACATATAAATGGGCAAAATATAAGGTGTTCAAATATTTGGGTTTGCAACAATGATGATTTTTTTACATATCAATTTTAGAACTCATAGAACTCAGTTCTGCCTAGGGATTTAAAGAGAACATAGGGAAATAAGTACTTGATCAGTTCAGCTTTTCCAAAGTTTGATAGGTCTTGAATCGTTAGAGTAAACTAAATTTGAAATGTATTGCACGGACCCATGGGTAGGGAATCAGCCAAAACTTTAATTGTAGTTTCTGGCTAAATAACACTCTGATTATTCTTTTGGCTACCCAATCTATCTAATCATCTAATCAGTTGGTTGGATCTCAATTCGTTCACTGAACTACAAGACACAATATCATTATTGTAAACAAATCTTTTGCTTTTTAGATTATAAATTAGCCATCAGAATCACAAAATAAAATATATATCTGCCCTGTCCTATATGGGTTTATTCATATTTATAACTACCGAAATGTTTTAAAATAAACCTCATAAATAACGGTTTGTAAATAACGAAACCATAGTTTAACAAAATAATGTAATCATCATTATCATCTACTAGCGTAGACAAATAAAATAAAGAGAAAGATAATTTGACTGTGCTGTATGATCGTCGTTCACTTTCAAGTTATCATATTATTAAGGGGAGCCAAAAACAATGTAGGGTCAAAATTTTGCAAATTCTGTTAACTATTGAAATATGTTCTATGGCCATAACCTAGGCCTGTGGTAAAATATAAACTGTGAATACAATCTTAAACTACATTAAAATACATTAAAACTCATCACAGGTCAAATTTGGTGACCCACCAAAATTGGTTTGTTTACAAACATTGCTGTTTTCAGGCATAAATGACACGAGTAATATGGAATTCAGGTGAAGTAATAGGTAGTTATCATGATTTAAACTATACCAATGGCTGAAGTTAGACCCTTAGAATGTATTTTCATAGTAATTTCAATTTGCAAAATTGTGTCATAATTTGGCACAACATTGCTTATGGCTCCCTTTAAAGGAAGAATTAAAAAAAAAGATAAGAATCTGCCCATGAGAAATCTTTTATTTGGTTTTGCGAAAAATATTCGACAATAATTATTGCCCAGGCCAGGATCACACTCAGGCCTTTTGATGTACAATGCTAGAGCCTATCATCTTCTCTTATGGAAACGCTGTTTGTTGTTTGGGCCACTTCTTTATTTGAACAGTTATCTATTACTAATGGAAAAAACACTTATTTTTCCAGACAAAAATTAATTTTGAATATCAGATTGGCAGCCAACAACGGTTTTTCTTATAGGGCTGTCTTATATAAAGTTATGGAAATGGAAAACTTTGAAATTGAAGATAAAAATAGTGTGAGTATACTGGTTTGATCCCGGGACCTTTTGCATGGAGGTCTAACACCCTTACCGTTAGACTACTAAGGCCACTCTGTAGAGGTTGTATAGCATAACCTCTGAGTCCGCAGTGTTTTACCTTAACAATCCTCACCGATGGAGTCAACAACATGGGTCATCTTAGGTGGCCTAAGTCCTGATGACCTTTCCAATGATGTTTACCAGTTGGCTCATTGTATTTGGCACTTGGCACTTGGCACCTAGTGCTAAGTTGGCACCTGTTCCCGTGAGCACTTTCGGCAAAGATCACATCGTGTTCAGATAGGTTGGCTAGTTGTAAAGATATGGGGGAGGTCAACTTGTGTTATAATAGTAGGCTATATTGTACTAGCTTTATTTGATAACATTACTTCAATAAATTAGTCATACTTATTACAGTAGTAGTAGTAGTAGTAGTGCTTTTATTGACAACAAAATTACAACTCATGGTAATGCCTTGCTTACAGCCTTTCTGGTCAATCTTATAGAACCCAGTTAGGGTCATTGGTCCAAGTTCAGTCTGGTATCTTTAGCAGGAAACTGTCAAGCACAGAGATCTACCCTGAACATTATCAAATTTGAAGGAGTGACATGATGAAGGGAGTTACCTCCGGTGGATGAATGGGTTGATCCAGGGGAGGTTTGGGGTTCTGATCCCTCTTTATCCTAGGTTGGATCCAGGGGGTCCAGGGGGTCCTGAACCCCTGCCCCCTTTTGGTGTCGACTTGTCAAAGAGAAAAAACGTTGCACATGTCCGTGCTGGTGCATATTATGACGTTTAGTTATTAGAATATAGGCCTATGCAGAACCTCCAACCCCACCCCTTTCCAAAATCCTCGATCCGCCCCTGTATCCTATATTTAGAATCCTTCAGTCAGTTGCAGAGTTACCATCTCTCATCAAGTTCTTTGTTCTCAAGTCATCAATGATAACACACCATTAGATTGATCAATATAGCCACTGATCAATGAATTGCCAAAAATAACAGCAGCATTTCATCTAATCTACAATCGACCTAGTCCAGATTAAGGCTGCGTTTTACTAGTGTTATTTTACTCGCAATTTCATTCATCGCTAGTGGTAATAAGAGGTACTAATATTGGGGTGGATCCAGGGGCGAGGGGTCCAGGGGGTCATGCCCCCGCTCCCTTTTGGTGGACCCAAAAACTACAAATAGAGAGGAAAATGCTGAGTCTGTGCACAAATGCACTCAGCTTTAGTACTTAGCCTATAATATTATGATGACCCTACCTTTTGGAAACTGCCCCTCCCTATAGGCATGTTATTTTGTGATAAGGAATAATCTTTTTTATTTGCTTTCAAATAGTATTGAATTTTGGATCCATTGGCTCATATCATATAACTTGATAAAAATCACAAATCACCAAATTGCTGGCTGTCAGAATCGTCTGGTGGAATACAGGCTTTAGGGTATTGGATCTAAGATAAGATCCTCAGATCCTAGACAGCCAACATGCTTCTGTAATTATCCATGAATAAGAAGTCAACCAGCAAGGAAAATGGAGCTCACTGTCTATCCAGTGAGGTGTAATTAGCAAACCATCCAATTAAGGAGATCTGTAGAAAAAATAAACAATGATCCCCTTTACAGACGTTGTGCAGATGACGTCACAATGTCCTGAAAGCGGTTTGGCGCCATATTGGTGGTCATTTTAAAATTTTAGTATTCACAATTTAAAAATATTGAGAGTTCATCTCTTATAGTCACATGAAGTCATAATTAGTCATTCTCATTATTTAGAATTTATGGATTTTAGACTTATGTTATAGCATTATAGGTATGGTAAACACATGGTGATCATCAAAATGTGGTCACATGACCATGTATGCACAAGGTCTACACAACCAATGAAATTGTGTTTAATCATGGGAACAGAAATATATGTTTATAGCAGCCAGGTGAACTGTGGTAAAACCTCTAATACTACCAACATAATTATGGGGGTAATCAGTAACCCTCCCTAATCCGATTTAGTGTGGGGTAGTCATCAGTTCCTGCATGGGATGATTTGGGGAGGATGGCGAAGACAGAATAAATTATTGCAAAATTCATAATTTCACACGTTTGATATGGTTACTGGCAATATGGCGGGTGCATGGACCAATTATGGGAATATTTTAGGACAATGTGAAATTGTTTATGTCTCTTCAGTTAATGGTTTATCAAAGTGACCTAAAACAAGTACACACAAAGAGTGGGGGAGGGTCTGGAATGTTTGTAAATGTGCGTTCATCCCCATTCAAATCAAATGGGTACTTTTACAGAGGATGGGAGTCTGACATTTCTGAAAATGTGAGTACACGTACTTAAAGGGAGCCAAAACCAATAAATTCAATGAAATTTTCCAAACTCAAATAATCATGGAAATCCATTCCTTGAGCCTATTCCTGGCCCATGTTAAAATCTAAACCATGAAATATGGTAAAAAATAATTAAAAACACGTTTTCCTTGCTCAAACCAATTAATGTGGATCCGCAAAAATAGGGTTTGTTAACAAACAAATGCAAATATTACCATCTCTTGTGTCATTCTACTTTGGTTTGAGCTAGTTTTCACAGCTAATACTTTACCACTGACCTTAACTGGACTCATCTAACATATTTCTATACTTATCTGAGTTCTGAAAATGTTGTCAATTATATTGGTTTTGGCTCCCTTTAAGTGAAGGCTCCAAATGGCGCCAGTCCCAAAGACTCCAACAGAGTAGGATGTAGTGGTCAGTTGCGACGTGGGGGTGGTCAGTTGAGTAAGAACTGACCACCACCACTCACCAGCCCCTGTCTGTTTACACCTTGACTACAGTATAAGTAAACCTGGAGTCTAAACCCACATGTTCGGCACCTGGTGCCATCAGTAACAGCCAAGGGGGTGAGCTTGTTATACACACAGAGTCAAGAATACATTTGAGCCCCGTACATACTAGGACGATTCATACCTTGGTCAGTTGTCCACCGATTTTTCTGACTCTGGTGATAGTTCCGGCAATTGGGCCAAGGCGTGGAAAATGCATCATGTATTCGAGAGTTTAAAAACTATGTGTATGAATTGGAGGTATGATGTGTAGGCTTGTTATTGAAAAAGAGAGAAAGTGTATGCCAAGATTATAATTGGGGTAGATAAGAAGGAAACAATTGTCCGGATATTGATGTGATATTGAATGTAATGTGCATCTGTTTGGACGGATTGAAACCATACGGTATTTTCCTGGAATTAATCCATTAAATTGAGACCTAGTGGGACAGCAGATGACAATCATTGCATCCATCGTCTTTCTTCGACATCTCTCTCTTGTTGAGCTTTATTCGAATCAGGGGGAGACGCAGGTTACCGTTGGCAACTTTCAAGTGTAACTGACACTTTGTGTGGTAGTGCATGGCAACACAGACCTACAAATCCGTCTCTTGTAATGTGCATCTATGTTCATTCCTACGGTCGTTATTTGAATATTATTCATTCACATTCATCAGACAAGAACTTTGAATCCCCTAAATTCGAAGAGATGATTAATAAAAAAAATCATAATATAAAAGAAATGTAAATACCCACAGGCTGATTCTGAATTATTAATAGTCGACTGATTCCGGAAAACTATTTTTTTTTAAATATCAAGCATGTCCATAGAGTTTCTGATCGGCTGACTAATCACCAATGGTTTTAAAGCCGGGTCCCCACTGAGCTGGTGGGAGCGACGTCGTTGGCAGAATAATTACTCCAATCAGTCGGCCTACATAATGAAAACTGCCCCTGATAAGCCGTTCAGCCCAAGGACTTACAGATATTGGTCCACGTTACTCATTTTGTACCTCATCAGATGTTCTATACCTCACGAGTCGAATGTTTCCCCTTTATATCAGGAGTTGTGAATCATATTTGTTACTGAAAATTTACTCGCATTTTAGAAATGCTGACCCTATGTCACTATGAGTAACTGTGAGTAAATTAATATTTAGAAATGAAACGTCTGCCTACAATATTTCGAAGTAAATACAAAATTTAATGTAAACGCACTCTATTCTGAACCACACTGACTTATCTACTCCCAATTGTACCTAGCTCTGGACTTACTGAACAAAAACGCATTTGAGGGATGGCAGTCCGAAAGTAACCTTAGTTTCATAGAGTGGTGAAATATCAACTCAAGGAACTTCAGTAGGTCAAACGGAACTAAACGAGTTCTATGTAGTTTGAATAACAAGTTTTAAAAAAGGTTGCTAAGCAGAGTCCTTTGCCAAAATCGATGGACTAGTACTTTTACTTCTAAGTTCAAGCTAACTAAACCTCACATTAACTATACTTACAATGCTATCTAGATTTCATGCACAATAGAAAAGAGAAATCATTCATACACATCTTTGTGTTGTTGCTTTTTCCCTCCTTTTTTTTGTTTTTTTGTTTTGTTTTTGTTTTTCATCTTTTTCTTCTTCTTCTTCTTTTTTTTTTTTTTTTGGGGGGGGGGGGTAAAGTGGGTACCCTTCTTGCCTTGCACATGGCTATAGATCTGCTGACCAAGAAAGGACTGAAAAACTTAAAAGTTTAAATGTTTTATGCCCTATAACAATAGCTGATTGCAATTTCATAAAATGTTTCTGTGAATATCTAATTTATATCTGAGAATTTTGGAACATATTTTCCTCATGACATTTTGTCCTGGTGGTATATTTAAGTGCTCATAGTTTTATAATCAGATCCCTTTGATTATTTATAAAATAAAGTCACAGCACAAAATCAGCCCTTTCTTAACCAGTGGACCTATAGACAAGGCTTGAGCTTTGAGAGTGCCTGTTGCACTGCCTTTACTATAAGAAGGCCCACTTGGGGCGTCCGAGGGTCGAAGGACGATCCCAGCCAGGCAGCATACAACCCAAGGCCAAAGGCCGCGGGCAGTACGATGCCCACAGATTTGTCCCTAGACCCGAGGACAACCTCTAAGGGTCTTCTATATTTTGAAACCCAAGCAAAAAACCAAATACTGTTGAAGACCATGAATACAAGCCATAACAAGGAGCAGTACGTATGGCCCACTGGCCTCTGTACGCACCGCTCGTCAGCAGTGCAGGTGATAAGTCAAACACGTGAGTGATCCTGACATAGCTGAAAAATTGCTGAGCGGACGTTAAACTGCAGCAATCAGCATCATATGGTATCAGTTGCACATTTCAAAATGGCTCTATATCCTAAACGGACAGAAGTTATTTGGTAGACTTGGCGGTGTATACTAAACTGACATTGGAAGAATTGATTGTATATTCTAAACTGACAGAAGTACATTGGTAGAATTGATGACATATTCTAAACGGACAGAAGTACATTGGTAAAATTGCTGGTATATTCTAAAAGGACAGAAGCAATTTGGTAGAATTGATGGTATATTCTAAACTGACAAAAGTGCATTGGTAGAATGGATGGTATATTCTAAGCTGACAGAAGTGCATTGGTAGAATTGATGGTATATCCTAAACAGACAGAAGTAATTTGGTAGAATTAATGGTATATTCTAAACTGACAAAAGTGCATTGGTAGAATTGATGGTATATTCTAAACGGACAGAAGTACATTGGTAGAATTGATGGTATATTCTAAACTGACAGAAGTACATTGGTAGAGTTAATGGTATATTCTAAACTGACAGAAGTACATTGGTAGAATTGATGGTATATCCTAAGCTCACAGACGTAATTTGGTAGAATTGATGGTATATTCTAAACTGACAGAAGTACATTGGTAGAGTTAATGGTATATTCTAAACTGACAGAAGTACATTGGTAGAATTGATGGTATATTCTAAACTGACAGAGATAATTTGGTAGAATTTAAAGGTATATTCTAAACAGACAGAAGTAATTTGGTTGAATTGATGGTATATTCTAAACTGACAGAAGTAACTTGGTAGAATTAAAAGTATATTCTAAACTGGTAGAATTGATGGTGTCCTACAAACTTAACCTCTCTCACTAGAAGTGTTTTGTACCTTAGAGGCGAAGCCCTTTTTCTCTCTTGAGAATGGAAACCAATGCTGCCAAAAGTGCAATGCTTTGCCAGATGTCAGAGTGAAATAAACTCCAGAGTCTAAACATAATGTTTTACGACGGGGTTTGTGGAGTTTTCTGGTTTTTCTTCTCACATATTTCATCTTTAACCTCACTAAATGTTTACAGTGCACACGTGAAAGTGTAGTTGCAGGAGTCCCAGTTTTAGTATATCATTCAACTTTTATTAGCCCATCCCAGTTTACACCAACGTTAAAGTTTACTCTGAAATGTTTTCAAAATTGCTTCTTTGCTTATTCCATGAAGAAAGTTGCATAATACAAAATTTTAATTCAACCAGAGCAGTTTAGTTGACAAATTGCCACTAAAATTAGTAAACTAAAGCTTCATATATTGGCTTTTTTTTCCGTAGGAACCAATGCTGAAGCCTATCAGCCCAACCTATAATGTCCGACCCTATTTTGTCCAGAAATACAGCATTTTGATTGGCTGGCAAACCTGCAAATCTGTTGATTGGTATACTTTAAGAAATCAGAATGTTTTATCACTACTTGGGGATATAGAAAAATATAGTTCTTGATTATTCAGTAACTGCAACTCTAGGAGACAAGAATAGCTTTTGTTGTAATTTTGTCCAACCCTTGTCCAACCTTGGGATATACCCAATCTGGGATGGGCTCATTCTACTTCTACGGCCTTCTTAACCTCCATTGCCCTGATTAAACGTGGGCAGGCCTTTCCCATATTATTGTATTGAATTTTATTTTCCTCGTTTTCTATTTCAAATCATAAACTGAAATAGCATTGGTTCATGTAATTCAAGAAATCTTCTTCAAAGGATAAGTAGAAGACTATTGCTTTTCATAGAATCAAAGTTTGGATTTTTATAGTAATTGGTGTGTACTAGATGGAAAACGTTTGCACACGCCTAGTAAAAAGCCATTCAGTGTTGTATACATATTTTTCAATAATGTGGCGCCCTGCTATAGTGAAATAGGCATTAAAAGCCAATTAGCATTATGTGTTCAAATGGGAATTGCTGGGGAAAAAGGCTTCTTTTTTATTTATCTTTTTATCTTATTTAAACCATTCTAATCTCCAGTAGATGATCTTCCGTATAGGTATAACAGTTACATTATTTCAGAAGAAATACAAAATATCAAAAATACAATTTATCCCTAAGCTGTACTCAGCATCTAGCTTGGGATAAGGACAAGTCAATGTATACTAATGAGGTAGTCTTCCCCTTCTATAGGATAGTTCACTGCACATGTCCATGAAAAAGGTGTAGGCCTATAGTCAGTTTAGGATTAGGTATGGCAATTGTCCACTAAGATCTGACCCCCCTGACCCAAGGCGCCTGAGGCACTACTTCAACATCATCATTAGCTGTCACGAGCCAAGTGCTGATTTACATGCATGGCATTACAAATTAGCTAATACAAACCATAAACTAATAAACATGACCTCAACTACAATTATGTTTGGAATACGTTAAGTAGGGTGTCTTAGTTTTTGAGAGTGACCCATGATGCTGGGTTAATGTAGGCTGATAAGTGATTTTCTAAAAGAAAAACTTTTGATTTTGATTTTTTTCATTTTGTGATTAAAGCAGGCAGACACACATGGGATGGTTCCTCCTTTTTCCTTTGTATAATTTAGATAGATTTACACTTCATATAATGTTATTTAGCATAATCATTTGTCAGCTTACATTTCAATGTAAAAAGGAATCACGCCCTATATTTTATACAGATTTTCAGAAGTAAACAGTTGTCATCCAATCAGAGATATTTAGTTTATGGACGTTCCAAATCAAAAAGGTCAATGTTGTAAACATCCAAGATTAAACTGTTACATTAAACATGTTTCTATTCTTTGCTATTGTTTGAACTATATCCTATTGCAGTTTCTTTTTTAAAAAAAGCTATTAGTTCTCCGGAAAATCATTTTAGAGGTTTCTGAAATTCTTTGGTGTCTATCGTGACACCAACGTTAGGTCAAACCGGCCTAGAGGCACATGTAGGGCAAGATGTAAGGGGCGTGGCCTAGTCCCAAGGGGCGGGGCATAGCCTTCAGCTATGGCGTGATTGATGGACGTAAAACCAATCATGTAAAACCTCATGGATTGACCAAGTGCCCTTTGCCTTCTTGAACCGAGGGTGGGGGGGGGGAGGGGCACTGACTCTTTGAAGGTTATTACCCACTGCCGAACTACAGCCCCTCCCCTCCCACTTTACATGACTTACCACTCCTGAATTTAAGTGAACCGCCCCTTCTTTTGGGGGGACACAGGTCAACACCCCCAAAAATCAGAGTGTGTGAATACCAGGAAATGTACAGAAATCACTAAATTTGCAGAGGAAAACTTCTGGTAAAATTGAATTAGGTTTTTGGTAGAAATAGAGTACCAATAAGGCTATGTACTTCCAAGTTATCGCCCCCATGTTGTTCTATCAATGTTGTTAACTGCCCCCCTCTTTTGCCTTAAAAGTATTTGAACGCCCCTTAATTTTGACATTCAGCGCCCCATTTCGTGGGTCTGTTTCGCAGTGGGTACCTTTTCGAGCCCAATACCCCCCGCGGGATTCTCCCTCTCATTTTATAAGCGCCCCAGGAGGGATGATAGCTTTGTACTTGAAGCTTTGATTCAGATGATTAATATGCTACTTATTAAAATTAAAGATTACAGGCAGAAGAGTAACATGTATATATAGTATAAGAAGGTCAGGGAACGTATAGGGAAGCTTATAATATATCTATAGGCACCAAAGCATAAACAGCCCAGCTCAAGATGTAGACGATGGCATCACAGACTTCCATTTTCTTTCAGAGTGGAGATTTAATTACAAACTACTACCCTGCCATACGGTTAGATAAAGGAAATAACGTTCTTTCTGAAATGTATGTTATAATTTTGAAAATCTCAATAAACATACTCCGACATTTCCAAATGAGTCTATGATGGTTTTCAAAGGAGACAACCGTGAAGAAAAATGTACACTTCAAAACATACAGACTTTTACTTTCTGCCTCTTTCTAGTAAGACATTTTCCTTCTGACCAAAAACCCATTTCCAGTCCGTTAAAACACTATGGTATAACATGATGGACCCCCCACAGTGGTAAGGGCAGGGGAAACGATGTTATGATAGTGTTCTACACGTGAACAACTTCCCATGTCGGATAAGCGGCTGCTCTGTTCTGGAAAGAGATGAAGAGGGAGAGCGTCCCTTCTTAGTCTGTAAAGAGCAACTCATTGGCCTATTACTGACTTAGACATACAGAGACAAGAAGTGGGTACAACTGGTCGTGGTCTGCTAGGAGCAACCCATCGGCCTATTAGGGGCCTTCCATTTAATACATACGTACATTTTCAAAAATCTCAGACCGCCCCCTCCCCCTTGGCCAAAAATACACATTGAATTTGTAATAGAACGTACGCACATTTTAACAAATCTCAGACCCCTCCCCCTCCTCCCTTGATGCGTACATACTTAATGGAAGACCCCTTACTGACTTATAAAGAGGGAAGAAATGAATACAAGGAGCTAGGAATACAAGGTTAACTCATCTTCTTCTGTTAAGAGCAATTTATTGGCCTATATAACTAACTCAGGTTGAGGAATTGGTTGGGAATTACCTGTCTTGGTATGGAAAGAGCAACTCACTTTATCCCATTGCACACTTAGATAAGTGGGATGAGAATGACCTGCTTGAGTCTGAGCAGATAGGTCATTGACATATAACTGACTAGAGGGGGAGGGGGCTACAGTCTTGGTCTGTAAAGAGCAACTCATTGGCCTATTACTGACTTAGACATACAGAGACAAGAAGTGGGTACAACTGGTCGTGGTCTGTCAGGAGCAACCCATCGGCCTATTAGGGGCCTTCCATTTAATACATACGCACGTTTTCAAAAATCTCAGACCCCCCTCCCCCCCACCCCACCCCCTTGTCCAAAAATACACATTGAATTTGTACTAGAACGTACGCACATTTTAACAAATCTCAGACCCCTCCCTAGGAATACAAGGTTGACTCATCTTGTTCTGTTAAGAGCAACTCACTGGCAACTAACTTGGGTTGAGGAATGGTTTGGGAATTACCTGTCTTGGTCTGTAAAGAGCAACTCATTTGCCTATTGCACACATAGATATTTTTTTAAACATTATTTTTGCCAATATCACATACATATACATGGTATTCCTATTGGTCAAATCATAAGATGAAATGAAATGAGTAGATGAGGATGCAATTCCAAGTTCAGTAATAAGTACAGATAGATGAGTGGGAAGAGAACGACCTGAGTCTGTGGAGGTAGGTCATTGACATATAACTGACTAAGGCGGGGGGGGGGGCATCCAGTCTTGGTCTGTAAAGAGCAGCTCATTGGCCTATATCCATAACTTACTGAGTAGTGGGGTGAGAATGACCTGTCTTGGCCTGTTAGGAGAAACCCACTCGCTTATTCCCAACTGAAAGGAACGAGTTGGAGGGACTCGAAAGAGCCATTCACTAGACTATAATACGCTGGTGAAAAGGAGTATTGTGAGAATGTCTAGTTTTGATCTATCTTTTAGAGCAACTCATTGGCCTATAACTAACTGAATGACAAGCACTGCACGAAAAAAGACATTTTAAGACCTTTAAGTTTCTGTAAATGGAGCCATTGAGGTGTGCTAAAGGTAATGGAAAGGTCACCTTTACAAGACCTTTCCAACACTTTTTCAGGTGACCTTTAAAAATTCATCAAAGATCTTGCAAAGGTATTGGAAAGGTGACATTTCCTATGCCTTTAATGAACCTCAATGGCTCCATTTACAAAATTAAAGGTCACTAAAGGTCTTATTTCGCGCAGTGAAGAGTTGGCAAAATGTTTCTATCTTGGACTGTAAAGAGCAATTTATTGGCATATATGTGGCTAAGGAAGAACAGCAGCGTAAGCAAATCCTATCTCGGTCTGTTAAGAGCGGCTCATTGGCCTTTACTGAATGAGGGAATTTCAACCAACACATTATTCATAGAAATATTAAGAGAAATGTCAATATGCTAAAGTTAAGTACTCTCAAGGACAACCACTTTTAGCGTATAATAAATGATAGAAAGCGAAGTTCTATGGTGACGTTTGACATACTATTTTCTTTGTAACTTTCTTTTCTGCTGTTTTTTTATTTTTATTTTTATTTTTATTTTTATTTTTTTTGGTGGGGGGGGGGGGGGGTTGGGTGGGGGTGGGGTGAAATACATTCTATTAACGACTTCATGTAGTACATGATCTTCCTTGTTGTATGTAATAATACAATTTATAATATACAAGATGTGATATTATAAATGATTATGAGATTAGCAAAGTCCTTCAGCCAAAGTCGCATGTCATAGCGGTATACCAATGCCAGTTATTCCACTTTGAAACTACAAAAGTTCTTTTCCATAGTTGTGTAAAATAACTTTTTAAATCTGGGATGGCCAGTCTTGTCACTGCATACCCCAGGATTGAAAAAAAAATGGTGGAATTGCCTCCATTCACATACATAATATATAGAATAAAAAAAAAACTATGAATTTAAAAAAAACATCACGACCAGAACCCTGCTAATACTCCCATTTTCAAAACTGACAAAAATTACATTGGCAATCCCCCATGGCTGGCCAACTCATTGTACACACAAGTGGCTAGGGGTATTATAGAAGGTGGCATCTCAGCCTTGGTCCTGGCAAACTGTGGGGACCTCCTGTAGGTGTGCAGGCTACTGGAGGATATTTTCAGCGTCTGTTATCCCGCGCATAAATATACACCGGAGGGCCCAAGGGGTGGGGACGGGCGGTGTGGGTAGGTGAGGGTAAAGCCCCATACCCACTAGGCGATTTTACCGGCAACGGACGATGGGAAATGGGCAGAATCGGCCGACTCCTATGATCCCCTGTTAGTATGGTATATTGAAATGTGCATGTTTGATATGAATCGCTGGTAAAATCGGCCGACTCTTAGAGTAGAGTCAGCCGATTTTAGCACCAATAATCGGCCGACTCTGGACAAAATCGCCTAGTGAGTATGGGGCTTAGGGGGTATGAGGGAATCGGGGTATGCTGGACGTTACAGATAGCACCACCTTAACCCATGCTGGGGATGGTTGCTAACCTGGATGTTTTACCTACTGACTAATGTACCTCCTCCTGTACCTTAGTACCCTAGAATGTTATATTGTGTGGAGGGCTTGTAAAGGTTTTGTCTCTGAATTATGTTTGGTTATCAACCTGTGTGTTTTACTTACTGACTATAATGTACTTGCTCTTGTACCATAGTACCCTATAATAATTATTATGTGCAGCCTTGTTAAAGTTTTTCTTGGAATTATCATTTTGGCTCATATAGTTGAATTTAAGTGTGGTCCGTAGATATGAACAAATGTGACGATAGGGGATTAGCTTTTATGCTCTCCCCTTCCCTTCCTTCGACCCGAATACGAAATAGAGATTTTTGAAAAATGAGAAGTAAAAAGTTGTTGTAAATGAGAAGTAAAAAGAAAATCATTTTTTTCACTTTTAATCTAAAAAGAATTAAAGGAATATTGTATTGAGAAGGATTGATACTTCAAACTATATAATTAGGATGTTTGTATCTGAAAATTATTAAACCCCCAAATGAATGCTCTCATTCTCAATGGGATTAATATAAAAATAAATTCAAAGTATTTCTATAAATACAAAGATAAAAAAATGGTCAAGTACCAACATTACCCCAACCTTCCCAGAAGGGCTGTTCAATAGAATCCCACGTGAAATAAGTCAGCCTACAAAGAACATTCCACAATGAGCTTCTCCCCAAAATCCCCAGATCTCCAGCAATGTTCTGGAGAACTTCTCCTGACTTCATACACCCACTTACTTACCCGGGGTGCTAGGTACACCACTCCAGGGCGGGCCGGGAGGCTCGGTCCAGGAATGGCCCCTACTTCAGCACAGACTGGGTAAGTAGCTGTGTTATTAACCACCAAGTGTCCAATCTTCACAGCTCCTGTCAACTTTGCCTTCCTTATTCATGGTTTTGTACTTGTGATTGGATATTTTTTATAGGATTTAGGAACATCTGTAATCTCCAGATCACAGATATTTGAGGATTGTAAAAGGCATTTGAAGAAGAAATTGCCATAGGGGCCTCAAAATACTTGTTCCCGGTCCCAAGAGGATCATTTGGGTACACTCTAAAATCCCTTTGAAATTCGAAACAAACTCGAAAAATTGCTCTGTTACCTAATGAAATGCAAACTTCAATTTATTTCTCTGTTATTCCTTATGAGACAGGCTTCTGTCTCCAATATCAAATAAGGAGTACGACATCTATGCTTACTGAGCATGGCCATAATATTGTCGATTCTTCCCTCACTTCAGCATCTTACACACTCCCCAATGCCATACCCGGGGAAGGGGGTTAGCTCATAGGATGTCTGGAAACCCCTGAGCTTTTAAAATGGCCACGGGACTTAAAATGATATTTAGTGAAGTTGGTAAAAAGAGAGAAAAAAAACTTCATCTGGAATCCCTCCTATTTCATTGTACCCCTTTTAATTTACTTGGACCCCCTACATTTAACTGGAGCCCCTCAGATCTACATAGAACCCTTCAGATTATGCACAGCCCTGCACCCCCCCCCCCTTGCCACTCACCCACAAGCCCACAGATGCCTCTGGCAGACATTCCCCTCCAACCAGAGGTCATGCCAAACCCAACAAAGTATTGCCTGAAACTGGAAGACCCTGGAGCAAGGCATAATCCCTGGCAAGGAAGACAGAGTACAGATAAAACAATAAATTGTAGCCGTCGACAGCGTTAATCCAAAAGTAAACAAGTCGAAGGTAAAGAGAGTGGGAAACAGGATTGGGATGAGTAATGGAGACGTTAAGGGTTGCCTGCAACTTTCTAAGGTCGTCTAGAATGTACTGCTTGAACATAACTTCATAAGAGGTTTAACTAAGAAGGGAACAGAACATTAGTTTAATGTTACGATAAAATCTGTATATGCCTAGAGTTTGTATAACTTATTATGACTGCTGTGTAGTAAGATCTGTTCAGCTTGAGTCAAATTTTCAGAAATTATTTGAACTTGTTATAGTTATGTAGAAAATAGTATTATTTTACAAGTAAATGATATACCTGTATTGGACAGAGGGGTTTGTATCTTTAAAATTAAGGCTAAAGTAATGAGACAAGTTTATGTATAAACTGTAATTATGGTAACCCGAATATAATATTTTGTACACTTACATATTATATGATTCAGCTTTTGATATAAGAATGCCACATAGCCATAATCTGCACAGAGTGCACAATCAATCATTAAAATAGAGGCTGGTTATATGACGTACATATATACTTATCATAATCCACAATATCCGATTAGTATTAGTTGTAATTGGGTGTGTTGCATGACTTTATCTATATCATCAGTTGGTGGATAGTCTTTTAGAGACAAAATTCAATTTCCTTGCTAGTTCAAACATAAACTACATAGGATCCTTTGAATCACATTTAAAAAAGGAAAGGATTTTTCCAAACTTAGCATACATATTCTCTTATATTTCGAGCACATTTTAACTTTTGGCCGGCAATTCTGGTGCTGTTCCGTGAAGGTGTGGAATTCATAGAATATAGGTCTAAGATGACTATAGATTACGATGATGATAGATTATGTCATAGCTACTGATTAGCATATGTTTCTCGGATTAATCAGTTCACCAGCTCGGTCTTAATTCAAAATAGATATGGGAAAGATTCAATCAATATGGCAATCAATTTGTTTTTTCGAACAAATTCAAATAAATAAAGAAATGGTTCCAATAGTCTATGTTCATGACGATTAAAACTATAAAAAATACTTAGCTCAACCCTAATTCTAGTCTCATCACATTTTATTGGTAAGCAAAATGAATCTTTTGCAGTTTTTAATTGAAGTAATCAATGATAAAAGATATCTTTGAGCTCGTTTCTTTAGTTTAAATTGTACAATAGGCTTGAGTTATAGTTAGATTTAAGAATAGCAAATTTAAGTTTGCAAAGCATTGGAGGTCTTTGGAATTAGTTTCATGTAGTATTCAGAAGGAATAAGACCATCTTCCTGATGACTAGCACGGGCCAGACTGCATAGTTTCCTCACTAGTGAAGTCAGTATCAGCAACCACTAAGTCCCTACCAACCTGTTATTTATTCTGCTCACCTCGTTATAAGGTTAACGTTGACTCTGTCCACATCTGACTGAATCACAGCCAACGTACACAGCTCCCCACCACCAATAGTAATTGGTTCAGGGCTCCCTGAAATATATTGATTTTGCCCTCTCAAAATTGGTATAATTATACTGCTTGAAATATGTACTGCTTGAAAATTTTATTTTGGGCAATGGATGGTTTGATGGTTGGAACTGGTGATGTGAAATGTATCTGATTATTATGATAAAGCTTATGATAATATTAATCGTAAAATAGTTATACAGACAGACAAATATGTAACCAGATCTATAGACAGACAGATAGTTCAATTGATAGATGGACGGATAGATAGATAGATAGATAGATAGATAGATACACAGATGTTGCACTGGGGGGGGGGGGCTATATTCACTGTCAGTCAATAGTTTTAATATAAGTATAATTAACCTATCACAATCAAAGCTCTCTTTAACCTATATCTGGTATATATGGGAATACTAAAGTCGTAACCCTATAAGTGGCATACACACACTTCCGAAATTTGTGGTCTAGTTTCAAAATTGAAGAATACTCCAGTTCAGAATCTAATTAGTTGATAAGATTGATGCCATTCTATTCTAACGACAGATCCCTATCATTAAAACAGAGATCCGGTCACGAATAGATAACACTTAACTGCTGGACTTTTTGTATAAAAAACCTTCAGGATAGACTTTTTTTGTGTATAGGTTACCCAGACAATATTCAGAAATAATCAATGTCACAGGCTGTACCACGATATGGTATGGATCAGTGTAATGGCGCATGTGTGTACCACACATGTGAAGTTTGGTTATACCAACTAATATCATGGTTATTTAGGTAGTTAGGTCCTCATGACCAATCCTAAGCCAAAACCTACCAAACCCATACATAACTGGACACCAAAAAATCTCATAGAATATGGGTAGAACGTTAATAGAATGACGTTTCGGAAAATTAGACAATTATTAATAATGTCAAATGACCTCTCACAAATTTCCAATTTGAATCAATTTAATTTGATATGATATATGAAAAAGCTATTGATGAGTGTAATATTACATTTCACCGGCAAATATCATCATATTACATATTTTTCTGACAGTATTAATCCAATTTAAATCGCGGCTCAAGTATTACATAAGGTAGCATCAATATTACAAAGTATACAGGTGGTATGTGCAATTGAATAAGATAAGTATCTGTAGTATCATGTTCGTTGCACCAATGGTATGCAAATTAGATTATTGCTTTCCATACACGTGTCCCATAATACCCTAGAAACTAACAGAATAGAACTACACGTTTTATTATCATACTGTACCGTGTGCATTCACATGCATATTTATACCCATAATCATACCATCCCCAATATAAACTAAAACTTTCATTTAGCTATACTGGAATATTTAAAAGCGATAAGACAACAGTGTAGCCAATATTGCATATAAACATCATGTTATTTTTGTATATTATGTAATTTTCTTTTTGTTTATTCAATTATCAACACATACAGGAATATGCTTTTCATGATGGTAAGTATATGGGAAGAACAGATGTAATTTCTGAAGACGACAAATAAAAATATTATCAAAAAAATATATATATATAAACATATATATGTACATTATATACAGCGAATTTATCTTTCCCATGACGACCCTTATAAGACCTAATAGACCAACTACTCATACATACAAGAACATCATCAACTAAAAACAGATATCAATGCATATCAATCATATCCTGTTATGATCCATTCTTGTGTACATTATGTACCTTTTCGTGCGGCAGCCTAATTAGACCTAAAAGCCCAAACAGATTACCAGAACCCCCGGGAAGCTATACCTCCCCAGGCAGAACCCCCTGGAAGCGTTTCCATGGTAACAAGGGTTTCCAGGTACCAAACTAACGCTACCCTTAGGCTTAGTGTGCAGGGGTAGCACTTCATGTAATATTGCAGTCCCAGAATAGCAAGTTCGTGCTGCACTCCGCTTCAACTATTCGATTTGATTATAATGATGCCCCCATGCCATTGGTGTGTTGTTTTTCAAATTGAAATAGAATCAAGTCAGCTATGATGGTGTTTTGGCGTACTATGTTTCTTCTTTGGTATATAGCAGTTTGGAATTAGAATGTAACACATTGTAATTAGGGACAAAGATTTGTTTCTTTTTAGTATTTTACATGTATTATGGAAGGAAGGCGAACAGAGATCGCAGCCATATCATGCTCACATCGCAGCTTATGTCGTGTAGTGGAATACCCCCTTCAACAGAATATATACCATCGTGTCGGTCGATAGGTCTTCTAAAAACGGCAGTTGATACTACCTACAGCTCCACAGGGGTCAAAACCCAAGTGATTTGTCACTTTGTATCACCCATCAATGACAAGGTCAATTTTATATGATTACTGAACACATCATAAAGTATTCATGAATAAAACACACAAATAGAAGTGTTCTCTTCTAAAATAAATTATCTAGGGGTGGATCCATGATAATCATATGCTAGAGTCGCATATTCGATTGGGCACGTGTGTGTGTGTGAGTGTGCATGTGTGTGTGTGTGTGTGTGTATGCGTGTTTATGTGCATGTGCGTGTGTGCGTGAATGCGTGGGTGTACGCGTGTGCGTGCATGTACATTACATTTATATGTTTTGTACCCATACATACATGTATGGTATTTCCCTCTCTTTGTATAATTAAGGTATACAGCAAAAAAAGGAGGTCAGCACCCCCGGACCCCCCCCCCCCCCCGCCTCTCCATCCCCTCCTCAGTGCCAGTATTAATGTAGATAATTTAATTATACAGTAGTCAAGTGATACAATCCAATTAAATACTGATACCCATTTACAAACGACTTAATCGGTTTTATAACCCATTTAACTTGTGACACGTGAATTTCTTTGCCAAAGGGTTATAAATGATGACAAATTGTATCGTCATACGACGTCATATCCTAATTATCTTCTTAGAGAGAGCATATTTGGCTACAATGCAATTGGAGCATAGCGACTGGTTAAGCTTAACACGTGTTATCAGAGGGCTGATCTCGAATGATGAGATACATTTAAGGTTACTCGCGTTTAGGGTTGAAGCACCGACGTATGAATTACTATATGGCATCGTTTGATGTTGCCTCATGCAGTCCCCCATTCAATATACATGTTTAGCCGTTTAGTATTTAAACCCTCCTTGCTGAGTGAATAGCTTCTCCTTTTTGTCCTATACGTTTTGCAACCATATCATCCTATTTCCTCCATAATGATAAACCCTTCTAAGCGGAAAACCCACGTTGTAAAGAAATGATGGAACTAGTAAACATATCCACAGAATTGAAATATTATCCGCTGCTCCATGTCATCCCATAAAAGCTTTCCCTACAAATCCATATATATATATATCCATTCGACCATATCATTCCACGATCGATACCCATATTATGCATTAACCTATTTCATCGCGGAAATCCCATATCATCCCACTCGACCCTATCATACAAACCCATATCAACATTAACCTCATAAACTAAACCCTTATTGCCCCACAAAACCCATATCACCCCATATACCCATATTACTCCCAAACCCATATTACCTCACAAAACCCATATCATCCCATATCACCCATATTATAAAAGAGGAAAAAAAGAAAAAGAACAAAAATCCCTCAAACCATCCTCTAGCCCCACCTACACATACATACATATCATCCAACAAAAAATTGAAAGTCCATATCAACCCTGTACGAAACCCTAACCTACAAAACCCATATCACCCTATATCACCCATATTACCCCACAAAACACATTATAATCCCCCAAGCCCTTCTCCAGCCCCACCTACATCTACATACACATCATCCAACAAATGATTGAAATTCCATATCCTGTACGAAACCCTAACCTACAAAACCCACATCACCCTATATCACCCATATTACCGCACACAACCCATACAATTCAAATAACCCTTCTCCAGCCCCACCTACATCTAACGTACATATCACCCAACAAATAATTGAAATTCCATATCCTGTACGAAACCCTAACATACAAGACCTATATCACCCTATATCACCCATGTTACCCAAAAAAAACCTAAATCATCGCAATAACCCTTCTCCAGCCCCACCTACATCTCCATACATATCATCCAACAAATTCCATATCAATCCTATACAAAACCCTAACACCTACAAAACCCATATCACCCTATATCACCCATAATACCCTACAAAACCCATATAATCCCCCAAACTCCTATACGAAACCCTAACACCTACAAAACCTATATATCACCCATATTACTCCACAAAACCCAAATTATCCCCTAAACCCTTCTCCAGCCCCACCTATATACACCTACATACACCGGCCCCTACCCCCGGGGCTGCGGACAGCCACCCTACATATACTTATCATCCAACAAATTCCATATCAACTCTATACGAAACCCTAACACCTCCAAAACCCATGTCATCCTATATTACCCCACAAAACCCATATAATCCCAATAACCCTTTTCCAGCCCCACCTACATCTACATACATATCATCCAAAAATCCCATATCAACCCAAAACAAAACCCTAATACCTACAAAACCCGTATAACCCTTTATCAACCATATTACCCCACAAAACCCACATAATCCCAATAACCCTTTTCCAGCCCCACCTACATCCACCTACATGCATATCATCAAACAAATTCCATATCAACCCTATACGAAACCCTAACACCTACAAATCCCATATAACCCATATTACCCCACAACCCATACAATCCCCCAGCAACCCTTCTCCATCCCCAACTACATCTAGGCTACAAATCCCATATCAACCCTATACGAAACCCTAACACCTACAAAACCCATATCACCCTATATTACCCATGCATATTACCAACAAAACCCATATAATCCCACAAACTCCTATACGAAACTCTAACACCTGCAAACCCCATATCACCCATATTACCCCACAAAACCCAAATAATCCCAATAACCCACCTTCATCCACATACCCCAGCCCCTACCCCTGGGGCCGCGGACATCCCCTTCCTCCAGGGTCTAGGTACAGGGGATCGACTGTCCGACCCAGGAGGAGCCCCGCAGCTGCAGGAGCAGCAGATATAGTTACCTCCAGCGTGTAAATAGATTCCCCCGTCTCCCTTTTCCCTCACCTCCAGATCCTAGCCTCTACCTGCAAGCCAGACCCTCTCACCCTCTCCAGGGCCGGCGCCAACCCAAAGTTTCTACCTCCTGTCCTCCAGTGTTTCCACCTTAAGCTTACTCCTCCTGTGCAAGCCCTGGAGTGGGGTATATATACCTGATACAAAACTTTTCATTGACCTTATCAAATCTGTAACTTGGATCCTCCATGTTATCAGCAGTGGAGGAAAATAAAACTGACCAACCAACCTACCTGCATGCACGTGGAGATTCAGATGATGCCACCTGGAGGTATACCCGATGTGGTGGACCCAACAGGAGGAAGTCGGTAGCCTACAAGTCTGGCCAATGGCAGTGGTGAAGTGCTGAGTGTATACCACAAGTCCTCCTGAGAGTTGGTGGTGGTGGTGGTGTATAGGTGTATAGGTGTATCGTATACAGTCTCCAGGTCCCACCTGCCTTCCACTCCTCCAGGGCTCCTCCAGTGTATGACGGGGTGTATGGGTGGTGGTAGAGTGACAGTGGTGGTACAGCCTGGCCCCCGGTCGCACTCACACACTCACTTGTGTACTCACATACTAACTCATCCTCCGAACAGCGCACAGAGACTTTGTATCACAGAGACTGCGCACTCCGACTTGGTGAGGGTGTTCTGGTAGCCCTAAGGTATATCAACCACACTTTTTCTTTTAAACTATTGTTTGGTCCTCAGGGTGAATCCACAAAAGACTCAATGATAAATCACTCTGAGGATGAAAATAATATATATAGTCCTTTATTGTTTAAATATATCCAATAATGCAATAAACAAGGTCTGTACTACTCAAAAGAATACAGCAGACTGAACTCCTAGCCCCAACATCCTGGGCTTTATGATATATCCCCAGAGTTCTGACAGAAGTTCTGACAGAAGTTCTGACTAGGGAGTGGGCACTCAGTGACCCCCAGTGGTCAGAAGTTTGGTACCCTTTACCTAGAGTATAAGGACGTATACAAGATAGGCCCTATTCTAAGACATGTATATGAAAGTGAATGTATCCTCTAGAATACATAGATATATAGTAACCCAGGGGCACAACACTATTTAGCAATTTTGTTGTTGATAAGGATAGGGGTTGTTTGACATTTTCTTAATATGGACCTTAGAAGTTAGATACATTATACAATATTTTAGTTTGAGAGACGTGTTGTTGAGTATGGGAGGCCTTATCTAGATTAATCTAGTAAGTTTAAACCCAGTTTTTTAAAGTTACAATATTTAAGATTCGCTTCACAACCTTTTTCTTAGAAAAAACACAATGTAATTCCAGTTTCTCTAAATGGCTGAGTCGGGGCCGTGGGGACTTGTTAGTACGGGATTCAAATGGTGAAAGATCAAAAGTATCAGATTTGGAAGGTAGTTTTTATGTTCCTTGTTTTTGCGTTAGCGCGGTGTGCAAGGAACTGTGACTCGAGGCCAAAGTTATTGGGGCAACCCAAGATTGATTGCTTTAGTAGTAAGGGGGCGCAACAGTGCATGTATGCAGAAAGTAAAGATAATATCATATTTACGTCACGGCTATATAAATATAGAGAAGATTAATAATAAGGAAACAACAGGTAATATGGTTTGGACATTGATAAATAGGAATATTATTTATTTTTTATCCCTCCTAAGTACATCGACTCTAAAAATTAAAAATCGGCTGCGATGTGGTCAGTGTGGTGGTTGGAATGTGAATGACCAACGGTTTTGGCAATTTATATAGTGACCATATAGTGGGGGCGATGATGTCATGCCTCTCCGAAATAAATAATTTGACATAGGTATTGCTATGCAAATTAAATACGATATGATTAAATACGATATACCAATGCCGAGATAATCTATAAATACTAAACTGGATAGGCATTTCCATTCAGTATTTTTGGTGTGTTGGCAAAGTGGGTTCACTTAGTAAAATGTTTTTTCCTTATTTTGTATATTCTGAGAGGTTTTACATGATTATTTTTTATTGTCGGGTAGAAAAATTCAGGCTGATTAAATGGTGATAGTGATAGCGCCCTATATTTGAGAGAAAATCAAGAATTTTAGTGAAAACTGCTGGAGACCAGTCAAATGATCCTTCCCACTTTGCTCCACCGGTAATTTTCTTTCTATTTTCTTTATATTCTTACAAAAAATGGTATATGATATAAGGAAAACTACCCTCAGTTGACAGTATGGCCCTGAATACACAGTGGGACGTCAGAAAAGTTACAACCCTCAGCCTAACAGCCTCAGGCAGTAATCTTTCGATGCCCACCTCGTATTCAGGATTGTACTGTAAACTTCTATATGTTTTCCTATAGTATCAATAAGAAAAAATAGACATATGGTTGTCTATTCTTAATTAGGGGTGTATATACAGACTATTGGAAAAATTGATAAATTAGCGAACAGGGCCCATATCTTCGTAACTGATTTGGCTGATCAGGGAAAATTTGATTAGGGTCCCATGATAAGCGATTTCCCTTTTTACCATACTTTATATTGTTATTGCAAAATAGTATCAAAGAGGAATTATTAGGTGTAAAATTTATTCATGATAGACAGAATTTCTGATCATCGGACCATGATCAAATTTTACCTGATCAGCCAAATCAGTTACAAAGATATGGGCCCTGGAATATAGGTTTCACTTTTTTAAGTTCTTTGCTGAGGACAGCAGCTTGCTGATGGTGAGGGGTGCAGGACCACCTCAGCAGAGGGGAGTAGGCTACTGGAGTAGGCCTATGAGTTTTTTGAGTTTTAAAAAACACAATGCATCTCGATACGTTAACATATTTATTTCTAAGTTTTCAAGTAATATTTTCGGAATGACATTCCCCTTTCATTAGTTACTACTGTTGGCGTTACGAAATTGTATCTACGCTTACAATATCTCTATTGCCAAGGTTCTGCATGAAATTGGAGGCTTAGAAACATCAACGGTATAATTATACCTATATTTTTGTTCTTTCAGAGGCGGATCCAGGGGGGGGGAGAGTGTTCTGGGGGTCCTGACACCCCTTTTTGCTGGACTCCTAAACTAGAAAAAAGAGGGGGAAATGTTGCATGCGTATGCGTGAATGCATACCGTTTTAGTACTTAACCTTTATCAAGTTAATGCTGACCTCCTCCCCCCCCCCCCCTTTCGAAAATCCTGTATCCACCCCTGTCTTTGAAAGGGGTCCCCTTTCTAATAGGGATAATCATTTCAGCATAGCGTATATGTTCCGTTGTACTTCATGGGTAGAGCTATATCGAAAAAAGGTTTCAGTTATATTCTCCAACCTATAATCTCTCCTTTATCAAACACATAAACGTAATGGCTTCTACATGTTGCCTCTAGTATAATTGTGAATTACGTTCTTCTCTTCGATCCTGTCTAGCTAATCTATATCTACCATATTCATCGATATAATTATTGACCAAATAGAGCATAAATAAATCCTGCCAAAAGGAGGGAACATCAAATACACATGTAAAAACGATATAATATTATGTCAAGGAGAATACAGGTCGGTTATATACTTGATTAATCTCGTGTTCAATACTGCCCACACACCCAGACCGATCACATGTGATGAGTTAGTGATACTTCAGTTGTTTTTTAATGAAAGTAGACAGAGTGGCTTTGATATTCCAGCTCATGCTTGCTTTTACTCTTTTTTTTACAAGCCATTCCATGTAATTCTAGATGTATGAAGTAATAGTTCTTGATGGTATATGTTACTTACTATATTATTGCTCTAGTTTCTGTTATTGCTTTTATTTATACTGGTAGATATCGGCATTTTGTTGTCGTTTTCTTTTATGGTGAACAGAAAAAATCCATGATGAGATTAGATATGTAGTACATGTATACTGATAGTTATTGCAAATGGAACGTATGAATATTACCAGTTTTAGGGGGGACTTACAACAATGTTACCTTCTGATATTGTCAAATATCATAAAGCTATTCTGTATCACACGTGCAATATACATTTTCTGTTTTTACCATTATTAATGCCCTCATGTTACATCGGATTATAGCAATACATTCACCTGTTATTAGGACCAATACATGAACTAATAACAAAATATCCTCTGAACAATATCAAAAGCTAGGGGATGGACTCTAAGAACATTTTGAAATGTGATATGTAATTGAATGCTGAGATACTGACCAGTAATGGAAGGTCTCAGACTGAAAAAAGTAAATTCATATCTGCTTACCTTATCTATCATTAGTGAGTGTTGTATTCCACTGGAACTTTAAGTAATAAGTATTAGTTCATGTATTGGTCCTAATAACTGGTGAATGTATTGCTATACTCCGATGAAACATGAGGGCATTAATAATGGTAAAAACAGAAAATTTATATTGCACGTGTGATACAGAAAAGCTTGATGATATTTGACAATATTAGAAGGTAACGTTGTTATAACTCCCCCTTAAAACGACGCTTCAAGGGAAACCCTAGCTTATACTGTAGGCTGGTAAATATGCTAAATTAGTTGTGTTAGTTGGGACGAGGGTTTACTCATGTCTACAGAAAGGGTGAACTTAGAAGTAAAAAACGATTAAGATATGCTAAATTAGCTTGGATTTTCCCTGTAGTAAATTACATTGGATTTCCCTTGATGGGTCAACTTTGCCTGTGTATAGGGGCCTACATCTGTTTAAGCATTCATCCATTGATCTCCTTTCTAGCAGACTGAGCCTACTGATCATGACTTCATCAACCCTCCTATCGTGTATCATTGATTCTTGACTTTCATGTCATAACCAGATATAGCTCTAACCTTAAGCCCCATACCCACTAGGCGATTTTGACAGAGTCGGCTGATTCACTGGTGCTAAAATTGGCTGACGCTACTTGAACTCTACTCTATTGATTCTAGCACCGACTCATATCAAACATGTACATTTCAATATTACATACTCAAAGGTGATCTGAATCGATGGCGATTTTACCAGTGATTCTGCCAATCACCAGTAAAATATCGCCTAGTGGGCATGGGGCTTTACCCTGTGGTATCTACCTTTGATTTGCTGGTATGATATTGATCAACTCCTGAGGTCTAACCAATTCTTTTCTCATAGGGGTGTGAAGTGGGGACAGACAAAAAATATTGTGTAAGACATAACACTAGACCAGGTTGGTCAATACAGAAGTCGCAGTGGTACAGAATGGCCTATAGGTTATCCTATTGATTCCAGTAATGTATACTGCACATACCACACCATCTGGTTGGTATGATGTAATGATGGTGCATGGGAGTGGTGGAGCAATAGGATGGATTTATTTTTATTTAAGAGGAGTTAGCACATGGGTAGAGCACTGCTGAGGAGAGTTAGCACATTGGTAGAGCACTGATGAGGAGAGTTAAGGCTGTATTTCACAATGCGTTCTGGTCACTTGCACTGTCAGCTTGTATAAAGGCACCCTGGCAATGCAAGTGGAACGTTCTATAACGCGAGTGATCAACGCAACTGGCATTGTGCTTGCATTCATGGACCACAAACACAACCCAAGTATAAAGGCTATCCACGATGTGTTTGGGAGTGCTTGCATTCTCTCTAAATAGGAAACACAAGTAGTTTGTGTTCCAGATACCAACATGTTGGTATCTGAACGCAAGTAAAAACGCAAGTAAACTTGCGTTTCCTAATAACAGGGAACGCAAGTGCTCCTGAACGCATCGTGGAATATAGCCTTTAGCACATTGGTAGAGCACTGCTAAGGAGAGTTAGCACATTGGTAGAGCACTGACGAGGAGAGATAGCACATTGGTAGAGCACTGATGAGGAGAGATAGCACATTGGTAGAGAACTGCTGAGGAGAGTTAACACATTGGTAGAGCACTGCTCAGGGAAGTTAACACATTGGTAGAGCACTGTTCTACATATCCAAAGGCCCCAGGTTCAATTTCTTGCAATTGCCTGGTTTCTTTCATATCAATGAGCAATGTTTCACACTATCCCAGAACTTTGTCAACGAAGATTAGATTTGGTGAACATAAAGTAAGTGGTAAAACACACAATCAAAAATATTTGATTTAGAAAAACCTGAAAGTTATTTTGACAAACAAATCATAATAACTGTAATAAATAATTCAGTAGGTTTTAGTAGTAATTGATACAGCTCTGGTTAATTCCAATCAGTTCAGGTGTGGAGATTCATATTGTGCTATGATTATGATTTTTTTATTCAACATCATTGATGAACTCAAAGTGGAATAGGCTTATTGTAATTACAGATTAGATAACAGGCTTTGAATGCTCTTATGTAATCAATATTGTTGCCTATTCAATCAATATTGTTGAGGCAAAGAATTGATTATTCAGATGAGTGACCAGTAACAAAGAAGAGGTTAATTTGGGGATGGAAAAATTGAATAGTTTTGAATAATGTGAAATTAACTACAATAGGTGCTTTGAGGTCACATAATATCAGTTGTATTAATAAAGATACAATTTATCTTGCATTTTCACTCTCCTCCTGAAAAGTTTCTTGTTATTCTGCCACTATAGAGGGTCCAATGTTATGTTTACAGCGAAAGGATGAAGGAAACAAAAAATTAACTGAGATGTTTACAGGTTTGACATTAAGGTGTCTGTTAACACTCACAAAATGCCAGCTTTCCTTGAGCACTCGTTTATCATTGTGGCCCTCAAAGCTCATACTTCATTTTCTTCTCACTTTTTAAATGGTAAGCTGATTGCATAACCTATGTTTCTACACTTGTGCTGATTCTAAGACAACTTTTGGAACTGTTGTGTGTATTGCATTCATGCCTTATCTCCCCCCCTCTCACTTTGTATGTACCGGAAGATGTTAATTGAGAAATTATTTTGATAAGCATATAAAAACAGAGGAGAACGCATAAAGAAAATTAAATGTACAAATAATGGTATTGTACTGATGCGGGTGGCCAGTCCATGTTTGGGCAGCATAGCGTGAGCTTAGAAGCGCACGTGTAAGCCAATGTTTCACTTTGACAGTAGTGAAATGAGGGAGGAGTCACGGTGTGACGTACTACCTTATAATAATGTGTTCCGCTCTTAGCTAGCCAGAGTAGCTGTAAACGCTGTGTGAGTAACATCCAGTGAAGGTTGGACCTTTAACCTGCAGTCTAGGTTCTGGATTGAGGCACAGAAATTGTGTTAGAGCGCGGAGCGTTGACTGAATGTCTTTGAGGGGACTCTTACCTTGGGACTGATCATGGTCAATTGAGTTCTTGTCACAGAATGACTATACATTGGATAATAAACAAACAAAATCCTTTCACACGAGTGTTCACGTCTTACATGATGTGGGAACTATAATTATGTATTGGACGACTGCAGTCGACGAGGAGGAGACTGCGAATGGAGCTAGCTATTATCTATAAAACTAAATACAACTTTCACACCCTATCATTAACGGATAATTAACCTCCTTATAGTTCAGTATTCTAGGTATTACAAATTGAATTAGTGGTTACAATAACATAGAGTGGATGTCAGAACTTAAAAAGCTAAACAGCATATTCAAATAATTATGTAAGGCTGTGTGCCAACAAAAAAAAAATATCAGTTTATAATGTCAATTTAATTAGGTAAGACCATCACAGAGAAGACCCTCACAACTTTTTGCAACAATGTCGGGAATAAGCCTGTTCTCCAGATGCCTATTTTGATGCTACCCTTTTTTCTTTATGTGTGTAACCTTTTCACATGTCTATGATTATTCAACCTCTGTTTCCCCTGCCGATTTTTAAAATCGGGAGCAAATCATCATTTGTAACGTAGGCTTAAGATAGTTAAGCTGGTGTTCTACCATTAGTCTTAACACACCCAGATAGATGATTTACTCAGTGTTGAACTGAGATAGTCCTACCTCAGGTCGATGAACTCAGGGCCTTTACCCTCGTTTGTACTTCTAAATGTACTTCTGCCTTGTACTAAGCTCAACCTCAGACGTTGGTAAATACTAAGGTGACCCGCCAGTATGTATAAAGTTATACCTACAATCATATTCAACTGGAACAACACGAAACTACACAATTCTTGTACCCTGTGGTCCTTCTCTACTATAGGCCTACTATGGGTATCCACTGTGCACTGTATACACTACAATCATGTATCTTTTCCCCAGGGGGGTGACTTGGTATCAAACCTGCCCTGATGTGTGTGTTGAAAAGTGAAGGAGATGGGTCCTTTTTCAGCCTCAAGTGAGTGAAATGAGTGAGAAAATTTGATTCAAAATGGGTGTGACATTTGCTTCCCCACTCACTTTGGTTTAGGAATTCGAAAGGAGTTATACATAAGAATATAGAAAATTCTATGTAAATTAGGGGGAAAAGATAAAAATAGATAGGCATGAATGTGGTTTAATGAATGATTATTTATTATTTCCATTAAATTAACATATAGGGATATAAAATATATTGACAACATCCCTTCATTATGGGTAGGTTTTACAACTTGCAGTGTCCTTCAAAATGGGTTCGTTTCACCATGGTAACAGACACCTCACTGGTCACCAACCTTCCTACCACTGTACTAAGTGCATGTACTATATGCACTGTGCACTGTATAAGAACTCTTTCACACCCCAGCCAAGTTGTGACGTAACAGAAATGTTCTGCAACCAAACTTTTTTTAGTCAGTCTATTACTTATTCATATTCATCATCACCCTCACGAGGTTGAAATCTCACCAAATCAGAATGTTAGCATAACATTATTTTATGGTGAGGTTAGGACGAAACCAAAACAGAATGTTATAAGAACATTCTGTTTGGGTTGAAGAACATAACCAGAACGTTATAATAATGTCACAGCATTACATTGCAGCAATGTTATTGGGAACCATCAAAATAACGTAACCAGAACCATTTCAGAACTAAACGAAACGTTGCTGCAACGTTATAATAACGTCACATCCTTGGCTGGGACAGCCCCCACCCTTGTACTATCTGTTAGTACTATACATTAGACACAATACTTGCCCCCCCTCCCCATCCACACACCACCCCGAACCCCGGGCACACCCAGGAGGAGGACCAGTGAGGTGTCTGTTACCATGGTGATAATTTTAGTTGTGGTGACCGGCTCAGGGGGTGGGGGTCCCTCCTATTCTCGGCCCTGGAGGAGAGATACAGGGGCCCAAAGGACCACTTGAGTACACAGAGGGGAAGGAAGTTGGACCAGGAAGCCAGTGTATAGGGAGCTAACTAGCAACAGCTCAATACACAATCTATTTTTTTAATTATTGGGTTCAGGACCCGGTCTGTCCACTCAGGTATAAGAGTAGGACATATCATCGTTCTTCAGAATAGAAAATACCCCCTTTCCACTCACTTTTGATATTAAAAAAAGACCTTTTTTTCGCAAAACGCTGACTTTTTGGGACTATAAATTACCCTTTTTTCTTGAAATAACAAATTGTCAAGGAAAAAACTACCCTTTGTTTCCATATCACGGACATTTGGGTGGAAAAAGTACCAGAAACAAGAACATCCCAAGTTTCTAAAAATAGAACCTTTCTTTGCGTTTTTTTTTTTTTAGAAAAATGATGCGTATCCTTTCACACAAGAAGTGGGCAGACTGGGGTTCAGGATGATGTTCTTTTTATGAGAGGCTGTGCCATTAGAGAAAAAAGTATTACTCAGTCTAAAATCGTTTTAATAATTTGGATTCAGAAAAATGTTTGTACTCAATAAGCTGTGCCATTAGGGAAAATTATTACAGAATTCATACGAATTGGGAATAGACCATGAGACTTTGGAATATCAAAAGTGATACATAAACAATTATACAACTTGAAATAACAAAGGTGATTTTTTAAAGATTTTAATCTTTGTGAGTGACAATATTTCAGAAATGGCAATCATCATTATCAAAATGTACAATTTAGTTAGTATGTGATCCCATCTGCTCATTGTTTACAAACACTATGATTTTCTGCCATATACTCAAGTTCATTACTTTTGCATTGATCTGAAAGTAAAAGAATGATATCCTGAGCCTATCATCATTTTCAATTATAATTATTGGCCAGCCTCGACTTGAGTCCTAACCATGAATATAACTTCCCATCCAAAAGATGACTAAAAACAATATGTATATATATTATATATATATATATATATATATATAAGTTAGTGGGTGTTCTTATTATAATATTGTACCATAAAATTAATGTTAATAGGTAAAAATATCGATGAATACATCAATCTAAAGGTTAGATAGTTCTTGTTTATGGATGTAGCATGTGGGTCACATGAATGAATGGTTTCCTTTCCAAAAACTTAACAGCTATCCCTCCAATTGGTTTTTCATTCTCTCAACATGGTACCCAGTTCTGCTAAAAGAGGGCGCCACATTTGCATGAAAGGGTTCTGAGTTATACACAAAACTTGTTCTTCAAATGTAAATGTTCCTCGACAGGGGACACTACTGTGATATTTCCCCATAATTATATTGAAAGATTAACATGGGCGGATCCAGAGGGGGGCGCCCCTCCTTTTTTTCTGGAAGATTTTGCGTTTTTTAATTGTAAAACTCCAATTAAGGAAACAAATTTCCAATAACGCACCCCCCCCCCCCCCGCCCATTTTCAAAATGCTGGATGCGCCAGTGATTAATGACTTGGATATTCTGATAAACAAACGGTTAGCAGAGCGTGGTTTCGATCCACGGACCTCTGGGTTATGGGCCCAGCACGCTTCCACTGCGCCACTCTGCTGGTTGACACTTCGTGGCTAGTGATTGGGCTAATGTAAGGCATAAACTTTACCTCCAAGGCTGATGCAATAAGTTCTATAAAGGCATAAACTATCATTGTGTGTCCATAAAGACAACAGGAAAAACTGATTAAGCAACTGGTTTATTTTTTGTAAATTTGACTGTTACTGTGAACGACACTTGATTTGTGATTTGCGATTTGTGACTTGTTGGCTCATCGATCTCACACTCATATTCATCATCACCCTCACGCAATGTATAAAAATTGTCATGCTACTGCTAACTGGAAGAACATGTTATCACATGAAGTTGCCAAATAAAGTTTTTTACAAAAAAAAAGGTTTTACTTGAGTCCACATTTGACATGTTGTACCTAGTGGTATGAAAAGAATTAGGATGTGAAATACAATTGTAACGTATTGTAAACCATATTCTAGACTCTGAAATTACGTAGATTTGATGAGGCATCATATCAAAGTGATCACAAAATTCTATATATCTAAGCGCAGCCATTACGAACTTATCGTTTATTACTTTTATGAATGACATTATAGTGACATTGGTTCTTGCTTTGCGACATGGGACATTTAATATCAACATATAACATGAGAACACCCATCTATACTATCTCTATTATCAAAATGCTAAAACACTACCAGTGAGGCGACAAATGTGGCATAGTGTGTAGGTATATCATTATTCTCGGGGTTGTCTGCAAGGGGTATGAAGATGGGTCAAGCATTGTTTTCTAATATCCAGAATCCTCATTAGAAAAAATGTATTTAGCAGAACGTCGTTTCGATCCACGGACCTCTGGGTTATGGGCCAAGCACGCTTCCACTGTGCCACTCTGCTGCATGTACTGTGCTGTCAGTGTATGACTACTATAAACTTTACCTCCAGGACTGATGCAATAACCTTTATAAAGGTAATGATGTATTTAGTAATGTATGTCACCCTAAATTAAAATGCTAAAACACTACCAGGGAGGGGGAAAATGTGGCATACTGTGTAGGTATATCCGTATTCTCGGGGATTTCTGCAAGGGGTATGGAGATGGGTTTCTAATATCCAGAATCCTCATTAGAAAAAATGTATTTAGCAGAGCGTGGTTTCGATCCACGGACCTCTGGGTTATGGGCCCAGCACACTTCCACTGCGCCACTCTGCTGCATGTACTGTGCTGTCAGTGTATGACTACTATAAACTTTACCTCCAGAACTGATGCAATAACTTTAAAGGTAATGATGTATTTAGTAATGTATGTCACCCTATATTAAAATGCTAAAACACTACCAGGGAGGGGACAAAAGTGGCATACTGTGTAGGTATATCATTATTCTCGGGGATTTCTGCAAGGGGTATGAAGATGGGTTTCTAATATCCAGAATCCTCATTAGAAAAAATGTATTTAGCAGAGCGTGGTTTCGATCCACGGACCTCTGGGTTATGGGCCCAGCACGCTTCCACTGCGCCACTCTGCTGCCTGTACTGTGTTGTCAGTGTATGACTACCATAAGGCATAAACTTTACCTCAAGGACTGATGCAATAACTTCTATAAAGGTAATGATGTATTTACTAATGTATGTCACCCTATATTAAAATGCTAAACATTACCAGGGAGGGGACAAATGTGGCATACTTTGTAGGTATATATTTATTCCTGGGAGTGTCTGCAAGGGGTATGAAGATTGGTCAAGCATTGTTTTCTAATATCCAGAATCCTCATTAGAAAAAATGTATTTAGCAGAGCGTGGTTTCGATCCACGGACCTCTGGGTTATGGGCCCAGCACGCTTCCACTGCGCCACTCTGCTGCCTGTACTGTGTTGTCAGTGTATGACTACTATAAGGCATAAACTTTACCTCCAGGACTGATGCAATAACTTCTATGAAGGTAATGATGTATTTACTAATGTATGTCACCCTATATTAAAATGCTAAACATTACCAGGGAGGGGACAAATGTGGGATACTTTGTAGGTATATATTTATTCTTGGGAGTGTCTGCAAGGGGTATGAAGATTGGTCAAGCATTGTTTTCTAATATCCAGAATCCTCATTAGAAAAAATGTATTTAGCAGAGCGTGGTTTCGATCCACGGACCTCTGGGTTATGGGCCCAGCACGCTTCCACTGCGCCACTCTGCTACATGTACTGTGCTGTCAGTGTATGACTACTATAAACTTTACCTCCAGGACTGATGCAATAACTTCTATAAAGGTAATGATGTATTTACTAATGTATGTCACCCTATATTAAAATGCTAAACATTACCAGGGAGGGGACAAATGTGGCATACTTTGTAGGTATATATTTATTCCTGGGAGTGTCTGCAAGGGGTATGAAGATTGGTCAAGCATTGTTTTCTAATATCCAGAATCCTCATTAGAAAAAATGTATTTAGCAGAGCGTGGTTTCGATCCACGGACCTCTGGGTTATGGGCCCAGCACGCTTCCACTGCGCCACTCTGCTGCCTGTACTGTGTTGTCAGTGTATGACTACTATAAGGCATAAACTTTACCTCCAGGACTGATGCAATAACTTCTATAAAGGTAATGATGTATTTACTAATGTATGTCACCCTATATTAAAATGCTAAACATTACCAGGGAGGGGACAAATGTGGCATACTTTGTAGGTATATATTTATTCTTGGGAGTGTCTGCAAGGGGTATGAAGATTGGTCAAGCATTGTTTTCTAATATCCAGAATCCTCATTAGAAAAAATGTATTTAGCAGAGCGTGGTTTCGATCCACGGACCTCTGGGTTATGGGCCCAGCACGCTTCCACTGCGCCACTCTGCTGCCTGTACTGTGTTGTCAGTGTATGACTACTATAAGGCATAAACTTTACCTCCAGGACTGATGCATTAACTTCTATAAAGGTAATGATGTATTTACTAATGTATGTCACCCTATATTAAAATGCTAAACATTACCAGGGAGGGGACAAATGTGGCATACTTTGTAGGTATATATTTATTCTTGGGAGTGTCTGCAAGGGGTATGAAGATTGGTCAAGCATTGTTTTCTAATATCCAGAATCCTCATTAGAAAAAATGTATTTAGCAGAGCGTGGTTTCGATCCACGGACCTCTGGGTTATGGGCCCAGCACGCTTCCACTGCGCCACTCTGCTGCCTGTACTGTGCTGTCAGTGTATGACTACTATAAGGCATAAACTTTACCTCCAGGACTGATGCAATAACTTCTATAAAGGTAATGATGTATTTACTAATGTATGTCACCCTATATTAGAAATGCTAAACATTACCAGGGAGGGGACAAATGTGGCATACTTTGTAGGCATATATTTATTCTTGGAGGTGTCTGCAAGGGGTATGAAGATTGGTCAAGCATTGTTTTCTAATATCCAGAATCCTCATTAGAAAAAATGTATTTAGCAGAGCTTGGTTTCGATCCACGGACCTCTGGGTTATGGGCCCACAGGCTTCCACTGCGCCACTCTGCTGCCTGTACTGTGCTGTCAGTGTATGACTACTATAAGGCATAAACTTTACCTCCAGGACTGATGCAATAACTTCTATAAAGGTAATGATGTATTTACTAATGTATGTCACCCTATATTAAAATGCTAAACATTACCAGGGAGGGGACAAATGTATGTCACCCTATATTAGAAATGCTAAACATTACCAGGGAGGGGACAAATGTGGCATACTTTGTAGGTATATATTTATTCTTGGGGGTGTCTGCAAGGGGTATGAAGATTGGTCAAGCATTGTTTTCTAATATCCAGAATCCTCATTAGAAAAAATGTATTTAGCAGAGCGTGGTTTCGATCCACGGACCTCTGGGTTATGGGCCCAGCACGCTTCCACTGCGCCACTCTGCTGCCTGTACTGTGCTGTCAGTGTATGACTACAATAAGGCATAAACTTTACCTCCAGGACTGATGCAATAACTTCTATAAAGGTAATGATGTATTTACTAATGTATGTCACCCTATATTAGAAATGCTAAACATTACCAGGGAGGGGACAAATGTGGCATACTTTGTAGGTATATATTTATTCCTGGGGGTGTCTGCAAGGGGTATGAAGATTGGTCAAGCATTGTTTTCTAATATCCAGAATCCTCATTAGAAAAAATGTATTTAGCAGAGCGTGGTTTCGATCCACGGACCTCTGGGTTATGGGCCTAGCACGCTTCCACTGCGCCACTCTGCTGCCTGTACTGTGCTGTCAGTGTATGACTACTATAAGGCATAAACTTTACCCCCAGGACTGATGCAATAACTTCTATAAAGGTAATGATGTATTTACTAATGTATGTCACCCTATATTAGAAATGCTAAACATTACCAGGGAGGGGACAAATGTGGCATACTTTGTAGGCATATATTTATTCTTGGAGGTGTCTGCAAGGGGTATGAAGATTGGTCAAGCATTGTTTTCTAATATCCAGAATCCTCATTAGAAAAAATGTATTTAGCAGAGCTTGGTTTCGATCCACGGACCTCTGGGTTATGGGCCCACAGGCTTCCACTGCGCCACTCTGCTGCCTGTACTGTGCTGTCAGTGTATGACTACTATAAGGCATAAACTTTACCTCCAGGACTGATGCAATAACTTCTATAAAGGTAATGATGTATTTACTAATGTATGTCACCCTATATTAAAATGCTAAACATTACCAGGGAGGGGACAAATGTATGTCACCCTATATTAGAAATGCTAAACATTACCAGGGAGGGGACAAATGTGGCATACTTTGTAGGTATATATTTATTCTTGGGGGTGTCTGCAAGGGGTATGAAGATTGGTCAAGCATTGTTTTCTAATATCCAGAATCCTCATTAGAAAAAATGTATTTAGCAGAGCGTGGTTTCGATCCACGGACCTCTGGGTTATGGGCCCAGCACGCTTCCACTGCGCCACTCTGCTGCCTGTACTGTGCTGTCAGTGTATGACTACTATAAGGCATAAACTTTACCTCCAGGACTGATGCAATAACTTCTATAAAGGTAATGATGTATTTACTAATGTATGTCACCCTATATTAGAAATGCTAAACATTACCAGGGAGGGGACAAAGGTGGCATACTTTGTAGGTATATATTTATTCTTGGGGGTGTCTGCAAGGGGTATGAAGACGGGCCAAGAATTCTTTTCTGATATCCAGAATCCTCATTAGAAAAAATGTATTTAGCAGAGCGTGGTTTCGATCCACGGACCTCTGGGTTATGGGCCCAGCACGCTTCCACTGCGCCACTCTGCTGCCTGTACTGTGCTGTCAGTGTATGACTACTATAAGGCATAAACTTTACCTCCAGGACTGATGTAATAACTTCTATAAAGGTAATGATGTATTTACTAATGTATGTCACCCTATATTAGAAATGCTAAACATTACCAGGGAGGGGAGAAATGTGGCATACTTTGTAGGTATATATTTATTCTTGGGGGTGTCTGCAAGGGGTATGAAGACGGGCCAAGAATTCTTTTCTGATATCCAGAATCCTCATTAGAAAAAATGTATTTAGCAGAGCGTGGTTTCGATCCATGGACCTCTGGGTTATGGGCCCAGCACGCTTCCACTGCGCCACTCTGCTGCATGTACTGTGCTGTCAGTGTGTGACTTCTATAAACTTTACCTCCAGGACTGATGCAATAACTTCTCTGAAGGTAATGATGTATTTACTAATGTATGTCGCCCTATATTAAAATGCTAAAAGATTACCAGGGAGGGGACAAAAGTGACATACTGTGTAGGTATATAATTATACTCGGGGGTGTCTGCAAGGGGTATGAAGACGGGCCAAGAATTCTTTTCTGATATCCAGAATCCTCATTAGAAAAAATGTGTTTAGCAGAGCGTGGTTTCGATCCACGGACCTCTGGGTTATGGGCCCAGCACGCTTCCACTGTGCCACTCTGCTGCATGTACTGTGCTGTCAGTGTATGACTGCTATAAACTTTACCTCCAGGACTGATGCAATAACTTTTATAAAGGTAATGATGTATTTAGTAATGTATGTCACCCTATATTAAAATGCTAAAACACTACCAGGGAGGGGGAAAATGTGGCATACTGTGTAGGTATATTATTATTCTCGGGGATTTCTGCAAGGGGTATGAAGATAGGTTTCTAATATCCAGAATCCTCATTAGAAAAAATGTGTTTAGCAGAGCGTGGTTTTGATCCACGGACCTCTGGGTTATGGGCCCAGCACGCTTCCACTGCGCCACTCTGCTGCATGTACTGTGCTGTCAGTGTATGACTACTATAAACTTTACCTCCAGGACTGATGCAATAACTTTGATAAAGGTAATGATGTATTTCGTAATGTATGTCACCCTATATTAAAATGCTAAAACACTACCAGGGAGGGGGAAAATGTGGCATACTGTGTAGGTATATCATTATTCTCGGGGATTTCTGCAAGGGGTATGAAGATAGGTTTCTAATATCCAGAATCCTCATTAGAAAAAATGTGTTTAGCAGAGCGTGGTTTCGATCCACGGACCTCTGGGTTATGGGCCCAGCACGCTTCCACTGCGCCACTCTGCTGCATGTACTGTGCTGTCAGTGTATGACTACTATAAACTTTACCTCCAGGACTGATGCAATAACTTTGATAAAGGTAATGATGTATTTAGTAATGTATGTCACCCTATATTAAAATGCTAAAACACTACCAGGGAGGGGGAAAATGTGGCATACTGTGTAGGTATATCATTATTCTCGGGGATTTCTGCAAGGGGTATGAAGATAGGTTTCTAATATCCAGAATCCTCATTAGAAAAAATGTGTTTAGCAGAGCGTGGTTTCGATCCACGGACCTCTGGGTTATGGGCCCAGCACGCTTCCACTGCGCCACTCTGCTGCATGTACTGTGCTGTCAGTGTATGACTACTATAAACTTTACCTCCAGGACTGATGCAATAACTTTGATAAAGGTAATGATGTATTTAGTAATGTATGTCACCCTATATTAAAATGCTAAAACACTACCAGGGAGGGGGAAAATGTGGCATACTGTGTAGGTATATCATTATTCTCGGGGATTTCTGCAAGGGGTATGAAGATAGGTTTCTAATATCCAGAATCCTCATTAGAAAAAATGTGTTTAGCAGAGCGTGGTTTCGATCCACGGACCTCTGGGTTATGGGCCCAGCACGCTTCCACTGCGCCACTCTGCTGCATGTACTGTGCTGTCAGTTTATGACTACTATAAACTTTACCTCCAGGACTGATGCAATAACTTTGATAAAGGTAATGATGTATTTCGTAATGTATGTCACCCTATATTAAAATGCTAAAACACTACCAGGGAGGGGGAAAATGTGGCATACTGTGTAGGTATATCATTATTCTCGGGGATTTCTGCAAGGGGTATGAAGATAGGTTTCTAATATCCAGAATCCTCATTAGAAAAAATGTGTTTAGCAGAGCGTGGTTTTGATCCACGGACCTCTGGGTTATGGGCCCAGCACGCTTCCACTGCGCCACTCTGCTGCCTGTACTGTGCTGTCAGTGTATGACTACTATAAGGCATAAACTTTACCTCCAGGACTGATGCAATAACTTCTATAAAGGTAATGATGTATTTACTAATGTATGTCACCCTATATTAGAAATGCTAAACATTACCAGGGAGGGGACAAAGGTGGCATACTTTGTAGGTATATATTTATTCTTGGGGGTGTCTGCAAGGGGTATGAAGACGGGCCAAGAATTCTTTTCTGATATCCAGAATCCTCATTAGAAAAAATGTATTTAGCAGAGCGTGGTTTCGATCCACGGACCTCTGGGTTATGGGCCCAGCACGCTTCCACTGCGCCACTCTGCTGCCTGTACTGTGCTGTCAGTGTATGACTACTATAAGGCATAAACTTTACCTCCAGGACTGATGTAATAACTTCTATAAAGGTAATGATGTATTTACTAATGTATGTCACCCTATATTAGAAATGCTAAACATTACCAGGGAGGGGAGAAATGTGGCATACTTTGTAGGTATATATTTATTCTTGGGGGTGTCTGCAAGGGGTATGAAGACGGGCCAAGAATTCTTTTCTGATATCCAGAATCCTCATTAGAAAAAATGTATTTAGCAGAGCGTGGTTTCGATCCATGGACCTCTGGGTTATGGGCCCAGCACGCTTCCACTGCGCCACTCTGCTGCATGTACTGTGCTGTCAGTGTGTGACTTCTATAAACTTTACCTCCAGGACTGATGCAATAACTTCTCTGAAGGTAATGATGTATTTACTAATGTATGTCGCCCTATATTAAAATGCTAAAAGATTACCAGGGAGGGGACAAAAGTGACATACTGTGTAGGTATATAATTATACTCGGGGGTGTCTGCAAGGGGTATGAAGACGGGCCAAGAATTCTTTTCTGATATCCAGAATCCTCATTAGAAAAAATGTGTTTAGCAGAGCGTGGTTTCGATCCACGGACCTCTGGGTTATGGGCCCAGCACGCTTCCACTGTGCCACTCTGCTGCATGTACTGTGCTGTCAGTGTATGACTGCTATAAACTTTACCTCCAGGACTGATGCAATAACTTTTATAAAGGTAATGATGTATTTAGTAATGTATGTCACCCTATATTAAAATGCTAAAACACTACCAGGGAGGGGGAAAATGTGGCATACTGTGTAGGTATATTATTATTCTCGGGGATTTCTGCAAGGGGTATGAAGATAGGTTTCTAATATCCAGAATCCTCATTAGAAAAAATGTGTTTAGCAGAGCGTGGTTTTGATCCACGGACCTCTGGGTTATGGGCCCAGCACGCTTCCACTGCGCCACTCTGCTGCATGTACTGTGCTGTCAGTGTATGACTACTATAAACTTTACCTCCAGGACTGATGCAATAACTTTGATAAAGGTAATGATGTATTTCGTAATGTATGTCACCCTATATTAAAATGCTAAAACACTACCAGGGAGGGGGAAAATGTGGCATACTGTGTAGGTATATCATTATTCTCGGGGATTTCTGCAAGGGGTATGAAGATAGGTTTCTAATATCCAGAATCCTCATTAGAAAAAATGTATTTAGCAGAGCGTGGTTTCGATCCACGGACCTCTGGGTTATGGGCCCAGCACGCTTCCACTGCGCCACTCTGCTGCATGTACTGTGCTGTCAGTGTATGACTACTATAAACTTTACCTCCAGGACTGATGCAATAACTTTGATAAAGGTAATGATGTATTTAGTAATGTATGTCACCCTATATTAAAATGCTAAAACACTACCAGGGAGGGGGAAAATGTGGCATACTGTGTAGGTATATCATTATTCTCAGGGATTTCTGCAAGGGGTATGAAGATAGGTTTCTAATATCCAGAATCCTCATTAGAAAAAATGTGTTTAGCAGAGCGTGGTTTCGATCCACGGACCTCTGGGTTATGGGCCCAGCACGCTTCCACTGCGCCACTCTGCTGCATGTACTGTGCTGTCAGTGTATGACTACTATAAACTTTACCTCCAGGACTGATGCAATAACTTTGATAAAGGTAATGATGTATTTAGTAATGTATGTCACCCTATATTAAAATGCTAAAACACTACCAGGGAGGGGGAAAATGTGGCATACTGTGTAGGTATATCATTATTCTCGGGGATTTCTGCAAGGGGTATGAAGATAGGTTTCTAATATCCAGAATCCTCATTAGAAAAAATGTGTTTAGCAGAGCGTGGTTTCGATCCACGGACCTCTGGGTTATGGGCCCAGCACGCTTCCACTGCGCCACTCTGCTGCATGTACTGTGCTGTCAGTTTATGACTACTATAAACTTTACCTCCAGGACTGATGCAATAACTTTGATAAAGGTAATGATGTATTTCGTAATGTATGTCACCCTATATTAAAATGCTAAAACACTACCAGGGAGGGGGAAAATGTGGCATACTGTGTAGGTATATCATTATTCTCGGGGATTTCTGCAAGGGGTATGAAGATAGGTTTCTAATATCCAGAATCCTCATTAGAAAAAATGTGTTTAGCAGAGCGTGGTTTTGATCCACGGACCTCTGGGTTATGGGCCCAGCACGCTTCCACTGCGCCACTCTGCTGCATGTGACTGTAACGCACAAAGTGCGGCCCCTGCACAGAGCCAGGCTTGGTGCAGACCAAAGTGTGGCTTGAGGTGTGACCGCACTTGGCTGCACAAAGTGTGGCTGCCTCTCGCCCCTCCCTGAGCGAAGTCTGTCATGGCTGTAGCCCCGATACTCTTTGTCTATAAGAGAAGACTTAAATACATTAAATGAACACTAAAACTAATCCTTTGTAATAATAATTGGTAATTATGTCTTCATTTTGTTACTTCACTTGATGGGAGCGGAAATACATATGTTTTAGATGTCTTTGATTTGTGAATGAAAATAATTTTGGTCGCATAAGTCAAATAATTAGGGGCCTCCCATTAAGTTTTTACGTACCAAAGGGGGGGGGGGGGTCTGCAATTTTTCAAAATGTGTTAGTTGTGAAGTAGCGGATTGGCATAGATGTCATGTTTAGTACACCTAGGGTACTCAGCTTGTGTCAGCGTTAGCCCTGTTGGCCCTCTATTATAGTGAGGGCTCAGTCCATGCTTTGTGCGCCCAAGTACGGCCTGGGCCGTCGCGCGACACCTGCCGTACTTGGGTCTGCACAAAGTACGGCTTGGTGCAAGGCCGTACTTTGCGCGGTACAACTGTCATGTCCCATGTCGAATCTAAGAAATAGGTTATGTCATGTCATTTATTTTTCTTCATGTCACTAGGACCTTTGTCGCATGTCGGTTTTAAGAAATGGTGCTGTCGCCGTGTCGAATTTAGGGGTATATGGCCATTATTTGGGTCTGTGCATATGACAAAGAAGTACCAAGATAATATGGAGAGTTTACGTTTAACCTTTTAGTTAAATGCAGACACCCGTGTATTATAGCGGATCCGGGGAAGGGGGGAGGGGGTTCAAAAGGGGAGTTCGCACCCCCACCCTGAACCCAAACGACTGGGGGACAACCTTTTTGTGTTTAACCTATGTAAGGTAATTTGTACAAAATCAGAAATTTCATTTCATGGGAAGGGGGATTGCCTCTCCACCCCACCCCTGATGGCTGATTCTAGATCAGCCCCTGGACATACTAGTTCTTATAAGAAAAATATGTATTTAGCAGAGCGTGGTTTCGATCCACGGACCTCTGGGTTATGGGCCCAGCACGCTTCCACTGCGCCACTCTGCTGCTGGTCCTACATATACTCTAAGTCACTTTATGACTAATCATATAATAGAACTGATCCAGGGCTGGTGCAATAACTTCTACAAAGATTCTACGTATCTCTAGAAATGGAGAAACAATACAAAGAAAGTAATAAGGTAGAGGTATAAGTGTTAACAGTGTAATACAGGCGCACTGCAGCTGATGAGGCTTGTCTTCAAAGGGTATGAGGATGGCGTTCCCACCAAACAAGCAGAACAAATGCATTTAATGTGCAGAATTCATTACAGAAAAATGATTAGCAGAGCGTGGTTTCGATCCACGGACCTCTGGGTTATGGGCCCAGCACGCTTCCACTGCGCCACTCTGCTTGGTGCATGTTTCTGGGCCATTCTCCGGAAAATTCCTCAATTTCCAATGAAAGTAGCTAAAAAATCGAACATCATATAATCAAGCTTTTTTGTTATAAAACTAAAGACATTTGTGCCTGTAACCAGTATCCAAAAGGGGGCAACTTTATAATCATTATTTTTGGATATATTTGGATTTGAAAATAATGCCTTATATTTCATATGTAACATACAGAACCAAGCCTGTAATGTACAGAACCAAGCTTTTTTGCCATCTAAGCCTAACAAAATATATCTTGTAAAGCCTTGCTTCCAGGAACATTGAAAAATATCTTTTTATGTCTGGAAAACATGTGAAAAACATTCCTATCAATGATATTTTGCAACCTATGCAGTAAAACTGCCAAAACCTTGGTCCTGTACGTTACAGACCTTGTAACATACATAACCAAGCTATTTCTGCTGTAATTATGCCTATATTTCTGCAACCTTTTGCCACAATACTTATGATGGGGGAAACCCTACCAACCTGATTGTATGGGAGTACAAAAACAATAATTTACAAGGGTTTTTTTCTGTAAAACAACCAAATCTAGTGTAAGTTTGGTTCTGTATGTTACAGAGCTTGGTTCTGTATGTTACACATACTGTTAATGATTTGCAGTTCTTTTCTTAATAGTAGACAAATGAAATGGGATATAGAAAGGAAATTTTTACCAGAAGTAGCCTATATTGTGAGTTTCATTTTGCCATGTACTTAAAAAAGAAAATTATATTTCTTGGTTAAATGTGGTATGATTAAAGCTTGGTTCTGTACGTTACATAATTGCATTAAATGAAAATTAATGTAATTGTAGAAAATGTTCTAGATGAGTAAATAGTCTTTTTATGTATTTTAAAGATGAAATGTATGCTATCCTTGCAGTGATAGATATTTGAGCATGTTGGAACTATGTTAAAGTTTTTAGAATAGCCTTTGTGTGCAAAATAGGTAGACTATGAACATAATTTACCATGGGATTTTACAGTAATTCTTCACATTAGCATTATATTTCTAACATTTTCCTCGACTTTATATTGGCAAAACCATACATTTTCTGAATTGTCAATGTATTTACCACAAGCAGGTAATATTTAGACTGAATAAGGGTGAAAATTGTGTCTTATAAAGGCCCCTGACTTAAATTTACACTGTTTTCATCAATTGAGGAGATTTCCGGAGAATGGCCCTTCTGACTTTGTGTTCAGGATAAGAACCACAAGCTTAATGGCAAGCGTTGATCAATGCAATAACCAGTTTCCTTATTCAGAAATTCACTTGGAGACTTGGGCTAACCAATTCTGGCTCTCCTGCTATGGATCTTTTAATATGCTATTTCTATCTAAGCGTGAGAAATATAATATAACTCTGCATTAATTTCATATCATGAAGTAAATAAGCATTGAACCAACCAATGCAAGAGTGAATGAAATAAAGTAAATTCAAGTCGCAGATCTAGGAGGTGTACACTCTTTCTCACATCAGAGAATCGGAGAAAAATTGTCAAGAGTTTAAAAAAGCAAAACAGCTTTTACCCGTGGGGAGGCGTCCAACACAAAGACCACATAGTTCAGGCCACTCAAAATAAAATGATATATGTACTAACCTCTGGGAAGAAATCGAAAATGGAGTCAAAGGGCAGATATATGATCTTTCTCTCCATGACTTTCGTGCGCTTGTTCTGGATGGTTGCACACCACTAGATAAATAATGTGTAGTCCTGATCATGAGTGGTGTGAATTTAGTAAGTGTACGTGCAATAATAAGCGTTTCACGTACATGCTATAGGTTAGCTAGTTCTCATACAAACTAAAGCAGGGTTGGATCCAGGGGGAATCCGGACAACCCCCACCCCCACCTGCTTTTAGAGACTTAAACTTGACAAAGAGAACAAAAACGTTACGTGCATGCGTGCAAATTTTATGCACAACGTTTTAGTACTTAGCGTAAATGTAGACCCCCCCCCCCTTCCAAAATCCTGTATCAGCCCTGCTAAAGGGCGCTCCATTTAATAGTGTGCACATCTTAAAAAATGTCAACAACTTACAATTCTAACTGAAATATTTTCAAAATAAATTGTCTGGTATGGGAAGAGATGCAGAAGGATATTTTCCCCCATTCTCACAGCAATTATTCTGGGCATATTCACGTGTTAGCTAAATTATAAGATTATAGGGATAGAATAATTTGTCTCTCAGATATTTGGGATAAACCTTACATTTCCAGGAGACCGTTGAACTGTTGGAATGATTGACCCCCCACTGGGATTATGGCTGTTCCGTCCTTCATATACACCCCCTGCCGCTATAATGGAGGGCCATGTATAGGCCTACATTTATGAAAAATAGTTGCTTTTGCACTACATAGGTACAAGCTATAAAACTGCATGGGGCAAGATTTGGTGAGGCTTATTAGGGTAATTTTTTATTAGTGTCTCATAATATGTGAGTTCAGTCTGCGAACAAAGTATAAGTTTTATATATTGATCCATTTTGAGTTCATCTTTCAATAAAAACATTACTTTTTGTGATAGACACGAGACACTAAGGAGGAAGTAGGCATGACTAGTGTTTCTTTTGTCAACTTGTCAGAAAACTTCTTACATATAATGTTCAATTAAAAATCTAATGTTAAACGAGCGGTCTAGGTTGCCGTTTGCTAAAAAGACACTAACGTTTATGATAAGTCATAGACATATAAGACATAGACATACAGATATCATGATCGGAAGCTGTGTAGTTTCTTTTGGATATTACGTCCCATTAAAGTAGCGTTAAGTATATGGTACCTTTTTCATGCATATCTTATAAACCAGAACTAACAATAAAAGGTCTATATCAAAATGCCACTGACAATACTTGAATGCTGTCCGTAAATTTAAACAGCAATATATATGAGTACACATCCATATCTTTATACGTCATTCCCATTGTGTTATTTTTGGAATAAATTGTACAGATTTGCTTACATTTTTCGAATGACTTTACATATTTTACTAACCACGAGACTTGCCTACACTGAATACCTTACCAAAACACATACTGTGTTGAGTTGGTATAGATATTTTTATGCCCACGTTAGAGCTTAGAGGCCTAAAACAGTCTTTAAAAATGCCATCAACAGTAATGAATGCCTTCAGTAAACAGCGATAATCGTCTGAACACACACACACACACACACACACACACACATATATATACATATATATATATATAGTTAACACAGAGAATCAGGCATTATGAGACAGTAATCACATTTTACCTGATTAGCATAATAACAAAAATCAGTTACAATGATTCGGGCCCTGTCAGATCAAGCATTAACATTAGTTTTGCACATTGTTTGGTTTTCTGAATCGGCGAAAAATCAGATGAATTTTAGGTTATTTATAAACGGCCACTCTTTTTCCTGATTCAGCCTGGTGGGTATGAGAAACTGTTTAATGTGATCTCCCACAGGAAAAAGTTTTTTTTTTTTATTATTTTTTAAATTGTTTATTAAGTAATTCACTTCAGGGTTGCCCCTGGTTTTCCGTGATATTACAATGAGCATAAATTGTAGTACATAAACATTTTATGCGTAGATTATAACTATATCCATCAAGATCAATACAATGTATTTCTATGTTATGTACTTTTTCTCTATTCCCTCCTTCTTAATATTATGTCACACAGATTGGACCTTTATAGCATTGTGCATGCCTATGGGGTTTTATGCAACATACGTTAGTAAGCCGACTCAAAGGATATATGACCAGACAGGCTCCTTTCATGTCTATGGTATCTTAGAATACAACTAACCTGAAAGTTTTTATGAAAAAGGTGAAAAAAAAAACCAGTGTATAGCAACCACATGAGAGATCGAGATATCTGATAACACTGCGTGTGACTCAAGGATGACTCAAGATTGTGTGATTGGCATGCAAAGGAATGTGTGCTTTGTATTGCACTTAGAATTACTTCTTTTTATTTCAATATAGGCCTATTTGGTGAATGATAGTGAATACTGATATTGGTCTTATATTGATAACTGGCTGCAATGTTGGGAATGGTGTAGATAAACCTAAGTACCAACAACATAGAAACTGATTGTACAATGAAACATAGATGCAGCAAGGAAATAATATTAAATTCAAGGGCCTAAAGGGGATAAAATCAGGTCATGAGGATGTGTAAGTCTTTCTGGCATTAGTTGGGGACTCCTTTCAAGTCAGCTCTGTGATATTAAAATTGCAAAGGTTTAGAATAACCAATTTATGAATAAAAAGCACACAAGATATTCGCCCCTGACCGACACAAACAGTACTATTCATCTAAGTCAATTTGAGGCCCCATAACCTCTTGGAATGGGAAAATTACAAAAGGTTTACCCTTTTGGCCTATTACTTTGAGCTCACAAAAGTGATAAATGTGTATTATGCATGTGTTAACTCATCCCTTACCAATAGGTTGTAGGCCCCCTGACACCTATTTCCTTCCTATGTTACAGACTTTTTAACGGCCAATTCATCGAAACTGCCCGTAAAAAGAGAATGAGGGAAAGGTACCCCTATACCCTACTTACAGGTTCACGACAAGGCCATTTGACTAGCTGTAGAGGATGGATGCCATAAAACAAAGGAGAGGAACAGAGCTTTAGAGAAAAAAAAGAATGAAGGTCTTTATAGCGTTCTTTTATTTTGAGTTCCTGTTGTAGACTTGTGACATATGGGGTGTAAAGGGCAATGAAAATGCTATAAAAATGTCCACATGAAGCCTATTTTCAACTATGCATTTCCAGGTCTGCGATTTGCTGCCGATATACTATTGCAAGATGTGATATATATAGTGTGATGAACGGCTATTCATCCAAAGTATGTAGAGGTCAAAATAAGAGAAAATAAGGTAATATTATAAAAGGTATATATGAAAAGAACGTAAGTGTAAAAGAACAAAATATATATGTAAAAGAACGAAATATGTAAGAATGAACAAAAGTATAAAAAGCCCGAAAAAGAGGCACGAATATGTAAGGAACGAAAGTGTAAAGGAACGAAAATGTAAAGGAACGAAACCCGGAAAGATATAAACCGGAAGTGAAATGTAAACCGGAAACGGAAAATGTAAACCGGAAGTGACGTCAGTTGTAGATCACGTGACCGAAAGCAGCCAATCAGGGCTGACCTCTAGAGTATATAAAGGGGCAGTGAGGCCCGAATAAACAGAGTTCTTTAACAGTTCTCCTTGTGTCCAGACGTGTCTTCTTTCCTGAAACAACCGCTAAAGATGAGCCGATTCGAGTAATTAACCAGAAGTTAGGATAAAATAGTCGAAGTTCGAGATAAATAGTAGGAACTTAGGGTAGGGGCCCGACGGCCCGAAGAACGAGGAACGAAGGACCGAAGTAAGGCACGAAGGCCCGAAACAGTCCCGGAGACCGAGGCGTAGCATGGCACGAAGGCATGAAGGACGGGACGAAGGAACGAAGTCCGCGGGGACGAGGGCGCGGCAGGCTCGGCCCCACGCTACCAAACAATAGGCGACCGTCGGCCCGTCGCCCCCGCGGACCGGAACCGTGGGGTGGACCGCCCGGTGGGGGTGAATGCTGGTCTGGGAGATAGAGCGAGACGAACCCCGGCCGACCCGTACCCCTACCATAATTTCCCTTCCCCGCAGTCCTCCGTTTGACATCGAGCGCCGATTCCCGACCGATTCGCTCAGCCCCCCCCCCTCGTGCGCGAGGCACGACTCTAAAAACACATCTCGGTTCTTGGCCCGGATTCCCCGTCCGCCCCGAGACCCGAACAACCCCCACGTTCCTCTGTTGTAAGAATCGGCAACCCCGACTTACCAGAGAACGTCACACTGGTGGCAGCGGTGGTGCTGAAATAAGCACATACGAACTTGTGGATCCTGGGTGTTTCGTCGGTATTGGATACTCATGGCGACAGCGGCAGTCTTCGAGCAGATGGATTCTGACATCGCCTTCAAGGAAGGTGGGGAGGAGAAAGGAGGTGCGAAACCCGAGACCAAAGGGGAGGACACGACCATCATGGGTAGGCAGTTTAATATCATGGGATATATCCACCCCGACGGATGAGCAGAATGCGCGGGCTCAACAACAACAGACCGGCCAGGTAGGTGCGAGTTTGAAGAAGTTTAGTCTACGACCGGAGAAGTATGACAATAAACCGGACTTCGAGGGATGGATCAACCAGTTCGAGGAGTACGCAGCCTTGGGACATTGGACGACCGAGGAGAAAGCGGCGATGCTCTTTCTCTCGCTGACGGGAACGGCACGAATGTACTTTGTCAGACTCCCGGACAGGGAACGACTCCGTTACTCGGCGAGGGTAGATGCGTTGCGTCGGAGGTTCGGTCAGGAAAAGGATACGTGCAATGCTCTGCAAGCGTTGGCAGGATTGAAACGTGTAAAGAACCAGACAGCGAAGGAGTTGGCTGATAATGCCCGACGGTTGGCATCGAGAGCCTACTTCTCCAACGACTACGCCAGCCAGGAAAAAGCAGCATTACATGCGTTCCAGGCTGCAGTTGGGGAAGACCTTCAGCTGAAGTGTGCAGAGAAAGGATGCAAGACATTAGAGGAGGCGGTGGAGGTGGTAGAAATACAGGAACGATACTCACGCCGCCTCCTGCGGGCAGTGAAGCCCGAGGAGGACGCCAATACACAGATCATGGCCTTAAACGGTAAGCTGGAGGAGATGATGAAGGAATTGGCAGAAGAACGGGAAGCTAGGAGACAAGCAACGGCCCGGAGGGAGGCGTTCAAGAAGCGAAAGGAAGATTTGGAATGTCATCAATGTCACCAGAAGGGCCATTTCGCGAGAGAGTGTTCTCAGCGTCAGGGAAACGGACAGTCGCCGTCGCAGTAAGCGCGGGGCCCCCTTCGGGCGCGGCAAGAGAAGTAGTAGGCATTGGAGAATGTGGACTTTATGTGGCCGGAACGGTGGGAGAGAGTGTCGTCCGTTTTTTGGTTGATACCGGATCTATGATCAGTCTGCTGTCGGAACGTCTCTGGAGAGAGTGGGGACGAAAATGGGAAGACCTGGATGGATATGAAGGACGTCTCTGCTCGGTGGATGGTAGCCCGTTGCGGTGCTACGGATGCACGAACTTGCCAGTAAGGTTGGGAACGCGTGTGTTGCAGTGGACATTCATGGTGGCAGACATCGGTAGAGATGAAGGGATCCTGGGAAACGACTTCGCGGTGAAATACCGGCTAACAGTTAAGCCCCACGCGAGTGCTGTCTTCCTGCCCGCCGAGGGGGAGGGAGAGGGGGAACGAATCCCGGGAGTAGAACAAAGAACGGACGGGGTTCGGGCAGTCACCGTCGGAGGACAGGTCGTGAGAATCGAGGGAACGACGGAAATACCCCCGCTCCAGGTGACCCGAGTAGCAGTAGTGATGAGAGTGGACATAGGACAGAGTGGACAGCTGGCTGTCATCACCGGCGCTGGATTACCCATGGGACTGGAAGTGATCCCAGGAACGGTGACGTTGGGAGAAGAAAATAAAGTTTGGGTGGCCAACCGAGGGACCGAGAGCGCGAAATTGGAAACCGGCGGAGTACTCGGAGAAGCCACCTTCGTACAGGAAGTACGAGGTATAGGAAGTGATGTAAAAGAACCCCCTGGAGCGCTCGTCGAAATGATAGAGGAGGCTAAGAAAGGCCTAACCACGGAGGAAGGCGGAGAGTTGGAGAAAGCCATCATGGCCCGGGAACAAATGTTTGCGACCTCGAAACATGAGTTAGGACGGACAGATTTAGTACAACATCGAATTAAAATGGGGGATCAGATGCCGATCAAACAAAGGGTCAGACGGTATCCAGCCACCAGGAGAGAAGAGGAACGAGCACTGGTGGAGGATATGTTAAATCTAGGAATCATTCAGGAGAGTGGAAGCGCGTGGAGCAGCCCGACCGTCCTAGTGAAAAAGAAGGACGGAGGAACGAGGTTCTGTATCGACTACCGAAAACTGAACCAGGCTACAAAAGTGGACGCCTATCCGCTCCCACGGATAGAGGACAGCCTCAACACCTTGGGCGGGAGCCTATTCTTCTGCAATCTGGATCTCGCAAGCGGATATTGGCAGGTGGAGATGGCACCGGAGGACCGAGAAAAGACGGCCTTCGTGACTCAAGGAGGATTGTATGAGTTCAAAGTGATGCCATTCGGGCTAGTGAACGCCCCGGCCACCTTCGAGAGGCTGATGGAAAGAATCCTCAGAGGAATCGTGTGGGAGGAGTGTCTGGTATACCTGGATGACATATTGGTCTTTGGACCAACGTTTGAAGTGACTCTGGAAAGATTGGTACGGGTTCTGGACCGATTGAACGCCGCAGGACTGAAGTTGAAGGCGCGAAAATGCAGGCTGTTCCAGAAGAAGATTCCGTTTTTGGGACACGTCGTCTCATTCAACGAGATCGAACCCGACCCCGAGAAGTGTCGGCAAGTAACTGAGTGGCCGGTCCCTCGGGATCTCCACGAGGTACGAGCCTGCGTGGGATTGTGTTCGTATTATAGAAGACATATAAACGGCTTCACAGAATTGGCCGCCCCCTTGTATGAATTGGCGACGAAGGAGGAGCCGTTCGTGTGGAGCGCGAGGCGACAAGAGGCGTTTGATGTAATGAAGAGGGCGTTAACAGAGGCCCCGGTGTTGGGATTCCCGGAGGAAGACGGACAATGGTGGCTTGACACGGACGCCAGTGACGTGGGGACGGGAGCCGTGCTATTGCAGGAGCAGAGAGGGGAGGAACGGGTGATAGCTTATACGAGCAAAACCCTGGAGTCAAACGAACGAAAGTATTGCACCACGCGGAAAGAACTGTTGGCGGTGGTGCGAGCTTTGAAACATTTTCGGTGCTACATCTATGGTCAACGCGTAATAGTCCGGACGGATAATAGCGCGGTTAGTTGGCTGCAGAGAAGTAAGGAACCGATGGGGCAGGCTGCCCGGTGGATTGAGATTATCGACTCGCATGACGTGTCGTTCCAACACCGACCGGGTAGGAAGCATGGGAACGCTGACGCGTTGTCCCGGTATCCGTGCAAACAGTGTGGGGAGGAGCACGAGAATACCGAGAAAGTGAGAGTGGTGACGCGGGCCCGGGGGTATGAGCCCGGATGGTCCCCGCAGGAGATGAGAGCAGCGCAGAGGAGGGATCGAGATATAGGACCGATTGTCGCACGGATGGAAGAAGATGCGAACCGGCCAGGTTGGGAGGTCATATCTCCGGAATCCCGGGAAACAAAGATCCTATGGAGGCAATGGGAACGATTAAGCCTCAAGGATAGCGTGCTGCATCGGAAGTACTGGGAACTAGAAGGACATGGTTGGAGGAACCAGTTGGTCGTTCCCCGAGAGGAACGGGCCAAGTTGGTGAGGGAATACCATGGAGGCGCGGCAGGAGCGCACTTGGGAGTCGCCAGAACGACGGCCCTGTTGGAGCAAGGGTTTTACTGGCCGGGACTCCGGGAAGACGTGCGGAAGGAATGTCGAGAATGTGATTGCGCGTTGCTGAAAAAAGGACGAGGGAGACGGGAGCCGCTACACCAATACATAGTGGGGGAGCCAATGGAACGGCTGGCCATGGATGTTTCGGGCCCGTACCCAGTCACCAAACGAGGAAACAAGTACTGCCTGATGGTGGGATGCTATTTCACCAAGTGGTTGGAGTGTTTCCCGATCCCGGATCAAAAGGCAACGACAGTGGCGGACAAACTGGTTGAAGAAGTAGTGGCACGGTACGGCGCGTTTCGGGAACTATACTCGGATCAAGGCACGAATTTCGAATCCGAGGTGGTGGCTCAGGTCTGTGCACTATTCGGAATACATAAAACGAGAACGACGCCGTACCACCCCAGGAGTGACGGATACATAGAACGAAGTTTCCGCACTTTGGGGTGCTGTCTGAAAGCTAGCTGCCGAGCAACAGGCCGGGAATGGGATGAGATGGTCCCACTCGTGATGATGAGTTATAGAGCAACGCCGCAAGCCAGCACGGGAGTGACACCGAACATGATGATGCTGGGCTGACAGACCATGATGCCACGACAAGCGATTTATGGGAGACCTCTAGGACCGGAGGAGGAACCCCGACGGGTAGGCGACTACGTGGAAAGCCTGGAGAGAGGGCTAGTCGCGGCCTATCGGGAGGCCCGGGCAGGGCTGAAACGAGCCGCCATTCATCAGAAACACGAGTACGATGGAAAGGTGACTCGGCGGGAATACCACGCCGGAGAACTGGTCTGGGTGCACGATACGGTGGTGGATAGGGACAAGGGAACGAAGTTGCGATTTCCATGGATAGGCCCTGCACTGATCGTCAAGGTGCTTGACCGAGGACGGGTGGTAGTACGGAAGAAACGAGGGAAACCGGGGGGGGTGGTCCATGTGGACCGCCTGGAACCCTACTGAGGACACGCTGCGCCAGCCTGGATGGTAGCTGACCAGCAAGGATACGAGGCTGCACAGTAAATGCTTGGGGTGGGGCGCGCTAGGGCACGTACGGAAACGGGGCACCCCTTTTTGTGATGAAGTCGTTCTCGTGTCTCGATTCCGCAGGTGGAAGAGGACCAAGGGAACGACCAAATCGGCGCTACACAGAAAGGCTTTGGCCAAAAAGGACTGATCAACCTGGGGCCATTGAGTCGGGGCGGTGCGTTGACCACTACGGTAGGAATGCAGGTCGTTAGGCTGTAGAGATTTGCTACCTAGCTGAAGATTGGTTCTCTTGCGGATGTAATATAGGTGGGAAATGCGGGGTTGGAACGAAAAACGGCGTTCGGGAGCCACGACAGCCCGAATGTCTAAAGTAGTCCCACGGAGCCGCTTTCCGGTCAGTTCGGAGGAACCACAGCGTGGAAAAGATGGTTGGATTACAACGGAAGACAGACCCGGTGGCAAGCTGGTGAAGACTTCTGAAGTAGTGCTGACTTGGTAATACCGCTTTACAGCGTCCAGGAGACCGGAGGAGAGTAGATGCGGCACTCTCGGGAACGCCGGAGGAACGAACGGACGGTTGTAAAAGGCGAGGCCTGAAACGAGGACGGGCTTTAAAGTAGGTCGTAAAAGGAGCAAAGATGACAAAGAGAACGGGGCGGCGGCGAGAGGATGATAACGTCGAGCCCCTGTGTTCTCCGGGAAGTGTGCGGAAGCACTGCGAGGGCCAAGATGAAAAGGCAAGAGGAGGCGACGGAGGATGAAAGGACCGAGGACGTCCGGTGGGGCAATAAAAGGCCTAGGAAAAAAACGCGTAGACGGGCGAGGGGCCGCGAGGTAAACAACAGGCGAGGCGGTGACCAGCGGCGGGCCCCGGGGACCGGAAATAGTAGGGGGCGCCACCGTTGAAGTGGATGGTGAGCTTGACGCTAGGGGTCGCTAGCGCAGGCCACGCCCACTTCCGCCTGCGGCGGCTATAAAAGGCAGAGCGCTCGCCGGAGCAGGTCATTCTGGTCAGCCGATCAGGATTCATCAAATCGCAGACGAGCGGACCAAGCTAGGAGAAGAAAAAAAGGCAGAGAAGTGAGACGAGCAGCATCACCACGAGGCAAAAACGAAGAAGGCTGACGGGACGAGCTTCGAGTTTGGAACGAGGCCCGAAAGCCCGGAAAACGGACGCGATGAGCGGACAGTGCTGGGAAGGACATTGTCGCGGAAAGGAATTTAAGCACCTGGCCAAGCATATTCGAGGCCAGCACGATGGAGTACGGAAGCAGTATTACATGTGCCCGGTGTGTTCGAGTCGAGCCTATTCGACGCACCAGGACTGGAAAAAGCACATGTGGGAATCGCACGAAGGAAACCTGCTGAGGGGGATGCCGAAACAAGACCCCCTTCTGAGGCTGGAGTATGCTGCGGCGTTCGCCCTGGATCCTAAGGGACGACCGCCATACACCACTTTCGCTCCTGCGGACGAAACGGCGGCCCGGGTAGCCGATTTGGAGCGAGACTACGCTGTGCGCCATCCGGAGGGGTTCCTTCCCCCTGAGAAGGCGGTGGATAAGGAGGCACCGGAGAGGCCGCGACGGAAGATTCGCATACCTTACTACCCGAGGGCATCGAGAGGGTCCGATGACAGCGACGCCGAGCAGCCGGAGCAGGTAGCAACCGAGGAAGAACCAGAGGCCGACGAGGCCGGCGAGGGAGCCCAAGCAGCCAAGGCAGCAGGGAAGGGACCCCTGGCCGGGGTAGCGGAACGGTCGACGCCCACGCGCCGTTCCCCTCGGAGGGCCGCGAAAGGAGTGCGGAAGGAAGCCACCGAGTCGCCGCGGAGCGCGAGCCGAGCTGTGGTCAACCCGAAACCACTCCTGACAGCAGACCAAGTAACAGGGTTAGTACAGAGCCAAGTTAAGAAGTTAAACGCCCAGGGAGAACCGCGAGAACCGAGAGGACGAGGACTCCCGGGCAGAGGAAGAGGAGGGAGATCCACACCCGCCCCGAAGCCAGGTTGCTCAGGGATACCACCGGGGGCTGAGGTGGTGGAATTGGTGAGCTCGTCCGACGACCAACGTCCAAAAGTAAAGGGGGAGGAAGAGGAGCCGCCCGCCTTCAAGAGGCCCCCGACGCAAGGATCCCCGGCAGAGGAGCCGTCCCGGAAGAAAAAGTGGAAAAAGGTCAAGAAAGTCCCGAGAGAATTGGAGGAGGGAACGAGTTCGGACCAGTCGGAATCGGGCCGGAGCATGTCAGTCCGAAGCGATCGGTCCCTGATTATCGCCGAGTCCAGTAGCGCAGGAGAGCTGGGACCATCGCAGCCCGAGACCTCGACAGGAGTCAAACGGACCACGGGACTAGAACCACCTTGTAGCGACGCACAATTTACTATGATGACGGTCCACAAGAAATCGGTTATCTACGAATCACGACACCCGAGGTACCCCGGATATTTAAAAGGAACGATGAACCGGGAGGAAGCGTTCAGGGGTTACCACGAGGCAAGATCCGACCGGGAGCTGGAGGACAGCATTCGGGAAGCGAAGGGAGGCCGGCTGGTGGAGAGAGAGGCGCTGTACCTGGGGAGGTTCCTCTACGAGATGGCAGAAAGGCAAGGACTCAAACCGTCGGGCCGGGTGGAAAAAGTAAAGTATGTTCGGCACGCGGCCAGGACCGAGGACACGGCGTCGATGGCTTCAACACAGCCGTTGTTCTCTACCCCTACCCCGACGAGAGCGGATTCACCCCTAGAGAAGATGGTATGTAAGCAGCCAGTGGTGCCGCCCCCGGGACTGAAGCGGATGAGAGACATTTTGGTGGCACCGGATACGCCGGAGACACGGGCGGCTGTGGACAACTTGACTCGAGCCAGTCTGGGGAGCTCGTTCTTTGGGTCGCAAGGATCGGAGGAGACCCCGGGACCGCCGTCACCCGAACGGATGGGATCGCCGCCAGGACCGGGCACCCCACTCAAGGACGAGGATAAAGATGGGCGAGCGCTGCAACCGCGGGTTGTGATGCACAGACTAAAAATACCGGCTGCTCAATCCATGGACGCAGAAGTAGAGGACTCAGAGGACATGGAGTTGGGGCAGGCCGAGACCAGAGGATACGAGCCGGATAGGCAAGAATTGGACGAGTCGGGAGCGGATTCAGTGTTCGGGTCCATAGGAATGGAGGAACCGACAGCAGGACCATCTGGAGAAACGCCGCGACTCAAGTTATTACGAACGCAGGCCATTCACCAGGTCTTACAGGGACACTTTCCGGTGACGGCACGGGCAGTACGAGACTGGGACGCGGAGGAGGCAATTCAGGTGCAACTGGCGTGGCCCCCGAGGCAGGTGCGAGGGATGACGGCTAAGACGAGAGCAATGGCTTCAGCGTCTATGGCGTTCCTGATGGCACTGGAAACGGGCCGCGAGCCAGAGACATTTGACGAAGCAATGGCGCAGTTCCCGACGGCAGCGCTGGGGCCGTTGACCAGAGAGTTCCCGGGAGTTGACCGGCTGGTTAACGAACACAACCGGACCGTCCAATTGGCTCAGACTCTGGTGCTGTATAAAAACGAAGACCAGTTGGACGACTTGTTAAAGGTGACAAGAGAGGCAGAAAAACAGAGTGGACTGGTGGATCAGCTTCTCGAGCTCCCCGCCAGGGAAGAGAAACTGTTGCCACCGATCCGACGCCAGGAAGAAGGATGAAGAGCCTCGAACAGGGAAAGAATGGTGGATGCTGCTTGGGGTCCTGCACGGAAGAAAGCGCGACGGAACCAGAGGCGGAGAATGGCGCGTCGCGAGTCGGGTGGGGAGGGATTACGGGGCGTTGGCTCCTCACCCATAGTGTCAAACCCCCAGGGAGAGAACCGGGCCGAGGCGGAGGTACCTGAGCCGCACAGGAGTCCGAAGCCCGGATAAGAACTCTCCTGGAGACCGCTGGACGGGCCCGAAACTTTGCTTAAAACATCGGGAACGGACTGGCGGGCTCGAACATTCTCATCTTAAGTATTCCTACTAAAAATGAATTAGGTAGTTTCTTTATGGGAATCTTCTTGCGGAAATGAACGAAACCACATGTGTTAGGAGGTGTTGAGTGTAATCAGCGAGCTGGAAGGTCCATGACTGGAACGAACTTACCAAGCCTGCGGGGCGAATACGGAGCGGGAGGAGACGCTAGGAGGAAAAACAAGTGTGTAGCTGTTCCACTTCTTCCCAGGAGCCCGCTGCGTTGGTTGGGACCGAGCAAGTTGGGCAGGATCGTCCGGTCGCGGAAATTGGATAGATAGCGGACCGGGCGGCCCAGGAGCGAGAGTAAAAGCAAGGAGGCAGAATCGAGGAAAGGAAATCAGAATGGACAAACAGTGTTGTGTAATCTTTGAGTCGACGGTCGTGCCGTGGTAAATAAGGTACCGGTGGACCGGCGACTCGCCGCTGGAGGAAAGGCTGGCGCGGGCCAAGACTGAGACCCTTCTCCCGTGCTGCCTTGAGGGATCTGGAGGCGAGTGAAAAACGACCTCTGTCCTCTAGCGGCACCTAAAAATGAACTTTCCGTGGCTTGACCATCTTGATCTTGGATGGATCACTCAGAATGTGGGACCGGATGGGCCTGGATTTATTGTACCATCATCTTCTGAGTTTCCTTGTCTTCAGCCTCTTACCGCATACGGAGAGCGGTAAAGTGAAATTTCTCCACTTGAATACTGGTTTTATCGTGCCAGAGTTGATGCAGCGAGTCGTGAAAGGATTACGGCGAGTAGTAGATGTCTCCCGGAGGACCGAGGCACGAGCGGGGACGGTAACTGAGGGGCCCTTGCTCGTGCCCGACCGAAACGATACATAAACAGAACGGAAATTAATAGACTTACTAAAATCATATATTAATATCTTACCTCCAGTAACGACAGTAACTGCTTCCATGTCGTACTTCCTGATATCTTCTTCCCGAGGAACGGAACAAAATAGTCTTTGAAACATATAGGGAGGTGGTGCTTGGAACGTCGGCCTCGGATGCCTCGATAGACGCCTCAAGAGGTCTGCAAAGAGCGACGAGGAGCGATCCTTCTTGGAGTTCGACATCGGATGAGTTCTCTATATACGGTATTTTAAAAAGCCGACTGAGATGGGCCCGTTCCGGATCTCAAAGGTTGACGTCGGGTGCAGATCCCAGTTGATGTCGTCCATCTTCACTTTCTACAACTTCTTCCTCTCCTTCTCACCAATATCTTCAACTTACCTACTTCGAACCGCCGTACCTAGGAGCAGCCCGGAACGGCTCGAGGCTGTTGTCTCGGCGTTCGTCATAGGCATAGTGGCTTCATGCAAAGTGACATGGCACCGATGAAGACTGTGGCCTTACTCCAAAAATCAAACCAGACCAGATCTTAAACTTACGAACTATTTGTTGGTATTACAGTCTCACGAAAATCGTCTAAAAACATGGTCCTTCGGGAGGACGAAGAGAAAAACTTAGCAAGCAGAGCGAGGCCCGAGAGCCTAGGAGACGAACGAGGGCCCGAGTGCCCGGAGCAGGAATCCTCCTCTTCAGGAAATCATCTCATCAGTAGAACGAAAGAGCCTCCCTCTCGCCCCAGAAAGGATTGCCTTCCTGCCGTTGCTTACGGGGGGGGGAGGGATGAGAGGCGCCGGCTCCTGTCATCAAAAGAAACCTCATCAAAAGAAAATTATCTTCTTAGTCGGGTCTCCGTTCCGGTTGTTGTCATGCCACTTGGGCCCGGAACGGTGACGGAAATACCTTATCTAGTTATGTTGGACTCTCTCTCTCCGACATCTCCTTCTGAAATCTTTGAGTGTGTCGACGTGGTCGAAGACTGAACGTCTTGGTGCTGGGTTAACCACGAGGACATGTGCCATAAAAGTCAAACTTCAGTTCCTGTACGGAAAACGGACACCTCATCAACAATTAATAATTCCAGTCTTCACAAACTTACCTTCACCCCAACTCCATCCAGAGTTTCACTGTAACTAATAGCACGAACCCCGCGACGTCGTCTGCTGAAGCTTCCACTCGAAACTTTAACGGATGAACTTAGTTCCTTTCCACATACAACGCCATTTTCTTCTTTGGAACGGTGGGTACCTCGGCCTCTGGCTCGAACATGTTGTCCTTGCCAAACGTGAAAGGTCACTGGGGGGCTCTGAATGCCGAGGCGACCGAGGGCGCGAAGTCTAAAAAGAACATTCTTTCTACAAAAACTTCAGTCTTTCTACAAAATCTCATCTTCAAATCATCATCACCTAAGAGAACGCAGAGAAGAGTAATAATAACGGGAGAACGAGGGGTCACGACCGACCGGGTGGGAGAATCACGACCGATTCTCTGCCCAAAAACAACGGAGAACGTCTGGACGACGGAAAAACGGACGGAAGGGTCGAGAGGACTAAGGGTCACGACCGACCCTGGTCTCTGGGTGGGAGAATCACGACCGATTCTCCGCCCGAACTAGGGGAGAGCGTCTGGACGACGAAAAACGAAGGGAACGGGGGCACTGCGGGTCACGACCGACCCATAGCCCCGGGCAGGAGGACCACGACCGGTCCCTCTGTCCTAACGAGGGTAAAGGCGAGGAAAATCGCGCCGAGGGGCTAAGTAAATAGAGCCCAGAGGAGAGGAGCGGGGGCGACGGGGTCACGACCGATCCCCAGTCCCGGGTGGGAGAGCCACGACCGGCTCACTCATCCTAAGACGGAAAAGAAAAAGAAGTGCAGAACAGGTCCTAATAGACCCAGGATAAGAACTATGACGAAGATAAAAAGAGACTAGGATATATGAAACAAATTATATGAACTTTCACTAAGAAGAGAGAAAAACGAAGAACGAAGAAAGAAGAAAAGAAGAGAAATAATAATTAGCCGGATAGGCCCCAGGGGCCCTCCGAGGTAGACCGGAGAGGACAGAGGGTGACACCTCCTCCTCTACCGATAAGGAGCGTAGGATTGAAATGTTTCTGGTTCTAGAGTATGTTCTGTTGTCGTTGCTGTATGAACTGCTTTGAAAATTTTTGTAAGACGTGTTTTCCCACCTTTCAAGAAGGTGCGGGAGGGTGTGATGAACGGCTATTCATCCAAAGTATGTAGAGGTCAAAATAAGAGAAAATAAGGTAATATTATAAAAGGTATATATGAAAAGAACGTAAGTGTAAAAGAACGAAATATATATGTAAAAGAACGAAATATGTAAGAATGAACGAAAGTATAAAAAGCCCGAAAAAGAGGCACGAATATGTAAGGAACGAAAGTGTAAAGGAACGAAAATGTAAAGGAACGAAACCCGGAAAGATATAAACCGGAAGTGAAATGTAAACCGGAAACGGAAAATGTAAACCGGAAGTGACGTCAGTTGTAGATCACGTGACCGAAAGCAGCCAATCAGGGCTGACCTCTAGAGTATATAAAGGGGCGGTGAGGCCCGAATAAACAGAGTTCTTTAACAGTTCTCCTTGTGTCCAGACGTGTCTTCTTTCCTGAAACAACCGCTAAAGATGAGCCGATTCGAGTAATTAACCAGAAGTTAGGATAAAATAGTCGAAGTTCGAGATAAATAGTAGGAACTTAGGGTAGGGGCCCGACGGCCCGAAGAACGAGGAACGAAGGACCGAAGTAAGGCATGAAGGCCCGAAACAGTCCCGGAGACCGAGGCGTAGCATGGCACGAAGGCATGAAGGACGGGACGAAGGAACGTAGTCCGCGGGGACGAGGGCGCGGCAGGCTCGGCCCCACGCTACCAAACAATAGGCGACCGTCGGCCCGTCGCCCCCGCGGACCGGAACCGTGGGGTGGACCGCCCGGTGGGGGTGAATGCTGGTCTGGGAGATAGAGCGAGACGAACCCCGGCCGACCCGTACCCCTACCATAATTTCCCTTCCCCGCAGTCCTCCGTTTGACATCGAGCGCCGATTCCCGACCGATTCGCTCAGCCCCCCCCCTCGTGCGCGAGGCACGACTCTAAAAACACATCTCGGTTCTTGGCCCGGATTCCCCGTCCGCCCCGAGACCCGAACAACCCCCACGTTCCTCTGTTGTAAGAATCGGCAACCCCGACTTACCAGAGAACGTCACAATAGTCACCAGGATATCACTGAAAACAACTATCTATTGAAGATGATAATAGTGAGTGTGTGAGTGATGGATGTTTTACGCCAAACTGACAGCCAGGGTCATTTCCATGGCGAAAACAGGTTGGGACAAATTCTGTCTTTGGTGATCATATCTATGAGACGAAGTTGACAGGGTGGGCAAACAGTATGGGATAAAAACCTGGAAATCATTTTTGCTGTACCTCGTCCCATAGTGAACCCAGCACCAACCGGGAATTGAACCCAAAGAACACTTGGTCAGTGCTAGGTCCCCCTTACATCGCCAAAATTGCCTTACATGACAAAATTGCCTTTTCAACAATGCTAAGTTGTATATTTGCATCCAATGATACACAGAAAAAAGTTAAACCTCATATATTGAAGAATAAGTTTGAGATTACAGAATTATACCTTTTCCTTTTAAACTCTACTTTATTTTATGTGAATTCAACTTTTCACTTCCGTACGTTAACTATTACATTGGCTACTCAGTGGTGTCTTTTTTGAAAAGGTCTAAGCGAGCTAGTCCACTACTCAAATGATTAAATCCTGCAATTAGCCTTTTAACTGGGAAGATATATTTGGACTATGAAGGTATAGAGGACGTGTGTTTTTACAAAACCAGTCACTTGTCGCAACAGGTTGTGGGTGAGTCAAAATATTTACATAAATAGAATTGCAAAGGGATATACAGAGGATCTTGATACAAATGTCATTTTGAAAGAATATTCTATTATCAACCTCCTATGACAAATAACCACCTAACATTAGGCTGGTATGTGACTGAATTATGAACCGCAGTAATTCATTCATTTTTCTATCTATTTATCATTACTATTTATACATTTTTTGTTAGTAATGCATTTCATTGATGACCTAAGAAGACATTCCGAAAGCCTTTTGGTTGTCTTTTGTCAAGTGCAGTTCTTTGCTGACTTGTCTGCACGCGCCGCACCCTTTTTCAATTTGTGTTCTAGATCTTAGGGGATAACTAGGCCTACTTGAACTTCCTGCAAGGACTGTATCATTAATAAAGGATCAATAAGCCCATCCCACATAGGGGATTTCCAGAGTTGGACAAGGTTCAGACAAAATTAAACACATATAAATCATCTTTGTCTCCAAGAATTAGGGTTAATGAAACAAGTAAAATTATGTTTCCCTATATCCCCAAGTATTGATATAACATTGTGATTTCTTAAATTTTATCTATTGATAGATTTGCAGGTTTGCCAGCCACTCAAAATGCTGTATTTGAGGACAAAATAGGGTCGGACATTGTTGGTTGGGCTGACAAGCTTTAATATTGGTTCCTATGGGAAAAAGCCAATATATAAAGCTGCCTTTTACAATTTTAGGAAGAATTTTCCCAACCAAATTGCTTTTGTTAATTTTGTATTATACAACGGTCTTCATGAAAAAAGCAAAGAGGCTATTTTGAAACTATTTCAGGATAAACTTTAACTTTGGTGTAAACTGGGATGGGCTTATTGAAATCACACCAACGCTGAAGAAGTAGAGACATAAATTTCATAGAATAGGACACAATTTACGATTAGCCCTTTGTACGTTGTTTGGATATCTCAAAAGGAATTCGCTCTCGTGACTGCTATTCACCTGCATGATACTTTATACTGATTTTTATCTGCTCAGTATGTTATAGCCTATTTACGTTAGAATTCTAATGTTCACTGTTTCTCTCTTTCAGGTCACTGAAATTGAATGCAATAAACTAAGATTGTGGGTCTAAATAGTAAAGCCTGGTCCCCACGTGGCGATTAAACCCCGGCGATTAGAGCATTTCAGCGGCGACCAAGGAAGAAATATTGGTCGCTGGTCGACTAACTAATCGCCAGGGTACCAACAAATTAATCTCCACGTTGGGACGCTCTTGATATCAAACTGACGGCGACTAGAGGACCCACAGGTCGCCCTACCCGCCGATTAACTGCCTTAATCGCCGGCGACTAGAGAGAAATATTAAACATGTCTAATATTGCGGCCAGAAACCAGGGCGACTAGTAGTTTAGTCGCCAGATATCACGGCGCCCTTGAATGCTAAGTCGTCGGGCGACTAGAGCACCGATTATCACGTTGGTCGCCGCCGTTTTGGTGCATATTAATCGCCCTGTGGGGACCAGGCTTTAAGGGTTCGTATGTGGATTCAGTGATTCGTATGCTGGGGGCTAATAATTCAAAACCTTTGCAATATAATCTTTGAATACACCAATAATCTCACTCCTTTTCCTTTTATTCCCTCAAAGGGTACTTAGCCCATAGACTGAATAGTATTATTTCTTAATATAATTGCTTCAATGTATCTGTTATAACATGAGATAATGTCACCAAAAAGAAATTGAGGCCTTCAATGTATCTGTTATACCATGAAATAATATCGCCATTTGAAAAGAAATTGAGGCAATTCTATACGGTTAAGAATGATCTTTATGTCAAGTCTTTTTTTCATTGATGATTTTCTTCTTAAGAAGGGAATTCGCATTGCTGTGATGTCACACGGTGACTAATTAAGAAACCCCTCTAATGAAAAACTAAGGAATCCCCTCATAAACTAGCTTTAAAATCAATAAATGAATTAGTAAACAAGATAAGTCAGGGGATGTCATTGACTTACGATTTCAGGTAGCCTCTCTTTAGGGTATTAACTTTGAAAATCAGATTTCCATTCAGAGGGAGTTCCCATTTGTGCGACGTCACATAGACAGAGATTGGGAAACCCTTACTTGGATAATATTGAAAATATATTTTTCCCCTGCATAATACAGCTATAGGTAGGATATTTTGGCTTTTTAACTGAGACATAAAAAGGATATCACTACCAAGTAATTAACATCACGAACATCAATTAGCAAATTAAAATTGAGTATTAACGGGTACTCTGATGCAATTGCCCATCACACTATACTTACAAACTTCATATTCAAGATGAAATACATTCCATATTCACCTAAAATGTCTGGACAGTCAGAATATATTTATATGATATCAGTGATTTTGAAATAAAGTACCATATATCATGTGAATTAATAAAGTTCTATTATTCCTCATTAACATTGTTGAAGAATGAGATGATAATGTATTATTTTATTAGCAATACCTAAACCCAAATTATTACTTCAGGAGTGGCGTTGATGTCATCACCCCATCACCATGGTTATGGAGATTTGTTGACACTCCACTAAATAAATCGTCATCACAAAACTGTTGGTCATTCGCATTCCAACCACCAACCACTGCACATCACGTCAGCTTTTAACTTTTTAGAGTCAATGTAACTAGGAGGATGAAATAAATAATCCTATTTATTAATGTCCAAACCAATCACCTGTTATTACTTGTTATTTATAGTCACTCTATATATTAATCCTAGCCACGAAGTAAATAGTATTATCATAACCATATCATCCATCCTCTGTACAGATCCAGGGAAGACCTTGCCTCTCTCTCTCTCTCTATATATATATATATACATCTGTGTGTGTGTGTGTGTGTGTGTGTGTGTGTGTGTGTGTGTGTGTGTGTGTGTGTGTGTGTGTGTGTGTGTGTGTCTATGTGTATGTATATACATATAACAGGGACGGATCCAGAAATTGAAAAAAAAGGGGGGGGGAGATCTAAATTTGGCAAAAAGTAGGGGGAGGGGTGTGCACCTCAAACGCCCCCCCCCCCCCTTCCATAAACCCGTCCCTGCATAATGTATAAGATTGGTGAAGTGAAAAGAAGCGTATTGCCTAGTTTTTATAAGTCATTGGAGCATGACGGTATAGCGAGTGAAGGGATGACCCATAGAGGTGTAGACGGCCTACCAGCAGTGGTGAGAGGGGTAGCAGACACACAGGAGGTCAACCACCGTGTGGTCGGAGTTAACAGGTAGGTAACGGTCAATTAATACAGGTGAGAACTGACCACTAACTGACCACTAACCCACAGGAGGAGGCCTGGAGGAGCAAGAGTGGGATATTGTTGGTATGTTTGTTGTTTTTGGAGTATTTATGTTGTTTAGTTGAGAGGTGGGGGTGGGATTGCCAGGATTATTGCTAGGTGAGTTTGCAGTGTGTTATGCTGAGAAGTGTAGGTATTTTAAATTGAAACTATTCAGTCAGAAACCAACTAAGAGGGTTACAATTAATGTGAAACTTATTTTACCATTGCTCCTGACCTGGTAATATATAATAGGATTTCACGGTAACATACTGAGTATCTGTTAAACGGACCAAAAAAGCAATGCCCTAGCCTGGTAGCCTAGAAAGGACAAATTTTTCAAAAGTCATAATAACGTTAGTTTTTTTTCAATATTACATCGGTTTATTGGTAGGTATTTCACTTATGATACAAGATGATTTGGCTGATTATTAATTAAAGGCGATAAATAATAATTAATCAATTATAATAGTGGTAATCGGTAAACAACAAAAGCAAAACTAAACTATGGTTAACAAGAAAAACTGAAACTAAACTACGCCATTGGAAACCGACTAGGGAAGTCTAAGGAAGTCTGAACCTTCACTTATTGTTTCTATTTCCGCTCTTTTTTTCAATGGAATTTGACGATATTGGTTTGAACAATATTCAACTTTCCTTTTTAGTTTTTAGGTATGAATAGTTTCCCTCTTGCATAGATATAAAGATCTGAAGTATCAGCTGTTGATCTGAATAATCTTTATTTAAATCCCCCTAATGTCTCACTTCGTACATGTATACATTAAAGGGAAATGCAATGTGAAACTACTTCGAAGATACTCTACCCCCAAAAAAAGTATGACAATCTTAACCATTGATCCTCAAACACGATTCAATCTTTTTTAGAAATAATTTTCCAATCAAGGAAGAGTGAAATTTTACACGGAGGTTTTCCTTACCAGCAATGAAAAGGCAGTTTAAGCTGTATACCTTCTTCCATTACAGGAGCCCCCAAAACAAAAACAAAAGCCATGTGTTCATACATAACAGTATGATTATAGGTAAACCTATGTGTCACCCCAACGTTGAGACATGTTGCGACTCTAAACGTCACAGCTGACCGGGTTTTGGGGCAGCACGCGTGACACAGTCAGCCCTTGTGTCCGCTAAAGCCCTGGTAACATATAGAGACTGAACTCAACTCAACAGTCAAAAGGAAAGCTTGCACATAAGTGCGGCATAGTTATAGTTCAATGAACTCAATTCAGCATATTTTTCACAACTTGCACTATCAATATAAACAAAATTGCAATAAAATTCCTGGTTTATACAAAGTTATGGGACATTGAAAAACTAGTTTTATTCATTTTTTAGGGGAAATCCCCTAATTTATGACGTAGCAAGGGGAGTTATTGGGAAATCCCACCTGCTCTTATAATGGAATCCCCTTCCCTGTAGAATTTGTAAGGAGGGTTATGCTCTCTATCTCAAATTATAACATATGTGGTCCAATGAAACTCATAACAAATTTATATGTATATCAATCTACAACCATTCATTAAACAGGGAATCCCAAAATAACTTAACAAGGAATTCCCATGGCTGTGACGTAGCAAGGGGATTACTGAGCAGCCCAGCAGTCAGGGAATTCACAAAATTTAATTCCTCTCTTAACTCATGTTAATGACATAAAAGATAGCATTTAGTGAATTTATGTGCAAGTTTTCCTTTAAGGATTTGAGACTGGATAGTTGCAAACTAACCAGTCTTAATAAAAATTTGTTCAGTGGTCACATATAGAGACTGGATAGTCTTGACCGAGTCTTCTTGCTCCTGCCTATAAACACAATAACATACAGGCAAAAATATGTGTATCGTTTTTTTAACATCTGATTGGATATTGGACTCAAGACAGTTGAGTTGAGTTTTAAACTATGTCACATATCAAGACCAGCCGTAAAACTGCTTGAGACTGAAGACTATCCAGTCTTAAGGCTGGTCACATATTGAGACTGGGCCTTAAGACTGCTAAAGACTCAAGACTATCCACTTTTAAATCTTCAACATCTCAAGATTAGAGACCAGACTGATCAGTCTTGAGAAGACCTAAAACTCCAGTTTTAACCCTATGTCACATATGAAGACTGTCAGAGACCCAACTCAACTCTTGAAAGTGTTGATTTCAGTTCAGTCTCTATGTGTGGCTGGGCCTTAAGGCCGTGATTCCACTAGCATTTTCTACCAGTGTTAAGTCTATTGGGCCAATTTTCAATATTTATCTCCACACACATGTGGAATTTGAGGCTGATTTTAGAAATACAAACAGATCAAGACTAGATCTCACATGAACAATAATTATTTTTATCTAAGAGCAAACGTTGAATCTGTATAGGTAGTGTTCGGATTGCAATTATCTTTTCATGAATACATTTTAATCAATTTGGAATTCTATATACAGCCTATGCTCTCCTTTCTGTGATGAAAATCGTGTAAATCGATCAATTACCAGTCGTATCCATGGTGTTGTCACCAAGTAAAATGGCGGACTTAAAGTCCAGCGCAAACCAAGGAACCTTGTGATTCCAAATCCAAGACCCAGGGCCTGCGACAGAACATAGGCCCCCAGTAGCCCCTGCTGATCCTAAAAGGTGATGATAGGGGGGACCCAGCACTGACCAAATGGTTCATTGGGTTCAATTCCCAGTTGGTGCTGGGTTCACTAAGGGATGAGGTAGAGCAAAAATGATTTCCAGGTTTTAATCCCCTGCTGTTTGCCTGCGATACGATCACAAAAATTCATCCCAATCTGTTTCCACCATGAAAATTACCATGGCTGTCTGTATGGCATAAAACCTCCATCACTCACTCAATTAGAACGAAATCGGAAGGAATCGTAGGATGTGAACTGACCTAAAGGTGGGAACCCACTGAGCGATGCAACTAAGATACCGGTCAAATTAGGGATCACAAACAACCAATATCTAGCATTGTTAGATGTTTTTCAAGCAATTTCCCATTTTCTGATCAATTTCTAGTCACTTCCTCAATGAGAATACCATTTGTGGTCGTTTTAAACAATTTCTGATCATCTTAGATTTTTCCTGATCAATTGAATGGTGTGGTTCGAGAAGAACTGCATCACTCAGTGAGTTCCCACCTTAATAGCTAGATCTGAGCAGCAAGTATTGCCCAGTTCTGAGAACATTCTGAAATTAGTTAAACAAGAAATTATCTTGCTCAGTGAATTTCGACTTCAACGATGTATTAAATGGTTGAAATTACCTAAAGGAAACCTAGACCTAGAACCGAAAATATATTTCCTAAATATACTTAAAGGTATCAGTATGAGTATAAGAACAGATCTAGAATCACTTTTTTTTTCACTTTATGCACCACTGGCTTCCCCCAGGGACCCCTACTGCTTTCCATCCCCGAACCACCTCCCCACACCCTTTACCTCGTCAGTGTGTTCTATTTTCTTAGGGCCCCAAAGCCAATCCCTTCTTTGTGTAGAGGCCTATCCTAAATGTGCGAGAGACGTTTTCTCTTCAACATAAATGTCATTCTATCCTATATTGACTAGGTGATTGTGACCGCCAGCCATTTAGTTATCACCTTTCTCTGGAAAAAGATCATGCATCCTTTATATCATTTGAAACAGAATTAATCCCCCGTTTTAATGATATATAGTATGATTACCCTCTATTTGCACTGCATATTGGTGAAAACATGAGTAACTCAGCTAGTGGAATATAGCCTTTAATTTGTTATAATTATTACACTTTTCTGAAAATTATTATTTAAAAATAACCTTGTATTGTTTCTCTTGCATTGGCAGCAGGTCTGGTTCGACCGAGGCAGTAGTAGCAAGATGCACGAGACGACAACATGGAAGGGACTTTTATTTGTTTGTGGTGAGTTAGAGCTAATGTATATCTTATGGTAGTTGTTGTTTTATGTTTTCTATTGCCTTCATTATCTTTGGGTTTACAATTCCAGATGAACAACGTTTTTATTATCTTCATATTTTATGTTGATAGCTTCTTAAGATGGTAGCATTTATGCTATGTTTCTTATTAGAGCCTATTATGAATCAATCATATTTTTATAGGCAGCATTTCCCAATACCTTTATCTTTTTGAGGCAGCATTTCCAATACCTTTATATATACATCACATAGGACCTTTAAGCAACATTTCTTAACACCGCTCAGACTTTTGTCTAAACTTAACTTTCTTATGACCACACAGAACAACTTTAGGTCTAGCATGTTTTCAACAAGCATGTATACCATTTTGTTCATCCCAACATCAGCGATAAAATATGCTCTCTCCACCTTAGTGTAAAGGGTTAGAAACTATGCTGTTGGTTATTCAATTCAAAGAAGGCAATTTCGTGGTTCGCTGGGGATGTATAGAAAAACACGTCCTGAAGATCATAATCTATAGCTTTGTTATGCTGCAAACTGGGTTCAAAAGCTTCGAATGTCATGCTCAATTTCTTTTTTTCCCTATGTACAGTAGGGTAACAGTCTTAATGGTATAACATTGTATGATATTGAATTAGAGTTAAATTCGGAGTTAAAATGGATCAAAATTGCATGTCTTGGTAACAGAACCTGTAAGGATATTTCAAGATTGTTTGTTGCAAAATTTAAGGAAGTATGTTATTCAACTCGGCCAACTTTGCTCTTTAAAAAAAGAAACACAAAAGGTTGTATAACTTTGAAAAGTTTATCTGTTTATATTCATACTGTTGTATAATCCTTAGAAAGTCAATCGTGTGTTGAAATCCAACAACTGTGACTCGTGACTTATTTTTAGACACATTCTTCTCTCAAAATATTTTTAACCAAAAGAAAAAACTCCTTTCAGTCGGAAACTTAGAAAAAGGGCTATAACTTTAACCCTTAGACCCCGATCCGGCCATTGCCGCCGTGTGGGTGTATTCCCAATCTGGCCGTGGCCACCTGGAAAAATGACGATTTTTCCATAATTTTTCCTTATTTTTCCAAGCAGGACACCTTTGTGAATATACAACATACAAAAATTGGCCAGTATATCATTTAAAAGTTGATTTAATTTCCTATCCAATGCCACAAACCCTATGCTTACAGCATTTATTGTTAGGGTTTGGTTAGACTTTGAACGTCCTCAATTAAAAGGAATTTGGGGAATTCCGGAGGGAAATCCATGGAAATCTTGGGGAAATCAAGCAATTCATGAATGCAAACTGTACGGTCTAAAGGGTTAACTTTGCAATTGCCACTCTCCCAACACATATCTGTTGATTTTACCCATTGGTTTATTCCTATACTCTTGACAGTGTTTCTGCTTGGAGCTGTGACCTGCCGGGGGCAGGGGTGCACGTCGGAGAATATCAGGAGGTGTCTACAGCCCCTGGAGGGCGCTAACATCCATCTCAGTCACGGTTGGCTGCTTCAGGTGACCCAGTGGAACGCGACCATTCTCCGAGAGGCCTGCAAGTGAGTCGATAGTCCTTTCATGATCTAGGTAGCTATTGAATAGTAATTTGTTTGCCTAACGGACTTGGACGTAACTACAGTCTGGTGAGTCTAGAGATGTATAGGTGGTGTTATAGGGGTGTTGTCAAGGTGTGAATGGTGACAGATGAGGATCTGCCCTCTTTGTAGGGCCATATTGTGGCCTATAGATGTTTTGTAAATTCAGCCACACTCCGTGAACATTAAGGCCGTATTACACTATGCGTCGGATCTATGTTCATATCGTGTCTTGATACCTTATCCATCAGAAATGCATTTAAGGCCATATTACACTATGCGTCAGACCCAACGCAAAGTATATTATACTATGCATCAGACCCAAAGCGAACCTTTTTTACATATTAGGCCTACACTCCGCATTGGGCACCAATATTCGCATTTGCTATTCGCGTTGGCAAAAACGCGAATGAAAGGGTCCCAACGTGAGCCAGCCGACGCATAGTGTAATGTGGCCTTAAGTGATCAGACAGATTTTTTTTAAACAAGTGTTTATTGACTTCTTCATGATTACATGTTGTTCCAGTAGTCGTATCTAGGGAATCTGCTCTCTTTGTGTGACCACCTTATGTTTTTTTCTTTTCAATTTTATTAGACTGTGCTCCAGTCAAACTGTACAAGTCTGTTCTCCCCTTTCACTATGTATCATGTAACCATCCCAGGTTACACCAAAGTTAAAGTTTACCTCGAAATATTTTCAAAATTGTCTCCGTGCTTTTTCCATGAAGACAGTTGCAGGTTGAGAAAATCTCTTCCTAAAATTGTAAAATGCAGCTTTAATAATAGGATTTTTTTCGCATAGGATCCAATGTTAAAGCCTGTCAGTCCAACCTACAATGAACGACCTGTTTTACCCTGAAATACAGTATTTTGATTGGCTGCAAACCTGTAAATCTATCATTTGGTAAAATTTTAGAAATCACAATACTTTATCAATACTTGGGGATATAGGAAAACGTAATTCTTGCTTATTTCAGTAGACCTAAATCTAGGAGACAAAGATTCTTTATACGTGAATTTTGTCTGACTCTTGTCCAACCCTGGAAATCCCCTGGGTGGGATGGGCTTATTATGGTTAAATTAATCCGCTTAGTTAATCCCTATAAACACACATTCATGAAAATGATAATGATAATGAGATGACCATGATATACATTTAGTAAGTCAATATAAGTCATAGTGTATACCGAACTCTCTCTCATCTATAAAAGTTGAGTTTGGCAATTCCTCTTCCCTTATATAACTAGGCAATGGGTTCCATGAAATACTACTGTACACTACATTATGGCCTATAGACACTTTGCACATACTGCCACTCTCCATTAAAATGGAGTGAATATCGGTAACAAGACATGGCTCTGCCCTCTTTGAGCAGCCACCTTATATTTTCAAAATTAATTGTTCTTAATGTGCAAGCAATTCATAGCCAGCAAGAAGTGGGGAGAAACTTCACGATTCAGTTATTAGCATAAAGTATTAGCAAGGCAAAGGATCTCTACTACAAGTTTCTATAGGAAGTACCTTACCTTTCAGTTTTGGTCTCATACCATTGGACAGACAGTGCCATTACAAGCAATTACATAATCATATTGTTAACCTGTGATACCGCCGACCTTATGTTGCGCTTATGTAAAGCCGGTGATCTACAATTCGATTAATAACCAATTATTATTCAATTTTGAAAGTCGGTTGAAAGGAAATTGATTATTATGTTAAATATCTAGTGTAGATAAGAGAACAAAATGCATAAGAAGCAGTGGTGGATCTAGTGGGGGGGGGGGGGCAAAAGGGGCAATTGCCCTTCCCCCCAGTCCGAATGGAAATTTGTTGCATCTTAAAGTGGGAAGATCTGTATAAATATGATGTTTTTATTTTCCATTTTTATAAGGGGGTCAGGGTTTGCCCCCCCCCCCCCCTCCCCCCGAACACTGGTTCTGGAAACACCCCTGAGAAGAGAATCATTTGGTGTTTTGTCGCATTGGGTTATAAGACTTGTGCAGATGACGTCACAATGTTCAGAAAGAGGCTGGGCGCCATGTTGGTGATCATTTTCAAACTTCCATTATTAACACTTCAAAAATACCTAGGAAGTATATTTCTGTTGGGTTTATCTCTAGTAGTCACATGAAGTCATAATTAGCCATTTTCATTGTTTAAAATCTATGAATTCTAGATTAATGTTAGAGCCACATGCTTATAATAAGCAAATGGTGATCACCAAAATGTGGTCACATGACCACGTATGCACAAGGTTTATAACCTTACTTTATACTATTTCCAAGTTCCACCGTGCCTGGATCCCGAGAATGCGCAGTCAGGCACCGGGATATGTGTGGCCAATATTCCTTTTTTGGTGGCATGTTCTACAGTCTGATGGGAATCTACATCAACTTCCTGGACCACATGTGTGACCGGGCAACCCTGACAGGTGAGAAACCAGTGTTAAAAAAGATTAATTTTGTAAAGGTGTGTTTTAAAAAAAACATTGTAATATGAAACTTTATGGAACATAATTCATAAACATTTATATTGTCACATAAATGATACCAATGTTTAGAGATATTCTCGACCCCTGATCATGAAAACATGAGAATTTGTGGAAAAACTTTGGTCAAATAGAATTTACCTTGTACAAATCTTAGATGATACCTAGATACACAAACATTGATCAATAGATTATTTTGAAAAATTCTTGTGTCTCAATTATAGATTTTCCCCTATTTTTGAAAACAAAAAATATTTTGGTTGTAGTCCCGAAAAGGGAACCCAACAGCCACGTTTACACCAGACATTGATCAATAGATAAGCCAAATACAAGAGTAAATCAGACTTTTTTTCTTATGAAAGATAGATCCAAGGTAAACTAACCCTCAGCTAACCTGTTTGAGGTCAGTAAATCCCTGGAGGCATGTGGTGTGCTTCTATTGTAGGCATTGGCAAACCTGAATGTCCAGACCTAAGACTCAAGCCTATGCGAACTGGTTTTCGTTAAAAAAAAATCGAAAGTTTAACAACAAGTAACATAATGTTTACTATGTTTTATACAGCAGTAGGACCAATTACAGAAGTATATAGAAAATTGTGAATATTTTGTAAGCCTTTAGGCCTAGCAGTATTTCTCAGTATTCCCCCATTTTTTCCTCTATAATATTTATATTATTTATTTAGTCTATTTCAATAGTATAGTTCTTGAAAAGAAATTTCCTCATATTTGCTTAAACTCTGCTTTGCTTATACTTTCCTTAACGAAAGTAGTTCTTTGATCTGAAATACCAGTTTAATTTCATCAAATGAAATAAAAATTGAAAATGTTTTTGTTCAATTTCAGATGCATCTTATCATGGGAAATGCCTGAACAAGCCAGAAGTTCAGGAGGGGGTTGACCAATGTTACCTGCACCTCATGAACCTTATACTTCTACCAAGGGACAGAAGAGAAAAGAAGACCCTGGATGACCTCATAAGTCTGGACCTGATACAGTCAATTTCATGGTTTGGTATCGACTACTTCTGTGGGTAATTATTAAGGTTTTATGTCCCATACCCATTGGAAAAGTGAAAATATTTGTGTGAAGATGATCCCTTCCACAAACAAAAAGATTGACAATATTGGCAAGGGACATTCAATTCAAATGATATTATGTACTCACCAAGGGGGAAAGAAAGGGGGTCTTATCTTGTTGAAAATGAGCATGCATTCTTGATCAACAAAAATCCATAGAATTTCGTTGTGAGGATCAAGTTAAGATATCTAAGCAAAAAGTTTTGTTGTTATGATTTTACAAAAATAGTAAAATCTCTGGTTCTAATGAATGAAATTGAATTCTGTAAATTGATGTAAAAAGAGAAAAAATTAGATAACATTCAGTAAAAGTTACAGCTCTTTGGGGGCATTCTAAATATAGAAAAAGATTGTTGCAAAATGATCTTTGTTACGAAAATATTATTTTTGTTACAAATATTATTTTCATTGCTAGGAAACCCATTGTGCAATGGGCCACAGTGGCCCGTTGCACAATGGATTTTCGTTGTGAGGATCAAACAACGAAAGCACAATGAACATTTGCTTAACAAGGAAATGTTTCATTTTTACAAAAATGCAATATCTCTGGTTCTAATGTATGAAATTGAAATTTGTAAATTGTTAGAAAAAAGGGAAAAAATTAACAAAAAATCAGTAAAAGTTACAGCTCTTTGAGGGCATTCTAAATATAGAAAAAAATGTGACAAAACTTTCATTGTTACGATAAAAGTAACAAGGAAATGTTTTGCTGTTTTTTTATTTTCCTTGTTACGAATATCATTGTGTAACGGGCCACCGTGGCCCGTTCCACAATGTGTTTCCTAGCAACGAAAATAATTTTATAAGGGAAACATTTCGTTGTTGCATAATAAATTATTTGAAAATATTTTCGTAACAAAGATCTTTTTGCAAAAAAAAATTTTCTATATCTAGAATGCCCTCAAAGAGCTATAATTTTAACTGATTTTTTTTCTACTTTTTACCCTTTTTAAATCAATTTACAGAATTCAATTTTGTTCTTTTACTATTTTCATAACAAGGAAAATTTTCCTTACAAAGAAATATTTCCCTGTTAAGCAACAGTTCGTTATGCTATCTCAATTTGATCCTCACAAGGAAATTCTATTGTACAGCGGGCCACTGTGGCCTGTTGCACAATGGATTTTTGTTGTGAGGATCAAACAACGAAAGCACAACGAACTTTTGTTTAACAACGAAATGTTTCGTTGTAACGAATATGCAATATCTCTGGTTCTAATGAATGAAATTGAAACCTGTAAAATGTTATAAAAAGTGAAAAAATTAGAAATAAATGAGTAAAAGTTGCAGCTCTTTGAGGGCATTCTAAATATAGAAAAAAAAATTGTCAAAACGTTCATTGTTAGATAAAAGTAACAAGGAAATGTTTCGTTGGTTTTTATTTTCTTTGTTATGAAAATCATTGTGCAACGGGCCACTGTGGCCAGTGGCCTGTTGCACAATAGATTTTCATAACAAGGATCAAACAAAGATATCTTTGTCAAAGATATCTTTGTTATGATTTTACAAACATTGTAACATCTCTGGTTCTAATGAATGGAATTGAATTCTGTAAATGGATGTAAAAAGGGAAAGAAATAGAGACAGTTCAGTAAAAGTTACAGCTCTTACGGAGCATTCTAAATATAGAAAAAAATTGTTGCAAAACGATCCTTGTTACGAATATATTATTTTCGTTAATAAAATTATTTTCGTTGTTACAAAGCCCATTGTGCAACGGGCCACTGTTGCACGATACCAATCGTAACAACAAAAATCAATTACAATGAAACTTTTCGTTGTTACTTTTTCTTAACAATGATCGTCTTGACACTAAAAATAATCTTATTTAGAATAATCCCTAATGTTTACTGATTTGAATAACATTTTTTCCCTTCATATATCAATTTACAGAATTTAATTTCATTCATTAGAAACAGAGTTTTTAGGATTTTCGTAACAACGAAACATTTTGCTGTTAAGCAAACAATCCTAAAGTTATTTTGAAGTGATTGTAACAACAAAAATCCATTGTGCAACGCGCCACCGGGGTGGTACTTTGATACACGAGTACATGGTTGTAACTTGCCATATTTTTCTCCTCAGAATTTTGAGTGACGTCCGTTTGTGTAATGCACGGAACGTTGACCGTCACTGTGGGCCACATAGTGTGTATTTGGCAGACAAGGTCTTTAAGGCGTCCATCAAGAGTGTGGCAACTCACGTTAGATGCAACTTCTCAGGTATGTCATTTAAGATTTTGTAGACTTTTTCTTGTTCTTTTGGAATTCATTACCAAATATATTGGTTCAGACAAAAAGTCCTACCACCAGTTGTGTGGTGCCCAACTGTTATTATGTCTGAAACAATAATATTATATTGGATAATGGATTCCAATGGAACAAGACTTAAAGTATTTAGGGCCCCTCTGTAAAATGCCCCTTTTACATTTGGTGCACCACTGAGGTTGGATACAATTCAACATCAAGTTCACCTCATTCTTGTAACTGCAATGGCAAAACTCTGTCTTTCTATTTCATAGTGGTTAAACATATTGACTTTCAATGTTCATTCAGTTTATTGAAGTATTTACAGAGATGTGAGCCAATAAAAAAAAACCGCATTCAAGGCAATGACAGGCTTCGGAATTGTTGGGATATTAGATTTGCAAAGATTCATTCAATTTCATTCGCAATTTTGTCAACACAAAAACATTGTTTCATTGTGTTTAAAGTTGATGTAAGCCTAAATGTCAATTGGATGTGTTTGATGATATATGGAAATATATTGTATTAGTATGAGTTTTCTTCATGGAGTTTCGTATTTTTTATTCTAAAGCCATGACTCTAAACGGAATTGAAAAGGATAAATTGTTTGTTCTTGTTGCAGGCTCACTGGGAAAATGTCTTCCAAACCCATGTATGAATAATGGTCAGTGTAACTACACCGACTCAGGCCAACTAAACTGTACTTGCCCACTAGGATTTGAGGGGGACAGGTGTGAACGTAGGTATCATCATTAAAGCTGTAATAGGATAAGCATGTGCTAGTAACTGATACACAGTATGATCGGAATTAAGCAAACGAAAAAGAAACAGAAAAAAAACCTATATAGATAAGTATACCTTTGGTCAGGGTTTGAAGTGTCAGTTGCTTTTCACTGTTTCACTGTAACACTGTTTGCCTTTTTCCATCTTCTTTCCCTCCTTTCACCCGCTAATCATAATCAAAATTCCATGTAATAACCATTTTACCCTTCATTTTACTTGATTTTGCACCCTCTCTATACAAACATAAATATATTTATAAATGAATATTCCATAAAATGCAAAGAGGGAAACAGTGAATAGCAACATATAAATCAGCTTCTGATCTCATTTAAATATCCTATCACTTCAGCAGCAAAAGACAACTAATGTTATGCAATTCCATATGTTTCCCCTCATCAAACCAACCGAAGAGGTGAAAATCAACCCCCCTGTTATGAAAGGTTATATAATCCACATGCCTGCACCAGGGGGAGGCAAAGGGAGATTTGCATAAAATGATTTGTATTTATACAGCCTGTTTTGCTTGTCACTGTTCCACTGTTTTGCTATTTTGGAAGAGGAGGGAAGTAAGGAGTTATGAAGTATTTGGAATGGTTTAAATGTTACTTATGAAAAGGATTATGCATTATATATAACATTTAAGAGGAGAAAATTAGTGAAAGTAGTGATAAAAAAAAACACAAACAGGTTGTAGTGAAATGGAACTGAAACTTCATACCCTCATCACCTTTATCAAGACAAAATATCAGTGCAATTTAATAATGCTATGTCTCATCTTTCAACCTATATTGTTGCAATTAACTGAGAAATTAGCTAAACCGCTTCTTGTGCCAACCAACCTGATTGTCCAAGAAAAGAAATAGGGATATTGATTGAATTCCACAAGCAATATTTGATAACATATTAAATGCATTTATCATTAAAACAGGACCAACAACGTGTTTCCCCAACCCTTGCCTTAACAGAGGTCTGTGTAATGTAACATCTGATGGCATCGTATGTATCTGTCAACCAGGGTATGATGGACACCTCTGTAACAATACACTAGGTGAGTCACATATTAGTCTATGTAATGAAATGACTAAAAACACTTTATGTATCTGTCAACCAGGGTATGATGGGCGTTTCTGTAACAATACACTAGGTGAGTCACATATTAGTCTATGTAATGAAATTACTAAAAACACTTTATGTATCTGTCAACCAGGGTATGATGGGCGTTTCTGTAACAATACACTAGGTGAGTCACATATTAGTCTATGTAATGAAATGACTAAAAACACTTTATGTATCTGTCAACCAGGGTATGATGGACACCTCTGTAACAATACACAAGGTGAGTCAGATATTAGTCTGTGTAATGTAATGACAAAAAACACTTTATGTACTTGTCAACCAAGGTGTGATATGAATACAACTGTAAAGCCCCATACCCACTATGAGCGTGGGCCGATGGACAAACATTTTTGTGCAGAGTAGGCCAATGTCCATTGGCCATTTCCCTCAAATTATCAAACCCGCTTAATATGGATCCGTGCTCCAGTCAGTGCTACCAACGCTACTCCTTTCAGCTGACTCTAATGACACTGTATGTATCTGTCAACATGGGGGTAATATGGACCCTTATGTTACATTACACAGGGTTGATCAGATATTAGGCTGTGTTGTGTAATGACTGGAAGTGTTATTACTTTCCTACCATTGCAAGATATGATGGGCACCTCTAGAATAATACACAAGTCATCTAAAATATGTTAGGATAGAAAACCGTCTGGGCCCATATTTCCTTAATTTATTTGATCGACTAATCAGGTCAATTTGATAAATGTACAATGATTGTTGATTACATTTGTCACAGAAAGTATCCACACCTGATGATACCACTTCAAGCTAAGACTTCACAATGACATCATCACTTTTAAGTAATGGCAAACGGCATATGATAGTCATGAGACACCATTCATATTAAACATGAATTGCCTGATCAGTCATGAAAATAGTGGCTCACATGTTGAGGATTCACATGTTGAGTTTACAAGTATTGAGAATTGTTATTGCTTTGCTATAGGAGGTTCCATACCTAATCTCCTTGATTTATGTTCTCATCTGAATTTTGAATATCTTTTTAATTTATTTCTAAAAATCAATCCAACACTGCCATTTTTTTGATCTTGAGGATTCTCTACAACTAAGATTGTTTGAGCACTTATCATTTTGTCGGAAAGATTTACCAAAATATGTATAATGGAAAGAATGTTTGTATACATACCAGGTGAGCCAGTGGAACATGACCATTCTCCGATATATATGCCTATGATAAGTATGAGCTGCTGGTATTGAAAGAAAATAATAATTGTGGAAGTAATATAAGCCTTACAGATCATCAGATTAGGAAAATATATCAAGTGCATCAAATGGTTCGGGTGATCATCTGTAATTGAAACAATGTTTTTTTTTCAGAATTGCCAGAAGGACCCTGTATACCTATAAACCCATGTCTGAATGGTGGCCGCTGTGAGAATACAACTACAGGTGGCTTTAACTGCACCTGCCCTCCTGGATATCACGGCAAATTTTGTGAAAATGAAGGTAAATATTTCTACAATAGTTTATTTTCATATTTGCCATAGTACTTGGAATCAAGTTACCCACAATGATAGAATGAGGTTCATCAAATAGTGGGGTCTGTTGACAACATTTTTGTTACACGGCGGATAAAAGCACCAAATTTTGCATGAGGCCCCTCTGAGGCATAATTATTGAATCTAGAAAGGGAGCCATCTTGAAATACCAAAATGAAATTTTGACAAATTTTGTATGGTTTTAGCATTTGAAATTTAAGGTATTTAACCAAAACTTTTGGCTAGCTTCGATTAGACCTATTTTATAGATTCAAAAGGTAAATAATTGAATTCCCTGTCCTATAATCTACCAATTTGGACAATAGCAATGTGTTTCTAGGCATTTCAGAAGCTGAGATATAAGATTATTTCAATAAGAGTCGGCCATATTGGATTTTTGGCCCCTGTCCAGGTTATATTGATATTTCCAGGTGGCTCCCCTTTTAAATTCAATGAAGGGGTCCCAGGGGATCATCATATCAAATGAAATCAAGAAATCTTGTGGCAAAAGAGTAAAGTCTATATCCTTTCTTTTGAATTATTTTGGAATCCAGCGGTCATTATCAAAGGTATCATGGTAATGAATTCAGCCATTTTGAAATTTATGGTATTGTATTAGATGAATATCATATTTATTGAGCCCTCTAGGCTATTAACAACTGATATTGGAACCATTTCCCCTGGCCTTATGCCTTAGTAGCTAAAAATCATAATATTTCTCATAATCGGTCAGCCATCTTGGATTTTGGATTTCCGCATTGACTTGAAACATAAATAATTGAATTCCCTGACCCATAATCCCTCAATTTTGACACCAACCATGTCTCTTTAGTCTTTTTAGAAGCTGAGATATAAGAATTTTTATAGTAAAAGTCAGCCATATTGGTTTTTGGGCCCCCACATCTGTCCTATTGATATTTCAACGTGGCTCCCCTTCCAGATTTGATAGCTATGCCTCAGAGGTGCCTCATACCAAATTTGGTGCTTTTATCCGCCGCGTAACGATTTCACTAAAAAATGACCTTAACAGACCCCACTAAAATGAGCCCATCCCAGTTTACGTCAAAGTTTACCATGATGTACTTTTACAATTGCTTCTTGCCTTAATTCCCTAAGATGGTGGTATAGCACAAAAATATATGAACCAAGACAATTAGGTTGACAGGTTTCTCCTGAAGTTTGTAAACACATTCATATATAACGGCATTTTTTCCCATAGGATCCAGTGGTAAAGCATGTCAGTCCAGCCCGTAACGTCCACCCCTTTATCGTCTTAAAATATGGCACTTTGGAAAATCAATAAAGTAGAAAGATAAATGGGATAGGGAACAAAAACAAAGAAATGGAAGTAGAAGACTAATAGGTTCTAGATATACGACCATGGATATAGCAACTATCATATCCGACTTATATATTATTGAGTTAAGTTTATCGATATAGTGGAGATATGTGCACCATAATGTTAACTAAAAATAGTTCATTATCAAAAAATCTGCAACCCAATTTTGGTTCTATCATTCATTTCTAACTCATTCGTATCTATATATTTTTTAATACAGGAACAGGTACAGGTCTGTGCCGCCCCAACCCCTGTGAACATGGAGGTCTGTGTGAGGTAACCAGAGACAGACAGTTCACCTGTACCTGCCCTGACCGCTATGCTGGCGACCGCTGTCAGATCAGCAAAGGTAAGGAATGTCCTGGGTTATCATTTACCTAGGCCCATATCTTCGTAACTTATTTGGCTGATCAGGGAAATCTTGATCAGGGCCACAAGATCAGCAATTTTGTCATTTACCATAATTGATGGTATTATTGCAAAATAGTATCAAAGAGGGATACTTAGATGTAAATTTTGTTCATGTTAGACAGAATCTCTCATCGTGAGACACTGATCAAGATTTCCCTGATCAGCCAAGTTAGTTACGAAGATATGGGCCCTAATATGATATTTTATTTATTTGTGTATTAAAAGAGCAATGCTTCATAAAAGCAAATTCATAAAGGAAGAGGCAGATGTATTATAACTGATTTAATATTGCGTAGTTTAAATTATGCACATACACAAGCACACATAACTGAGCCCATAGATTCTGAACAGATAAAAGCGGGGAAGTTTATTGCTTTTAAGCATCATCTGGATGAAGTCATAGTAATGTTTTTACCATTGGTTTGTATAGCTATATGTATGTACTTCTAAAATGATGTCCTTTCACATGTACTAGTCTACACACTCAACTCACTTAAGGCCATACCAAGAACCAGTGAAATAGGATGTTACAAGCCAATCTATTTGGTTGCTGATTTGTTAAACAGCTTTTTAAAGGACCTGTGGGAACCATTAAATGAGGTCATGACGACATTATTAGTTATTCCTCTCTCATCCTCTATGTGGCTTCATAGTGTAAGGGTTAACAACGGTGACAATTTCAACCCCTTCCAAACACCCAAGTTGTGGGTTCGAATCCTGGAGGGACTTGTTTCTTTAAAGACGTATTACAGGTTTATCAGTTCAAATGTCCATACATGTATAAAAACTTGCAGGTTGTCGTGAGTTGATGTGTGAAAATAACGGCACGTGTCACGATGACGGCCTGATGACCACGTGCCTGTGTCCTGACGGTTATACGGGCCGTCTCTGTGACGTCATTATAGTCAGTACGACGGCCAGGACTACCACAGTAAATTCCAAAAACGGTAATTCTATTAAATTTTACTTTCACTCATCTCTCCCCAAATAAAAAACAAGTACACATTCTCTATATATGAATTTAAATTATTTTGCTTTGCATGTTAATTTTATGTCCTCCCCGGAGAGAAACCACAGAAAACCTTGTCTCAGTTGGCTAAACCTAGCAGTATTGTAACTTAATTAATTTATGGTTGTTTTCTTAGGGAATTTAAAGTGCTTAGGTGTTAATATAGGAAATGAACAGGCCATAATAAAGCTAGACATTCAGTTTCCTTTGGGCGTTTGATGTTCATTAATTAAAATATATATAATACAGTAAATTCATATATTCTAAGCCTAGTGTCCCCATGCCGATCTTTTTGCTGGTTCCTAACATGGACAGGGGAAATGAAATTTGCCGTTTGGGACTATAAATCAGTAGAAAAGTTTTAGTTATCTTTGAATGGTATATTAGATGTATTGTTCGATGCAATATTTCTGGAAAGCATCAAACAATAACAAATTGACAGTATCAAAACCCACCTGTAAAAGAAAGGCAGTAAATGGCCAAATCTATCACCTTGACCTCATTACCATGTGAACTGATAGGACCCAGAGATATTGCCGAAGACAAATGTAAATTGACATAATATGCACTAGTTATATTTATAGACAGGCTTTTAATCAAATTCTTATTGTTCAGATTGCTCCAACGTAACCTGTCTTAACGGTGGGACGTGTCAGACTGACGGGTTGACCTCCTCCTGTTCCTGCCCTGGAGGATTTGGGGGTGACCTGTGTGAGATCAAGGTCGAACCTGGAGGAAATACGGCTCCCCCCGACAACGGTAGGTGTCACTGTAAAGTTTTTTTAATTTTTTATTCACCACTTCCTATGGGTATACAAGATCTTCCAGTGGATCAATAATTTTTTAACAGTAACATAATATTATGATACACAACAAATATACATACAACATCAATACAGAAATTTAAACCAGACTATGTACACTACAATAATTATAGTGTACATAGTCTAAATTGTCTAAATATAGGATATTGTTGTGACAATTGAAATAACTTCATTATATTATAATGAAGTTATTTCAATTGTCACAACAATATCCTATATTTAGACAATTCCACAGTTACCAAGTATTCGCACAACAGTTTACACAGCGTGTTCATACCAGTATCAGTATACATCAAATATTCAATTTTTCCTTTATTTTGCATTTAGATTCCTTTTTCAGTGATTCATATTACCAGCTGCTTTATTAGAGGGATATTAGAAGGTGTAGATCTAGGGACTTAAGGGCCATACCCACTAATATGAAAAGGAAATAGAGGGGTTCAGTGGCATAGCCCCTGAAGTCAAACAAATATCTAGAAAAAATAGTTGCAAAACCTCAAATTATCCTTGACTGAAAAGTAGTCTCTCGCTGTTGTGGTTGGTTGACCTTAGCACATTTATAGTAATTTGCTGAAAGAAAGTGGTCTATGCCCATGTTTTTGGGTTCTCCACATTGTGATAATAGGTTGCAGGACTTATATCTGGCAGAATATGAACTATTAGGGGTGCCCATATTACCTGCTATGCCCATATTACCCGATCTTACCCTAATTATTATTTTATGGGACTTAAAATACATTTTCCTTGCTTTTCATTATTATTACTATTACAATGGTGAAGGGCACACGTACATTGTATATCATGCAATCAAAGTTTTGCTTGAACACTAATCCATCGGAAATGATAATGACATCCCCTCTGCATTGCAGGTTGGTCGGCAGCCCTGGCCATTGCCGTCATCTTCGGGATATTTGGGGCCCTCCTTCTCCTCGCCATGATGGTCACCCTTATTGTATACAGACGACGGAAGGTCAATTCTACTACAGCCCCCTCAGAGGCCCCATCGGTAGTGACGTCACGGGGAAGTGTGAAGAAACTCTCAGCGTTCACGTGGCGTCTCAAAAAGCCCAGTGATATAAATCGTGACGTGTGAGTGACGTCACTCATTTGGATATATATTGTGGAAGGAGGAACACCCCATGCATTAGGATGTACGCCCATGCTCATTTTGACTATGGCCCTAGACCTTTAAACTCGACATGGCGACACCGCCCTTTTTGGGCTTAGTGACATGAGACAGGGCTATTTTTTTAAATTCAACAGGGTGACATGGATGATTCTTAAATTTGACAGGACGACATGGACGTTTCCTAAATTTGACAAGGCGACATGGATGTTTCTTAAATTTGACAAGGCGACATGGATATTTCTTAAATTCGACATGCGACATTGGGACCCCCCATCAAGTATGATCAAAGGCCCCTTGACTGGTTGGCTGCAATCTTGGGCCCACCTTGGCAAGTACCCAATCCACAAACTGTGGAATAGGGATGAGTTAGCCATTTGGGTATGAATTCTTATTAGGTAAAATATTGATAGGGATGTATATTTAGTTTGCTACCCATTACAGATTTTACTTGCATGGTGGACAGAACATACATTGAGACTTTCTGAGACTGAAATTTATCCCAGTGTACATGCAGGTGGTAGGTATATCACGGTATTCTTCCTGCCATAATAGTTATGCATGGGAGAAGATAAGCTGTATTCCCACTAGCCGATTTTAATCATGATTTAAGAATAGGGAGTGGAAATATGGCTTAACCATAAAATATGTTGTGTATCCTTAGAAAGGGTCTTAAATATCACTACAAAACATATGATGGGTGGGCTTTTGTCATGATTATTATTGAAAAATTGCGTAAATTATCAAATAACCAGGAGGCAGCATGCTATAAAAAAGACTTTTGTATTTGCCCTACATCAAGTATTTTGTAGGGAACTGGGTAATATTCATGAACTATTTTTTTGAAATTGTCCTTGTCTTTTTTATATGACCTGATGACAGTAGCAGGAGAAGTTCAAACTTTGCAGATACTGAAAAGTGCCATATAACCACACACAAAATAAATGCAGTGCCTACATCCCAATGAAAACAGTTGGGAATATGAGTATCAAGCGTCCCTTGAAATCACCATAATCTAATAATTGAAATCTATTTGTGCAGACGGCACAGATCAATTACAAGTTAAAACAACTTTTTTTGGTCTGAGGGTGTATAGAATGTGTATTATGCATGCAAGGAATTTGAATGCATTTAAAAGGAATAGGACCAATACCTGAATGAAGAAGATCTAGATGAATACAGCATGCATACACAATGACGTGACAAAGAATCACTGACTTGTAATATGCTCTGTCGTCAGCATTAGATATACTGTGTGCCAGTGAAAATAAGGGCCAACAATTGCAAACCCATGTATCATGAGAAATAAATTCAAGGCACTCTGTGATATTACTAATGAACAATCTAAGATATATCAAATTAAAATAGCCGAAATCACCTGCTGGAATATCAACTTTAGACTATGTTGCTGCTATTCAGGGTTGATATCTTAACTGTAGGTTTTTTAATTTATTTTTTTTACCAATTAGCACTAAAAAGCTGGATCTGAAGATATTTCTTGTAATAATTATTAATAGCCTACTTGGGCTTTCTTGTATATCATGATATCCTAGTTTCAATTTTTTTCAGAAACTGTTAAATGCATAGTATTATTTTGCTATTTTGTGATGCATTATTTTATGCATCCAAAGCTGATCTAGACGGTAAATTAACTCGCACAGAAAAAAAAGGGTTAGAAACTTAGTCAAAATTTAATGATTGAAGTTTGTTCAAAAACCTTAGCAAAATTGAGGGTGCCTATTTGCCCAAACTTTCCAACCCTTTGTTGTCTAAGTTATAGGCAAAATGACTAGCCCTAAAACAAAATCTTAGACATTTTGAGTACCCCCATGGTTCATCAAATTAAAAACGTCTGGAGTCACACTGAAAAAAAGTTATATCATTATATTACTTAGATCACTATATCCCTATATGTATATATTCAATCCCTACAAATCTTTTGAGGTCTAAAGGTATATATGGTGAGCATATAGCATTATTCATTAGTCAAGATAGCATAAATTAGCCTGTATTCACAGCTCTATCCATTTACTTGTGTATGGAGGCTTCTCTGAAGAGAAAGCTCAGGCCCATGCCTTCTCAGCAGTGACCACCCCAGTTAGATGTCATGCCAGTCAGAAATCAACAAATAGGTAGACAAGAGACACTTGATTACAGAAAAGGTGTTCAATTGTGTGCAACTATCATTTTATTCTCATTCAAATCCTCTCAAGACTTCAATCTTTTTCAATTGAATGTTCAGTACATTTCCATGTCTTTAATAAAATTTGGGAGACATAAGATATTAGAAAATAATTTTGTATTCAGAATTCTGGGATTTAACTCTTCTAAAACTGTTATTTTGATTAAAGTCCCATACCCACTAGGCCACTTTTGGCTGAATCGGCGTCGGCGTCGGTGCTCCCATCGGTGCTCCCGTCGGCCAACTCTGGTTGGACAAGCCATACCAAAACACAATCGGCGGTCCTGTCGGCACCGACGGCCAACGCCGACGCAACTGCCGACGACCACACTGATCCATATTAAACAAGTTTAATAATTTTACGCCGATGCCAACGCCGACGCCAACGCCGACGCCGACGGCCGACGGTAAGTTGCCTAGTGGGTACGCCGCTCAAGAGTGCCACCAAATGGATGATGTGAGAGACAGCTCTTTGACTAACCCATGACTTAGAAACTTAGATAATTTGACTAGAGGATTAGACACAGGCTCTTAGAATGGGGGTTAGAAAGTTGGAGTGGTTATGTCTAACCCTCATTTCAAATGGCAAAAGCCTGATTTGACTAACTTTCTAACCTTTTGTTTTTTTCTGTGCTGCAGGTTTGTCCGGGTTCATTTGGTAGACAGAGATTGGACCCATGGCAGCCTATAGTCTGGGGAGAACCTAGCTTCTTAGGTAGTGTTGGTCATTTGCATTTACTATGGATAAACTGTATTAATATGCATGTATATACAGACCTTGTGCAGACATGGTCACGTGATCACTTTTTGGTGATTACCACATGGTGATGAAGACCATGTGGCTATGGAAAAAATATGAACTTATGCATTTTGACTGATGATATTGTTACATGAGACTTTTTCAAGTATTTGTGGCATAACATTGTAATTTAAATTCTTCAGAAATGTAAATAATAAGAATTATAAAGTGATCACCAATATGGAGGCCATCCCATTCTGGACAGTTGTGACGTCATCTGCACAACGTCTATAAGTAGGCCTACACTTGAACAGACATTTGTATATCAATACAATATAGTCTCTACACAACTATAAGGTGTTCCAAGGTGAAATATGCCTATTGAGCAAAAATGAACACATATACAGTTTCACTACAATGATATTGCTTACTACATCTCTGTCATTCTCCATCACATAATAGGGAAATCAACAAATATAAACGTGTCTTAAAATCACCTGTGATTGGTCAATGACAGGGTTATTTTTTTTTTTTTTTTTTTTTTTTTTTTTATTAAATCCAATCTTATAGATATACAAGTTCTTCCTTGGAGTTTGTGATACATGGGATGATGAGGTGACAAGTGGCTATGTTGAACTCATTGTATAAAGTAGCTTACACATTTATAATAAAAGAGAATCATCTAACAGTAGAGTTTCTTTTCAATTTTACATTTAAAAATGGACTTCTTCTCCAACAATTGTTCATCCTCAGATAAGGAGTTCCACAAATCTACTCCTCTATAATAACTACTATTTAACACTCTGGTCAACGTAGTAAACTCCCTATTAAATTTAATCTTATTACTACTTCGAGTAATAATACGGTCATCAACAGGTACTGGTTCCAAATAATACTCGTTATGTCGTAGACCATACATTAACATTAGTAGTTGGCTTTGTCTTCGATGATACAAAGATTGTATACCATACGCAGTGAATAATTCTGATACATCTTTGAATTTACCACAATTATATCTAATTGCACATAAACATTTTTCTTGTAATTTATCTAGTTTTAAGATATCTGATTTATTGGCACTGTCAATAACAAAACTAGCATATTCAAAAAGGGGTTGTATAGTTTGTTTATATAATTGTTTAGCTATTGGTTCAGTTATATACTTCCGTATTTTTTTGAAATTATATAAGCGCTGATTGACCTTTTTCCAAACAGAATTCACAAACCTATCAAAACGTAAATCACAGTCAATTACCACACCTAAATAAGTATAAGCATCAACACTTTCTAGTTCATCATTTAAAACTGAGTTAGTAAACTTTCCATGTTTTTTATAATCAAATAACATATGTTTTGTTTTTTTAATATTAATAGTTAACCTATTAATCAAACACCACTGTTTCAAAATAGAATATGCAGCATTGTTTTTAAACAGTGCACTTTCAAGGGAATCACCCCTACTATAGATAACAGTGTCATCGGCATACATAATTATACCACTGTCACTATCAACCAATTCATAAAATAAATCATTGACATAAATAATGAAGAATAAAGGACCCAGACATGTTCCCTGACCAATACCATAGTGTATATCTCTCGGCCTTGATATTGATTTTCCAACTTTTGTTCTAATTTTCCTATTTTTCATATAACTAGCGCACCAATTTTGAGATTTTTCATCAAAACCATATAATTTTAATTTGTATAGAAGTATATCTAAATCCAAAGAATCAAAAGCTTTGGAGTAGTCGACATAGATCGAACTAGTGATTTTCTTATTATTGATATTTTTATAAATTTCGAATAGATAACTAAAAATTGCCCCGGCTGTGCTATACCCTGGTCTAAAGCCATGTTGTCTCGGGTCCAATAGTTCATTTTCAATGAAATATTTCATAATCTGATCGTGGATACCTTTTTCTATAAGCTTACATACAATTGGTATAATAGTTATAGGCCTCCAATTATTGATATCTGACAAATCACCACCCTTCGGTATAGGGGTTATCACACCCTGTATCCAGTCATTAGGTACATCACCACAATATAAGGATTGATTAAACACAAAAGTTAATTCAGGTACCAGAACTTCAACACAGTCTTTAAAAAGTTTGGTTGGTATGCCATCAATACCAGAGGGTTTACTTATATTTATGTCTTTGACAATACGATCCACTGTGTCTGGACTTAGGGCACTAAAACTAAAATTAAGAGATCTAAACTCTATATGACTAAATAACCTACCCTTTTCCCATGTAGTTTTGTTCTCTTTACTTAAATTAAAACCTATTTCACTATAATTATTTATCAAAGGCCTAGTGCCATCAGCCATTGTATGTTGTACCCTGCCTATGGAACACTGCATAATTATAAAAGAAAACCTGCCTTTCTAAAAGTGTAGGAGTACAATGTCTACCTCCTCATAGATTGGAGCATCCAGGAGCAAGGGTGAAATGTCCCAGTGCTCCAGAACCACTGAGTCTGGTGGTTCAAACCAACAAAGAAACAAGCTATGTACCATGACCTAGATTACACATAATGCCTCATTTACAACATCCATTTTTCAATCATCTTAATTTAATTAGGGAAACAGCATTCTCTAAAAGAGGAACTTATTCACCCATCTGGTGCCACAATGTTTCCCAAACAATGCCAGGTACAACAAGCATCTCCTATTGCTCTAATATTTTTTCTCTGATTGGAAACGTTTGCCAATGATTAGGTGCAGGAATGGTTATGTTCTGATCTAAATACACACCTCGCATTTACACTGCCTCAATACCTTTGTGTTCTGTCTACAATTTGCATTTACACCTGTATAAGCCACTCCCTTGATAGGACAGCTTTTACATTGTATATATTATATACGCAGACTTGTGATTATATTGAGACAAATATGCTGGAAGATGAATAAACTTCAATTGCACATTAGATGTGGATGTATAATTAACTGTGTCGTTCTTTCTGTTTAATGTATATATGATTTACAGGCTCTCAGACGTAGTCTTATCCATGCCCCTAGACCATAAGCCCATATTTCACATACCGCATTTGCTATAGTATCAGTTTTGAAGATTTGCCATGTGAATCAAAATTAAACATGGACTATAAGTATGTATCACTAGAAAGGTTTTACAATCATCTTTCGCTTGGTATATAGGATCTAAGGTTTCATTGCATATTCCTAAAACCAGTCAAACAAATAAAAAATTGCCAGCATCAAATTCAGTATGTGGAATACAGGTTTTAAATTTGACATGAAGACCAGGCTCTTTATAGGTCCATCAAGGGCCCACATCCAAAGATCCAGAGGTAGTGTCATATGCATGAGCCATCATAGCTGTGGTAGTTAAACTGTTAACTATAGTTAACAGTTTAACTACCACAACTATAAATTTATCACTATCTATTGGTTTCTAAAACCTCAATTGAATGCCAATTTAACTAATATTAATATCTGAACCAATGGTACTTGATTTTCATGTTTTACAATTACACAATGATGTAATACATGATGCAAAAAGGCCCTTATAAATATAGAATGGTGATTTTGATCCCTCTTTAATCAGGCAATAAATCTCTTCGTCCCATTCTGCTTGTAGCACAAACAAATCTGGACATTCTGAATAATTGTAAGGTTCGATGTAGATCTAGAGGGTATGTCCGTGAAGTGTAGAGACAGTGCATGATGACAATAATTCCAAGATATTTGGCAAATAGGCCTAAGACTAGCACTGGCGGTGCAGCTCACTACTGCCCATTTAATACTGAAGATGGCGCCGCTTTCTGGACATTTTAGTGTACCTGACTCCATTTCTATATCTTATGCTTCTTCACGCACAACTGAAAGTATTAGCTGAAGCTATATACAATGTACAAAGTTATAGTGTATCAGTAAGAGTAACTGTGCTTTGTAATATAACATGGTTTAGCTTTGTTGAGGTTCCAGGAAAGATCCTTGTGAGGATATTACATAAATCCTTAAGAACTATCTATGCAGCACCCTTCTTTTTAGATCAAAAGTCAGCTCATGCAATGTCTTTTTACTTTAAACCTAGATTATTGTTTCAAATTTTCTTACATTCCTTGGGATCCAGTGCTACTGTCACTTTTAAAGTACATCTAATCATAAATGTATTATAATAAATGATTGGTGGTAATGACAATGATGTTTGTAGGGGCGAATACAGGATTTTCTAAAAGGGGGAAGGGGGTCAGGATAAAAGCTAAGTACTAAAACTGCGAGCATTTGCACATACGTGGCTTTCCCCCCTCATTTTGGAGTTTAGGGGTCCACCAAAAAAAAAAAAAGGGGGGGGGGTTATCAGGACCCCTTGACCCCCCTGTACCCGCCCTGGATGATAGATACTATCGCTACCCCCAGGATCTGTACACACAGTGTGAAACCAATTAATTTTTATTAACAATGTGTAAATATGAGCTAATAAGCCTATCCTACAAGTGTGTCACTGTTGAGGTTGGGCAAGACTCACCATTCAATTAACATCTGGATAATCTCCACAAGTGAAGTGGCCAGAGCTGTGTTTTCTGTTTCCCCAAAAGCCATTAAACAGGTTATGAATATGGCTATGCAAGCCACCTATTGCTTTTCTAAAGGACAATGAATGGATGGACATTATGAGCCAAGCTGACGGGCTTTATAATTGGCATTGTTTCTTTAGACTTTAGATTTGCAAGCATAAGCTCCAGTTCTTCAATGGTCTCACTCCATATTGCCTATGATTATTCTATTTGGTGACCTTTTTTGTCTCCCTTCAAAGGCATGTTTAATAATTTATAAATCAGGTATCATAACCTAGTTATATGTAATTCTCTTTTTAAAAAGTTTGTATTATGGTTTATCCACCAAAAAGAACGTTCTATTTTCCTCATATTATGATAGTGATCAATGGCACTTAATACCATTTAACACCATCATATATATCGAGAGAACAACAGCCATAGTGACGACATCGCGGAGTATATAGTCAATATTATGAACTCATGTGGGTGGACTAGAAACAAATAAACAAAGTCAGTTTTAATAGCGGTAATATCTAAGCGTGTTTATTGAGCATTTGAATCATATTCTGACGTACTTGCATACACATACATATACAATGTGCTGGCGTTCCCAAGGCAACAATGTGCTGCCCATATAGTATGTGGTTACCATTGTAGCACATCTAAAATTGATTTTTTAAACAAAAAAAGTAAAATGAAATAAAATTAACATAACCAATTTACATGGTTCTGATATTAGCATTTTGTTTTCGTAAGGATAGACAATTGTAATCAGCAAGTCTTATTGAACCATTACATTTTCTAAAGATAAGCACTCAATAATATAATCAAAATCGTGTACATAATTATGCGAACTTCTGCGGGTAAACACAATGTGTATGTTTAATATACACGTTTTCAAAAGTAAAGTGTGTCAAATCTAATTTTTTACATTTTTACTACATTAACCCATCACTCCCAACGGAGAAATCCACCGGCAATTTTCTATTTTTGATCAATTTACAATTTCTCCATATTGATTAATATTTTATTGTTTTCCCCCAATGTGTGTTTTTTATCATTCACATTAAGCTTATATCTGTATTATTTTATCAAAATAGACTATATCAATAGTACTAACAATAAAAGGTCATGGTTGACCGACGATGTTGTTAGTTATTTATCATTAATAACAGTGTGGCAGTTAAGACTTTCAGAGGCAACTTTAGGGGATGATCTAAAACGCGATTTTACGCCGATTTTGAAAATCGGTTCGTTAAACAATCCTTTTTCTGGTAAAATATACCATTTTCCAAAGAGAATAATCCATATCAGAAAAATGGTATTTCCAGAGGGAAAGATCATTCCAAATATCGCATCGTGGATCTTGGCCTTCATGACAGTTTGTTAAAAGTCTATAAAACACATACAGAACGAAGGAAAAATTCACTGTCAATAGCAGAGATCATAATATAGAGAGAACCAAGTTAGTGTACTCCACATCTAACCATATTTACCAATATTGCATTTAAACTTGATCTTTGTACAATAAGTACAAATATTTTTCGTATTATGCATTTTCTTTAAGTTATATAGGCTGATAAAAAATAAAAAATTCTTGAATAAAAATTAGAAACTCTGTTATACATTGCACTGGCCCATAGATGGCCGAAAACCTTTTGCCAATCTTAAGCAATATTGTGTACACACATATACATTAAATCATCAACTTTCCCTTCTCTTATCTTAATCTGCCAGTCTTCTAATAAATTTAAATCCACTGTGGATTTCGAGTTACGCAAATATAAATAATGTTTCCTCTTGGAAGTTTTGGATACTAGTCTTGATTGTTTTTAAACATAATTCTAATTAGATAATAAACTTAACGGACATATTAATTGGCCAAGGTACTTCTGTTATTGAACACTTATATAAATATAGATTGAGATACCTTTGGTTCAATATACAAGTTGTGCTATACAGTTCTTAAACCTTTGCTCCCCTCACCATTTGATCACAAGCTCCCCAGTTTCAAACTAATAAGTTATATTTAGATACTGTAAACATATCTATTTTCGCGCTGTTCATATTTTTGCGCATTTCGGAAACTGCCGCCCAAATGCGAAAATACGATGTGAGGAAACTAAAGAAATATTACGGAACAATAGAATTGGGAACTAAAGGCATGGAATTATGATTTTGTGAAAATGTATTTAGTTATTTTTAGTTGTTTAAGGCCCAAAAGTTTAGTAGCGCAAAAATATGAACATTTACAGTGACGCCCGTTGGTGTGTAAGCTACGTATGTGCGACTCCTTTCTTTTTATTTCTAATCGTTTTGACCAATGTCACATTTAACAGTTTGACAGTGCAATTTATGTAGCTGTTAACAGATAGAATGGCAACATACTGGACATAAATCGATCGGTGTAGGCAAACTACAATGACCACAATGACCACAGTGTAAAATAGTTGTTGCACAGCACTATTCAATTTAATATTAATTTGAATGATAATGTCTAGGGAACATAAAGGGTCAGTCAATTTATATGCTCACTTTGCTGGAGAACAAAGGTTTTTTTTGAAACGTCAGTGTTATATTTAACAGCATTGCAGTATCAAATGTTGTTGGCTGTTTATGGATACTATGTAGCTGTTAATGGATACAATGTAAAAATACTGCACATTACCCGGCTACGACAATCACTATGTGCTCTGTCTGGTGTACCATTCAAGTTGACATGTTTTTAACAACAATATTCAATATTGTTTCAAACCTTTAAGCATGATTTAAAACATGTATTTTTGGATACAAAAAAAATCGAACCTTTCAAACAAAACAAAATGAGGAGAAAATATCCTTTGACAAGATTATTCAAGTCATTTGAAATTAAGTATTACACACTAAAATTGACAGCTTTCTGTTATTGGTTGAACATTTGAGAAGCCTAGCTAGAGTAAGCATTTCTTTATGTAGTTGGAATAAATATCTAATCCAGCTTAACTAATTGCCTTGAACGAAATTCTGCATATATTATATGGATCCAGTGACCCATGAAATAGTTAAATTCCAATCCAAAATATGAACATTAAAAAATACTTTTACCTTTTATATTCAGTTACTTATTTTCCTCTCTTTCTGTTCGACCTCATAATGATAAGTTGGATTTTATGTAAGCTTTGTACATGAAGAGACTTTTTGCAGGTGTCGTTTGTTCCCATATTTCAGTTAATTACGTAATCTCTTTGTTTTCAAGTGATTTCACAACTGCATTTAGCTATACTTAGAGCAAGTGCAAGCCACTATTTGTATCATATTTGGTACTTCCTTGTAAATGTACTACATGCATCTGACTACTTCGACTATACAATTACCTACTTGTCCTATATACCTGTGCTTCTTGTTCAATATAATATGATATTATATTACATATGATATTATATATCATATAATATATAATGATATATGCAGACAGGTAAGTTTGCTTGTTATAGGTATCACAAGGTGCTTTTTAAATTAATTAAATTTGGAATGATGTTCACTCCTGTCTACCACCTTATTCCTTTGGTGTATGATGGCATAGCAGTTGCACACATTTAATTTTTGTACACATTCAATTTTTAAAATATAATGTGTAACATGATGGCACAACTTTTCTTCTACTAATCTAAAACAACCGAAAAAGAACAATTATCAATATCTCCGATTTCCATTAAATGATGCTCTACTAAAAACTGAGATAAGTCAAATATCGAGGCCGATTTTATAGTGTCTTAAGATCAGGCCAAAAAGGTAAGATCTAAAACTGTTAATTTGGCTTTAATCTAAGAAACAGTTTTCGTTTTTTAAGATTAGCCCATAATAATATTATGAAGTGCCCAAGATACACTTGAGGTTGCCACTTATCAAGATACAATCAATAACAGCCCTGCAATGTGTCGTTTTAGAAGCATGTAAAAGTGATGATAAAACTAAGTTAAGAGGAATATGTATCCCCCTTATGAATACACTATTCCAGAATGGTTTCATAGGAATGCTACATAGTCATATTCATAGTTGGTGGATGCATTTTGTGCATTTGGTGTCTGTTGGATTTCTGAACAAATTTCCTAGATTTCTGCAAGATTTTGTATGGCAGACATGTAGACAGATCAAATTGCTTACAATGACCCATGACTCCTGAGAGATATAAATAAATGGGTTTGACTACAGTGTAGTAGAAGTGACTGGGTGAATGCCATTCACAAACACAGTTGGGGGTAGGTCGTCAGTGAGCATTCTTAGTTGGTCGAGGTAGAGTTGATGGAATTGGGGAAGTAGCGGTGGTTTGGGCAGGTACATAAAGGTGATGGCCGTATTCGTACACTGCACCTTAACCAGCTGGTTTATACCCTGAACGTATTCGTTGGGCACATCCGTCGGGAAACTCACATTGCCACGTACGGCTGTTGATGCTGCATCCACCTCTGTATCTGATGTGCCATTTCCCCGTAACTCCAAAACATTCTCCCAAGTGACGATCTTGATCTGGCCTATGATGCGAAGCTGGCGCAGCAGCTGATCAAGTTTGCGCTCTTTCTTCAGTGTGTCATCAGTCTGAGCATTCACGCACAAAAAGACACGCAATGTGGTTCGACTTTTCCAGCCTGGTACCATGTTCAAAATGGTGGCTAACTGCAACATAAACAAACAAGTGTTGTCAAAGAAGTCAGACGTGTCTGGTCGGAAGAAATTCACCGGCCAAACATCAACATACTGCTGCTTTTTGCTGCGAGAAATGGCTTCCTTGTCCCACAGATGGAAGTGACGGCACAGGCACAAGTTCTTGTTCATCTTGAGCGCATCCACGATCATCATAACATACTCATCATAGCCCAGATGCTTCTGGTTCTCCTCCTGGCGAAGTTGCGGCAAATTTTCATGCCCATTACTTGGCACCTCCTCACTGCCATAGAAACGAACCCTTCGCCGAGCACGTGTAGAAGATACCTTCTTGGCAAGTAGATCCTCTGGTAAGGTCTCGTCGTAAAAACCTAAGCAAATTGTATTAGGCTTCATACCACCTAAACCAGAGATGCGCACCAAGTGGTGCATGCCTTCCCGAACCGATGTTGCTAGAGTCAGCTCTACAAATGCTTTAACCTTCAGATAGTCTACCAGGTTCATCCAGTTGGGCATGTCAGTGACTGAAGGGTCCTCGGTGTGGGAATCAAGCGTACCTTTCGTTACATGACCAACTACGTATAGACCGCCCTTCTTGACGTCGTTGACAAACTCCATCAGAGGGATACAGGCACGTGGGTTGGATACCATGAGAAGGATCTGCGGTCGCCAGAACTTGACGTGGTCTTTTCGGCTGTCCAGCATCAGTAGGTATTTACGCACCTATGAAATGCAAAGGTTAACATTAGTAAAACTGTCAAATGTGGCACACAGTAATATAGAAATAATTCTTCTGTGGGTTTTATTTTACAAGAAAAAGAGATATGGTCATTTTATATAGGCTCTCCCTTCAATATGCATATTGGACACTCAACAGTTTCAATTATTTCATCTCCTAACTAATGAAGCTTATGAAGTTTTCAATCAAACTAATTTACCTGAATATATTACTGTAAGGGTAAGACACATTGAACGCCTTTTATACATAAATTCTATTGATTAATATCCTGCTTTTTGAGCTAGGAATTCCTGCTAGATTTCTCTTTTAAACAGGGACGAAGAGACAGTTGTTTTTTGTATCATGATTTTTATCAATTTTTCTTAGTACCATTTCTTTGCACATTAGACCTTTGAATGTTATTAAAGTCCAAAGGGTAAATTCTCATAAAATTCCCATATCAATTTTCTCTTTTCCTTGGCTCATAAATATAATAACTCCAAAAAAGGGTCACCTGGTGGAAAATGAGTGCCTGGCTGATGGAGCCCCAGGAGGTGGGGAAGGTCCTCAGGTGGAGAACGATGATGAGCACCATGCACATGGAGATCGAGACGGAGGCGTAGATGACATTAATCAGGAAACACATGGAGATACAGCTGATGAACCCTAACAGCGCTGTGTGCCAGCTGAACCACTTAAATGTTGGCCTGTTAAAAAATAACAAGAGATTGTATTATAATTCACTTTAATCAGGAAACGCGTAGAGGTACAGCTGACGAACCCTAACAGCGCTGTGTGCCACCTGAACCACTTAAATGTTGGCCTGTTAAAAATAAATAGAGATTGTATCATAATATATGTTAATTAGGAAACACATGGAGATACAGCTGACGAACCACTTAAATGTTGGCCTGGTTAAAATAACAAGAGATTGTATTATAATACATGTTAATCAGGAAACACATGAAGATACAGCTGATGAACCCTAACAGTATCATGTGCCAGACGAACCACTTAAACGTTGGTCTGGTTAAAGTAACAAGGGATTGTATTGTGATTCATGATCCATTACACATGGATATACAGCTGAATATCCCAGCATATTACTTCTAAGATTTGTCTGACTAATTATTTTCAATGTTAATGGAGATTGTGAAAAATTAATGGGCAAAACTCTTTGAATTTTATTTGTGTTACCTTTTATAGACCAATTTAAGAACATGATTTATGAACTTAAGACCCATATGCTTCATCTAAGACCAAGTCAATTTGACAAAATACAGAAAAAAATTATTTGTTGAAAATTCGGATGAATTTTATCTAAATTTTGTTAGGAACTGAAGGAATGCAATATCTTGTTATGACATCCAATCAACATTTATTCACTCTAGCTTAGAGTCTAAGGCTTTTAATGCCTTCAATTATAATAAATGAATTCTGCATTCTTCCTCACCTGAAGTTGGGTGCAGAGGCCAGTTCAAGGCCGAGACAGGCGAGGTTGGTGGCCGCGTAAGACAGGAGGAAGAAGACCGAGGCGAGCGGGGAGATGGCGTTCAACGACCCAATGAGCAGCACCAACTGAAGTGAACAGCACATGGTTATAGTATTGAACTGATTTTTACTAAATAATTCCAGGGATATTCCTAGAAAACTATTTCGAGTATCAAAAGCCCCCTTGAGCAAGGTTTCATGGGGGCCATTTTCTTGAAATCTGTGGGCATTTGATGCATCTTATCATATTTTTTGGAAATATTAATGCAAGAATGGCCCCTTTAAAGTAAATTTAATGCAGGAATTAAATTCCTGACGCGGGAATGGCCCATCCATCCCGCAGGCCTAGGGAGATCCCTGAATTCATTATTAACATAAAATATTCTAATTACTATTATTAAAAGAATTTCATAAGAAATTTACCATAATCATGATCCGACTTTTTAGTACATAGTCATTTCTAATTTCCCAAAGTGGAGATTTATTAACCTTTTTTCTGCTACATAAATGTCAGGAGAAATTAAACCCAAAAGTCTTGGTGGGGCTTAAGCCCCGTACCTACTAAGCAATTTTTGCCAAATCAGCGCAGCCATCGGTGCAACCATCAGCACGGCCATCACTGACTGGACTAGCCATACTGACACACAATTGGCACGACATTGGTGCCGACCACCAACACTGTTGTTGATGGCCGCTCCAATCCATATTAAGCATGTTTGATAATTTGACATCAATTCTGACAGCTGTCTGCATCGGGCCGTTGGCAAATGGCTATGGCACTCAATATAAAGAAGTGTGGCTTATATACAGGACTGTGGTTTTTATATGGGACTGTGGCTTATATATTATATTATTATTATATTATCATAGTAAATTATGGAGTCAACTTACCTGAACAAGGCCCCATGAGATGAGGACGGCGGGGATGGGGTTACCCCCGCGGGTCGTGATGGTCGCCGGGTTCAGCAACTTCCCTGCAGGGGTCAAAAGGGGCAAAATGAATATTTATCATTATAATTAATAATTAACATATCATAATTTATTACCCTTCCTAGTAGGATAAGACAAGAAGAAATAATGCTCAAAACATATATCCTTATGCTAAAAAGAACAACTTTAGTGTATTCTAATGAAATTACAAAACCTTTGTTCTTTTTTTCCCATCACTTTGCGTGATAAGGCGACGTTTTACCATGAGACATTTTATTACTTTGTCAAACCTACAGGCCATTGATGATATCTCATGGTAGTGTATTATTGGTGCAAGATACCTTTATTGCAGGGGACCTCACGCTGTGTTGTATCATAAATTACCCACATATAGATCGAGACAATAGGGGTTTTTGATAATTAACTTTCTACCTGCATCTTCAAATGAAACCACATTAAATTCAACCATCCAAGTTTTATGGGTTATAGGGACACTTTTTAAATGTGCACGTAAATTGTGTATTCATTAGCGTCTTATCCTTGAATGTTGCGCAACATTCTGGCTTTATCGTTATTGTTATAGTATTTATTTCAAAGTACATACTGCCCGCATGGACACCTATTAAAAGTCATACTCAATTAATGAATATATGGTCACGCGAGCCGCTATCATAAATTTGGAGTGACCGTCATTAAATGGTTAAATTTTAACCGAAGTTACTGGAGAAGTAACCTTGTTCTGGGTGAAAAGTAGGATCTGTCGAATCGAGGTTGCAACGTTTTTTTATCTGTTAAATTGTTCACAATTTTTGTCAAATACAAATTCCTAAATATTCTCTACAACGAACCCTTGGCCTACATCTTCATTTTATACGTTTTATGACATTTAGCACATTTACCAACCATTGCACTACTTTCATTTTGGTATCAATAGCGTTTACCCCTTTGAAAAACGCAGTGTAACCTTTAAATTCAGATCTTAAATTTGTATGCTGTTGTTCAAAGTAATGTCCACGTTCCATATAGTTCTAAAAAGGGGGGATTTTCTCTGTTTCAAAAATACCATGTCATATGTCACTAAGCCCCATTTCAAATATCAATTTAAAAAAATGGACATGTCGCCATGTCCTTTTTAGGGGTCTCGGACCATAACTTGATGACTCATTTCCAGTGGCCCATATGTTATAATGTATGGCAAACCTAAAACGTATATGGCAGACATGGCACCACATAAACTAAAGGATGGCTCTGCGTCAATGAAAGCCCCTATCACTATGTTATGGTTAATGGGAAAAGTAGACTCCGAAATGTAATTGCATTGACGCCATTTCGTTATCTTTAATATCAGTAAGGCGACACGAATGTTGCACATATTTTAAGCGATAATGTGACTGTCTTTCAGGTAGGTCATGCCCAGTGATACATATTTTTAAGAAGCAATTTTATATTTTGTCTCCGATTTTAAAGTTCATTCCTTTAACTATCATGTTTATATGCAGGTGCGTTTGAAGAAAGTATCACTTGTCAGAAGAATTTTTAAAATGATGATAATGAATTTTTAAAATGTTAAAAATAATATGCCAATGTTTATGTATCATAGTAGAGCTCAACTGTAACAAATATTATAATACCCATTATGGGTACCCCTTATCATACGTTTGATGTGTTCCCAAGCCAAGTTCATCACTGCAAAGTTTTCCCTAGCGAAAATGAATCACTGTAAAGTTTTTCGTAGCTAAATTATTCACTGTGATTTCAGTTTTCCCACCCTCCCCGTGCATATAAGAATGTATGAAACCTCAATTAAGCGAATTAAACGTAAGTTTAGCCACCATAGTGATCATGACAATAAAATTAATGTCATTACTTTCTGAAATTTCCTTACAAAATTTATAATCAGCGTTTATTTCCACTGGCAACTTTCAAAATCGCAAGTTAAATCTGATTGTGTAATACAGCCTTAGGAATGATTAATTGCTATAATTACTCTGGATGAATGTTTTATGAAAAGGTCTACTTACAAAAGAGTTTGTCCCGAGCGAGCGCCTCCAAGATCCGGGACGCCCCGATGAGGTTACCAAGCGCGGCCGACAATGTGGCAGCCATGATACCGATAACGATGAAGGGGGGCCAAATGTTGATGGGCTGCATGAACAGGTAATTGTGTACAAGCAGGTCTCTGCAAAGGAAACAATCCAAGTGATTAACATATTGTTAGCTTCGTTAAGTTAAGTGGTGAAAAAATAATTAAGAAAAATAAAGAAATAAAGAAAAAGAATTTTAAAAAGAAGAAAATCCAAGAGAATAGATTGTAGACTTTTTGCCATCAATTCTCCCTACCACGGATAGGCAGTTTCTTGAGTTTTACCTGCAGGTAAGCCTAGAACAGGATGCATGCTGGGTTATATGTTGACAAGTCACAAGGCTTAACTATAGAAATTTTCATTAATTATGGTATATATTATAGTAAAGATGATGGAGAGCAATATCGACCATATTTTCATTTGGTATTTGTATATGTTAATTATTTTTTGAGTTGGTTTAAAATTCATTCATTACAAATTGATATATAGAAAATATTAATATATTTTCTATACTTTTCATGGTGTTTTGTCGACACAATTGCTCAAAATTAACCTGCAGGGGCCTAAAATACAGTAAATCAGCTATCCGTGGTAGGGAGAAACTTGTACATAAATAAGTGGGATATGCGGAAAAGAAGTATATTGTCTTTAATCCGTTAGATAACTTATGAGTAATGTAAATGTAAAATCTGCATGGTGGCAATGCGTCAAATACTGTAGGGCTCCAATAGGGGTAAGATATATGGGTAAATCCAATGTGTGCAACAGGTAATGGTGGGTTTACTAAATAACAGATGCAACAAAGGAATCAATTAAAAAAATATGTGTTTACGAGGAGTATAATACTGGATATTTGAGGGAGATATTTGTGCTTAAATTTTTATTATTATGAATATCACAAAAACCCATGCATGTGACATACCATTAGAAAGAGAATTCAAAATCCTTTCCAGCAATATGTAGCATGTCTATGATTAGCCAATATTCCAACTGACGATTTCCAAAATCGCATTTAAAATCGTAATGTGTAATACAGCCTTTATACCATACCTTGTGCAGGTAGCAGCCACAAACAGAGACAAGATGATGTAGATGGTGAAGGTGAAGGCGGCCCCGGCCAGCGTACCGCGGGGAATGGCCTTACTCGGGTCCTTCAATTCTCCTGTTAGAAAAGAAAAATACAATAAAAATATTATTTGAATATTATTTGTTGTACATAAAAATATGTGTGATAACAAAATACATGTTGACCCACATAAAAACAGTGTTAGGTTAGACAAAATCAATAATATGGCGCATTCCTCATTGAATGTATGAGTCATGTGTTTTTTTCAATTGGACTAATCTGTTTCACAATTACAGCGCTCTTCCAACATATGATAATATCTTCACTGAAATGCGCATTTCTATTTTTTTTTATTTATTGGTTTCTTTTTTTTTTTTTTTTTTTTTTTTTTTTACATTTCTCAACATTTTCTGAAGTCCTTAATTCATTGAAGGCCCTTTGTTAGGAGAATTAATTCGTCAGATTATAACTGAACTGTTTGACCTTTGTGTGAAAAGGCTTACTTTCCCTATTTAGGGGGATATAAAACGTTATAGTTTGTATCCTTTTCCATTCACACTACTGGAAGGTCCGATTAGGAACCGACCTTTACAAGTGACCTCTTGTAAAGGTCAGAGGGACGCGCCCACTACGTGCATCACGTGATACACGTAAAGAGTCATGTGATACATATATATGGGGTGAGCTAAAGAAAGGTCAGAGTTACGTGTTCAGCTCCCAGTGTTCTATTCATATTAATTTGGATTACATTAATACTATTAAATGTCAGCTTTTGATCGAATAATTGATTACTGATTTTTAGATATATTAGAAAACAATGTTTCATATCTATATATCTATCTCAATTAGATCTATGAATTCCATTGCCAAGTTTTCCACTTGGACTGATAAGAAGAATAATGCAAATTTACAGGGTGGAGTCCAATATAGATATTGAAGATTGGGAATAAAATGCTTATAACATGCTGTTCTACTCCTTTAGATTTTAGGTCTCCTACGTTTGATATACTTAAAAACCGCGTGTGTTCTTTTGGTTAGATAACTTGCGGTTTTTTTTTCAAGAATAATGAACATTATGGAAACGGTCTGTACAATAAAAATGAAATCTGGCACGTTTTCAACTGTACAATATACAAATCAATAATATACAAGTTTGATCTCTGCAGTTGAACAGATGGTGCTAAAACTCAGAAATCGGTGGTATGACATTAACAATAACACAGTGAACTAGATCTGAACCCACCCCTGGTAGATAGAGGGACGAGTGCAAGGTGGTATTGATGTATTGAACATGGATCTACCCCCGCCCTGCTCGGACCAGCTGGCCAGCTGTTAACTCTTTTAACCCCTGGTGTGAACTTTATTAGGACATCGCCTGGGGCCTTCCATTAAGTACGTAGCAGGGTGCCCACGCTTTTTCAGAAATAAAAATAAGACCTAAGTAAGACCTTTATAATACCTTGTCGAGTACGAAAATAAGACCTTTTAAAGACATTTCTAAGAATATTTTTTGACCTTTTTAAACATTTATACATTCTACCCAAAAGAGGTATAAACAGAAATGACAGGAGGAAATATAAAATCTTGTAAGAAATTCAGATTGGCCAAAAATAAGACATTTTTAAGACCTCGTGAATCAAAATAAGACCTTTCTAATAGCCTTATAAATGGCAAAACCAAAAAATGACTTGTTAACGTATAATATCTGCGTGGCCACCCTGACGTAGGCATTAAGGTGGGGGGGGGGGGGGGGGGTTCTGACATGAGGATGAGTAAAGCCCCATACCCATTAGGACATTTTGGACCTAAACGATCATATTATTCTCTGATCGCCCGTCAGTATGCTATATTGAAATGTTTTAGTTTGATTTAAATCGCCGGGAAAATCACTGGGCGATTCTCCTGGTGATTTTTTTTTTTAACATTTTATTTACCCTGGTTGGTTGGTTGGTTAGTGGGGTTTAATGCCGTAGCAACTTCTAAGGTCATATCACAGCAAGAACAGAGTTTTGACAATTCTGTCTGGGATGATCATATCTATGGAATGATCGAATCTATGAGAAGGTAGAGACCATACCCCTACACATTTACCGAGGCAGGTGTTTTTTAATGTGCATGGTCCCATAGACAGGGCCAGACACACAACAGTCGGTGGTCTACCAGAGACCTTTGATAACCCAGTTGTTGCCACTGGGAGACATCTAGAGGGGAGTAGCAGCCAGCCCACCCCAGCCCCGATTGAACCCAGTCCGCCTGCACAACAGGCAGACACGCTTACCACTTCACCACCCCACACGCCTATATTTACCCTGGTTTTGAATTGAATTGCTCCAGTATTCCTTCACGACCACGATTTTATCAAACATGCTCATTTCAATATGGCATACCGATGGGCGATCAGAGGATTGTACAATCGCCGAGGTCCAAAATGTCCTAGTGGGTATGGGGCTTTACATTGTGGAGGAAAAGTACCGTGTTATCTACAGGGGGCAAATTAGGAATGGCAATGATCCCACACCCACCCTATAAAAACCTGTATTCCATATACCCGTTTTGATTCTGACAATCATTTTGCAATTGTTTTATTCTAAAAATATTGCTTGAAACCATGAATGTATATTATGAACCTTTCCAAGGATATATAACTTGTCTATATTTAACTTGTATTCCCTCGACCAATTTTCGAAATAGGCAACAAAATCGGTACGTAGAACCATAGAACTGTACGTAGCGGGAAAGCCGACTTCCGCCGTTTTCCGCTAGTGGCGCCACCAGTCTTGTGTTTTTCGCAGCGCCCCCACCGGAATAGAGACATAACAATGCAACATGGCGGGAGCCATGACGTTACGACGTGCTTTGAGGTGAGTGAATGCTAATTTTCCCTTATTTATTCATCCTGGGATACATTAACTGTATATATTTGATCATTCATAATTGTTTGATAGTTATGCATTTACTCCACACTTTTAAACTTCAAGTTCCCCGAACAAGATTTCACAGCCGCTGGTCTAGGCCTACACGGTAGCTCTTAGGCTGGCTCTGTGGATCCTTCTTTCATGGCGAGCTGTTTGCTACTACTGCAGTCTACTTTGTTGGGGTAGTTTAACGTCCGGCCAACCCTTATGGGTTCTTTCCAGACTGACTGCAGTCTACAATTTAGACAGGGAAGAGTCGGGGTCAAGGTGTGTGTGAATTCCCGACCTGACAGCCCTCCCAATTACACCTCGTCAGGTTCCAATAGTTCCCATACTCCACGCTGTAGCTTCTGTGACGGCAGTCTATCTCCATACGAGAGGCTGGCAACGTCAGACTAAGTTCCCGGGATAGATGCAAAGATCTCAACGGGAAGGGGGTTATTGCGGCGTGCTTAGATCCCCAGTTGGGGGATAGAATTTTTACTTTAAAACAATTTTGCAAAAAATTGGGGCGAGACTAATGTCTGTTCCTGTTAGGCTGGTTAGAAAAAATAAATCCAAGTAATATTTTTCTTGCTATGCCACGTGAAATAGAATCAGAAAATTTAATCATAAAAGAAATCTTAGAAATATGGAATATTTATGGAATAAACATCTGTAGTCTAACTGTATCATATTTAGAGGTTCTGTAGCCAGTTTTTAACACACTATTTTTGCGAAGCCTGTAGCCAGTTTTCACACAGCAGACCAAATTTCTTGCATAGAATTGGAGGAAAAAAAAAGTTTAGGGAGACATCAGAACGATTTTTCTTCATAGATATGTCTTATTTAGATACCTTACACTTCTTGCTTTATTGATAACTTGTATTGGATACTATGTTGCCTCAGTAAAAAATCAAATACAAGAAAATTAGGTACAGAAGAAAAGGCATCTTTTTGCGCATTTTTAGCTCATGCACGAGGTATTATTTCCACAGAAAAAGTAAGACAAAAATTATATTTCAACCGACCCTCAGGGTAATAGTCTATTATTTTCAGTAAAGTGTCTACACGGTATATGTCATAGAAATGCGCAGAAACTAGCAACTGCCTTATTTTGTGTCATTAGTTTAGGTCAATTTCTATATTATTTTGTATGAAATCATACTTTTCTGATATTAAAATGATCGTATATCACTTTAAACTAATATCTATGATAATTTCCTTATGTAGATAATGGTTTTTCATGGAAAAAATCATATTACGCCCCTAATTTTAAAAAAAAGAATGAATTATCACAAAAATTGTATTTCTTAGGCAACACTGCGCCTCCCTTGCATATTAGAGCAGATTACAGCTTGTCTGTCACAAATAGAAAAAATGCACCAATAAAAATGTGTAAAATGCACAGAAACTAGTTCTGCGCAGAAACTGGCTCCTCTACTCTAACCCGACCTACCCTACATTATTTGCCCTAAATAATCAGTGTAGAACCAGTGTAAATAGGGCTTAAGGAATATGACTGTTCCCGGCAGGATAAGTAGATGAAATGGTTAACATGTAAGGTACCAACAGATGGGAATATTTATCGGGAAATAATTATCGGGACATGTGAGATATGAGTCTCACCACTATAAAGGCCCGGCCCCACTTATGATTACCAACTCAACTGAACCAGGCTGTCGTAGCTTTATGTGGCGCCAGTACTCCCGATGGTCTAGTCTTAGCTAATATTCTGTGCCTGGCCATAGGATAAGACTCGATTGTCATAGCTATTATATGATAAGGTATATAGCTAATCTAAGGTACTCCCCCCTAACACCCGACTATCCAGTCGTATATCTTCCTCATCTCAAGATATGTGACTCAACTCAACTGTTGGAAAGAAATCTAATACTGGAGTCGTAGATGTATGCCACACTAGACTGACTCCAACTCAACTCAACTCGGGTCAACTGGGGCTGCCAGGCTGACGTTAATTTTGAACCCTTAGTACCCTTTGAAAATTCTGAGAAAACTTTCCTCAACAGCTTTAATATGATATCAAGTGCCTTATGTTCGGCTCATAACATATTTTTTGATCTTATTCCAGACTTTCAACAACATCCTCACAGTAGGCCAAACGCAGTGATACAAGATGGTTTCCAATGTGATCAACCATATTCATCTGCAAGTCTTCCCTGAAAACAAGACAACCTTCATTCGTATTATTTTACCAGGACTCTTAAGTTTTTTTCATCGAGGAAAATAATTAAAATGAGATTGAAATGAGAAAATGTACTTTAAATCATCTGTACATTATCAAAGTATGTACTACAGATGTTAAAAATAGTTCCAGAAGGTTAAAGTTACAGATTGGCATGAATGCAGTTCTTAATTCTCCGTACCACAGAGAGCTGATTTTCAATATCTTAAGCACCTGCAGGTTAATTTGGACTAATTATGTCGACAAAAACACCGGGAAATCTATAGAAAATTCAGCAAAATTTTCTCTACATACTTATATATTAAATGCATGTATTTTCAAACCAACTTAAAGAATAATAGACATACACGGATACAACAGGATAAGATAGCTGATATTAATCTGTAGCATGTTTAACCACAAATAATTCCATAAATATTGAAAATCTCTATACATAAGCCTTGTGGTTTGTCGACATATTACCCAGCATGCACCCTAATCTAGGCTAACCTGCAGGTACAGTATAAGAAATCAGCTATCCGTGGTAGCAAGAATTGTGAACACTATCTTAGTCTATGATTACAGTTGAAAAAATGAAAAGAAATTCCGACCTACCAGCACTGGTATTTTTAGGCATGAAACTTGAGCACAGCTATTCAAATTTTTGACCTAGTGCTCTATTTTGGCAGGTTATACCATGAGTCCTTGAAGGAGGACTACGTTCTGATGATAGTATACCTCAAAGTGTGGTTGGATCATACTTTATTTAATGGGTTACATGCACTGCCTCGCTTGGCTTATTGCACTGCTTCAGGCTGGGGAAATCTGGCATTTAGTCTTTTTCAGTTATGTTTCACGTGAAGATTATGATAATTCAAAACAGAAGTTTAAAAGTAACATATCATAATATAATGCATTATGACTGGGTTCACGCTAAGCCCCCTTTTTAAGTCGCCAAATTGGCTAATTCATGACGATTTGGATTAGCCAAATATTATTTTGATAAGCAAACTTTTCTGCCATAGACCAATTGCCAGACGCGCCGCCACCCCAATTAATCGCGCGGGATAGATGGCGAATTGTTGATTTCCGGCCCGTAGGCACAGTGCAAAAGAACCCGATTTTCGTTGCTGCTATCTTTTAAACTTACTCCCCAGTGAAAATATGTATACTAATAGTTAGCCAAGACCAAAAGCTACTATATATTACCAAATAACCTCATACTTTTGGGGGACAAAATAGAAAATCTCATTTGTTTGGGTGCTTCAATGCTAAGGCATACGGCGGAAGTTCATAACTTTACGGCCATGCGCGACAATTGGCAGTCGGTCTATAGAAAACTATTTAAAACAAATGTAGATATTCGACAGGAAATGGGCTTTAATTTGCCGTGATTCTTGACAGATTTTGGCCAAAACAATTCGCCAAATCTTCCTAATTTGGCTAATTTATCATGAAATGAAGTCGCCAGATTGATTCTACATTTGCCATCGGCGATTTGGCGAGTGGTTAGCGCAATCCCAGGCATAACTTATGATGCTATATCATGGAAAATCCATTGATATGGTTCACTTGGTTATGGGACTTTTGACTGAGGATTAATACATGAAAAATCTTTTGACCATACGCTTCCTACTGCTTGCCTGAGAGGAAGTTGAGTGAGAAGAAAATGTGTCTACATGATTAATGGAAGGCCCCAGTGGTGATCAGTGGGCATCAGGCAAACTGAATGTTGTTAACTTTCCTTTGTCGTGACATTTATTTGATACCTCACCCTTTTTGAATTTACACCAACCAGAACCAATTAAATATTTCAAGATAAATAATGGGCACTAAGGGTTTTCTATCAGAGTTGACTTTGGTTCAAGAATGTTAGCACCAATGGCTGATGCTAAAAATTTCGAAAAATGAAGTGTTTACAAATATTTGTTGATGTGTCTCAAGTTATGTCTAAAAAAATCTAACAGGTCGAGATTGGCTTGTCATTTCCATTTTTATGAGGATTCTGAAAAATAGAAGATCCTAGTTCAAGTTGATAGAGCAAAGTGAAAATGCTTCCAATTACTGCCAAACGTGCAAATTTAGATTAGAATTATGTGAAATGTATAATGACAGAGTGAATTATATGAAAAATGTCATGATCAGGGATTTTCCTTTACCTTTGTACTAGTCCACCAAGCTAGTGGTCCTAGTTTCAAATCCCAGATCCAAGTTTCACTTGCCCATATGAAGTTATTAAAAAAAAAAAACATTCCCGCTGGTCCTCCGGGCTAGTTCCTTACAATTAATATTACTAGCATGCCAGGATTTCTACTAGTACCTGGTACTAGTAACTCTATTTTAAGGAAAATCCCTGATGTATACTTTCTTTCTTTGAATGAGGCATATGCAGTAGTTCTTGAAATTAAATTATAAATGTCTCTGTGTATTTTTTACTGAATGGTTATAGATACTGAGAAATGGAAATGTTTAACGGAGTAGGAATATAGGAAAACATTGCATTATCATTGACAGCACATGGAGAGGGAATTTCTTTTTTCCCATGTAATTTCTATAATGTACAGTAATCCTGTGTCAACATAATGATAAAAGAACTCCTTTTTTACCCTGTCTAATTCAAGAAATAGCACTGTTGTGCTGTCAATTGTAGGGGTCTACCCCAAGATAATTATCAGGACAATCCCTCGGTCAGGACACCTGGGACAGGGTAAAAGCATCAGGACTGTCCCATGAAATGTGGCACACTTGCAGCCTTGCATCTCTAAATAGTCTAGTTATGCCTCACTAAGAAGTAATACAGGTATTATAGTTTGAGAACTATTGTTAAGGCCTAACAAAAAATTGTTGTGCTCAGGAACCTGACCTCCCTAAAGTTTTGGCCCCACCCTAGCTTTTGAAAACTGTTAAGCATGGAACACAATGGAAAAGCATAAGGTTGCTCGGGGCATGTATTTTAGAAGCTGGATTTTGTTTTAGAGGATATTTAGAATATGTTTTTAAATTTCAACACTGTCTGGGGTTAGTTGGTTAGTAAAAAAAAACTTTAGGCTGAGGAAATCTGGCATTTACAGATATTTTTTTTTTTAAATCGACCTGCCTATCCCTTTTTTTTGACCTGTTACCTGAACACAACAATCTTTCTTTTTGCCTAATTGTTTATTAGAGGAATGCACCTTTCAATCGTAATAGCCACAGTATTGTCTGTGAGTTGCTGATGTTAAGGGCTCCACCCTTTAGTCTAACCCATGTTGGTGCAGTGTTTTGGAATTTTGGAACATAATATTGTGATAATGGCATTGGTCAAAAATATGGCATGGTGCATTGAGAGTTACAACATACCAAAATGTGGTGTCCTCATGGATGATAGCAATGCTTGAATTTTAAATATATCAACTTTACAAGGATTCCACCATTATTAGTTATCAGATCACCGGGCCCATACAACCAACTTTTCTCAAGATAAATGTTCATTTTTGGCGAGTTCAATTGACCTGATAATACAGGAATGGGTTGACCTAGACCCTTATTAGTGTCAGCACAGTGTCGTATTTATTTTGATACATTGTAATTGCCTAACGTTGTGAATAAAGGAGTATATTAAATAAGATTAGAGTAATGGTGCTGATTTTTGCAAGTTATAGGGGCTTTCTCGTCCGTGAGGTGAACATATTTTGACACGTTGAAACTCCCCAACGGCCTCACCAATTTTGTGATGTGACCAATAACGTAGCCAGATTACATTCCAAAAGTGGAAAACACATAGCCGGCTGTCACGTTGTTAGGCCGTTACGTCAGTGGATGTTAGCCTAACGACACACGGACAAGACAGCCGCTTTAAGGATGGGAAATCAAATTGTATCTAAAGAAAAAAAGGATGTCTCTAATGATCTGAAACTTATTCTCAGTGGAATAATGTCCGTAAATAGATATTTTGAAAAAAAAAGAGATGAAATATTTTTGTGTTGACCTATTATTACACATTCTGCTAGTTTCCAGAGGCTGAACAACGTTCAAAACTAATGCCTAGCCATTGGCCAATGGCTAAAAATTTTAGATCAGGACCAATGAAAATGGGAAAAATCATTGTTGAATCGGCCCAGATGATCGATGGTTTTATTGGCCATCATTTATAATATTGAACTAGAGTGTCTAAATCATTTAATGTTCATGATGGGGAGTTAATAAAGATATTACTTAGTTCATATCGTGAGTTGTTATTAGTCAATGCACAAAAACTGAAGAATTAACACATGAAAGTAATCACCAATACAGCGAGATATTTTCAAATTTTAATCATTTTTACAATGAATATAGGGTAAAAAGGGGGTATATCGCACATTATATTTAATTCTGTCAAGTTTTCTTTGTGATTCATAATTTTTGTACAATAAGAATACTTGATTCTTTGTTTTAATTATTGGACCACCTAAAGCGTTTTTGTGTTTCTAGTCTTAAGTTAACCTTACTGAGTAAGGACCCATGATTTAATATATTTATAATAGGAATAATATATCGCATATCAGTCTAATATCATGTATTTAGCATGCCAAATATCGCACATCATACTTAGAATATAAGTTAAACAAATTAAAAATTGAAAATCTTATAAGGCGTGGGTAATTGGAAGAATGGCTATGTCAATATTACCAACCCAAATAAAAATGATTAAAAAAAAAGATAAATTGTTTTATATAATTATGCTCAAGGTTGAAATACTGAATATGCGGGTCTCAAAACAAAGCATCGCGAGTCGACTTTTCAGTGAAATCGTGAATGGCAAGGCGGGGAGGGGGGGGGGACTGTTTACTATGATATAGTGTATGGAGCGAAACCGGTTATTTCACTCTAACCTTTTAAATATAGCTCCAATCTTCATACGGTAAGTGAGAAAAAGATCGGCATTGACATCAGGAATCCCAAACAGGTCTCAAAATTGTCATGGAAAGCCTAGTTATTTCACAATTGTTGGGGAACCCCTTTTTTACATTCTCCAGGCAGAGCTTTCGCAACTGCAATTCAATGCTTTGTAGGAAGGATCTACTTGAAGCTGCCCTGAGCATTTCTCGTCGCGATTTTCATGCCGTGACTCTCTTGACCCGTATACGTTATCATTTTCAATTAACACATTGCAAGCATTGATTGTTTTAAACTGTCATTGGTGACAAAGATATCTGATATTATTCTACAAAAAAATCAGTTTAATTTCAAAGAAATAGTAATAAATCGGTATTTTATGCGATTCAAATTTGGTCTTTTATCTGAAATTGTTTTTAGAGATGGCCTTATGGGGATGGTTTTATAAAAGTAGTAACAAAATATAAGTAATAAAAATTATTTAAATAGAACTGAATTAAATGTTAAATATAGCCTCTACGTTGGTACTGTCCAATGATAACCCCCATGCTCTGATTAATAGGAAGTGCGAACACATGCAGGGGGGGGTGGGGTGGATGGGGGGGGTCCCATGTCCCTTGTCTAATTTAAAAAACGGCCCTGTCGCCTGTCCCTATATCTCAGTTTAGACCCATGTGACGTCCCCTGTCGAATTTAAGAATTAGCCCTGTCCCCTGTCGAATTTAAGAAAAGGGCAATGTCATTTGTCCCTTATTTGCCCTGTCCCCTGTCGAATTTAAAAAATGGCCCTGTCCCCTGTCGAATTTAAGAAATGCATCTGTCGCCCTGTCGATTTAGGGGTCTATACCCCTATGCAGGGGATAGGATATCTAATTAAATGTCACAAAAATGGAGATCAAATTTATAGAAATTGTAATACAGGTTTGTACCGCGCACCTTATATTTGAGAAAAAACGTTTTTCCCAATAACTGCGTGATTACAGAACTTATAAAGTAATATTATGAATTATTTAAACCGTTTTACTGATGAAAAAAAGATTAAATCAATTTTCTTTTCTAGTCAAATTTCTATCATTACTTAAATTCCTGTCCTTACTGCACAAAACCCGACTTGAGGTTCCTCAAGTGGAACTTTTGCCTATATTTTCAACAAGAGGCACGCTGCCGGCCATCTAATAGCATAGCTACCCAATCGGTGATCCCTGTATCTAGCTTTTGAACTCATTTTATTTTTCTAATGCCATTTAAATTCCAGTGGGAAATCATGGCAGTGGCTCTTTAAGATGTGGTGAATATGTGCTTGGAGAGGGAGGATGGAAGGCTCCCTATTGGCACCCCACCATTATCACCCTTCTTAGATTACAGGTCTCAGTCTGTGACAGTGATGACTGTCCTCAGCCTGCAGAAACAATTATCACCCTCCTTAGATTACAGGTCTCTTAGTCTGTGACAGTGATGAAAAACATCTGGTGAACCAACCTCCCTTTAAAATACAAGAAAATCACCTAACAAAATGCTACTTATAATACAATGTTCAATATTTTGATTATTCCAATATGCCAAACGGGACACATTCAACTATTCTGGAAGAAGCTTGTGAAACTTAAAATAAGATTGGAAGGTAAACTTTACCTCCGAAATTGTTGACAAAATTAGCTGTCACACAGTGTTTACTATAGAAAAAAACCCACTGAAAATCAGGTTTTGCAGCATCATAACTGATCTTAGTCCCTCAAGGGCCAGAAAGAGGTTCCCGGGGGATCACCTCTTAATAAACTGAACTTGAAAAGGGGGGTTGCGAGCAGGAAAAAGTGGAACTTTTCAACATTTTCCTACTAATTTTAGGGAATTTTACATTAAATTTTTGGCCGGAAAGGTGGAACTTTTTGCAAATTTTCCTTTGGGGTGGGGTGGGGGGGGGGGGGGGTGCCCGCCACCCCTGCCACCCCCCCTGGTTATGGGCCTGTGAGATGGGCGCTGCCTGCAGAACAGCACTACATTTCCGCTTTATTAATTTCATCGTCTCTCATCAGAGAGCGCCATGTGTCTCTGATGACCTGGGGATGACCTAAAAAACGTAGTAATGGCCTTGAACTTCCGTTGCCTAGCTCTTAGCCATAGAAACATGGCAACACGTCATGACAACGTCTATCAAAATCATATGAAAAACATTAAAGTTGGGAGAAATTACACGTAACTTACTCATTGCAAGTAAGGCTATGACTATTAGTCTACTTGTAAAAATGACACATTTTGAAAGTTTTTTATGTTTCTATGCTGCTAGTATCTACTGAGTCAAACATCGGAAAATGAAACCCTGATATTCATGTTCCCTGTCATCCTACCTTCAATTCGATGTATTATACATGTATATAGCTTGTTTTTACACTAACTGACATCATCAGGTGTCAGAACAGTCATGTTTACTCATGACGTTTGCCTTATCATTTGGGTTGTGTCTCTATACCGGTGGGGGCGCTGCAAAAAATGGGAGTTTCGTAACGTAAAACACTTCATGACGTGAGAGTCGGCCTTCCCTCTGCGTATAGTTCTATGGTAGAACAGAAGCCTAATTAATGGCTTTTTTTGCCCCCCCCCCCCCCCTTTTTTAACATACAACTTCTAACTAACGAAGCACGGATGTATATTTCATCACGTTTTTGGTATTACCAGGTAAGATATCTAGTATTCATCAGTATTCATCAAGTTCCATAAAATCTCCTCACCGCCTTCATCCTACAAATACGTTACTGCCTGAGACCTTATATCATTTCAGTAAAATTGCAACCAAATTCTAGGGATAACATGGAACAACAGGTACAGTTTGCCCAAAACTGGCACAAGGTGGCAGTACCCTATTGTAACACCATATCGGCCGGGACACCCCATACACCTAGACTCTTTCTCTTTAAGAGGAAGAGGAAGGTTTCTCCTCTTCCTCTTTAAGAGCAAAGATTCTCCCTGTTATACCTCACATGAGGCTTATAAGGTGAGGTTTTCTGCTTGAAGCATAGAGCTTTAGTATTGATGTAAACCACCAGGGGGTGCATGTATGTCCTCTTCTTCTTGAAACAAAATCCCTCACCAAATGAACCAAGCATAAGTATAATAGGGAGTGAAAGGTGTGCTTCAAGAGGATGAGGGGAAACCTTTCTCCTCTTCTTAAAGAGAAAGAGTCTAGGTGTATGGGGTGGCCGGGACTTCACCATAGAATCAAGTGAGTGAGTGATGGATGTTTTACACCGTACCGAAAGCCAGGGTCATTTTCACGGCAAAAACAATTCGGGATGAATTCTGTCTTTGGTGATTGTAACTATGAGATGGAGGTGACAGGGTGGACAAACAGCAGGGGATCAAAACCTGGAAATCATTTTTGCTGTAACTCATCCCTTAGTGAACCCAGCACCAACTGGGAATTGAACCCAATGAACCGCTTGTTCAGTGTTGGGTCCCCCCTATCGTTGCTTTATATGATCAGCAGGGCTACTGGGGGCCTATTCTTCCCTGGAACCATAGAACCGATGCAGTATTATTGTTACAATTCTTATAATTGACAATTATATATATATATATATATATATATATATATATATATATGTTATGGCAATCGTGCTTTATCATCATCATTATTAAGAATGGATGACTTGTGCTCTCTTAATCCTTAGAATAGATAGGTCGGGTATAAATGCATCTGTACTACCTATACGGAAGATCAATTCGTGTAATTGAGTATGGTTCAATAAATGCATCTATTTAGCAACATAACGTCCAACTTTTGTGTTTTCTTCTTTTTCCCACGTGTACTACCTATACGAAAGATCAATTTGTGTATTGAGTATGCTTCAATAAATAAAAGAAAAAAGATTCTATCTTGAATGGCTTCGTTGATTTCATAGATAAAATGCACCTTTTTCCTTTTGCATTTTGTAGTTCTATACAGTATCATTGAAATATTGTACACATAATGATCAAGTGGCAGAGTCCTAAAATTCCTTTGTCTTCAATTTATTGCATTCCCTTATCCTATCTGCAGTCATGTAAATTTGAATATTGAGGGTTTTCTATATGTCTAAATCCTATATTCTACAATTGGCATAAAGGTTAACAAAAGAACCCATGCATACTTCATACCATTCGAGAGAGGATTGAAAATCATTTCTAAAAATATACATGCTAAGCGGTCACGACCTTGTAGAGCATATATGCTCCAAAAAGAGGCGATCGCAGTATAAGACCATGGTAACAATTTGGACTGAGCGAACATTGACCACCTGGTAAACGTCATGTGTACTGGAGAAAGGGCCAAGGAAACCCGTGGTCTTGCTGGCGCGGAAAATGCAATTATCTATGTATTTTTTTTTTGTCTTTCCTGCACGTCGTTATGGCCTGAAGTATGATCTGTAAGAACCGATGAAAGAAGTACTGCGAAGTGTTGTGCGATCACCACAAAAAAAAAAAAAAAAAAGAGGAAAGGAAGCGTGTGTTCAGTGGCGTCACATATATGAAGTGTGCGCAAGCTTATCCAGTCTGTCTATAAACTTTGTGCAATTGCAGGTAGACGAAAATATTGTTTGTAAAGACTGAAATGCAAGAGAACAACATATGTTTTCTTGTATCAACAGATACAAGAAAGTCGACAACATAATCTGTTTAAGCACTTGTCTTTCAGTTCAATGTAAAGTGTGTGTACTGGTCCTATGAATTCCTTGCCATGATGCAACACCCCCTGCCCTGACCACGCCAGCATTTCACTCGCTGATGCAATACCACCATCTAATATCCCCACACATTGCCTCCCAGCATGCTCTAGTCAGTACAACACTTTCTATACCCAACTTTCTGTGCCTATTTCTCAGCCATGACTCACAGCATACCTTATTGGCTCTATTACAGGTTACACTTCACCATTCTCAATACATATCACCCTATCTCATTAAAATCTACTGATAAGGCCAATCCGAGAAACACTTACAAACTTTCTCTTTTTTCAGCATGCAATCTGCTGTTATCCAGCCTACAACAAACACCACTCCCACCCATTAGTCACCACCAGCCTTGGACCGCCGGCACCCAGCTGACCTCCTCCCAAAATAACCATGACTCAGACCTCACGCTCCTCCCATTACAATAGAAAGGTGATCACTTTCAGTGATCGCCTCTCAATAACATGTACTCTGTTAGCCCTTATTCCACTGACGATTCCACTGGCGATTACTGGCAATTTCCTAAAATCGTAAGTAAAATCGTTTTGTGGAATACAGCCTTAAGGCTTATGATATAAAAGATCAGTTTACATCTTCATATGTTTATATGATTATTATGCTATTATGTCCTAGTTTGTATTTATAACGTCCAACTTGTAGGAACGTCAGACAAAATTAAACGTTAAACGTTATATATCATGTGCTACTTTCGTCATCACTTATACTGTTCTTTATAACCTTGTATATTTCCTCCCATCAACAAACGTAATGAGCTGAAAATCAGGGGCAACTCTGATGTTTATTGCAAAATACAATCCTCAAAAAAAAAGAAAAGAAAAAAAAAAGATTACCTGACATATTGGCCCCGTTCATGATACCAGTGACGCTGCTGAAGAGAACGGCAAACACAGTGGCGAAGGTCATCACGTGCTTGGACTGGTAGTCTACAGAGTAGTTGGCTGAAAATAAAACAGAAAATGTATAAATTTATTAAATTTAATTATTCCTTTATCATTTAATCTATTTGCCATTGATCATAATTACGTGCAGATGCTCACGTTTATTTTCTATAAGTAAATTAAATTCCCACCGGCGGTTTATGAATTCAGGAGTTTGACAATTGCTAGTAAAATCTGTCATTGGAATCAGTATATGCAAAAAGCCGCTGGACATCTGGACATGTCCTAAACTTTTCCAACAAAGTCTGACGTTTTATATGAAAAATGATTTTGTTTGGATGAGTAAAGAATGTTTATTCAAACCATTCAAAAAAAAAAGTCTGACGTTTTACCCTTAAACGTCAGATATTTTGTATGATAAACTTTCATGTTTTGTCCAAATAAAAAGTACCTATATTACTAGTTTTTTGCTTGGTCCTTCTGAATATTCGTTTGCTCCTGACATGTCTGTTATAGCATGGAAATGTCCGATGTAATTCTCTCAACATGTCTGTTCTTTCAGAAAGTTTTTGGGACACATTGTGAAACCCATCCAGGGTCACCACTCAAATTTCATTTTCAAATTCCCTGTGTTTTCCCTGACATTTCCCTGTCCCAAAGCATATTTTCCCCTATGTCATTTCCAGCAAAATGTTCAAATTTTAAAGCTTTCATGTGCGTCAAAATTTGGGCAGCCCAGTCAAATCCTTAATATTTGGAGAATCAGGAATTGCAGAACCTGGCCAAATGAAAGTCCCCATGTCCCCTGTGTTTTGGTAAACAAACAAAATTGCCATTTTCCCCATACGGTCAGGACCCTGACAGTCTTTACTCACAGCCGAGGTTGTCGACAAAGGTCGTCGAGTTGAAGCCGGTGTATAGGGAACAGGGGATGGTGAAGTTGGTATCGTTGGCTGCTGGGGGCTTATAACTGAGGATGGCCCACTCCACGCACTTCTCATCAACCACGAACATAGAGATCATCACCATCAGGACAACCACGAACACCACCTGTGAAAAACAAGAGGAATCAATTTAGGACTGTATAAAAAGCCCCATAAATCCGTGTATAAATCAGGGATAAAGGTGATGTGAAACACCAAACTCAACGAATAGAGTATGGATATTTTATGAAGTACCGACAGCCAGAGTAATTTTCACAGCGAAAACAAGTTGGGACAAATTCTGTCTTTTGTGATCATATATATTATATATATGAGATGAAGGTGACAGGGCGTGCAAACAGGAGGGGATCAAAACCTGGAAATCACTTTTGCTGTACCTCATCCCTAGTGAACCCAGCACCAACCTGGATCATAAAAATTGACTTTACCCTTAAACACACACAAAAAGAATACATTTACATTAATATTCTTATAAGGTTATCGCTTGTAATGTTGAAGGAAAATCAGACTAGCTTGCAATCCCCTGAATACAATGTTGCAATCATTTTTAAGGCCTTAATAATAAAGTGTGACACATATTTCACAGTTTAAAACATAGACATACAAATTGACATATCACATCTGCCAGGACAAAAAATCCCAGGAGAGTGAGACACCTATTGGCAAAACAATAAACCACAACTCTCTGTTGTTAAAATGACCAGATGACGCAGTCAGTTCATTTACATTGTTTGTCAAGGCGGAACAAAAAGTCCGGAACAGATGATCTCAAACAAACAAAGCTGCTTCAAACAAACACGGATAGGTCAGTGAAACCATAGTACTGTCCTATTTGTCTATGGCAAAACAAACAGGTCTATGGGTACCTTTGTATAGTCAGAGAGGTATACGTGTAATAATCATTATGGTTTAGAAATCCAGGGTTCAAAGAGATCCGCAGAAAAATTGTTTGACTTCTTCATGAACTATTTGCAACATGATTGTATATATAGAAAAAGTAAAAAAAAGAGGAACATTCTTTGACTCTTTCCCTATATCCATGACTGGGAACCCGTGAGGAACTTCAGGAAGTGGAAAGATAATAGTCAGAAAATATATTTTTCTAGAAAACCCGAGTCTACATTCAGTGTATGCCAAAACCAATGAATATCTGGACATATCTGACACTTTTATACCAATACCTCACATTTCACCCATCTTATATATTCTGTCTGATGAAACTTTCATATTCTGTCCATGTAAAATAGCACTAGTTATTTACTAGTATTTCGCCGAATCCTTCTAAATATACATTTGTCAATGAGTTGCCATGTCCGTTGGTGTAGCATGTAAAATATCTGCTGTAATTCCCTCAAATGTCGGGCAAAATGTCTGACGTTTCAAAATATTTCTGGGATACAATACTAGATGGAGACTCCCCAACTGAAAAAACTAAAAAGAAAAAACTAGAAAAAAAAAGAAGAAAAAAACACTGCACCCAGACATATGGTGCACCAGGCCAAGTATGTACGACGAGTGCCAAATCTATCTACTATGAGTTTATGACCTCGACATGGCGCTCTATCATATGACCGTTTTTTTCGTGCTTTTGTCCTTGTTTACGGATAAACAACGTATTTCTTAGACAGCATTGAGGATCATATGATTTATTCGAGTCCGTAAGGATTAATTTACATGACATATATTACCGGTAGTTTGCTGTTGCCAAGTTCAAATGAGATATCATAAGAAGTTCACATGAACATGTATATTATATATACCGGTACACAAATATATATATGTGTGAATATATGTATATATATAGCAGAATTTTATCTATTCTGATAAAACATAGGTATAAACTGGTTTTTATTAGGCAAGAACATAGAGATATTATGATGTCTTATATTATGTCTATGGCCATAACCAGGAATTGGCTATAAAATTAATTATATCAAATATAATGTACTGATATGTGGGGGCTTTAAAAGGCCTTTACAGAAGATAATACTAAATAACAAAAAAAGTGTAGTTTAACCATCCAAAGCAACGAGAATTTAAAAGGCTTCTTCAACAAGATCAGGTATGTTAGGTTCTAAAGAACCTAAAAGCTCCGTCTTATCCACTTTGTTAAATAGCTGAGAGGGAGAGGGAGGGGGGAGGGAGGGGAGGGAGGGAGACAGAGAGAGACAGAGAAAGACAGAGAGACAGGTACAGAGAGACAGAGACAGAGAGAGAGAGCGAGATTGAGCATGGATTGAGAGTCTGAGGCCATTTGTGTGAGGAGATTGTATTGGTAATATGCAAATTTATTCAATATGGCCGCCCCCAGTGGGGGAAAGGGGTATTCCCGACCTACTTTCGTTCTATTTTTAGAATATCATTATGACATCATCTCGTCACTCTCCTGATACAGACTTATTTATGTTAATGAGTACACTCTCAAGGCATTTTCTATGGAACGACTTTCAATCTCCATACAGATGTTTCCTATCAAAAATAGCACGATGTGTCCCCCCCCATTTTTAACATTGATCTCTATGGGAGTTGGGACAACCTATTACTCCGATATATCGGACTATCGACGTTATCCACTCATCGAAGACGGAGAATAATACCTTCCTAAATAATAATAATAAAAGTCGACACACCCATCCTACTACCAGACCCCTGACCTACCTACCGGTAGTCGTTTGGCACCCACTACCTACAAAGAGGTCACAGTGCCAACACACTTATTTTGTTTATTATCTGTGGAGGCCCATGTATTGTATTGGGCTATATCCTAGTCCTATTTCTGGGCCTGTGTCATGCCCTGACACGTAGAACTATAAGTCACTCAAATTATGTCCGCCCTCATGGCCTAGTAAGGTCAGGTCCGTGCAACCATGTGGCAGAGCCGGCGTGTTTACATTGACCTTCAAATTCTCTTTTACTCCTATTTTTCCTCTACATTTTTCTAAATTTTTCAATGCAACTATGTGGCAGAATAGTCATGTTTACATTGATCTTTCAATTTTTCTTTTCCCTGTTTTCCCCCTCTCCATTTTTAAAGGCAACCATGTGGCAGAGCAGCCGTGTTTACATTGACCTCCAAAGTTTATGTTTTTTATCCTGTTTTTCCTCTTTCCATTTTTTCCAGTTTCATGTACAACCATGTGGGATAGAAGGCACTTTCATATGAACCTTCAAAGTTTTCTTTTTTCCCATTTCATTTTTTTTCATATTTATTCCTTTGATTATTTTTACTTTGTAATTCGCCATGGGCCAATTTATGGGACTCACTTTGTTTTTTAAAGAATAAACGATCGGAGAAAGGAACTTAGAGTTTTAAGTTTTTGAGAGTGGCCTCTTTGAATATGGAAACACACCTTAAGCAATGGGGAGGAAAGCTTGCACATAAATTCATGACGTGCTATTTTTTGTATGATTTATTTCACTTGAGTATTCTAAAGATATATCAAAAGTAAGAATTTGAATAAGTTGAGGTGTTAGGGAATTATTGAGGAAAGGAATTTAATTTTGGGAATTCCCTGAATGCTGGGCCGCTCAGCACTCCCCTTGCTACGTCACACCTCTGGGAATTCCTTCTAAAGTTATTTTGGTATTCTCTGATTAATGAATACTTGTAGATGGATATATATTCTAATTTGTTATGAGTTGCATTAGGTCAGATATATATACTTTTTGTTAGAGAAGATATCTCTTCTTACAAATTCTACAGGGATGGGGATTCCCTTCTAAGGGAAGTGGGGATTCCCCAAGAACTCCCCTTGCTACGTCATAAATTAGGGGATTTCCCTTAAAAAATGAAATGAAATACACGTTTTTTAATGTCCCATAACTCTGTATAAACCAAGAATTTTCTTGCAATTTTGTTTATATTGATAGTGCAAGTTGTGAATGATATGATGAATTGAGTTCATTGAAATATAACTATGATGAACTTATGTGCAAGCTTTCCTTTAAGAATACTAACTAACTCAGGCTCAACATTTGTCACTGTGGGTGGTGGCAGGGCCAGCTGTGGCCCCGACAGTAACATAAGGGTGGTGTGTTCTCCAGTACAAAGGCACTCTGCACCAGAAAGCCCTCTGCGCCAGAAAATAGTCAGTAAGAAATGACTCTGCTATGTAGGCCCTATACTATATACATGTACCAGAATTATAAGATTACTACACCCTGTGGGCCAAAAGTAGTCCGGCGGTGTCCACTGGTGCAGTCTGGGCAGTTGGGGAAGACCAAGGATTCAATAAAAAAAAAATTTTTTAAAGTGGGGGGCTGCAGTGCAGAGTGCAGTTAGAGTAGCAGAGTGGTTCACAGGGTGGGGCTAGATATGGGAAAGGGTGCGGTGGTACGTTTTGTTATGGGTGTAAATAATCGATATTGCTATATGTCTTTTTTTAATAAATCTGACATAGCAACATTGGGCCTAGGGACCTGTTTAAAAGATGGGGACATAGAAAATGTCCAATTTCTAAAATCGTCATAGGATGGTCCTTCAACTGTGACATTGAAATGCGCATTTTGTAAGATGTTACCCCTCCTTCGTTGGGTTAGTATACATGTACTTCCATAAGATTGCTGTCCGTGTTTACATCTTAAGAAATATTAAGTATGTTTATAATTTGTGCAGGTGTAAAATTAAGTGTGTTTATGATTTGGGCAGGTGAAGTCACAATACCCAGAAAGGCACTTGGCGCCGTTTTGAGGACTATTTGGCAAATCTTATCATTAACTATGCAGAAGAATTCAAAACGTGTATCTATGTTGAATTCCTACAAATAACAAATTAGCCCCAGGCAGGGACAATAGACAATTACTACACGATAAGTTTTTTTTATTCATCTAAACATGACTGCCACATAGTTATGATGAGCATATGGTGACCCCAGAAAGTGGTCAAGTGGCCATGTCTACAAAAGGACTATAGACTAAGCCATACAAAGGGCCGGCCTCTTCCAGGGCCCCCAGCCAACAACTGTGAAGTAGATCCCACTCACTAATAGAGGACAGGATACTCAGATAATAAGTACATGTTAGTCATACCATAAGTATATGCCACTCAGTTACCCTCCCCTTATCAGAGGAATGATAAGTAGACTACTAGAAATAATATCAAAATGGTTATTTATTTATCAGCTGCTGAAGTCAGGGTTAATTAATTAATATTAAGGTTATTTGAGGACGGGTCGTAAATTGGATATGACACCTATACTGCCCTATAGTGCCATGTGATAATTCATTGAAATAAGCAGGTTAATTGAATAAGGTATTTGGGTTTGAGTGTCAATATTCGGCTTCGTATCATTATGGGTGGGGTTTTACAAGAGTCTGACACTGAAATGATGAAAACAATAGAAAAAGTATCTGGTTGATATTTTCCAGGATAGGTGGGATGAAATAGAAGAAAAGCTCTATTGGTTAAGGGTGTATTTTCTAAGTGCATTTGAACCTAGTTTTGTTATACAATACTTGTATACATCATACTTTCGATATCCATAATTATTGGCATTTTCCATTATAGTTACTTGTTTGTGTCATGCACCATCTGTTTTGTTGTTTTGCAATAGCAAAAGCTGATGAAGATGAGCTAATGATGATGGTGGTATTGTTATGGGCATAGATCAAGAGATCTACGTGAATAACTTTCTCGTGAAGTGCAGACAGTTTGTCACATAGTGTGGTTCATCGTTCATGGTAGCGCCTATAGCACAGGGCAGACATAACAGTATTTATTTTCTATGATATTCTATTAGGTAATAATATACTTGGAACCTGCATCACGGTTCATAGTAAAAGTACATGTGCGTTCTACATAGCTTTTCTGTCTCTCCCAGTTTCCACCACACAGGAACATGTTTGAGATTAAGTTGCTAAGACACCATTGTCCCATGAGCAACTTGTTTTGTTAACCATCGCCATGGAGAAGTTGAAAGGTTGACCAATCAGGGAATAGCCCCCAGAGGGCCCCCCTCCTATTGCGGTAGCATCAGCAGAGAGAACTGGCCACATTTTCACAGATAGTATACATCATCTTTTCAATATCAATAATTATCGACATTTTCCATTATGGTTACCTATTTGTGTCATGCACCATTAATTTTGTTCAGTTCTTTTGCAATAGTTTTAAAAGGATGCAGATGAGATAATGATAATGATGATGGTGGTGGTATTATGGTATGGGCATAGATCAAGAGATGGATTAATCTTTCTGAATAACTTTCTCGTGAAGTGCAGACAGTTTGTCACATATTGTGGTTCATTGTTCATTGTAGCGCCTATAGCATAACTTGATAAGGCAGACATACTGGTATTTATTTTCTTTGTCTTCTATGTTAGGTAATAGTATACATGGTTCCTAGAACCTGTTTCATAGACAGTTTTCATACTGGCTATATAACTTGTCAAATGTTACATCTACTGCTTTTTAAAGGAAACCTCTCAAATTATGGCTATATTAGTTAAAGCAAACCACAAGGCAAAATTATCAAAATTTAGTAAATTTTTTAAATTTTCAAAATCGATCCTTACATCTTCAACTACACTCATATAAATCATATTGCCAGTTAAAATCAAATATTGGTGGCTAGAAGTCTGATAATTATGATCCTTGGAAAGAGGATCTGTTTGTTTTTTGTTTTCTGGTCTGCAATCAGCTTGCTGGGGAATCCCCCAATGTGACCCAACTGCCCCATAATCAGTGATGTCATCTTCAGGGTCAATAGGACAATTCCTCCCCTTTCCTTTCTGTACTAAGCCAGGCTCATCCATGTTTGCCTCCTCTCAATTCCCACATCATTCTCCACCAAAAATAATACTCATTAGAGACTCTGCTAGCAGAGTGAAAATGCAGGGGGGATTCCGGAAATGACATTTTGATGACATCATCAGTTTTTGGGTAAACAATCTAGGTATTTGTGTGGACCACACAACAGACCAAAACAAGTCAGAAAATGAGTATTCATGACAGTTTAAATCTGTTTTTGAATAGAATTTTTCATACCATTCTGTTATCAGATGAAGCATGATCATACATGGTTTGTCATCAACCAAAGTTCACTGAAAATTTTATTTGACAATATATAACTGATTTGCGTTGTGGTTTGCTTTAAGACTTGATTGCACTGCTTGATTGCACTGCCTAAAAACGGTTTTTGAGATTTCCTGGAAAATACTGAATGCTATTTTACATCATATTCAGTTACAAGTAATACCTGGATTCATGCAAATTCCTATACTTAAGCCTTGCAACTTTTTGACATACACCCTGATCTAGGCTAACCTGCTGGTAGCATACAGAAAAAAACTCAAAAGTTAGGAGGCAGTTTCAAAAAGGATGCAACTTAACTTAGGGGTTTTACAATATGAAATATTCCAACATAACTTACGACTGGGATGAAGATCGAGGTGCCAACGAACATGGACCCCCGATAAGACAGATGATGAGGCAGAGGGCCAGCACCAGAGTGGCACCACTAACTCAAAAGTTGGGATGCAGTTTAAAACAGGATGCAGCTTAACTTCGGGGTTTTACAATAGGAAATATTTCAGCATTACTTACGACGAGGATGAAGATGGAGGTGCGAGTGAACATGGACCCCCCGATAAGACAGATGATGACATGACGCAGAAGTCAAACACCACAGCGGCACCACTAACTCAAAAGTCAGGGTGCAGTTTTAAATAGGATGCAGCTTAACAATGTGAAATATTTCAGCATTACTTACGACGAGGATGAAGATAGAAGTGCGAGCGAACATGGACCCCCCGATAAGACAGATGATGAGGCATAATGCAAGCACCACTGTCGCGTACAGGTAGATCCACCAGCTGTGCGTGTTTTGGTCCCCGGCCGGCAGGAACGCCCATGTACCTGTAGCACAAACACATACACTTTATTTTTCGAACAAACACACATTTTTTTTCCACAAACAAATAAATGTTTCCTTCTTAATACATAATTTTCCACTTTTCCTACAAAAACATATTCTTTGTTTTTTTTCCATAATAATTTTCTTTCACAAAATCAAGTTTCCTTTTATCCACAAATACATGATTATCTATTTTTATTTAAAACATAAGTGTTGATACTTCATCGGGTTTTTTCTTTCACAAATATATAAAGTTTTCTTTTTTTTCCACAAATACAGAACTTTCCAATATTTATTTTCTCGGCAAAGAATTTTTCTTTTCCGACTGTTTTTTCGCAAATAAATAATTCCATGAAATAAATGGTTTGTTAATTCTGTTGCAGAACTCATACAAATGTCAAAATGAGCAGGGAATAATGCATTTATGAGTCGGTACATTATGTCACTGAAATGTCATTCATGATGCTTCACATGTGTCATATATAAAATATCCATTGAGCATTACTTCGTTTTAGGCAGTATAAATATATCAGTCTCTGCATCCCAACCATTTTAATGATGGTTCAAAATTAACTATGACAATTTTTTAATAGTTTGATGACAGTCCTAGGCATCACGAAACCACAGGGCTCTAAAGTGCAGTCTTCCAAAATTAAATTGTTAAACGTTAACTTCAGAGATTAAGATATACGACAGAGCAGGTTGGTTGTGGAAACTTTCGCATGTGAATAAGACATTTCATTGAACATTACGTCATTAGTAGTTAGACAATCACAGTCCATTTTCATTAGTTGTTTTATATATTTACACGGCATATATACACAGTACTTACCGATTTCAGACTTTTCATTCAAGACCTTTTTAAACACCAATTTAAGATCATATTTTAAAAGATCGATACCTTATTCTGGGAAATTTCTAAAAGCAAATGAAATCCTACTTTAGAATACTATAGGGAATACCATACGAAGTTAAAGACCTTTTTAAGGTCTTTAGTCCAGAAAACGACTTAAAACAATTAAAGATTTTTTAAGGCCTTGATATACACCCTATTACCTCTTGTAGAATATGTGCAAATGTTTTGATAGGATTGCAGAATGTTTTATACGGCGCTAGGTATGGAATGGCGGGGTTATTATTTTATTTAGAAATGATGTACACAATAATTTTGGGGAAAAGAAAACATGATTTAATTCCAATCAATGAGAGGCAAATAAGCATAAAAGCTAGCAGTGCCAATCTATATATTATCAGCATGAATCTAATGGGCCGTCCATCACTGGGGTCTGTTCTTAAGTTTATATATTCCACATTGAGAAGCTAAGCCTGTATTTCTGAACTTTTGCCAGAAAATACAACTTCCATTAAAAATAAGTTTTTAAAAGAAATAACCTACCATTTGGACCACCTCCAGGTCCGAAGTTCTCTACAATGCCCTCCACGCAGCCGGAGACATAGAGCGCGCACGAGATGATGTTAGCCAAGAAGAAGAGTACACCGATACTGCCACCGAACTCTGGGCCCAGCGCGCGACTGATCATGACTTGGGCAAGTTAAGGATGTACTTGGAACTTATCATAGTATTATCTAACATAATGCTGTGAACACATATATATATGTGTGTACCATATACATATATGAAATTTTTAATATGAAATATACCATAAACTACTATATTTTCTTCTTAAGGAAAGGCAAACTGTTTAAGGAGGAAAGTGCCCAAAATTGGTTAAGATCTACAGGCTAAAACTTTAAGGTAGGTTGGAATGAAGGAACCTCACATACAGGCATTCATCCTGAAACTAAATTGGGATCCCCTACATTGTAATTCTCATCAATCAAACCACTGAATAATTAAAAGAAGTCCCAATACATATAATTGCGATGTGCCTTAACCTTAAAACATCAAGGAATCGTTCAGCACTTTCCAATTTATTTTTGCCAAATTTTCGCCAAATTTGATCCAAATTCGCCAATCCCCAAATAAAAATACCCCTTTCCTATTTTTATATATACCACATTTTCGCCATGATTTATCCAAATTCGCCACTCTCCAAATAAAAATAACCCTTTCCTGTTTATTTTTTGCCACGTTTTCGCCAAACTTGATCCAAATTCGCAAATCTCTAAATGAAAATACCCATTTCCTATTCATTTTTCGCCACTTTTCGCCACATTCTCTATACCAATTCGCCACTCGCCAAATGGCGAATTGAAGGATACAGTAGGCGCCTCCGCCCTCGACGGCCCCATTGGTGGAGATGGAGCAGATGGAGAGGATGGTCATGTAGAGGATGAGGTAGGCGACCAGGAACTGGAGGAGAGTCTGGAGAAGGCCTGCCTGACCCACCACGAACCCTGGAGGCAGAGGAAAATAATGGTTATTAAGGGCACTGTACTACAATATAACCGTATATTATGTACCTATACCAGGAACTGGAGGAGCCTGGAGGGTCTCAGAGATGCCACTCCGGACTGATGAAAAAGTAGGAAAAGTAGGAAATGCTTTTCCTACTTTTTTCTACAAGCAACTAGGCAGGAAATAATTTTTAGGCGTAGAGTCCTGACGTCGAATTTGTATTTGACTAGTTTGAAACTGACAAAAATAACAACGAAAATACCCTGAAACAGATATCGAAGTGATTTAGGAAAGATCAGGTGTGCAATCTAGAATCACCAAAAAGTAGGAAATCCTGCAAAAGTAGGAAAAATGACATCTCTGGGTCTGGAGAAGGCTGGCCTGACCCACCACGAACCCTGGAGCGAGAGGACAATAACGGTTATTAAGGGCACTGTACTATGATGTAGGCGTACATATAACTATACCAGGAACTGGAGGACTGCCCAGACTATACAGCAGTGGAAATACAGTGTGTACTGAGTACAGAATTAGTGTCAGCTCGCAGTAGTATTTTAGTGGAAGATCAGTGGAAATCAGTGGAAATACAGTGCTAAATAGCAGGAAATCAGTATGTCCGAAATATTCAAACTAGCTAGAGTGTATATTCAGTAGTATTTCAGTAGCTCATTTAAATATTTCGGACATACTGATTTAGGAAGTATCCACTGCAGTTTTAGGAAGTATCCAATGCAGTTTGATCCAGGAGGGTCTGGAGAAGGCCGACCTGACCCACCACAAACCCTGGAGTGAGAGGACAACATGGTTTTTAAGGGCACTGTACTTTGATGTAGGTGTACATTTTTAAATTCCATGTGTTTTCCCTGAGATTTCCCTGTCCCGTGGCAATTTTTCCCTGTGTCATATCCAGCAAGTTGTTCAAATTTAAAAGCCTCTGTGTGCAGATAAAATTTTGACAACCTAACAACAAAAGGCCAAATCCCTAATATCTTGAGAATAAGGAATTTCAGAACCTGGCCAAATGAAATTTCCTGTGTTTTGGAAACATTTCCAAATTCCCTGTGTTTTCCCTGTCAGGGATTTTTTTTTGCCATTTTCCCTTTTTTCCCTGTGTGGTTGGTACCCTGATAACTATAACGGGAACTGTAGGAAGGTCTGGAGAAGGCCGGCCTGATCCACCATGAACCCTGGAGGCAGAGGACAACATGGTCATTAAGGGCACTGTACTACAATGTAGGCTCATTCCCCTAGAGGCTGGTTGGAACCAACCTGGTCAACCATGCCCAGGGTCTGATCATTACCAAAGTATTTTTAGAATGGCAGGTGGCACCTCACAGGTAATTTTTACCACAGGCATAATGGTCAATCGAAATCCAATCCAACCAGCACCTAGGTGGCAAGCCAGTAGTGCATAACAGGTTTACCCCTGGCTTTCCAGTCTCGATATATCCTATATATACATACAAGGTCTCTGTATATAACTATACCAGGAACTGGTTGAGGGTCTGGAGAAGGCTGGCCTGACCCACCACGAACCCTGGAGCGAGAGGACAATAATGGTTATTAATGGCACTGTGCTACAATGTAGGCATACATATAACTATACCAGGAACTGCAGGAGGATTTGGAGAAGGCCGGCCTGACCCACCACGAACCCTGGAGGCAGAGGACAACATGGTTATTAATTGCAGTGCACTACAATGTAAGTGTATATAACTGTACACAGGGGCGGATCCAGGGGGGGTGTCAAGGGGGTCCTGATCCCCCCCCCCCATTTCGGTGGGGAATTAAACTTGCCAAAGATGAAAAAAAAAACCTATTTATTCTGGGTATGAAATACATGTTCTACCATATAAAGCTATTGTGCCTAGTTTCTATGTCTTATACCAAAAGATACTGTCGATCAAATCCTGTTTGTATTTTATGATTATGATGCGTCATTAACAATTTCAGCTACAAAACATCAACTACTCCATATCCTCGTTTTCTACAATTTATGCAGTTTAGTATACCATATACCTTTTGAAATGACATTAAATCTTTGTTTTTGTAACTTTTATTTTCCCCATTTTTCTCTATATGGAGGGTGAATATTTGTTAAAGAATAAGGCTTGTGAAAAACGGAAGTTGTTGCTACCTAATTATTCTGCATACCTGTGTTAATCATGATGCTCGGTTTCTTATGACCAATATTTAGACACACAAGAAATAAAAATTTACAAATTAAAATCATTCTGACAAAAATATCTAATCAAAACTGTCCATTTAGTTAACAGATTCATCACCGCTTAAAATTTAAAACAATCAATTCTATTTGGTTTAAAAATGATGTTTGGATCATTTCATTAGTACCGCCCAGTGATCTTTATAATCCAAGGACAATTTATAGTGTGCAATGATTGCAGAATCTCAAGGAGTTTACAGAAGGATATTAGAGGTGAATCAGTGGAAATAAGTGGGAATCCAGTGGTTAAATCAGTGTTCAATCAGTATACCCGAAATATGTAAATGAGCTAGGCAGTGTAATTAGTAGCATTTCGGCATAGACTGATTAAGGAAGTAATGATTCCTTTTGGTCCGAGTTTCAAAAATAGTCGTTGCAAAGAATAACAGACTATTCACTGCAACTTCGAATTCTGTAATATCAACGTACTGAAACATCTGATAACATGTTCTTTTAGGTTAAAATGATGTGTTCAGGTATTCAATCTCTTATCTACTTATATCACGATTCTGAGAAACTTTCAATATGTAAAATCACGAACTGTTAGATTGTAAACATATTGAAGTCTATTGACTATTTTTTCGTGACAAACACTTCTGCATCGAATCTATAGTCATATGACATACTACTACATGTATCTAAAAAGTGATATGAATTGATAAAAGATGTTTGTTTATATGTATACAATATAAAACATGTTTAAAAAAGAACCTCTGAATCGTAAAATTACATTCGTTAATAACTGAGCAATGCAATAAATCTAATCTTTTGAAATGGCGAAGTTGGCATTTCGCCATTTCATTACACTGATTTCTAATTGCAGAACCGATGAAGTGTTTAAAACATTCTAGCTCTAATCAACTGCTTCGCAGTCTGAAAAATAAACGTTTGGCCTTTGAGGGGAGAGGGGGAGTCATAATATGACAGTTAACTCTAATAAACGTCCATGTCGCCATGTCGATATTTTTATTATTATTTTTTGTATAATATTTCATTTGTTGTCCTCAGAAGAGTCTGTTCTCCCAGAGGTTACAATAGATTTTCTTTAATGTGATACATTTTGAAATGTCATCATTTTAGTATATATAGATGGTATTAACATATGGAAATGACAATTACTTATTTGTATAAACGTCCATGTCGCCATGTCATATTTAAGAAACGTCCATGTCGTCATGTCGAATGACATTAAGAAACGTCTATGCCACCATGCCATGTTTAAGAAACGTCCCTGTAACCATGCTGAATATAAGAAACAGCCATGTTGCTACGTCAATTTTAAGAAACGTTCACGTCGCCATGTCAAATTTAGGAAACGTCCATGTCACACTGTCTTCTCAATATCCCATGTCGCAGGGCACTTAGCCTTAAAAGTAAAAACGACCATGTCGCTGGTCGAATTTCAATGTCTCGGGCCTCAACGATGTGTCCAATTGGTTACGTCAACGTTATTATTAGTAGTAAAAAAAGGCTCAGGATGTAAAACAAAAACGGGTGGACTGAGTCTAAAATAGCAGGCTGGGCAACCTGAGGACGTCAGGGGGTTTTATGTCGAGTCTAATCCTGCCTCATTATTTAAGTCTAGAGGCAGCTGCTAGAGGCCTATTAAAGACCTGAGGCTAAAGACTTAAGACCGTGCAGACCGCTAATGGTTACTGTAAACTCGCAAATTTTTGCGCTACATAAATTTCGGCTAGCGGCCTTCCATTTAGTACGTAAGCACATTTTCAAAAATCTCAGACCCCCTCATTTAAGCAAAAGTATGCATTAGATTTATATAGAAACGTACGCACATTTTCAAAAATCACAGATCCCCCCCCCCCCCCCCACCTTGATGCGCAAGTACTTGATGGAAGGCCCCTCATATGTCAATGCAGGGCATTTTTGCATAATTATCATTTTCTGTATTTAGTGGGTATTTTTCATATTGGTTCCGTGATACTTCTTTTTTTTCCGTCCAGGTGATATTTTCATGCATAAACGGTTGTATGGGAAATACGCGATGATATGTACAGCGGGAAAATCGATACGTTTACTGTAATTACTACCGTGCTGAGAGCTAATGTTTTAATGACATGTCCAGAACCACGGAAATGCATTTTTTTTTTTTTTTTTTGGTGTATATTTCTTTAGTTATAGAATTTCATTTTATACCATAGCAACAACTAAGATGAGAATTGGGATATAAAGTATATTCTACATGGAGGCATGCTATCTTCGGTTATCACATCGCATTGATGCATGTTACTATAGTAACTGTACTCGGAAATTCATTACATCTAAAAAGACAATTTCTCTTAATCTTAGCTTTCGATGAATTTATAGTCATCATCAGTTATCTTGTCCATTAGCAACAAAGGTTTAGTACTTAGTAGGCCTACGTGAATACCATATTACCATACATACATATACCTTGTAACAAAGCTATACATATTAACAGAGGAATACATATATATGCCATATTTACAAAGTTAAAAAGTTGCTAAACTGTATCAACCTCAACTGCCAGCTTTTAGTGGACAGGATGTTTTTATGAGAGAGTCAATTTCTTGTTAAAATCTAAATGTGTCGGCTGGCCAAAGCCTTCACGATATTCACAAACTTGAAAGGTATACATATAGTATACCATTTTAACAACTGTACATATATAGTATACTATAGGTACTGACACAAAAACATAATTAATCATGCTAAACTGTTTTAATAAATAGTTCATCAAGGACGAAGGAGTTTTAACGTCTAACGCTGCTAATGTACTCCTCTTTATAGTGAATGTAATGGAATGTCTCCAACCTCTCACCTGATGCAGATCATTTAGAGTTGATAGAAATGGTTGAATGGACCATCACCATCTCAGCCCCTCCCCTCCTCCCTCCTCCTGCCTTTATGTGACGTCAGGCGATGCAACAATCAGGAATGGTACAATACTTTTTAGTATGAATGCCCACCGGGCAACTATATTTTTGTTCCTGGGCAACCAAGTACATAAATATGGTTGTCTGTCTTTAAAATATGACTTTTGAGTCCTTCGTCATATAAAAATGACATGGAAATAGCCGACTAATTCTGTTTGAATGTGGACAATATGGCCACTTTTCAGAGAGATTTTGTAATGCACTGCTATGGCAATAAGCAACACCTCTCGTCTTCAAAAAAACGGTTTCCCAATGGTCAACTGAGACATTCATTTCACCTTTCTGATGAGGTTTTCTTATTTTTCCAAACCACTGAGCGCCAACTCTAAATCTCGGATCTTGAATAAAGAAAACTCAGGAAACACATTACTCATCTTCAAAAACGGTTTTCCATCGGTCAACTGAGGTGCTCATTTAAATTTTATAGCAAAGGTTTCTTATAATGATCCATTGGGCGCCCACTATAAATTTCGTATCTTGAATAAAGAGAACTCAAGAAATACATTTGCACCATCCAATTACATGGTCTTATGGTTAATTAGGTCAGGTCTTTGAAGATCTGCCTTTCCCACGAACGGTAATTGAACTAAGCTTAGGCGGAACCACATAAAGGCTTCAGTGAAGCAAGAAAATAGCCGAGACCATATATATTTTATTTACCGGAAAGGTTAGATAATTCTTGATGCTAGCTCTGTCAGTGAGTTGTGCTGTTTACTATTCCCAAGCCTGACCTTTGTTTAAACTAATAAAACTGTTGAATTCATTTTCTAGTGTCCAAATTATAAAGACTGTGAATATCATGCACACTATCACTGACTGAGTATCAGTAATGTATATACGAAAGTACCACATGGTATAGTTAAGCCAAATGTTTCTTATCTCCGTTAGAAGGAAAAATGAGCCTTAATTAAGACAGTTGTGTTAAAAAGCTAAATGTGCCTTGTGCTGCACCTGCGGTTAGTAGGAGTGGCAGTGAGAGCGGAGATAGTTTCTCTTGACAGGCTAGCATCTAACTGCTGCACTCTATGTCTATGATGGTTAGTGGCGCAGGTATGCTTCTTGCAATTATAAAGACAGAGAAAATCATGTCCACAACCAATAGGTTTTTCCCAGGAGTGGTTCAAAATACAATTAAATGTATCTTAACTTTATCAGTATTGTCTCAGATGGTGTAGCAATACCAAATGTTTCTTATCTATAACAGGAAGATAAACAGGTCTAGTGGTGAGAGCGGAGGTAGTTCTATTGACAGGCCAGCATGAATAGCATATTTATAAGAGTGGTTCCTGATATAAAATATGTTAACTCTCATTAGTATTGTTTCAGATGGTGTGGCAATGCCAAATGTTTCTTATGTATACCAGTATGACAGACAGATAAACAGGCCTCTATTGAGTAAAGTTATGATAAAAAGCTGAAAATACCTTGGGTTGCATCTGCGGGTTGTGGGACTCTGGGAGTGGTGGCGAGAGGTTTTATTGACAGGCCAGCATCTAAACACTGCACTCTAATAACTGTGATCGTTAGTGGTGCAGGTATGATTCTTACAAAATTACTCAGACTGAGATCATGCCTACCATCAACAGGGTATTTATAGGAGTGGTTCAAAACAAAATTAAATGCATCTAACATTAACTCTCATCAGCATTGTATCAGATGGTATAGTATTATCAAATATTTCTTATCTATAAGATAATAGACAGATGAACTGGCATAAAATGACTTAGTCGTGTTAAAAAGCCAAACGTGCCTTGTGTTGCACCTGCAGGTAGTGGGAGTGGCGGTGCGAGCGGAGATAGTTTCTATTGACAGGCCAGCATCTAACCGATCAATACCTGACTGCCGTATTAAGACCGTCTGTCACGCCACTTCTCTAGCACTGTCAGAGAATTTAGACCAGAAAGAATGTACACTCAGGGGTCTGTTTGTTATTGTTTACTGCAGCGTTACCTTGGTTCTGGCTGATATACAGGATTTCCAAAAGGGGGAGGTGGGGTCAGCGTATAGGCTATGTACTAAAATGGTGTGCATTTGCACACACGAATGCAGCCCATAAATCCGAGAGTACAAGGAAATTCTGAGGGGGCTCTAACTTAACTTTTGACCGATTATGCCATATTTGAAGTCATGTGGCCCAAATTTTTACAAATCTGACGGGATTCAAGACACCCTCAGAACCCCACTGGGTCATGCTATTAGGCCTATAGACACAATGCATAGCTTTAGAAGCCTACGTCTTATACTCCCGGAATATTAATGATTATCCTCGAATCAAATTACCCGGAGATTGATCTCACTGACCCAAATTAAACTATCACATAGTTGCAAATATAGGCGAAAATTGTATGAAAGGATAGGGGTTATTGTATGCCCCCCCCCCCCCCCCCGCCAGCAGCAAATGGGATTTGTGGGGGGGGGGATGGTTGTCACCTGTTGCACCCCTTTATGTTTGCTACTGACACAGATTTAGTGAACAGTCTCTATAGAAATATAAGGTCTTTGGCCATATATAGCCAATACAGCCAACTCGTGTTATTCCTTGCAGATTGACTTTTACAATAAATCTATAACTCAGGGGGTGGGGTCGGGAAGCACTGAGGAGACGGGTGCTATTTATAGATGGACTAAGACAATGGATGGGAATTTAAGGAGAGAATGAGGAGATGGATGCCTTTTTGCACTGCGCAATTGTTGCAAATTGGGGCTGATTCCCTAACTCTAAGGCCACCCTTAAAACAAATGTGTTTCCGGTCGACCTGGTGCCCAAAATTACAGCCAGTCGGACATAAACAAGGTACCCTGATTAATGGCGACGTATCACATAATTTATCAAACGAAAGGCCTTTTTGTTTTCTATCCAAAGGTATACGTAGATTTAAGCTCCAATTTAATAGAAACATGATGTTTGACAGGTTTCTAATTATATACAATATATTCCAGATTTTCTTTTTACAAAAAATGCGCCTGCAGGGTACCAACCGAAACGCCATTTTCAAATTCCCTGTGTTTTCCCTGAGATTTCCCTGTCCCGCGGCAATTTTTCCCTGTGTCATATCCAGCAAGTTTTTCAAATTTGAACGCCTCTGCATGCAGAAAAAATTTGGACAACCCAATGAGAAAAAGTTGAATCCCTTATATCTTGAGAATCAGGAATTTTTTTGCCATTTTCCCTGTTTCCCCTGTGTGGTTGGTACCCTGCGCCTGACTGGCCCTAAAGGATGAACCTAGTCAGGCAGTCGACCGGAAACAATATATTTTTTGTCTGGCCTAATCCTTAAAGCTTTGTATCCAAGAGCTAGAGCAGATTTCCATGAATGTGGCTCTCTAACTTTTCGGAGTATATCTCTCTTGAACAGGTGCCAGTTGTGAGAGATTTCCATGTCAATTATTAATGTCAATTGTATAGAGGTCAGGTACTTCACTAATGTGTGTCAACATCCTATATAAGACGCAGGGACTGGAAATCCCGACATGCACTATTTAAACATGGTTCAGTTCAGATCATTAAGACTACTTCTAAGGGAGGGAAAACTGTTTTTTCGCGCAAATTTTTCTCTCCTGCCTTGCAATTTGCGTATACCTCTTATCTCAATAGCACAATGTAAATTTACTTAAATTAAAGTAGCAAACCCTGGGGAAAAACGTATCACTCAGACTGTCATAGCAGAAATATACATACTGTAGCTTTTCAGTCATAATTATCCGTGTTCACTCGGTAAACTATCACGCTTTACAATTAGATATGAGATATTTGGCCTGATCAGTTGAAACATTATACCGCGTCAGTTTAAACAATGCTTTGCCACCTTCTGTAATACTAACCTATCGGTTATCAAGGGATTTGGAAACTGTTCCTGTATCTTAGGGTCTGGCCAGTTTTATCAGACAATAACCTCTAACCCGTGACCCATGGGGGCACTGGTCAGACAACGGATCAACAGGTGTCATAGACATGTGTTTGATTAAGATACACTTAGATTGATATACGTTGATATACCTTGGTATACATGTGATTAAGATTATAGATATATAATTTTATTGACCAACATTTAATTATTAATTTCCCAAATTAACAGATGCTGGATCTCTGACATATAAGTTAATTACAAAGATAGATCTACGGGCTTCATACCCAATATAGATCTACTCATTCTGATAAACACTGATATATGTTTGATTAAGATATCTAATTGCATTGATCAGCATTCAATTAATTTCAAAATAATTTTTTTTTTTTTTTTTTTTTTTTTTTTTTTTTTTTTTTTTTTGGACGGTAGGGTACCATACAGTGTAACCTGGAATTAATCCATGAGATTTAGACCCTGAGGAACGATGGATGATAGTCGTTGCATCCATCGTTTTTCCTCTTTGTCCCGTTCTATTTGAGCAGTGAGGGATCCTGGAGGGGATCGTATGAACGAGAGAACTGAGATCAGAAAACCCTCGGTTTTTCCTGGGTTTTCAGGTGGACACACATTAAAATGTCTGGCTACATTTTAAAGGGTATTCCATACTCCCAATTCCTGCGACTTAGAAGAATCTGCACTTTGAATTCAGACTTCTTCCAAAATGCCTTTATGCTGAGTTCACACTTTATAAGGCGGGGTTATCCTAAACAGCTCGTTCAGTCTTCCTTATTACGAGCTTTCAAAATGGATCGAGACACACTTTTAAATAAAAACCTTCTGTCCGACCCCTCCCTTGCTTTAAAATCCAAAGACGCTGACCATACTTTTTATTGTATCACCACTCATAACCCTAAAAACCCACCAATCGCAGATATCGTCCGAGATCACTGGCCTTTGCTAGGACGATCAAAGACGACACGGCCTCTGGTGGATTCCAAGATTATCTTTGGACTGCGACGCAATAAGAATTTAAGCGATTCCTTAGTACGAGCCTCTACTCGCACTGGAATCAAAAAACCAGGTCTGTCTGGCCACCCTTGCAACCGACCGACGACATGCCGTTATTGTCCTTTATTGAACACTACACAAAAAATCAAGTCACTTTCTGATGGCCACTTGTTTACACCGCTGTATAACATTAATTGTCAAAGCAGTAATTTAATTTATTTAATTACTTGTAAACATTGCCACATACATTACGTAGGCCAAACCAAAAATCGACTACTCACTCGATTCCAGGGTCACTTTCATGACATTCAACATAATCATGACACGACCGTAGCCAGACATTTTAATGTGTGTCCACCTGAAAACCCAGGAAAAACCGAGGGTTTTCTGATCTCAGTTCTCTCGTTCATACGATCCCCTCCAGGATCCCTCACTGCTCAAATAGAACGGGACAAAGAGGAAAAACGATGGATGCAACGATTATCATCCATCGTTCCTCAGGGTCTAAATCTCATGGATTAATTCCAGGTTACACTGTATGGTACCCTACCGTCCAAATAAATTCAACTAGTAAACACCATATCGTACTAACCCGTGACATTAAACGCTAACTAATTGGCGTATGGACATAGTCCTACCACCTTCTTGACCAACACCCCTTTCTCCAAAGGGCTTGGTTCATACTTTGTATGACCATACCCTATGAGTAGACTTTGCCAATTTCACTTTTGAAATTGGAAGGGGCCTGCTACATTAATTTGAAAATAAATAACTTTTTGTTATTCATAATTTCACAAATATCAATAGAATTATCCCTAAATATCTGTGAAAAAATTCGCACCTGAAGAGCTATTTAAAGCGAAACCACTAAATACCAACAATCATTTCAACTCCTACAGCTAACTCTATTTAACACAGTTACCAGGGATACTAAACATTACATCATCCCAAGGAGCACAAGTTCACCTGAACCACATCACATAATGATGATGTCACAACCCTGGTTGCTAAACAAACTGGGTTGTCACGCAGGTCACCGTTGGCAACTTCTAAGTGACAACTGTCACTTGGTGTGGTAGTGCTGGGCAGGTTAGACCAACAATCCGTCACTCCTTAATTTCAAAATAAATAGATGCTGAATCTCATATAAATTAATTACCGAGAGACCGACTTTATAGATCTACCCATTAAGAATTAATGATAAAGGAAAGATGCTTCATTTTCACGGCTAAAATCTAAATAGATCTAGATAGTATGAATATATTTATAGCAAATGGAATTTCAATCTACAAGACACTGATATCTGCAAATCATGTGACGCTTGGAACTAATCTATTACAGGGAAGCCTATAATGTAACTAGCATAGCAACAGGGTGAAAGATAGGTTAGGTAGAAACTCGCGACCTTTCCATCAAAGTTCACTTGATTATTGGGGCCTATCCCTTTAGCACATAAAGTGTTATCTTACGAGATCTACTGGCTCCGTAGAAGAGAGATACATGCGGAATTAAAGTGCGATAACAAGTGACACTATACAACGATTAAATGATTAAAAAAGAAACACTGTGCCATCAACATTATCTTGAAAGAGGCGTTCTCAAGATTTAGGCCTAGATCTAGGCCATTTTTGTTTGAGGCTGTAGGAATAGGGTGTTCTTGGGTGTGGAGACTTCCCAAACTTTTTTTAACTTGAAGGGGCGCGCACAGCTCACCACAACACCCTATAATCTGTTATTTTTTTCTATTATTTTTCTCTTTTTCTTTTTGTAGTTTTTCTTCTCCTTCAGCTTCTGAAGCTCCTCGCTCATCTTTTCCCTGTTCCCTTTTTTTATCGTTGGATCTTGAACCTCCTTGCTTTAGCCTTTAGACCTGTCTAAACCCTCCCAAATTTTGAAGCTGGGTACCCATTAATCCAGTGATTAAAACCAATAGGGATGGAAGTCAGTGAATTCTCTGAAACTCTAGGAAGAACATTTGAAGTTAGTCTTGACTTGTCTTGAGTCTAGAAATGCTGTGAAACTTGATGAAGATAAAGACCTCTACCTATATCAATTTTGAAAATTATCATTGAAGATGATCTGAAAGAATCGGAAATAATAAAAAAATCTGCAAACCTACATCCTGATAAATAAAACAAAAATTCTTACCAAGACGTAGGAACAGCACGGTGCTGAACATAGACAGGGCGACGGGGCAGAATACGCCGGGGATGGTGGCCAGGTTACGCCGGGGGGCCGTCCGCACTGTGCCCCCTCCCTGCACCCCGTCAGCCGCCAAGGCGCCATGGTCATGGGAAAGGCTTCGATTCAAAGCCCACACAGCATTGCCATTGGTTTCAGAATCTCCATCTTCAGAAATGAGTTCTCTCCGGTCGCTGTGATCCACGACATTGTAGTCTGAGATGTTTGAGCCGGGTGGAGGGAGAGCTTCGCCGCCAACTTGGGCTGGAGATTGGAGAGAAGGAGCTGCAATGGTGACCAGCTGTGGGTCTGAATTTGGGCGTCCTGCGTCCATTTTGGGTCCACAATTACTGTTGTAAAACGCTCGTGAACTGTTGGTTTCCTGAGCAAGAGTGAGTGGGTGGTGGTGTACTGGTTCGAGGGAGTTTGGCAGTCATCTGACCGTGTGTTGTTTCCGTTCTGCTTCTGCCTGGGTCGATCTCTTCAGGTCGGGGAACCCCCTTCCTGTGAGTGTGACGTCACGGAGGTTGAGAGTGAGGCTGAAGGGAATCCCCCACTGAGTGGGCGGGGCGGCTCCGTGGTGTCAGAAGTGGTACTGAAGTTCTCACAACATTTACGATAACGTTAAAAAACTCTGGATGTGCATTGAAGTCAAGAGCTTGTAGGTAAGATAAGGACACATTCGTTCAGTGGGCTTCGCGTAAGATGTTATTCAGATCTAGGCATAACACTTTCAATGACAACGTTCAAGGTTTGACTTAAAAATCGACCCCCTTTCCATCATAACCTTTGCCTCCCCGCCATTTTGACAATTTCCTAACTCAGACATGATGGAGGTAGTTTGAAATAGCCTTTAAAGCATCAAATTTCTTCACAATATTGACAAACTATATATCATTTTAAAGCCCATTTTCTCAGGATTTATATTTCTAAAGTAAATTTTAAATTTCATCAATCATGTGTCACGTGACCCAGGTCACATGACCTAGGTTTTTACGTTATTTTCAGTAAATTTTTGACATTTTTCAAGAAATTCAAGAAAAAAAGGGTTAAATATTAGTTCTAGAGAAAAAGTTACCATTGACATAATGAAGACAATACATGTAGGGTTCAAATGATGTGTATTGTGAAAATGTATGTCAAAGAGATCAGTTGATTATGATGGGAAGATATTTAGCCAATTTTGTCTAATTTTGACAAAATTAGATGATTTTCCTTAAAAAATTCCATATAACATCATTTCAGGGTATCATTCTACATAAATAAACCATACATATCTATTATAAAGCACATAATCTGTTGCAATTATGCTATATGAGGTAATATATCAATCTAAAATGTTTGGGTTACTTTTTTTTCAAAGCAGTTTTTATTTTATAAAGAAAATCTATTAATTAAAGAATGAAAAAACTTCTTCTATAAAATTCTTGCTCATTTTGCATAAATCAGTGAAATAGATGTTAGTTTTCACCTTCCCCTAGATTATTAGAATTTATAATTTTTCAAAACCAAATTGTTTTATGGCACAACAGGCACCCTTTATAGCAAGAATATGTTGCCACTATCTGAAAAATTATGATTAGAAATTTGATGAACTGACATCTTTGTTGATTTTTTGCCCAATAATTAACTGAAATTCTATGTTATTTTCCTACTTTTCAATAAAATTGCTACAAGTGCCCCTTCAAAGTCATAAAATCTTTATTTTTTGTCATTTAATAATCAATAAAAGTCACTGTTTGGGTACAGCAAGACTTAAACTTTAATTACCACTGAAAAAATTATTCAAATTATTCAAATATCACCAAAATTATCCAAATTTTCAAATTTCAGTCACATATGACCGAAATTTCCATTAGAGAGAGGCAAAGGGTTAAATATTTGTAAAAAAATAAAAAATAATGAATAAATGAAATAAGAATGATAAAAAAAAATACACAAAAACAGCAAGAAAGTATTAAAACATTTCCGCGAATTCGACCAAATATTTCCACAGAGTTAATCCAAAACCTCATTTGCTGATCGATCCACAATGTGAATATAGGCCTACCGGTATGCAGGAAGCCAGATCACCCAAAGTGCATGCATCATTGCATGTAATAGGACGTAGGCTTATTGCAAAATCAGATTTTCAAGAAAGGTCTGAGCCTGAGTTACTTAACCGGGCCTAACCGGATAGATACCCGCTGTTAAGATGCCCGTATTCCTAGCCAGCATCATGCATGACGGCTTGTCACCCTATATTTTTGGCCCTATTCTAACTTTTCTTAAGAATTTTTTTTTCAATTTCAAAATTCAAAAGCATTGACCAGAAAAGCAATTGAACAGCTTTGAAAAGCATATATATATATATATATATATATATATATATATATATATATATATATTCAGATCTAGCCCCCTGAAAACAAGTCCTATTGCTACCCTATTGGTACCTAATGTCTAACTGTTTATAACCTAACCACTTTTATATTTTTGGGTTTGTTCAGCACTTCAAATGGACGTGTTATGTGATGTGTCGGTTTTGAGATATTCACAATGGGGACATTAGAATAAGATACAAGTTTTTTAAGAGGCTCCTCTTGTTGCTCACTAGGCAACTGACATCTTCACTCCATGGCAGTTGCCCATGCAGCAGGGTTTTCTGATTGTCTCGGACAACTTGGCAGCCAGTGTTTTGTCAAACCCGAATGACATAGAAAAGATAATTCATATTGGCAGTTGTGGAATCAAGTGGTAGGCCTAGACATTTTCAGTTAAGTTATGATTAGCATTTTACCGGAAACCGAATGGCACATTTCCTAATGTCATTTTTTGTTTGTTTTGTTTCTTGCTTTTAATAAACTCCTCGTTGAGTAGAATGATAATTATTAATTGCCCACGACTATCCTCTACAAAATAGGCTATTATAGAAGCCAACGACTTATATAGTAGATGCAAATACATTGTATTTGAAATGGACTTGAGTAAGTATCATTTTATGTATAATTCTAATGCATACAGATAGTTATTTGTTGAATACTGGTTATACATGTTCCTTTTCTTATGATATATAAAAGCATTACTGGGAAAATATCCATAAAAGTCGTTCAAGGCGACATATAAGTACGTTTAGTCATGCTTTCGATTAAGCGACATGCCTATTGATTAAATATTGTGCAGGATGGATATTTAGAAAATATGTATACATCGACAACTGGAATCAATATTCAGTGAGGTCGAGCACGATTTTGCTAGTTTATGAAACATATCAGTTATTGTTAAATACATATAGTACATTTTATTGACATTATCACATACCTGTTCAAATGGCTGTGGCATTATATCACAGAAGGAAACCCTGCTACAACTATGCTATCGCTCTTGCATGACTCACAATGATAAACATTTTGTTTTGCTATCTCAATATCGAGTGCAAAATTAGCAAACATGGCAGGTACAATGATCAATCACTCTGATATCATGAAAAAGTATCACTCCATTTTAACATAATTTTTTCTCATCCGGGGTAATAGTTCACATTGCCGGGTTTTGAAAAATAAAATGCCTCCGTATACCATGCAGCATATCTGCTTTTTACTTAACTTATATAACTTTTCATGCTAGAAATAGTCAGGTCTTTGGTTGAAGTATGAACTGCTTGCTAACAATGGTTATGTCTTTGTTTGACTTATAACTTGCTTTTCTAGCTTGCAATGTTCAGGTCTTTGGTTGTAGTATAAATTACTTCCTATACCAATGTTTACGTCTTTGGTTAACTTGTAAATTGTCTTCCTAGCAGTGGTCATGTTTTTGGTTGCATTGGGACCATTATAACAATTTGGATGATAGAGGTAATTCTGTGATGTCGAATAATCCGTATAAGCCTGATTTGCACTAGACGGAATGAGCCAGTGCAATATAATGAAGCTAATTCACAGAGACGTTCCAATCGTACTTATTGTATGGATTTTTCCCCTGTCGGAGTTGTTCCTTGAGCTTGTTCTAATGAGACACGTACCTTATTAGATGCAAAATGGATAAACTCGATGGAACGTAATGTCTTTGGGTTGGCCAATGAATAAATCATAATAATGATTATGAATAATTATAATCCCCATATAATTACCTATAAGCATGCAAACGGTATATAGTGGAAATAGGGGCGATTTTTTATGGCACATAATCAAATGACAAAACGGCAAAATTCATATCGCACCCAAAGTTTTTACGATCCCCTATGGGTCGTACAGCCACCCTCTGACGCCCCCAGCGGGTCCTCTTATATTAGTATCAGGGTTGCCATTAAACAGTGAAACGGGGAAATGAACCAAAGTCCATGGCAGGGAATTTGGGAACTGACCAAAACACAATGAAAAGAAAGAGGATTTTGTTTCAGCAGGGGCTGGAATTTCCGATGCTCAAAATCTAAGATATTTTCGTTTTTTTCCAAAAGGATTTATCTTTCTTTCAGCAGTTAAAAGCATTGAGCTTCAGATGGGAACAAATGACAGAACATGACACAGAAAAAAATTGCTGTGGAGTGTGGTAAACTCAGTGAAAAGATAAGAAATTCGAAAGTGAAATTTGAGTGTGCATCTTTTGATATACTTGATCATTCTTTTCAAACATAGATTATGGTTATATACACGGTATACGCCTTGTTCACGAGTCTGCGCAGTGAAACTTCCCATAGACATACTATATAGACACGCCTGTGTTCATAGAAAACCATGTCCCAATTCATTGGTTCATGCCTATGCCGCTAGCAGGGCGCCACTCTAATGAAAAAGGTCCATTGGCCGCACTTTCTGAAGTTAAAGGTTATTTTTCTTACAGGTTCTATCCTAAAAGAATGTCATCGGTATGTTTTGCATTTATAATATCTAATTTTACTTTTAATCATTATATCAATTTTAGACAGAATGGCTGACCTTCAGTCTCATCGATTGTTATGGTCTGTTCTTAGAGTAGTTTTTTTATTCATGACCTAATACATCCCATATTAATTTTAGCACGTATATTTACATAAACGCCTGACATATTATTCAAATGCCCTGTTCTTGTAATCTTAATGCCTAACAGATAATGAATGAAGATCGTAACTATGACGCTGCATAACATTTGTTTGAATTTCCCCTATATGCATCCATTGTTGCTCATTCCTCCAAGCACGCATCTGACCTTATTCCATAGTAGATAATTGTGCCATGATAAAAGGTTATACCAACAGAGAGGACACATTTATTCCTGCATAGAGAATTGGCTAAGGCTAAAGCCATATTCCCTTTAATAAACCACAAACATCGTTTCCTGAAGAATGCAGTGGTAGATCCATGCGCCTGAATGCAGTGGGGTGGGGGGTGGGGGACATCAGACTTACTTTACTTTTTTTTGAAAAGCTTTTTTTTCTATAAAAAAAAAAAAAAGTTAGCAACATCAACACACACATCTAGCTGAAATCGAAGTCAGGGGAAGAATAGGCCCCCAGAAGCCCCAGCTGATCGTATAAGTCAACAATAGGGGGGACCCAGCACTGGTTAAGAAGTTCTTTGGGTTCAATTCCCAGTTGGTGCTGGGTTCACTAAGGGATGAGGTACAGCAAAACTGATTTCCAGGTTTTGATCCCCTGCTGTTTGCCTGCCCTGTCACCTTCATCTCATAGATACCATCACCAAAGACAGAATTCCTCCCAACTTGTTTTCACTGGGAAAATTACCCTGGCTGTCGGTATGGCATAAAACATCCAGCACTCACTCACTTACTCACCCTAGCTGAAATCGAACCCGTGCTGCCCGTGTTGCAGAGTGGCTGATCTATAGCATTTTGAACAGGGGGGGGGGGGGAGGGGACGCCCTTTGGGAACAAAATCCCTTTTTGGTCGAGTTTTACATAACTCAAATTCATGTAATAAAGAAAACTCAAAATTTCAGTGCCTCCCTCTCGATCCCACCCTCTTTCAGGTGGGCATCCTACCTATAATTGAGCATGCCGATGGGTCACAGTGTGTAAATGGAAATACTGACTCCTACTGGTTTCCATGGATTATGGTATTATTTTACTTTATTGTGGGATTACCTAGTTCGGGATTAGCGTCTAGTATAATGTGTATTTGTGAGAGGGCAGCTATCCGCTGTTCCCTGCTCCATGGCATTTGAATTTTAGACCAGTGAAAACATCTCATAATCATGATTAGGGAAAATTCTCCTAAATGGACAAATTTTTAACCTAGATCAGCAATTTGATCATTATTAATAATACTGTATGGATTATTATGTTCATCAATTATGTCAGCTCTAAAGTATTTTCTAAACATCTATATCAACATTAAAGGTATTGAAACACGTTAAGGACATTTAGAAAACACTAAATAAGTGGGAACCACATTAGAGACATGGAAGACATGTCAAAGTCATGGAAAACTCCTTAAAGATATTGAAAAGGCATGAAAAACATGGAAAAACACGTCAGAGCCATGGATCATACGGCGAGGACATGGAAAATACATTAAAGACGGAAAAATATAATAGAGACATGGATAACACATGCAAGACATGGAAAACATATCAGAGACATTGGAAAACACATTAAAGATAACAAATAAATAGAAATCCAAATAGATTAATTACTACTTACCCACTCGAAGAAAAGCATTGGTGCTGAGCTGTCCAAGGGCAACTGAGGCAAACACTCCTCCCAGCCATCCCAAGGTGCGTCTCTCCCGGCCTGGACCACCCCCACCCTCACCCCCAGTGGAGTCATCCCAGCCAGAGGTACTCAAACTGCGAGTCAGGTCAAAAAACTTGGCCACTAAGGGTCTTTTCTCGTCCGTGGAGACGAAGCTTCCTACACTGGAGGAAGGTGTGAGGGTGTTGGGTGCTCCACGGTCCTTTGGCCCCAGGTTGGTGGATCCAGAGGTGGGAACGTCCGACATGTTGGTGTTGTAGGTAGTGTTTTGATCTGTGCTTCCCCAACCACTGTGGGCTCCTGTGCCACTTCCAGCAGATAAGGAGTGAGAAAGTTCGTACTGAGAGGCCATGGTTGCATTGATTTTTTCCTACAGGATTATCTTAGAGGATTACTTGGGCCGGCTTGGTGGTGAGATAATAAGGTGATAAGGAGATCAGAATGGTGTTGGTTGTGTTGTGGGATTGTTGTTGGATCACTTTGATATTCAGCAGATTGATAGTCTATTCGTCACCTTGATACCTTTTAGGGAGATGAGTTGATAGTATAAGGTCCATCTTGAAACGCTTCTCCGTAGCTTGAATGTCGCTGTCTGCTATATATCTAAGTTTATTTTGGTGATTCAGGAATGTTGTGTGCCTTTTTCAGAACTTCTCACGTGATACGAATACAGTATGATATGTCCACAGACATTTTAAGGTGGAGACAACGAGCTTGGATGAAATCCCTGCTCTCTTCTATGATCTAATTCAGAGTCTTCTTTGGGAGTTAGAAGCGTCATTCGTCGAGTTTAACCAGAAGTGAAACAGAATATCAACTATAAGTCTTTAACAGAAAACTGCCATGCATAGGTAATGTTAGTTGAATTAATAGATCAACCATAGGTAAAATATGTGTGATTGATACGTCTTCCTGTCTGATATTAAGGAGGTCATAATTTCCAGATACTTAAATCCAATTGACATTTTTAAGAATTCTTAGATTCTTCATCTGCAAATACCGCGTCTCTTCAAACGGAGTCATCAAAACCTGTAAAAATAAAAAGTATCTGTTTAGAATATAGGACTGAATAATATTAAAGAGTTACTTAAATAACATTATTTTCTATCAATAAAATTAATGTAGTACGACCAGAATGCTAGCGGATGGCTAAGTATCACACCAAATTAAATATAAAGAGACAATTGTAACTGAGAATTAATCGTATGGAATCTAACTGAGGCACAAAATTACTAAAATCGTAAGTCTTACACAATTTGTTTTTGTAATTAATGTTCATAACCTATATAAATCTTTTGCTCATATATATAATATATATATATCATATGTATAGTATGTATATAGTATAAACTATACCAGCTATCTGTTTACACATTTATATAACTATATAGATATAGATAGGCTATATCGATTTTTTTCTGGTGTGACATACCCAGTAAAATATTTCCGTGCACAGCAACGATTATCATGCTGTCTCACATAGGTATGAAATAAGACATATATCTGTCAGAAGCTCAATAATTCAGACACCCCCATGGGTGTCAACACATTTATACAGACACATTATTGGTGGCACAATTATGAGAAAACATCACCCCTATCACCCATATAAAGGCGTGGATGGGGACCCCTAAAATTGGCACTCACTACGATGACCATTTTAGAAAATTGATATACACTACATGAGGCATAGCATATTTAATCACAATTGAGCTTTATCATAGTGATAATGGGATATTTAAAAACATAGTGTTGTGGATGAAATAAATAAGTCGATGTAGTGGATGAAAATAAATAATTAGACATGGGACATGGATTTTTGAAAATGACACGGACATGTGACATGAGCTTTCTCTAAAATTTCGACATGGGGGCCTCCTATCGAGAGCCTCACATGTGGGAGGTCTGTCCTGCCCTCAATGTCTAGAAACGAGTGAATAGTGAGAGGGCTTATTCTTTATTTTCGCATACATACAACACACAAACTCAATATACGTAAACAAGCAGCAGTTGATGAATACATTTATGAACACCTTCCTATTCATAATGATTGTACAAAATTATCATAATAGTGAATTATAGTATATAACTCACTATTATGATAGTATAATTCTAATAGTCTATTCGTCAATTCTATACTCAGATTTGCCATTTTCCCTACTTTTGTAGGATTTCCTATACTTTCTGATGGTTTTGGATTTTGCGATGAATTTTTCCTTCACTTAGATATCATTTTCAGAGTATATTTGTCTAAGTTTCAAGCTATTCAAATCGCCAAAGGTTATTTCCCTCCTAGTCTCTTCTAGAGCAGAATAAAAGTAGGAAAAGTGTTTTCTACTTTTCCTACTTTTTCATCAGTTGAGAGTGGCATCACTGTATGCTATAATTCACTATTCATGATCTATGGTGCACATTAGCCTAAGTTAATCCCACTACCATTCAGGGTAGGTTCATCCCTCTGAGTAGTATCATACTGGTTAACATTGGCACATAGTATAGGACTTTATTTTTCATGGCCTTTTTGCCTATTGTTTTTTTTCATGGCCTATTTCATGGCCTATTCGATATGGCGTGCGGCGGCACCCAGTAAAACACTCACTGCCAATATTGTAAATTACTCCATAATGAACTTTCATGATGACAGGGATTTATTGCCATATGAGGGCTGATAGAATGATAACGAACACCCTGAAAATGGTACCGCTTGGTTTTTTTTAGGTTAATTACAAGTGCATGTATATAACGGACGCACAAGGAAATGGAGGTTTTTTATTTGTGTGTGTGTGCATAGATAGAAGGGTAGGTAGACAAATGGATCGATAGATATGCAGATAGATATACAGATAGAAGCTGAGTAAATCGATATAGATAGATAGCCATATAGTTATATATGTATATCTAATATACATGATTATGTACGATATTATATATTAATAAGATATAATTATATATTTCATACACAATAGATAGGCTTTCCTGATTGTTAAGGGTCAGGTTTATAAAAAGAATTAAACTGCCATAAAAGGAAGTCCCATTCCTGAAGCCGCTTTTCTTTTAATATTGAAATCCAATGCATAAGATCTCAAACATTCATAACTTGAGTTCTAATACTGAGAGAAGCCCAATTCTTTCACCATTGTAAGATGAGACCACACTCTTTTATGATCTCTCAGAAACTCATTTTTTATATCTGCAACTTATGTCTCACTATGTGATTATATTTTACATGATATAAATCATATCATAGATAATTATGATGTATCATATAAAATATAGATAGAGAGATATTTGTATATGCGTGGCCTTTGCCGTTGGCCTATCATGAAGATCCTCATGTAACCACGTCCAAACATGTGGTTTAGGTGTCGATACTATATTGATACTGTTGAAGCTAAGTGAAAATGGCCTAACCAGGTGCATGCCTGCACATAAAGCAGAGCAATTTAGAGGGTGTACTTGACTTTCAATTGTTCTCTATTTGTAGCCTGATTCCTCCCTTGTGACGCGTTGCAATATTTACAGAATGTGAATAAAAGGAGAATATAATAATTATAGGCTTGCTCCCAATAGTTTAGATAATATGTACTTCCGAAAGCTTTTCTATAATTATAATTATTTTGTTGGATGTATGTGGTATCTGATACTAAGATATCAGATTGACGGTACTCTGTCCCTTTGTTAATAAGCCTCGCAATTATTTTAGAGCAGGAAATACAGTTATTGATAATAATCAACAATTCCTTTCTCTTTCCATTTGTATCATGTACTTCTGCTTTATCTAACATTTCCTTCCACATACGTCCCAATATTTTGATATCGTGTGTATATATATGCAAAATATAACATATATGAAAACCAATATAACCCCATGTTTTTTTTAAAATAATTATTATGTTGGACATGTGGCCATGTGTATGTAATGTCCGAGATGGACATGTTGTTTGGTAGAAAATATGAAAAAAAAAATGCATGATGAACGTAATAGCAAACAAGATTGTCCGACTAAAAGTTTAATGAAGGTTGGCATGTGAAAGTGTATTTTATATACAGGGACTTTTAACCGAATATTTCATAAATGTATTGATGTGGAGATATTGTTTTTTGCGTGCAAACTTTTATGGGTTTTTTTTATTGTTTTTATTGGTAATTTTAATGAGTTAAACACTTAGATCCCGCATCCTCCTCATTTCATTGAAATGGAAAACTAATTTACAAAATATTCTATTCCTCTGTTATTTAACAATATGTACACTTATAATAGGTTCGGATATTTTATAGAGGTATATGCTCTTAAGCTTCTATTATTATTCTGTTACAATAACATAATGACTGTGTTCTGTTTGTTGCGAAACTCAAAGTTGAATACCTATCGAATGGACGGTTCTTTAGAATGGTGTGTGGGGTCGGGATGATGTTATCTCGTTTTTGTTTACATGCATGTCAATGTCTCATATTCTACTTTACCTGCACGCATAGGTGTTTATGTCTACTTTTATAACATATACATGTAACTCGTTATTTTCCACAGATAAGGAATACCTTTTAAGGTATACCTTTCAATGTTTCTTTGAATTAGTGTTTCATCTTGCATTCTGACAGGGTACGTATAAAATTATTGTCGTGGTATGATATAAGACATAATATAATACTATACACGCACAAGCACACGCACACGCACACACACGCACACGCACACACACACACACACACACACACACACACACACACACACATATATATATATATATATATATATATACATGCACTGTTTTATCGTACAATAAATCCAACAAAGACCAACATAAGCAGGGCCCTCAATACCTTACCTATGCTCCTCCAGGGTTGCTTCTTCTCCTTCTGTGACTGACAGCAGTTTGGTAGCAGTATGTTAAATCACCCCTCTCCAGGTCGGTACCCAACCCTCCTAATGGTAAGAATCCAGTATTAGGCCAACTCAGAGCCAGACTGAGCACATGTGAGTTGAATGAGCTGCTCAGGCCCTATTTTGGGGAGCAGCTCGTTCTATAGGAGGTGAGTCACTCAGCTCGGGGTCACTCAGTCAGCTGTGAGTAGCTCCAGGCTGTGAGTAACTCAAGCCAAACCCAACGAGCAGCTCACTGGAATATGGGTAACATAACACACACAGCAGTTCCTATATATGATCTCACCACCTGACACAACCTGGATGTTGGTGGTAATGATGCTGGCTTAGGTAATAAGTCTCACAGTAATGCTGTAAGCAGACAGAGGGGACGAATGAAGATCTAGACTTAGATGCTAATGGTTTAAGCTTAAAGGATGCGCCTACATGATCGCTGGATCCCTCTACTAGTGTGCTCCTCCAGCCCTACCTCCTGGACCTCCACGGTCTATCCCTGACCACTAGGGTGTCGACGATCATCCACACCACAAAAGCACCACACCGATCCTTATCCCTTTCAGGCTTGTAAATACATGACAGCCGCCTCCAGGGTTATATCATACCTCCAGTAGGGATGGGTCGGTGGCGGTGTTATGGTTATAGCTGTTTCCTCCACGGTTGCTCCACGGTTGCAGCGTCCGTGGGCGCGTTCCCTGACGTTGGTCGGTGCTCCGGGCCGTCACACCCCGGCTGTAGTGGCAACAAAGCCGGCGCGCCAAGCACTCGATGTTGGGGGAACGAGGGAGTGGTGGAGTAGTGTTATTGCTGCTGCTGCTGCTGCTGCTGCTGCTGCTGCTGCTGCTGCTGCTGCTGCTGCTGCTGCTGCTGCTGCTGCTGCTGCTGCTGCGAGGAGGTTGAGGGCCCTTGATAGGGGTCCCAATGTCGCATGTCAGAGTTAAGAAAAAGAAGGGAAAACAGGGAAAATGGCAACAAAAAAAGCGCTGACAGGGAAAATGCAGGGAATTTGCAAATTTTGCCAAAACACAGGGAAGACACAGGGAATTTCATTTTGCTAGGTTCTGAAATTACTGATTCTCAAGAGATTAGGGATTTGACTTTTGTTGTTAGGTTGTCCAAATTTTGTTTCTGCTCAAAGAGTTTTTTAAATTTGAACAACTTACTGGATATGACACAGGGAAAAATTGCTGTGGGACAGGGAAATCTCAGGGAAAACACTGGGAATTTGAAAATGGAATTTGGGTTTGTATCCTGATGAAATCATTATGTCCCTTGTCACCTAACTTCCCATGTCCCATGTCACCTCTAAGAACTTCTCATGTCGAATTTACGAAATGGTCCCTATTGTATTGTGTGTTTTTTCTTCATGTCACTCAGCACTATGTCGCATGTAGATTTCAAAAAACGGACATGTCGCCGTGTTGAATTTAACCTTGGGTCTAGGGCCCTAGGTTGAGTTGGCAGTGATGAGGTTCTATGCCGAGGGTGCTTCCATCTGGTGGAGGAAGATGAAACTGCCTCAAATTGAATTAATGCATGTAGTATTATTGCCATGATAATTATATACTATTATCCTTGGTGTATATTTTTGAGGGTTTTAAGCCTATCAATAAGTCAAACTTAATGGAATTTATCGTTAATCACTGGGGTATATTTATAGGGGTTGGCGTCATCCCAGGAGATATGCAATAGATAGTCCCCTACAATGTCAAATCTCCTCAAGCTATGGTCTCGGTCCATGCTATTTCACGAAACATCTTTTTTTGTAATATTCAATTGGACAATTCAGTTTTGATATAATTATTCTATAACTACGATATCGATCAGATAATCTCTACTGAAATTGTTCGCATCTATTCTTGGATTCGGATATCCGGGCATTTGCAGGTGGCGCTGTGGTCGGCCCCTTGACGATTGGTGCAAACAACTCCCTAGCGACGTGTATTCTGATATGTCAGGGGCTTAATTAATTAGAGATTTGGCTCATACCAGTATATTTTAGCCAATAATAACAAGAAAAATAAGTTCTTTTGGAGAATAACACTAAACTGTCCATGTAATACTATGATATTACAGGTAGAACACGCCAGTGCATGACCCTGCCACCTCATTGTTGTCGGGAGGTGTGAGGCTAGGTGGCCGGTAACAACACCTGGTCAAGCCTGCCTGCACCTCCCTGCCTGGCTGGCCCCGGACCCCCAACAACAAGCTTTCACACAAGCTGGTCGCACATATTTTCGCGTTGCTCACAATGTGTGTGTTACCTCTCTTTGTGTTTCTAGTAATTTAGATTATAATTTATACATCAATAACTTTGATAAGATTGAAATAGTATCATTAATTCCCCTATTCACGGCGCGGGAAAACGTATCCAGGGAGTTGTATTCACCCGTTGCTACATGACCACGTGACCGGATGAACTAGTCCCGAATCCGAGAATCCTCTTTGTTCGCTCGACCGAGACATAGTAGTATAATGAAATTGCCTTAGGTGTCTGGCTTCCACAGTCAGTACTAGTATCTACCATTATCTAAAGCGTACGAGGGCAAATACGCTCGTTTGTCACAGCTTATCCATATTAATAATATATTTTGTTAAACTAATGTCCAATGCATGGCGGATTTCGAGGGTGTGTGGGATTTTAGCGTCCCTCCCTTTATGGGAAAAATGTAAAAGGTATTAACCAAATATTTTTCAAAAGCGCCCCCTCGTTTTTCACTGATGTCTACTAGAAAGTCTTTAAGGCGAGTTTGAACATGTAGTATATTGTAGCAAAAGTTTCTTTTTGATTAAGGGTGCTTAATGTAGCATTCACAATGGGTCTTGCGCGCACTAGTTCATTGAGCCTATATATAGATAAACATATCCATCAAGCATTAATATTGTACTTTCTCGCACATTAACTGCATGGCACGTTTTATCTTTTAATAGAGCCTACTAGGCACAATTTTTAATAAACCAATAAGTGACTTTTTTCTTTGGTAGTAAAGCCCGCGCCAATCTATAGCAATTTCCCTGAAAAACCTCTCTTCCCCTCCTGATTATGCTTTATCAACCTTCAGGAATAAAAGGGGGAAAGATTTCTTTTTATTTTATTTAGATTTCTCTTTTATTCATATGAGGCATACCACAAGAGACACTGTGGAAATTTCTAAGGGGATTAATCACTATTGCCTGGCATGTGCTCGCAGGGAAAATAAGCCATTAGGAGGACAGGATGATTGTACTGATGCATTGCACTGGATGGCAGCACCATACAATGGATGACTTAGTCTAGATCTGTCGAATTCAAATCCTTAAGAATCTTATTTTCCAAGGTTTTCAATTATCTAATATTTGCAAGGTAAAATTCTTTGAGGAATCCCTATATTCTTTACGCAGGTTTTACTGAAGATGAAATGATTGGTGAAATGATACCTCATTATCACATATCAAACATACGGTCATATATATATATATATATATATATATATATATATATATACAGTCAACCTTCACTACTTAGAGGCCCCAAATTAAAACTTCAGATCCCCCACTAGTTGAGACACTGACGCTGACTACCAATTATTTCCTTCTATATTGGTACTCACTACTTCAAATAATTCACAACCCAAGACTTGAGACACTTCTGAGGGAACCAAAGTATGAATTAACATAGAAATTGGTCTCAAAACTTGGAATAGATGCAACCTGAAAGCCTTCAGAAAACACCCCAGGCTGGGTGTTTTGGTAAGAATTGACATATCGGATCCTCTTTGTTATTACAATAATTTCCTTACCTAATCTGCACTTGTACACTAACACAAACTCTCATATATTGTTAGGACAGCAAATCTGCCTGATTGTGTTCATTTTGGGGTAAAGTAAAAAAGGATTTTGTATTACTTCTTAGATATGAATCAGGAGGGCAAAATTCATAACTTGAGACATTTCATTACTTGAGACATTTTTCAGGCAACCAGCAACATTCCAAGTAGTGATGGTCGACTATATATATATATATATGAGGTATTAGACCTGTAAATATTTATGCTTATTTCGTTATCGCATATCAAACATGCGGTCATATATGAGTTATTATCCCAATAAATCATTTGCGCTTTGAACATTTTCCAATTATCTACATTTCGTGCAAACACCAGTACTCCATTCCATAACCTGCGGCGTTTTTTTTCAGTTTTTTTTCAGATTTTTCTGTGTTCTTTTGTTGTTGTTGTTGTTGTTGTTTTTTTGGTGTTTTTTTGGTGTTTTTTTTTTTTGGGGGGGGGGGGGCGGTATTCTAGGCAATACATATATAATTTTGATCTAGAATTCTGGGCCCCGGAAGGTCTACTAAAAATATGATAGTTCCATCTCAAACTGCATCGTAGAATCATGTCAACATATATATGTCAGTGATTATATATATATCACCTTTTTTTCAAGGTAGGATTATTTACCATTGTACGCTGTTTATCTATAGGCCTATATGCATGTCCATGTATGTCATATATGACTCCTTAATTATATCTAATTCATTATAGGCCAAAATTATCTCATTTTGCAACTCATTGCAATAAATTGAAAATAATTTGGATCAATCTTCAAACATTATATTTTGTGTACTTTATTATAATTACGTTGTTTGTACCTATACGGAAGATCATTCTTATGAGTGAGTATGGTTAATAAAAAAAAAAAAAAAAAAAAAAATATTGCAATAGTTGAAATATGGTACGTCAATCGACTTAACCACATGCAGTAACTCTTACCAATATCCCAAATAGGTAGACTTTCTAATGTGCAATTTAAAAATTTTGTTCAGACATACAATATAATTGATAAATTTGAATTCTTTATCAAATATTTTATCAGTAAGGAACCAAGAATAAATGAGGCGAGTTCCCTTGAATATCCAGAAGAATCTAATAAATTTATTTCTAATATCTTGCATTAATTCATCTCATATTATTACCATTTCATGTTCACTTTTCTCTCCCTTAAATCATCAATCCCAATCCCACCCCCAAATATGGCTGGAAGATCATGTAATTACGTGAAGTCATTAATAAAGAGAAAAAAAAAAAAAAAAAAAAAAAATGTGTGAGTGACGAAAATGGGGTCAGTGGCAAGGCAGGTTGGCTGATAGTCCCGATACATGACACTTGGTGGCAGCACCTGCTATAGGCTATGTACGTAGGGAACAACTATTTATTCAAAAATCATTCATGTGGGTAAGTTTATTTGATAAAATCCCTTTAGTTTCCAAAGGGAAGGATGTTTGTATGTTTCCATTATCTGAAATGTTAAAAAGGCACCAAGTAACAACTTTTTCCCTCCTCCTTTTGCCAACCCTGACAGGATTGGATATTAGACACCTTTTCTATAGCGACACGGCCTTCTAGGCAAGCCAGCATGGCCATCACTTACTCATACTTACCTGGCACAGGGGAGACCGTGATCGTGAAGGCGGTTCCCCCAGGGCGAGGCCCCTCCATTGCACTACGGTTGGGTTGACCCTTGCGATCATTCCAAATGTGAATGACTCGGGTGTGCAATTTTTGTTAGGGGGGGACTGCGTCCGCGCTATCCCCTGACTTTTGAACCAAAGTTAACACACAAATCCCTCATGCCTGCTGCATGGCGTGATATGATCATTGACATCATCTCTTCCCTGTATTCAGTTATAGCCATTCATTTGTGGTTTTATCAATTTGCTCTATGTTTGGTTCATTCTCGGATTATGTAATACAAACGAACCCATGGACAAACTGCTTAAGGAAATAAAAACCAGCAACGTAACCTTTACATTATGTATTTTTATATCGTATTCAAGGACATATTGCATTTTTTTTCGAAGCTAAGTGAATCCGTTTCAAGATGCTGATCTATATGCAAGCCCGGGTATGCAAGTCCATGTGCCAGTGTGTGGTCCCTTATATCTAATTCGCCATGGATCATAATAATTTTATCATGTTGTAAATCATTTTCAAGTGACTACTGATCGCTTTTATCTATAACCAAACTGAAACTGAACTTTCAATGTCAATTCTTTATCACTAAAGAACAAAAAAGAGACTAAAATGTAACAAGAGGCAGGACACAAATCGGTTCCCTGAAATCTCAAGTACCGTAAAACCCCTAATTTAAGCCGCACTCCAATTTAAGCCGCACCCTAACTTTTGGCTTTATCTGTCTATGGGCATATTTTCATAGAATATTTTCATGAATGCCATTGTATTCAAGGCTGTGCAAACCCCTAATTTAGGCCGCACCCTAAAAGTTGAGGCCTCATTGGTTCTAATTTATAAGACTAGCCGCGGCTTAAATTAGGGTTTTACGGTAGAATTTATTTTTATTTTTGTCTGGCATGGTTTTGTGAGGAAAATTGGGTCAGGGGCAGGGCAGCATGGTAGTACTGCTGCATTGCACTTGTGGGCACCACCTGCTATAGGTTATCAATATAGGGAACGACTGCTGATGACATAACTAGTCTAGCAGGTAAGATCTCGAACAAAATACCTTTAGTTTCCAAAGGAAGGCTGTCTTTATGTTTCTATTGTATGGAAAGTTAAATAACCATCAAATAAAGACTCTTATCCTACTCTTTTTGCCAACGTTGAGAGTAGTAGATCTTAGACACCTTTTCTGTAAAGCAACGGTCTCCTAGACTAGGTCACAGAGGCAAAACCTTAGCATACTTACCTGGTACAGGGGAGACCGTGATCGTGAAGGCGGTTCCCCCAGGGCGAGGCCCCTCCATTGCACTACGGTTGGGTTGACCCTTGCGATCATTCCAAATGTGAATGACTCGGGTGCGCAATTTTTGTTAGAGGGGGACTGCGTCCGCGCTATCCCCTGACTTTTAAATCAAAGAAAACGGCTTCCTCTCACCCACTAGAGATGTGACATGCCGTCTCTGTTTCTCTCTCCCTCCTTGGCTATTTGCTTGGCTGGTTTCTCGCTATCCAAATAAGTATTTGGCTGTTTGGTATATTATAGTGATTTATTAAGTTCCCAATACAAAATCTGCACATGACATATCAAAATTCGTACAATTAACTAAGCAAAGATGCGACGTTTGTACCCTTTTGAAATGACTCCCTTTACTGATTGTAATTCTACTACTTGCAAAAAAAATCTTTTTCATATTGTAGGAAGTAGTTATACAGTTTATATTGCCAATTCTAATTACTTAAACGGGAATGTATACAGTTTACATTATGGTGCCCCCTCCTCTTGCTATTATGTACACTGTCTGGATAAGTCCCTGCAATCTTCTAATCGTGTTGGTGTACAGTTATAAATACCACCAATCTTGCATTTGGCAATATAAATCTAAAACAAATCCATAAAATGTCCCTGTCCTCTCTCTTGTGATAAATGTATTATCTATATTGCGCTTTCCATCTTATTTTGCATGTACATATTTTTCTTAATGATTGTGTCAGAATTATTGATGTATAAACTGAAGCTTTAATCATACGAATCGGAAAATGGGATTTGTCTGAGATTTTAAGGCTTTTTAACATCAAAGTTCCCGAATTTATTACACCAGAATTTAGACAAAATTAATACATTAAAAAAGTAATTGCAAAGACTCGATAACAAATGACAGATCCATCGGTCTGCTTACTTGCATAACCAATTATATTATTAAACTGGGGCGGATCTAGGCACTCTCAATGAAGGGGGTCCTAATCAGCTATAATGTAACAGTTTTTCGGAGCTTCCTCTGGGTGCTCAAGTTATAAATCATCTCATTAATCCATCATGCCATTTTTATGGCTAGTAAGGTTAGTCTTAAGAACAAATATGTATATTGCCCGCTCTGCTGATCTCGAAGATGACCGGGTGGAAAATCGGATATGCAGAACCCATTTACCCAATAAAAATGAAAATTAGGCCATAATAATAAAAAAAAATGTGAAAATAATAAATATAAAAAATCGATGGTTGGTGAAAGAAAATGAAGGGTGGGATGGGAGCGGGTGGCAGTCGCCTGTGCCCCCCCCCCCCCCCCCCACACACACACACCACCCCCGACTAAATTCGCCACTGAATCTGAGCAGTGCGAAAGCTCCCTATTCGAAGAAAAGTCCTGAAAGCTATCCATCAACGACATGTCACCATAGGTGGACGCGCCGCGACAAGTCATCTGAGGGGACGGGTGTCATCTGGCTTTAACAAGGGCGGATTAAGGGTTTAACACGGAAAACTGGTGCGGCTTTAGGGGGAGGGGCGTGCACGTTGCACGCCACTATTTTGGCCAAAATTTTATTTTTGTTAATCTAAAATTCCTGCACCCGCAGGGTGCGGCCCAAAATTTTGCTATAGCCCCCCACCCCCTTTTTTCTCAAATTCCTGGATCCGCTCTGGAAAAATAAAGATGGTGTTAGAAATTAACGGCGTTAGCATGCCCATATAGAAGTAGTTCCTTCATTGACCCCTGAAATTGTACGGTATTTTAACAAATAGGTTTGTTTTTATATGATGTCCAATTATCATTCAACCAACCTTGCAATTCAACCCACCCTCGTGTCCAGAAAGCTAGGCGTCTATATCAAAAAGGGTTCCGGTGCAACGTTTATCTGCCTCAGTGTCTTAATGATTTGATCTTCTAATGTATATTACTGTAGTACGTTAAGTCCAATATTTTGCCAGCATCGTCTTTTGTAATTGTCTATCCACAAACATAAATATTTTGATACATGTTAAAATGTTTGTCTTAGAGGTACCCGAGGGACGCCGCTCCCCTTTTTATCCCCAAATATTATGTTTCATTGCACAGCGGAGCATGTGCCCCTGTATTTATTGGCTTAACTTTGAAACAATTGAAGTGATGTTTTGAATAAAGCTTTAATTCTTGTACGCACTGGTTATTGGGATAAGGCAGAGTTTGAAGTTTATAGATTTAAGGAAGAAGCATGAGTCCATGTCCCTCTACCTTTAACGGGAAAAAGTTTTCGATATTAATGCATGTTAAATCTAAATTTATCAAACAGCTTGAAAACAGACAATTGAATAATCATCCATCTATATTATTAAAAGCCCTATAAGAAAAACTGTGAAGCTTTTAAAGGGGAATTAAGGGATTTTTCAAAGGGGATGAGGCGCACAAATAATTAAGGTTATCAAAAAGCATTAAACAGATAATTGAATGATTATCCATCTATACTATAAAAAGCCCTTTAAGAAAAAATGTGTGAAACTTTTAAATGGGAATTAAGGAACTTTCCTAAGGGGACGGGATGCAAATAATTTAGGCTACAAACACAAAAACACAATTTCACTATTTTTTTTGGTGGGCCAAAAATAGCCTCCTTCCTTTATCCGCAATCACACCCCAAAAATTTAAGGACCCCCCCCACCCCCCCCCCCCCCCCCCCCCGCCCCCGGACGCGGCTTTCCCGACCTATCGTCGACGGACGCGCCCAGACCCGTCGGCCCTTACCAGTGACGTCATCCTAGCGTCTCGGTCTGAGCGCACCAATCAGCGTCCAGCAAACACCCCACGTGACGCGACCCGGCGTTCCTCATGTTAATGTGATATAAACAGCCGGCCGGCTACCTCCCCCACCCACTCCCCCCTACTACTACCCACCACCACGTACGTGCTTGCAGAGAAACCCTTCCACTCCTCTCTCCACTCCCTCCCTTCTACCACCGACAACAAACTACTACAGATCAACCAGACAATCATGGCGTCCAGCAAGCCTGATCTTTCCCGTGCAGGAACCATGGAAGTCACTGCCAAGGTGAGGATTTATTTTTCGGTGGATTATTCGGGATTTTCCTTGGATTTTTGGGCTGCATTTTGTGGGTAGCGGTGCCCCGCCTACTTTGAGTGTGACGTCCACGGCCCTCGCGCAAAATAGGCTTGTAATTTTCGGTGGATCCTTTCTTGATTTCCGGCTTGCAGGCTTGGTGAATGACCGCCTGGCTGCACAGACCGGTCAAGACCTAGATAATTTTCCAGGCCTTCCATGTTGGCAATATATATCTCCGTATAAATTCTATATCAGACCATAAAGTAGTGATTGCACCACAAAATTTTCACTGACGCTCGATCTCATAGGGGCCTATACCATAGCCCCTGCAATTCCTTCCAAGTATTATTTGGCAAATTTATTTTTAAACAATCCTACTGTGCTATAGAATCTTTACACAATGGTCTGGCCACAATGTCAATGGGGAAGGGATACAGCTAACCTAGATCCGGAAATAGCATGCATGATATTTTAAGCTAGTGCACCCTCTATACAATAGTTCAGCTTTAAGTACAAGTTAGAATATACAGACACCCAGGGCATGCATGCATTGGCCCGGTGGCGTGGGTCTTTCCAGTCGTGTGAACTTGTCCCTGCCTGTCCCCAGGAGAAAACACTGGAGAGCGTCACACACGCTGAGTTTACACAATGTTTGTATAATATCAAAGGCGACAGATTATACATTATATCTGTTACAACGTTAAAAGCGGTTTCTGAAATCACCGTTGCATATCTTTACTTTGCATTGCATGCATTGTGTACCTTTGCAATTGCACTCCTAATACAAATTACAACTAGGCTATATATAATTATGTTAACTGAGTTGTTGATATGATAGGTTATATGATAGGCCTATATAGACCTGCAGACGTAGCTGCAGTAGTTGAAAACAACTTTTTTTTCAAAGTGATATTGTTGTTATTATGGCGTCTTATGCATTGTATCGCCATACCATATAGCCATAGGGGCATTCCGTACACATACACACATGTATATAATTATGCATACATGGTATAGTATGCAATGTATTACAGTGATACTCTGATAAATACATACACATTGATTATAATATTGTATATAGAAGATACCACAATAGCTTTATTTAGTTGTGCCCTCCATAAACGACGCTATCTGTGTATGATTGTGGGATTATGATATGAACTGATAACACTTCCTGTATCACCTTTGATCATGATGTTATGGTAACCTTTAGCAATACCCTGAATACAGAATGAAAAAAAAACCTTGTAGTGTGCTGCTTGGTTGGCGGGTCACAGGCATCTAACAATAGCCTGACCCCCACAGCAGTAGTAGTAGTAATGTTAGGGATAGTAAGTAACAGTAGGGGGAGGCACTAAGCCCTGTAGAACCCTACCTATTTATATTCATATAACATTTATATGATACATGATATGGAGTAACCAAATTTACAACATTATGCATTATTATTGATTTATTAAAACAATATGTTTATATATACCGTCAGAAATGCTAGACCCATCCCTATTGCGGTTCGCAATATGACATAACAGAAGGCCGCGTGCATGTTATGCGATGATTATATAGGCCCTAACCATAAACTCAACCTATAACACAAGTGCATATCATTACATAATGAAATTATAATTGGTCAGGTTTACTTCATGGGTCGGCTGCATTAATATTTAACCATTGTGTAACCTGTTAAGAACACACGTGTGTTATCCTTAAGCTTAATTTCAGGCAATTTCATGGCAGAGTGTGTATATGTAATGTCACTTTGTAATTGTCAAAGAACGTTATTTGCTCCACGGTAAACTATATATATATATATATATATATATATATATATATATATATATATATATATATAGTTATCATGCTGCATGGTTACCATTGAGCAATTGCAATTGCTCCCCATATGTCAATACCTTATATATCAAATCACATATGGGCCAAAAGAGTACTATAAGAGACCAATACAAGGCAATTGGCAATGGGAAGGGGAGGCATAATATTTTTATTCTTTATTTTAAGTTGTTTTTATTTTGGTTATTGGGTTCAGTAGTAACACACTTCGAATCCCTCTAATTTCCCCCTTGAGTCATGATCAGTCCATGTGGTATGTTGATATATGGAATGAGATCGGGAGGTGGGGGTGGTCATGGGTTGTGTGTGTGATGGTGGTTGGGTGGGGGGGGGGGGGGGGGTTGACCTGACCTAGTTTACCTGGAGGGCGGCGGTTCTGATCCGACCACACCTGGAGGAGCCTCCAGGCCGGCGAATAGACTGTAATTATGTCCAAGTCCACTAGGTGATCAAACAATTAAGCAAGAGGTATCTAGGTCATGGAAGGACTACAAGGCCAACGGGTCGATGCTCGGCATACAACATGCATGCATGCACACCCCCATACCAGTTAAAAGGATGTATATTCCACTAGCCGATTTTACTAGCGATTTTTGAAAATCGCAAGAATGAATAAGCGATTACCATAGATATGTTATATAACATTTGAAAGGATTTCGAATTATCTTTCAAATGATATGTAATATGCATGGGTCCTTGTACACTGAAAACCTATCTTGTCCTAAACTCGTCAAATACTTGTCAGTTTGACGAGTTTAGCCTCGTCAAGCCCTTTTTAGAGTTTTTGACGAGTTTTGAATTGTCAAATTGTCAAAGAGTAGTCAAAAACTCGTCACAAACCTTGTCAAATCATAGAGGGCGCTTAAGTTAGTTTTTCTCATTCTAGGGTAATGCATTTACAAAACATGCCTACATTTATCCTTCTGAAGGGTTATTTAATAAAAATTAGTATAGATCATCATGGTAAAAACAAGGTTTCATTGTAACATCACATATTAGTCTGATTTTATTTCTGTATGTTTGTAAAATATTAATACAATGAAAAACGTTTCATTAAAACACCTTTTTTGTATGCAGAGAATGTTTAAGAGGAAGCAAGAGCATTGCCTCATCATTGTGAATAATACATGTGATCTGCAATTGCATTATACCATATGGAATCTATTGCAAAAATACTTTGCATAACTCATCCTAGACCACGGATGGTGATGTCACTCTGGTGCACGGGAAGGATTGGGCAGAAAGGGGCAGAAGGGCAGCTTCTCTAGCATAACCAGTCTTTGATCGGCTGACTAGTTTTTGACCAGTTAGCCAATTTTTGACTAGTTTTTGACGAGGTGGCAACCTCAAACTCGTTGGTTTTGCCATCGTCACTTTGACAAGGCTACACTTGTCAATTTGACAAGTATTTGACGAGGCTGTGTTTTCAGTGTAGTATTTCTCACAGAAACTTAAAAAATAGCTAATCAATGGCAGTCAAAATCGGCTAGTGGAATACAGGTCCTCCCTTAGTACTCCGGATAGATCTAGGTTCTACAAGTGCTCTATAGAATAGTAGTGTTTGCAATGTGTTTGTATCACCCTAGCAACCACGTGAATGAGCTCGCGTGGAACTATTAGAAAAATGGCCGCGGCCATGCATTGTCATTGGCATATAATTCAAACACAGAAGTCTAGTAACAATCTTATTCACAAATGCTAATGAATTGCGTTCCAATGGCTCTGCCACAATGTTGTCTTTATACTTTATGGTATATATAGAGTAGTATATAATATTACAATTTAGCAATACAGGCCTTAATACTCTCAGCAATATAACTATTGTTACGGAAGTGTTTATAGATAGGCCTACTCGGGAAGTTTGCAGTTGCTTTCAGGTCATTTTGGTACGTTTCGTCTTTTGCATGGCGATGAAAGCATGACCTCATTTTAGAAATTGCTGAATAGTCTCACTTGCCAAGTAGCACATACATGTACACTTGGGGCCACACACTGCTCTGTCTTTCCTAACCAACATGTTCATTCTTCGGATTCGACTATATTTCCATGGATGTTGCAATGACAATTATAAAAAGACATTTGACGTAGGCCTTATTGATTGTGGAAACGAAATAACGATTATTAGATGGGGTATGTAATTATAAAATCTATTACTCCCAACAGCTTTTGGACTTCCCTATATCTATTAGGCGAATCCTATGATGAAAGATGAAAGAGCCAATTGGTAAATTACAATACAAGGCAGTGGTCCACTCTTAGGGTCACCGGAACTACATTGTTTATTACCGGAACAAGTTTTTGTTGCAATCTAGAGAAATCCGTTCTAATTCTCATAGATATCAAATATAACTCATATATGTTAATTAAGTATTCAATTAAAGTAAAACGTCTTAGGCCTTAATGATTCGTTAGCATTTCTCACGCCAATTATTTATCTCAAGTGTCTCGTTCAAATACGTTTGAAACTGCAAATTATGATAGTAGTATATGAAAATTGGGATTATAATCAGGTAGAATATCTAATATTACTAAGTTATTATGATATTTTTTATTCATACATAAAGCACTTCGGGATGATACATATCCCTCACTGCACGAAAAATGTCATATCTTAAAGGAACCCTGGGTTTTGTAAATTTGGCCATTAAGGTACATTAAAGGTCATGGAGAAATATCGTAAAGATGACCTTTCCAGAATTTTAAAGGTCACCTGCAAGACTCTTGTAAAGGTCTTATAAAAATGTTATAAAGATGACCTTCCCATATATTACCATTGCCTACTGCTATTCAATTATATATACACTCACTAAATACAACCTTCTTATGTCCATCCCCAGGAGGGCACCACTTTCCTGAGCAAGAACCTGACCGACTGGAAGAAGCCCTACCTGATGCCCGAGGCTGAGGAGGGTGACGAGGACGTGGAGGAGGACGAGGCTAACGACGACCAGGAGGACGCTGAGGACTCTCCTCCAGAGGCCCCTCCCACCAAGAAGGCCAGGATGTCAAAGGCCACCACTATGGTCGGCACGGCCAAGGTAAGAATACGATTAAAAATATGACCTTTGGTTAGCTTTACTTCGTTTGTAGGGCCATTAAAGTTCATGAATGGTATAGACGTTGTGCAGATGACGTCATTTCTCTGAAAATTAAGATTATAAATATTATTCATTCTAAAAGATTCAGAAGACATATTTTAGAAAGAAATACTTTGTAATAACTATTTTAATCACAATATATAATTTTGATCATTTAGATTTAATAAATTCATGTTATTATTATAGCCACGTGGTACTCAAAACCACGTGGTGATCACCAAAATCTGGTCACGTGACCGCATATGCACAAGGTCTATAGAATACATACACACCTTTGCTATATGTTACCATGCCTTTCTAGAAACTTTCTCTCGAAATTACTTGAGAGAATCAATGATTCCATTTCCGAAATGTTGGATTCAGGCCAAAGTCAAATTAGTGGTACAAAAATAATTATGATATGTATGAATAACTATGCACATGTAACAATGCTCTATTAATCTTGACGTGCAATCTTATACCTATAAAAATTGATTTACGTAGATGTTTTTCGAGTGTACTAATTTTGCAAATTTGAAACAAATTTCAAAGAGAAATACAACATGTAGGCTTACAGAAATAGAAATAAATATATTATTATATGTCAATTTCTATATAATTTTAGAAATTGTATACTCTGGATATAAAATGTCACATGGAATGATATCTTAATCATCATGAGTTGCATGGAAATTTATGGTACATAATTGTACCCTGTACATAAGTGGAGAGCAATAGCGTGTCATTGGTATAGACTGCAATGCATATTGCTTAGTCAATACAGTTGTAATAGTAATTTGATAAAGGTGACGATAATTTACAATTAAAGCTTTGAATAAGTTGCCTGTCTCCAATGAGAGATTTCCTTTAAAAAATATGATTGCAGGCCTAGTGACATTTGTTTATTAGTGCTGTGTCTGGATATTCCATTCCCCCTCCACTCTTACTTCAATTCCAATGTCTCCCAATCTATTTAACATAAACTTGTATTCATATATGCAGGAGGCTAAAGGTTTGTTGGGCGGGGAGAAGTTGGCCGACACCCGCCAGGAGACCAAGTTACAGAAGCAGCGCCGGGCCAGCAAACTAAAGAGGGCCTCCACCATGGCCAAGGCCAAGCAAGAAGGTCAGTACGCTTTTACATAATTAGGCCCCTATAATAAGTATTTTATTAACATTAAGAAGGTCATTGAAAAAAGAAGGGCCCTAAAATTAGAAATAAAATTCTGGGATCTGTAGATGCCTTGGAATATGTATTACAAGAAGGTAATTACAAATCTATGGCCATGTGTCACACAGTTTTGGCACGTTGATTCATTTTATGCTCTAGCTAAATCTTATCATATGGCTCAGATATTTATTAAATAGCTATCGGTTCGTAGAAGCTCTCATTTTATCTTAAGTATATATATATATGGTGCATTATAAGTGATTAAATGGGTTGAGGTTTTTGGTTAGTGAATGGCCTTTCCGTCTCTTGTTGGATTTATTGTTTTCAAAAAAGTACTTAGTCTGTCAAGAGAAGTCCTTCCCGTAATTATAATTAGGGCTATATGTAGTTATTCATCACTTTACCTATTGGGCTATAGTGAGAGATCTAGACAGACATTTACAAAAAGCTTTGTCCCTAATATTTCCTTTTTTTTAAAGTGCCAAACTGTTGAAGACAAATTCCAATCTTATTTGAACCATTTGTACTGACAATCGATATGATCTTAATTTTCCAAATCTTTCAATAATAATTATTGTTTAAGTCAATTTAAGTGATACATTATATTAATATCTAGTCATCCATTCATTTCAACAGCTGAGGCAGTTTATGGTGGCGACCTTGACCTTACCGAAGGACGCAGTCTGAGGAAAAGGGCTGCTTCTGTCGAGGAGAAAAAGACGAAAAAACCCGCCATGAAGAAGGCTGGAACCATGGTCGCCACGGCTAAGGTACGCGGGAGAAAGATCATCCATTTATCATTCTCGTCTAGTTTTATATTTTCTCATAATCTCCCAGTGAAATAACAAAAATGTTCTTATTGTAAATATTTAGTTCATTAATTACAGCAATAAGTTGTAATGCAGTTATATTTTAGTGGTATAGTAATTACAGTATTAGTAAGGGAGTTGGTGATTCAAATTTTAAATTGTGATAATACTCAAAGGATATACAATCTTACTTGTTTGAATAAAAGTTAATAGTTTAATAAAATATCCGAATCATTGTGCAAGATTTGTCTAAATTTAAGAAGACCCTGGTAAAACGCCTGCATGTACAACAAGAACATCATAATAATAGTTGTTCGTAATGCGAGACAATGTGTTTATCATCAAAGTAACCATTACCATATGAATAAGCATCTAAATTTGAACTCTCCTTTGACTGATCGATCCACAACTGAAATCATAACATTGAAATAATATTTAACGCAATTTTTCCATTTTAACTCTTATTATCCTAATTAATAATTGTTTCTTAATTCTTTTTCAGGAAGGAAAAGCTTACCTAAAGAGGACAAAGAAGGCCAAGGGAGGGAAGAAGGGAAAGGGCAAGGGGAAGAAGTAGAGTGCAGCAGAAAAAAAAACACAAAACAGTTTCACAGTCCAGCCTGGTGGTTGGGTGCCTGTCATTCATCTCAACAAACATTGGGTGTTTTTATTCACATTGTCCGGCAGCTGCGAGTCTGACCTTATAACATAGTCATAGCATTTGGAGTAGGTGTGGAGTACAAGTTGTCTATTATATTACAATGTAGACGTGTTCAAAATGATCCAGTATGAGGCAAGAGTTTGTTTTTGTTATTTCTCACATGTACATGTTATATTATGATGTTATACGGAAATTAGGTCTTTTGGTCACATTTTTGTCATGATTTGCTGCGTGCATCATTTATCCACTGAAATCATGTTGAAAATCAGGAAAGAGTTTATCGAAAGAGATTACGATCATCAAGTCCCAGTTTATTCAGCGTGGATTTATTCTTACTTTTTGTACTTTCTTCTGGGGAAAATTGTTATGGATGCTGGTACATACATGCTTGAATTATATATATATATAAAAAGAGATTGATAAACACAAATCTGGATGTTGAATTTGTGTATTTTAAGTCTAAATAACGAAACCACTCGTGTTCTACTTCGTCACTTAAAATGCTAATTAAGATTTTTGAATCTCTAGGATTTATCACTTATTAGGTCATATAAAGTATCAAGTTTTCATCGGAAAACTGACTGTTAATTTTGTAAACTAACAAAAGAAAATGTGAAATTGGAAGGGAAATAATAAAAGAAAACGTATAATAAAATCAAATGTAGCCGTGCCTTCTAACATCTTCAGATGGATATATATGCTTCAGGCTTAACCAATGAGAATGAGTGACGACCCATTTAGTAATGTGATGTTCGTGTATATGTGATACCTATTAAATGTGATTACGTTTGGAATGGTCACGAGTTATTATCATGATATGGTTTACTTACACCAATTTGTTAGGATTTATACTTTTTTTTAAAGAATTTACGAAAGCAAAAACTGTTTTTATGTATGAACGTAAGTTCGGAATTTGACTAAAGATGCTTGATATTTGTAAGCGAGTCTTGTCTGATATCTATTATGAGATTTATGCAAGTTAGGATCGATTTGGGTATTATGTAGTATCTATAATAAAGTTCCTACCATTTCATCACACTACTTTCTTGATGCGTTATCATTAAATTTAGGTTTTCACAATCTATCAATTTTGAAGACCATTACAATGCCGCAGGAACGTTTGACATGAAAGTGTAGCTGCATTAATTAATCGAAAAAAAGATTCTGGTTGATACAATGCAATCCATAAAGACCATATTCCGCTTTGAGGTGTTTTGCTTGTGGTGGCTATTTTATCATCATCACCGCAGTAAAATAGGCACCGCGAGGTGGTATATACAGATATCCTTGCCTTGGTACTTGCGTTGACCAAACACAAGTACCAATGCAAAAAAGATCACTGCAAATGGTTACCCACCGCATTGTGGAATATGGCCTTAACGTCGTCTTTTTTAACATTTTCTGAAATTACAAAAAACGGAATGAGGATTTAAAATGTCATTTTTATTTTGTGTAGACTGACCATTCGACCATAATATTAGAGAATTTATATAAGACATTTCGCATTCCTATTCATACCAAAAAGTTTCTGGTATAAAATTCCGTATAAAAAGATAACATATTTGCAATGTGTGTGCAATATGTGCCATGTAAGAGGTGCACTTAATCATAAAGCAAAATATAAAAAAATATTGCATACATTCATACATTCCATATTTTCCGACAATAAGTCAGTGTGCTATTAGATATTCAGTCTCATCTGAATATTAATTAAAGCAACCAGGAAAACTTCATATAAATAAGCGTTTGTCTATCGATATAACTGACAAAGATTGGTTTTGCTTAAAAATAGTTATCAGCTACCGCTTTCGTCTAAAAATTATTTTTACCTGACTCCTGCATATTTTTTTTTATTTTTTTTTTTTTATTGCTGATTCCAGTATTACACTAGTTCTTCCATCAGACAGGTTGCATATAGTCAATAGCAAATTATAGTATTTAGATGATTCACAATATAACATAATACACACAGAATAACATAGTATGATCCTCAAAATATATACATTGTACAGATTAACAATTCATACAATATGTATAATAATATAATAAGATATGACACATGAAGGTCACAACCAAATTGTTATGTAGATTTACCAAACTTATACTTGGTGATTTCATTTTTGAATACATATTTATCCCTAGCCGTTTGGATACTAACAGGTAATTCATTCCAGACACGCACCCCTCGATAGTACGGACTTGAATGAATTTTTGATAATTTAGTTAAGTACACCCGTTTTTCATCTTTACTTTGTGTCTACTACGTAGTATAACATCAGGTCTATTTAGATCAAGATTAGTATCAGTCTTGCTATGTTGATACATCATTTTTGCAAGATTTCGTTTCCTACGAATTTTTAGGTCTTCAATACCGTATCTATTTTGCAGATTTACAATTTTCTCCCGTTTTTCAGCATCTTTACAATATTCAATTCGCCGTAAGGCCTTATTTTGTAAAGCACATATCTTATTTACATTCTCAATTTTCCCAGAGTCAACAACAAAATCAATGTAGTCAAAGTGAGGCCTTATCATAGTTTTGTATATACGACACGCAGTATTATCAGAAATAAATCTCCTTATTTTTGTTAAAATACCAATTTTTGTGTTTGCCTTTTTCCATATTTTATCAATATATTTATCCATCTCCAAGTTCTCATCTAATACCATACCTAGGTATTCATATTGATGTACACGTGCTAGTTTACATGAGCCAATATTCAAATCTAAACTATTTTGATTATCATTTTGGCGAACTAACATATATTTTGTCTTTTTTAAGTTAATACACAATTTATTCAGAGTACACCAGTCATAAATAATATCTAGTGATTTTTGAAGATTAGCAATCACAGATGATGCTGTATCAGCACTCTCAACTATACAAGTATCGTCTGCATACATATACAGTGATTCATTTTTTTCCAGTAATTGAAAAATATCGTTTACATATAGTATAAAAATCAAAGGTCCAAGAATTGAACCTTGAGCGGTTCCATATTGTACATTTCTGTCCACAGATTTAAATTCATCAATAACAGTGTGCTGTCTGCGATTTGAGATATAACTTTTCATGAATTTTAAAGACATATCATCTAGACCATACAACTTTAATTTGTTGATCAGTATTGCGTGATCAATTGTGTCGAACGCACGTGAAAAGTCGATAAACACACAACCTGAACACATCTTTTTATTCCAATTCTCAAAAAGTGATTTAAGAACATCAAAAACTGCCATAGATGTACTTTTATCTGATCTAAATCCATACTGTTTAATATTTAATAAGGCATTATCTTCTAGATAGTTGTATAATTGAGTATGATATACACAGCATATATACAGATATTAAACCATATTTCCTGTTATCTTTTACTTATTAACATAAAATATTGACAGCTATATAAAAATAGTGTTATCAATATAATTATAAAACAAACTGTGTACAAATTAAAACAATCAATGCATGTTCAACATGCAAAACATAATCCCTAAAAGGATACAACTGGCCTATTTTCCACCTGGAGAACTTCATAAGAACGACCCTATCATCGACAGTGTTAGGATTATGATTTCATAAGGTTACAATCAAGCAAATGCATATCTCTGCATGACATGCATGCATGCTGCAATGCATGTCAACTCTGTGTTGACATGAATGTATACTTATACGTTAGTCAAATAAACAATCTTGAATCTTGAATCTCTATCACTTTGCATGTTGTGGTAGTATAGGCTCAAATAAGAAGAGACAAGTTCTTGTTGGTTTTCGTTATATACGTTAGTATCAGACCAACGTTTTTTCACCTACATTATTTTTTTATAATTATTAATCATAAAGCCTGCCACAACATCTATTGGTTCGGATTGATATGTATACCGGGATACATTGTAAATTGAAAGAAAATACAAGAATTTCTTTCAAAATAAATAACCAACTCAAAATAAGCCGATCTTGGTTTTCCTAGCGTGTCATATTATCTAGAAAACAAATACCAGAAGAAAAATACCTCTGGCTTGTATTCTATCAGCATAAAAAACACAAATTCACAAGTTCCGCAGATCAGGAAAATTTCATTTTTGAATTTCCTGTGTTTTCCTTTCCCTGAGATTTCCCTGTCCCACAGTAATTTTTCCCTGTGTCCCAGAATAAATTTGGACAACCCAACAACACAAAATCAAATCCATAATATTTTGAGAATAAGAAATTTCAGAACCTTGCCAAATGGAATTCTCTGCGTTTTCCCTGTGATTTGGTAACGTTTTCAAATTCCCTTTATTTTCCCAGTCAGGGATTATTTTTGCCATTTTCCCTTTTTCCCTGTGCTGTGGGGGCCCTGTTTATGAGACCTAACCATTACGACATGCCAAATGATCCCAACCTCTTCATATTTAAACGAATGAGTTTTTGCAAGACGAGCTAACCCCAACATTTGATAACGCGTAAGGCATATCTTCTAAACAAAAATCAATTTGTTACATCATAGTATAATTATTGCATTTAGGCATAAACATGCCATATTATACACAACCTTCAAAAATTGGTTCTTATCAAAATAAAAAAATTATCACAGGTCACTTTTGTGTGTAACTCAGATATCATGGCACATTATATACTTTTTCATGGCAGGAGGCAGGGGGAGGTGTTCTACGTACTTTGGCTGTCGCATGCCAAATTTAGACCTGAGCGTTTTCCGCACCTGCCACTTTAACGACTGCGGTTTCTTGACAAAATCCAAAATGTCTTTATAACAATCCACCACTGCCACCAAAGATGGCACATGCTGTTCTGTTTGTTGAAAATGTTCTTTCTCAATGTCCTGTGACTCAACCAACAGAGTGTTCATCATATCTACGTTCTGCTTGGTCACGACGCACCCCGAATGCACCAGAACCGCAGCAACCTGCTCGACGCGATCCTCAAGGGCTATTGCGAGTAAACTCAGCGGCAGCCCCACTTTCCGACTCCTATGATACCGCTGAAATTTCTGGTCCACGTCGGCGCCGTTGCGGATGAGCCAGCGGACTGCGGGCAAACTGTCATCAGATGTGACGGCCGTTAAAAGCGGCGTTAAATGACTGTACTGGTGATAGAACGCCCCGCCGGTGAGCAGGTCCACGTCGGCGCCGTGTTTGGCGAGGAGCTCCAGCCCACGGAGGTCCCCGCGACAGCCCTCGGCACAAAGGTGGAGCGGTGGGAGCGAGTCGTCTTGTGGTCGATTTGGATCAGCCCCTGACTCCAGGAGCATTTCCATTAGGCGTAAGGCAGTCGCTCGCACCTCCTCGGTTTTGTCTTGTAACTCCTCCGGGTTGAGCTGGTGTGCATTGGGAATCTGCAGCACAAGGGTGGAGAGACTCGGATAATTTGATATTTGAGTTTAATGTAGGCAATGCTATACTGAGGAGGCCGGCCTGGCCGTGGGTTCCGCCACGGGTTAAAAAATGTGCATTTCTTATTAATATTTTTCTTTTTAAATTGTCTTGAATTATCATTTCTTATTGAAACAGTGAATATTTCCTGTTGAAAAAGTTTCGACATTTTAGTCTACACATTCTTTTCTATATTGATTTTCTGTATAAAGTGCCTTATACATTCACCTATATTTTAAGAAATCTAGACCAGGCTTCTTGAATAGATTAAATGCTGGCGAAGTAGGTAGTATGTAGACCAAGAATCTCATGTTAAAAACTTTGCTACATATAAAAATAGATTATACCCCCTTCATAATGTGTATTAATAGACTATTTCTGTAAAAAAAGAAACTTACGTGCAAGATTGACAGAGGTGATAAGGTTAGTAAGAAAATAATATTTTTTGTATGAATTTTTGAAATTCTATAATTTTTTCATTTGTTAAATTAAAAAGAAATATGAGCAGAAAATCAAGATTGAATTGTACCTTTAGAAATAAATAAATGAATAAATAAATGAATAAATAAATACATGAATAAATAAATAAATAAATAAAATAAATTGTACCTTTAAAAGTGGGTTGATGAACACCTCCACGGCGTCCTGGAGGGGCATGCCGGCCGAATCCTGCTCGGTCATCTGAGCTCCGTGCTCCAGTAACAACTTGAGGACTGGGAAACTGAAGTAGGTGGTGGCCAGACTGAACGGGGTGCTCCCCCCTTCTGGGTCTACGGCAGACGGGTCGGCGCCAGCCTCTAGTAGGAGCTTGACCATAGGGACACTGGCGTAGCAGCAGGCGTGCATGAGGGGGGTGTAGGAGGTGTCTTTGTAGTGTAGATGGGGGGATACCTGTGGTGGAGAGATGGATGGAGGTTAGAGAGGAAGTGTACGAATAAAGGATTCATATTTAATAAAGAATCTTTATTTAATAAAGGATTTTTTTTTTTTTTTTTTTAAATATTTTTCACTGGATGTGCATCTGTTTTCCTGCACCACCCAGCAGAGATCCTTAACATACACAGCTGTGACGGATTCGGAGTCCGTAGGTATGAATTGTAAATTTAATAAGGATCTTTAGTGACTGCTAGGCTAGACGTGATTAATTAGCAGAGCGAATTAGGAAATAGCAATGAACAAGGTGATTAAGTTTGGACATAAATAAATATAGTAAATATCGGTGACCAGCTTAGATTCTATCAAATCTTTCTATAACTATGTCTGGTATGGCATGGAAATGTCCGATAGAATTAATTCTTAAATTTTGGACAATAATAATGTCCGCCTTTTCAGAAAGTTTGTTCAATGATACATTGGAATAACATTGGAATAACATCAATTTGACATGAAAATTACCCAGGTAAAATTATCTTCTGAATAAGCAGATGAACCAGTTAAGCAATTAGACCTATCCACTTTGCCAGCTAGCCCACCCCTTATTTCTATGATATCAACATTTTCAGAAAAATGTCCATCATACTTGTCCTATTACTATTACCCAAAACTAAACTTTATAAGCTTTTACTTTCAATATGATGTTAAACATGTAGCTGTAGGACTGGAAAGCAAAAATGGCATTTTCCCATAGGGAACAGTGTTAAAGCACTTCAGCTTTGCCTACAATTTCCTACCCTGAAATCACAAAAACATACCTTATTTTGGTTAACCTGAAATGGAGGTAATTACCTAATTGAGAGAAAATAATAAATCATCCTCATTTATCAACACCTTATTGACTTGGAAAACACAAGTACTAACTCATTCAATCAGATTTATGTCAGTGCCTGACTTTGCAAAAACTGCAATTGTGTCCGACCTCTGTATCATGCCAGCAATACATCCCAAAGTGGACAGGTCTATTATGATAACGTTAACAGCTGGATATATGATTGTTCCACTGCTTGTGTCAGTATTTGTATCAATCCATATTTTGTATGTATATATAGCAAATTCAATAATTGCATTAGTGTTGGGGGGAATGAATGTATGATGTACTGTAGTCTCCAAGTTGAGTCAATATAATGTGATTATATTTAGTCATTCAAGGGAACCTTGCACATATTTGTAGGATGAATACGTTTGAATGAAAATCTTTGAGCATGTTGTTCACCTAAGGAACTAATGATGCTAGAAATTTCTTAAGAATATTCCACATGTAAACAGAGTTGCAAGAGTTTAAAATTTGGCCTATTTTATGTATTTTTAAGGGAAACCCCCAAATTTGTGACATAGCAAGGACTAATTAGGAATCCCCAGGTTTCCATAAAAAGGGAATCCCCAACTCTCAAAAACTAAAAAAAGCATTTCATTAAGCCCAATGCAGGCTATTATTAATTGTATTTTTTACTTACCTAAATTCATTCAATTATATGGGATTCCCAAGTTATTTTGAAAGGAAATTCCCATCATAACGACGTAGCAAGGGGAGTACTAGAAGGTCCAGAATCTAGGGAATCTCCTTTTTATTTCCTTTCCTAGATAATTGACTTTTATCAAGACACTTTGCCTTTTCTTCTTATGAAATATTTTCTAAATACATAGGTGAAGTGAAATAGACAAAAATATCAACTTATACATTTTTATGCAAGTTTTCCTTTAATCAATCTCATGTAAGTAGCATATGAATAAGGACGCAGCAGCAGGCTTGATATTTATAACCTAAATGTGAATTTATAACATGCATTGAATATGAAATGAATATTTGGGAGGCCTGCGTAACACTTGATTTAAAGCAGGGTCGAGGTACTTTCAAGATTTGATTTCATGTAAAATCAAGTGAGTTCTATACCAGTCCTTGACGATAATTCCCTTTTTTATGAGGTTCCCGTTATAGAGTGAGTGAGTGTTGGTTGTTTTACGCCGTACCGACAGCCAGGGTCATTTTCACGGCGAAAACCAGTTGGGACGAATTCTGTCTTTGGTGATCGAATCTATGAGATGGAGGTGACAGGGCGGGCAAACAGCAGGGGATCAAAACCCAGCAATCATTTTTGCTGTACCTCATCCCTTAGTGGACCAAGCACTGACCGGGAATTGAACCCAAAGATACACTTGGTCAGTGCAGGGTCCCCCCTATCGTCGCCTCGTACGATCAGCAGGGGCTACTGAGGGCCTATTCTTACCCGGACCCCCACGGGGCTCCAGTTATAGATGCTGGGTTCGTTGGACTAACTATGACAACAAAATTACCCACCCTGAGGTTCCAGCCATTGACATCTTGTTTGTTTGACTTATCATTTTAGCAAAACTACTGAGCCTGAGGTTCCAGTCATTGACGTCTAGTTTGTTTGACTAACTTTGACAGCAAACCTACTCAGCCTGAGGTTCCAGCCATTGACATCTGGTTCATTTGACTTATTATTTTAGTAAAACTACTCAGCCTGAGGTTCCAGCCATTGATGTCTGGTTCATTTGACTTATTATTTTAGTAAAACTACTCAGCCTGACGTTCCAGCCATTGATGTCTGGTTTGTTTGACTTATCATTTTAGCAAAACTACTTACTTTGAGGTCCCAGCCATTAACGTCTGGTTTGTTTAACTTTTTATTTTGGTGACAAAATTCCCTGACATTTCCCTGATAAATTCTGTTTTTCCCTGACTAATAAGATTAGAAAATCCTTTCATGAATAATGTTATGCCATCCCTAGAACAGTCTTCTACTCCCATCTAGGCTAAGACTTTTAGAACACATTACCTTAATTTTTTCTTGGCAACTCCTGTAGCCAAAGTAATGCTGCTGGATCACAGCAACTCATCTTGAAATTACAACATGCCTGTCACGGGGCCACAATTTATGAAGTAGGTTTTGCCAAACCAGACTCTTGTGACCTGATGCACAGATTTCAACTTTGTAATTTAAATTTGGGGCTATGACTTATTTGTAAATTAATTTTTTCCCTAACTAGGATCAATTTTTCCTGTCATTTTTCAAAATTCCAATCTTCCCTGACCAATTCCAAAATTCTCTGACTTTTCCCTGACCTTGAAAAAATAAACTTTTCCCTGACTATTCCCTGAGAAATCCTATTATCATTTTACCAAAACTACTCACTCTGAGGTCCCAGGCGTTGACGTCGGCCCCACAGTTGATGAGGATGGCCACCCCCTCGGTCCAGCTAGAGGCGGTGGCCAGGTGAAGCGCCATCATACGGTCGTTTTCATGAACCTGCAGAAGGTGGCGAGGGGTCACCGCCCGCCTACCTACCGCAACCTTTAGTGCTCCTGGGTTGGAGTTGTACCTAAAATGGGTTATGATGGGGTCAATTTTGGTGTAGATGATTTTGTATTTGTTCAATTATTTATGGATTTACTGCATGGAACCAAATGCCTTTTCGACCTTCATTTAAGCTTGTATACACCAAGGGATGGGTGGGGGTCTTTTTTCTTTAAAGTGTGTGTATATTCCGAAAAGTCGAAAAGTTTATTGTAGGTAGGTCAGTTATTTTTTCTTTTTGTTTCAGCCTATAGAAGACAGATTATGCAGACAGGCTGACACAAATGCATACATACCATACGCTAAATTATTGTGGTATTTGAGGGTGTGTAAAATAAACCTTAGGCATTCTTAAAAATTCAGAAACCAGTCCAGACCCCCCCCCTCCGGGACAATTTCGAGCAACTAAAATACACCTTTGGATTAAATGCCATTTCCTGCCCTTTAAGTCATTCTAATTTACTTTTTTATTATTTTCTAGAAAAAAAAAATTTAATGGTAGACTTACCATTCGTTGAGGTTTAGGCCCTGTTCGATGCCCGCCTTCAGGTCCTCGATATCCCGCTTTTGGACGACCACGGCCAGGCGGTTAAGGCGCTGCTCCCGGGAGGCAAAGTCCTCATCTACACACAAAATACATCCATTATATATGCATTTAAGGATCCCGATCAGATTGAAAGAGTTGGTGAAGCCGCTCTAAAGTATAATGTAATTTTCACGAATATTCATTAAGATCTAAAGATTGTCGTAACATTTTTATTGATATAGTGATCCCCCACTTCTTTTACTGAAATAATTTGGTACACGTCCATAGATGATACTGAACCATGTTTGATTGATGTATGCTGGTTAATTTTTCGGGGGGCGAAGACCAATTCCCCCCCCCATAGAAACCTATAGTGAAACCATAGGCACAATTATATATCTTGAAAACGAATACAAAGACATGTTTTTAATGGTTTTTCTTATTCCTACAGTATTGGTCTAACCTCAGAAATTGTGTCAAGGCTATGATGCTGGTTCATTCAGAAACCTGTTAGACAGTCCCTAATCCCTCTAAAAACACGTGTACATACCTAGTGGCCATGGTTCCCTCTCAGGTTTCTGGTCCTCAATGCCCTCCTTCTCTGTACTAGTCATGTTAAAACACTGACAGCTAACTGATTATATCCACCCACAGTTAGGTTTTGGATCCTATTAATCTGTGAAGAAAGAAAAACAAAAAAACACACGTAAATATATATAGATATAAAATCTGAAAAAACTCAAATTGGTGATAACCACCGGTGAGGCTGCTTGCTCCCAATCACCTATAGGTCTGCTGGCCGAGAAAGGACCTAAAAACTTAAAACTTTCAATGAGGAGAAAATATGAGGTAATTAATATTGCCATTTCATATCACATTTCTTTGAATATCTAATGCATTTTGAGAATTCACAAATATATTTTCATTGTAATGATTTTGCCTAATCGTACACTATGTTCTATCATTTGATGCACACTACATAACTGTAGCTTTGTCAGAGACAGCGCAATGTGAATTACTATAAATGGGGGGGGGGGGCTGAGAGGCGTTGTCTATCCTTTAGCACTTGCGGTGTTAATATAATATCAAATTCCTTTGATTCTATGTAAAATAAGGCCACAATCACAAAATCCAGATTTTTTTTTCGATTTTTTTCTTCAAATGAAGCCTGTAGAAATTTCTCAGAAAAAAACCTGCTTTATTGCAGCAAGTCTGATTATACCACAGACCAAAAAGAGAAAAAATTACAACCACAATCACAAAATCGGTTCTTTCTTAACCAGCAGACCTATAGGGGACTGATTATTGATTAAACTGATACAGGGAGAAGTGAGTGCTCCAACGGTAACCACTCGACCTGAACCGACGCTCATCTATTATGCATCAATATTTATTCTTTAGAAGCGGCCTTGGGTATTAGCCTGATTTATTGAGCCATTTTCTTAAAAGAATTATAGAGATTTGTAGAATAGAATCTCTTTCAAGACAAGTATTTTTTTCATATGCAATAAATGCAGTCAATTTGGAATGGTTTGGAAAAAAATGTCGTGCATAAAGAAAAAACGTAAAGATTAATGTTTCTAAGTGTAGTTAAGTTTCTAACAAATGTGATTAAACAAGTTGAACCCAAAATACCATGCACTTGAGATACAGTGTTTCAGGTTAGTCCGTTCTGACCCAGATTAGCCTATTAATAATGGTTTGAGCGACTAGCGGACTTGGACGTAACTACAGTCTATGGTTCAGGTACGTGTGCATGTCCATATATGGTCATTCAGTTCAGAGACGCTTGGCGCCACAATGCCTTTATGGATTAGTCCACAACCACTTTGGCAGGCGAGGAACTTTACTGACCTTAACCCTTTACACCCCACAGGTTACTGGATTTCCCCAAGATTTCCCTCTGTAATTCCTGAAATTCATTGTAAGGAAGGGAGGCTAATTTAAAGCTTACCCCACCCTATCAATTTAGATTAAAGAAAGAACGTTTGTAGCACTGATGAAGAAATAAAGCATCTTTTGTACGCTTTATTGGCCGCTTTTGTATGTTGAATACTGAACGTTGTGTTTCCCTGAAAAAAGAAAGGAAATATTACTGACAAATTGCCCCCCCCCCCCCCCCCCCCAAACTAGGTTGCATGCATCGTGACTTACTTAATCATCTATTAGATTTTAAAAGTTTTTTATATGTGCGAACCTGTCGCTGAGACATCAGATGGTTAATTGTGACTGACTGCTGAAAACTGTTAGTAAACCTAGATGTATCAATTACCAATACAGTCACAGTGATACAATGCACATTTTTCAAAATATTCATTCTGAGGCCCAAAAATAAATGAGAATTCTAACCCATAAGCAATTCAAGTTAGTACGTTCACAAAATATTACCTGGAACCTATCTCTTGTTAAAATTACTGAATCCAATGATAATGCCTAGTTGACCAACAAAATATCAGGGGCAGATACAGGATTTCTGAAAGGAGGGGGTCAGCACATAGGCTAAAATTATATTAAAACAGGGTGCATTTGCAAGCATGCGTGCAGCATTTCCCTCTCTTTTTGTAGTTAAGAGCTCCACCAAGAGGAGGGGGTCAGGACCCCCTGGACCCCCTCCCCCTCTGAATCCGCCCCTGAATATGATGACTACGTTTTGTCTAGATCATTTTTTGTTATGTCCAGCCATGCTGTGGCAGTGCAGAGTGAGAGAGTTACCACATGACATGTGGAGTTCTCTACCACAACACTGTCTATATGAATTCAATCATTTAGTGACAGGCCATAGAATGTACACAGATGCAGACAGTCTGACACAGATTCCACATGTAGACATATTGTACGCTTACATACTATAGTGTTTGAGGTTATATAATAAAATTGGAAATAAAAAATTGCACTTTACCTGTTTTCAGTGATTGACTTCAGTCTTGTTCAAACTTCCAGTAGCAGTGTGAGGGTCAGACTCTCACTCTTGCTCGATCCAGTTTTGAATGAACCTCACCCCTTTTCTCCCAGGCCACCATGGGTGACGACACATGCAGAAATATCAGTATGAGTAGAACTGTGTTATCTACCTAAGTATACTCCAACATGCCCATTTATGGTAAAACGTGCAAGGGTTACTGCTCTCATGTTTACAAACACGTCCATTGGTCCAAACCTTTCTTTTCGGGCACGCCCACCCGGCTTCAGTTGAGGTGTCAGAACAACCTTTCTGGGTCAGACGATCCAGCAGCAGGTTCTAATCTTTGTTCTGGGCGTAAAACAAGTTGATATGCACTTAATAAGTATTTGATCATGGTTGTTGATATCTATTTAATCTATAAGTGTTTTATATCGAGAAAATGTGAATTTTTTCTCTTTTTTTCTTTCTTTAGATAAAAAGTGTTTCGTGAGACCTTACCACTTCCGGTTTGCGCCGATGGCTCGCTTTTTGGGTAAGTTGAAAAATTAAACTCCAATTTATTGCATGCTTTGAGAAAGTATATATATAATTCTATGTTAATATAAAGAGCAATATGAAGGACTTATAATGAGCACTTATAAATAATGATCATCAAACTGGTGTAGAGTACAACGGCTCGATATCTTTTGATTGGGCGATAATACAAGTATTTATCGATACTAACACGTTGGATGGAATAGACACTTGCAAATCGGTACTTAGATTTGTTCTTGTCAGATAAGTCATCAGTGACAGTGATAACTGAACAAAGACTAGAGTAACTTGTTCTAATACAATGTCTTATAAATGCTTCAAGTCAACTGTCAATTGCCACAAAGGCTAGTAGAGGCTAGACTGACCCTGGCTGTCACACAGTTACAGCCCACCACTTTCCAGGGCCCGGACAGGGTCAGGCGCTGAGACAGTGGCAATGCCAAAGGCAGAGCTGAGGGGAAGATGTCGGCTTCACTCTTAACTGTGATTTATTTTCTTCAAATGTAATATTTTCTTTTTCGGTGGCTACGTCTGGTGGTATATCTACATTCCATTACGGAAAGAAATATTTATTTTGTACAACTTAGAGCTGTCTGCGGCTGGAATCCATGTTACTATTTTTTAAGAAACATATATTTAATCTTAATCTGATCTGCACTTTATCAGTTTATGGCACACTGCCACATACGGTAGCTCCCTACCGTGCCCACATGCAAAATGTTTTTCAATAACATAATTCCGTAGATCTTTGTTAAGATATGATATAATCATGTGTTAATGGTTTAATATGATATATAATCATGTTATATTTTATCAAAACAAAAATTCTTTTCAATTTCAGTATGATCCAACCATAAAGTCATCCTATCCTTAGATCTATCTCCATCGACCAGCATGGACGTCACCGATGACAAGATGCGGGAGGTGTTCGGTCGGCTGCGGCCCGCGTGTGTGGCTCTGACCGAGGACCCCTCACGGGGGAAGGTGCAGGCAGTGACCAGGCTGTTGGGTGGGTTGACCGACGGTCAACTAGCCCTGCTACAAGAGTATGTCCTCTTTCCAATGAGACTCATCATCAAACAGGCTCCAAAAAGGTACACCACATTTAAGATAGTTGTGACCAGAATGTGACTTGTCTTTGAGTAACACAAACTGATTTAGATAATATATAAAGTGTATTTATTCATCATTATGAAGACCAAATGCTACGACAAATAGAATTCATAAAAAAACAATCATCAGTAGCAATTGTATTGGTTGGCAGTTTTTGCTGCTGAGGTGATTCCGTAAAAAATGCAGTCCTCTATAGTGTAGTCTATGTATTTGTAACATACCCATACCTACCGGTGATATCCTTCATTGCCAGTTCTTACAAAATTTCGAAGATCTGTTATAATTCTTATGGAATGGGATTTTAAAAGATCCATTTTGTGACCAGGATTTTTAATTGAATTGAAAACTTTATCATATAAGAATACTCCTGTAATATGAATAAAAACCAAGGGTAATAAAATCCTGTAAAAACCGTCGTGTAAATTAATAGCCATTTGGACCCTTTTTAAGATTACATTTATATTTCCCGTTTTAGGAGCCCAGAGTTGTACACTGATGTTGTGAACTGTCTACGCCAGGTTGTGTCCCGGAGCCCCATAACACGGGTGGACGTGTTTCAGGACATCTTTAACTCTTTGTGTATCCTGATCTCAGGCCCAGAGGCTCAGGCAGCAGGTCAGTTGAAATAATATTGATCAGAAAAAGTGATGATAGAAATTCTTGAGTTATCATAATTTGGTAGCGGTACCCTAAATTTCAACCGACATTCTACACTCTGGAGATAAACTATCTTGCAAAACCTGAAGTTTTCCCACTTTACTCTGTATAGATTTTACTCTTTATAATTTTATTACTCATAATTTCATTATTCAAAATAATTTGTATACACTTCAAAAAGGTTTTATATTAAGGATTACCTTCCTATAAACAGATAGAAAATTTACTCTTTATAATTTTATTACTCATAATTTCATTATTCAAAATAATTTGTATACACTTCAAAAAGGTTTTATATTAAGGTTTACCTTCCTATAAACAGATAGAAATCTTTGATTTCATAATTTATAATAATTTGTATGAATTCAACTTTTACCTTACAAACTTTGTAACAAAAAGAAGAAAAATCCATCTATTTTGTATAAACAGACCAGCCCGAGGAACTCAAGCTGGCCGTGGTAGAGTGCCTCAGTTCTCTAGTATCAGGAGCACCTCGTGAAGTGAGGTGCTCACTGTACGGACACACCTTCCTCCCCTCGCTCGGCCACTCCGTCAGTCTCCTGCTCACCACCATAACGAATGAGGCCTATCGTAAACTGAGGACGGCCGCTGCGCAGTGTCTGCTACAGCTGATAAAGGCTGAACCAGATGGTGAGGATGTTGATCAATTTTGTTTTGATATCTCAAAAAAGGCAAATTTATAATATTATTTCAAGTTGGTGTAATTAGAAAAGTAAATAACATTTCAACTTGATAGCGTTTAGAAAATAAGAGCGTTTATGAAATAAGAGCACGTCACTGTCTTTCCCGATAAAGTTGTTTCATTTTGTTTTGAGTATTCATTGAGTTCAGAAATTTGTTATGTGCAAGATAATAAAAAAATGATAATTATCAAAGATATATTTGTTTGAAAATATTTTGATTAAAAGTCAATAGACAAAAAAATTGAATGACCTGAGTTAAAGCGGTTGTCATACCAAAAGACGTACCAAAATCCCCAGTTTAATTCCTAGGAAAACACTCAACAGATTTACATTTATCAAAGTAGAAAATACTGTAATTCAAGCCTTAATCTGTTTGTGGACTATTTTTCTGTCGTCAAGACAAAGAACTACAGATGAAGATAGGCGACACATTCTCCTCCTTCCTTCCCGGGATCACCTTGGCCATGACTCGGGTGGCTACAGGCGACGTTAAACAAGGACACTCCGTCACAACGGTAAACAAATAGTTATCTGAAAAATCTTTTTTTTTTAATTAAGAAAATCCATTAAAAATTGAAATATTTCCCATTAATACGGTTTAGAATTATTCTCAAAGTCATCCAAAAAATGTATGATGTAGAAGTACTGATTTGAGATTCTATGAGAAACTGTACTTACATATTCATAAATAAAATATATAACAATATTGCAAAGACAAAAAGAACCAAAAAAAAATCAGTTATAGACTTTAGTGTAGGATAAGTTCTATGATATTAAGTGGTTTAATTGTCAGCGGCTATTTGTGTGATAAGGTTTAATATATACATTTGGATCTGGTTGTAACAGGCAAGTCTAGAGGTATGGACAGAGACGGTTGCAATTGTAATGGGTGATGACAATCTTGATGAAACTCGGAAATCGTCGAAGAAAAGAGAAACGTCTGAAGGTATGGAGTCGTACAACTTGTCTTTATTCTTTTTTGTTAGTTTCCTAAAGCAAAAGATTTCATTTACCCATATTCGAATAGTTAAATTCGTCCCAACTTTTGGCACAAACCCATTAACAATCTGAAGAAACCTCATATAAATTTCTTTTTTATTTGATCACAACGATCTCCCATCGATGTGAAAATAAACAAGGAACATCCATGGGTTAGAATTAAATAAAGAATGCAAGTAATATACATGTGTGTTACAGCAGACCATCCATTATATCTCTATGATACACATTTAAGAAACTAGGGGGGCAGGATGGTGTAGTGGGTTAGGTTCTCGTCTCGCATGCGGCTGGACCAGGTTGAGTCTGGGCTGGGCCCACTACACCACCTTGCCTCACGTTGTTTCCATCCCCATAGATTCGGTCAGCCAACTGGTATATATACACAAACGTGAGTGGTCCTGACATAGCTGAAAAATTGCTGAGCGGATTTTAAACTCCAACAATCACCATCATATAACAAATTTATTAAAGGCTACAGATAGATGTAAGTGAGCATAGGTGATGCTGGGAACTTGATAAATCAAATTGATAATTATTTCTTTCCATTAATCAATATGATATATCTTCTGATCAGAAATTATTACTGTGTTTTTCGTCTCCAGGCCTTCCTCCTGAGTTGATGTCTAAACTGGCCGATCTCCGGGTAACACGATCCGAGGACTGGGTTAAGGTCACGGCAGACCGACTTCAGATTCTGGTCAATAAGATGACGTCCATAGTTACTCACCCTAGCTGGCAAGTCCGACTGGCCCTAATCAACTGGGCGCATAAACTTATAGTCAAATGTTCCAGGTGAGCATTACTTTTTTGGCATGAAACTTTACGGTCCCAGCTAAGATTGACCTACTTGAAGCATTAAAAGCCTTAAATTTTACAATTTCAGAAAAGGATTTCTTCCTGTGTTCTTATGAATATTGGTCACTTTGTATTGCCATCACTCTCATTTTCAGGTACATTTTTTAGGAATTTGACTAACATGAATTTCACGAAATATATAAACAATGCGAATATTAATCCCTTCAGGGTAATGCAAAAAATTATCAGTATATTTCATTATACGAAAAACTTGAAGAGCAAGAACTCTCGTGTATGTGAAGTTGTGGTAAAAATACACAAATAATTTACAGGGAAATTTTCAGTATAGTCTGATTTCAGATTTTTTTGAGTTCATCACCTCTAATGATAACTTTCAAATTTGAGAGTTTACATGAGTTTTTATAACGTCTAGAATACTAGATTCTTTTTGTATGCATTTTCAGATTTTTGCATTGACTCTGACATACATTCCTGTATTTATTTTCCCAGATCCATGCCCGCGGCCTCCCCTCCCGCCCTGGACATTCTGGTCCAGCTCTCAGCCGATGACTACGATAGTGTGTCGGCCCATAGCCAGGGGGCGCTGCAGTGTGTGAGGGCCCGGATGGAGGCGGAGGGCGGATGTCGTCTGCTCGAGGTACTGGAGGAAAACCTGCACGACCTGGCCACCCGCCTGCCCCGCCTCATGAGGGGCGCAGGTCAGTGTTATGGAATGGAGGAAAATATGGAAATTAATTAAGTATCATCAATTTTCAATACGTAAATTCCAGTCAAATGTATTTTCTTTCTTCATATATTTATTTATACTGAAACTTATTGGCAATACAGTACATTTTATGATAACACGCAAAGTCTGTTAGGTGAGAAGAAGTTTTTTATCGTCCAATGTCCAAAGTTCAGTTGAAGATTACATGTTTGAGTTTTATAATTTTATGGAAATTATGAGTCCTCGTTTTTATGTATTAGTTCTTATGAAGTCGAGAAAAGAATAACTGATATCGTGTGTCTGAAAGTTTGGGATTCTCTTCAGCTATGATTCGTTCAACTAACTGGTGTACCCTAGGTAAAATGCAATTATGCGTAACCCAGGTTGCCTCATGACTTGCTTATGAAATATAGTTCACAATTTACTCCACCTTTTATTACCAATTTTACGTTTTCTCCCTTTTTGCTTTATTCAGATGACGAACAGAAGTTGTCGACGTTGATTTTGTTCAATGGATATTTGAAACTTTTAGGTGAGTGTATACCATTATGTTTCTCGAATGTAATTATTAATTTCATTAATTGATAAGAAGATTAGAATCATTACGGCTATATTTGGATGTTAAATCTACTACCACTGTGACTATCCATTGTCTTATCATCATTATTCAAAGAAGGAAAATGCGGTTCACATACAAATTTGGTGGCAAAACTCATTTTTGGAAAACTTTGCAAACTGTCTGGAAATGACGTCATCCAGGGCCTTTTTTTTTTTTTTTTTTTTTTACTTTATTCATCTAGTTACATTTCTTCATTTTTTAAATTACGTACATTTTGACTAGGGTCTCATTTCTTCAGATTCTGTACCTCACGAAAAGTGTTGATGTTATTGCAAACTAACTCGAGGACTAAAATGAATCATCAAATGTAGATTCAAAGGATTAGCCTAGTTAGTTACAAAAATATAGCACCAGGAGAAGTCATGGAAATTCACGGAAATTGAACCAGGAACTTATGACTATAACTGAATAACATATTGAGCACTGTTATACATGCATAAAATGAACCTATGTGATGAAGGATGCCGAGTTCAGAGCCTGCTGCTGTCGTCGTCCCACCTCCAGCGTGTCTCCATGGCCCTACTCCAGGTGTTAGAGATGGACACGTCACAACTAGAGCTGGTCCAGGAGTCACACACAGGTACAGTCAACAATAAAATCATATTTTACATTAGGAAAAAATCTTTACATTTAAATCTTTATCAGGTGTCAAAATATAATCTTGACATTTGGATGGTAAACGGGTCCATGTCTTTGGAAATTAAGAGGGCCGTGCTTGCATCGGATACCCTTTTTTCTCTTTTAATTATGAGCTGTAAAAGTAAAAAACGGGAAAGTTTAGACCATTAACACATGCTTAAACCTAACTGTTGCTATTTCTATTCATTGGTAAACAAAGTGTAATTTTGGCGGTTTCACGTTACCTGAAAGTCAATCGCAATAAAGTTATCATAATGAAGTCAGAGCTTGATTTTATAGTAAATATTTTACTATAGGCCCAGGTTAATCGTGTAATGTATTTCTAGTTATTTCAGTTTTCAAAATATTGTCTCGATTGAACATTACTTCCTTTTTCTTCCCTCCATTTCTATCATATATTCCTTACATCATTGAAAGAAAATTGCTTTTGTAATAAAACTGTTTGAAACTAATATTGATATTTTTATATTTATTTTATTGCCAGGGTTTCAGTTGTCTCTCACGGGGCCCGACTGGTCTGGGAGTACTCCACGATTCTACTTCAAACACTTCAGGGACGACAAGATTCACCAACAGTTGGTCTCCATCTGCAGGACGTTAGGTTCTTATGGTAAGAAGAATTCCCGTAGGTTAAGATTGGATGATAAACTTTAAAAATGAAAGAATATATTTATGTATGTTTTGAAGGTGGGGGAGAACAGGCGTAAGCTTGACCCCTTTGATTTTGAATTTAAAGATAAAAACGGTCATAGGGCCAAATACGCTAGCCCAGAGTCGATTTGATGTAAGTTCTTAAACCAACTAAAATCCGATGGAACCGTCGTAGATTAAAGTAGAAAATATATTAGGGAATTCTTTATCCTTTGGCTATAAGACTGAATTCAAAGTAACTCAACCAGATCTAAAGTGTGTGTGGTTTGTAGAGTAGCCCGTTTAATTTTACTTGTTGACATTACATTATTCAATTGGAATATTTCATCACTGATATAAACCTTATTTCAACAGAAAATTTACAAGTCGCAGATGTTCTACATTTACGGCATTGTTCAACTAAAATTGCAGATTAAATTCTGTTGCGGCCCATCGGTGATAACAAAACTACTTGAAATAATTAATTTACTAATTAATTTTTTACTTCAATTGAGTATTTAAAGAGGTTTAACGAGTTTTTTTTTGAATTGCAGGAGACGTCGAGTTATTGGTGGATCACTTTCTGGAGGTCGCACATCAAGGGTTGACCTATAGAAAACAAGCCTTCTACGTCATCAACGAAATCATTCTCGGTGTTAAAGGTATTGAAAAATTATATACTTTATTTTGAAACTTGCCAGAAACTTTTCAGGTATCTAGTAGATCCTTAAGAAAATCAAATACACCGAAAACATTATGTTGGTATTGTTCACGCTGTAGTTCTCTTGTTTTGTTCGTGTTGTAATTCTCTTACATATTTATACTACAGATACAGAGGAAACTAACAAAGAAAATCAAGAAAAGATGCCTCGAATAATCGAGTAAGTCTACCCGTGTATTTTTCATTCATAAACAAATTATATATGTTTATTTATTTCTCCTTTAGGTAATACTTTAAGATGAAAGTGGGCATTTTTTCCTTCTCTAAGTCTAAGAAGACACTCTATAAGTTGAAGAATTTATATCATTCAGTTACACAATTTTCTTAACTGTTATCATAATGGAAGAATTATCACCAATTTGTCTACAGAATAAAATAACTACCGGTAAATATCAACAATCCCCATTTCTACGTGCATGTAATACTATAATGAATTTCAAATCATTATTACCCTATATATTTTTTAAACCTTTACAGTCATAAAGAGTTTTCTCTCATTAAATAAAATTTATTTTTTCTCACTCAGGAGTCTAGTCGAGGAGTACCTAGCCCCATGTAACTGGGCCCTGGAGACTGAGACGACCTCAGACCTCAGTACTATAGGTACAACTAGTACCAGGTGGCAAATAGTACCAGCAAACCAGAAACCAAACATATTGTTGGAACGGACCAGCAACATTCTACAGATTTGCATCCTACTAGAGGGGCTTGCCCATTTTGCTCAGGTATGTAATTATTTGATCAACTTATTCCATTTAACCCTTTCGTAGAAAGGCCTTTGCTCTAGATAAAAAGTATTGCCTTAACGAGTGTTGTCTTCCTGTTTTTCAAAACTTTTTTCTCTATTGAAATCATCTGGCATGTATGACGGTAGAAAATTAAAAAAAAAAAAACAGGAGACGCCATAACAACTCTTTGTTTTCCAATTTCTCCCAGAAGCTTCAATTTTACCACACTTTATATAAGGATCTTATAAGGTTCCAATAAGAGAATATGTGTACATTAGATTTCAGCTTTCAGAAAAAAATACTATTAGATTCTTTCTCTTTATAAATAATTGAATATTTCACCATTCCTTTTGTAGGTATTAGGTGAGCAGTTTCAGCCCTACCTGGTGGACGTAATTTACCCGCTGACTGAGCGACTCGGTCACCCCATGGCTGCCATTAGCGCTGCAGCACGGCGGGCCGCTGGAATCATCGCAACAAGTTGTAGCTATAGGTAGGTCTCCTACATGCCATATAAATATTTAAACAGTATGATAGCTTAGCGTTTAAGAGAAACAAGGTAATTTCTATAGAATGTATACAGTTGAAAACCTTACAAAGTAAGATCCCTCATAAGACATGGATATACTAGGTTATAGCAAATGGATATACCGGTTTGATCTATTGTATACATGTATATCAATGTACGTGTATGGACATATGAAATACGAAATTGTATGTATCAATTGTATTTATCATAATACAATATTCTGGAAAACAGGATTTTCCCTGAAGTTGTTTTTAGAAAAAAATATACATATATATCTGGATGTAGCTGGAAACCAACAAAGAAAAGCATGGAAACAACAATTTTTTTGTATTAGATTTGCCGTAGTTTGATATAAATTATTTTCTTCCAGCGGTGTCCACGATATGGTGTGCGCTAACAGTGATTACCTGGTTAACGCCATCTCACTGCGACTGCGGCACATCGAGCGGTACCCGACCAGTCCCTGTGTGCTGCAGTCTGTACTCCAACACACCAACTCGGACGTACTCCCACTGTTTGAAGACATCATCCAGGAGGTAAGGATTCCCTTTTATTATTTTTACAAGTGATTTGTGCCGCTGAGAGGTGAACCCCGGCCGCCCACCGCAGAGTTGGATACCCTACCTATTAGCCACTGGTGTGGCTGTGAGGAGGGGGCACAGTGAGGGTAGGGGAGGTTATTTTGCTGGGTTCTGGTATCCTGTGTTTTATTCCATAGTGTCATGTCTGAGTTCATACACTAGCATTTATCTCGACTGGGATTCTGACTCTGCTCATGTATTCTATAATGCCTAGGAATGAATAGTTGAGGCTTTGGTAGAGATTGAAAGCATTGTCGTTTCCATATAAGGAAGGTAACTGTTTAACAGTAGATACAATTTCGTATATCGAAGTTTAGAGATGAGCCTTCTTAGTCTCGTACCCTATCCAGGAGATCAGAAAATAACAACTCACAAATATGATTCCTGATTCAACCATACAAAATGGCAGGGGCGACATACATATAGTAGATTTACTTCTTGTTTTGTTTACTCAGGGCTGCCTCAGGCTCTATAATCCTATATATTTGTTACATCTACCTATATTTTCACAAACTGGGCCTATATTAAAACATATTACAAGATACGTAGTTAAAAAGCAACAACCAGAAGATCCTACCAGCTTCAGAGAAGGGGGGGGGAAGGGGGGGGGGGCTTGTGACGTTTCGCTATGAATGTTGCGATAAGGGCGCAGCCTAACGGAGTTTGTGCAATTCCCTATCGGAAGGTAAAATTTTGCCTTATTTAGATTAAAAAATGTCCCGAGTTGCAACTAATACATCTTTTACCCTGAGTTCTAACATGGTTTTGCATAAACTCTCACAAGTAGCGCGACTAGAATCGACATCGCAAAATCACTATCTAGGTGCAGGAGAGAGTTAGACATCGCATTAACACTACAATATTTTTGTTTGTAGGCCCTGTTGGTACTAGACGACCATTACGACACGAGGGCGGCCGTCTTCATGCAGGTTCTGTACAAGTTGACCCAGACCGTTGTCATCTGGTACCCACATACCAATAACAAGGTCAGTGATGAGTCTTATAAAATCCAATGTGTATTCAATTTTTCAACAAAATTGAATAAATCCAGATTTCCAAAGGGGTCTCCTTTGGAGAAAAAATTCTTTATTGTTTTTGGGGCCAATGTTTGCATGGGATTTGATTCTGTTTAGCAACTTTTGTAAAGAGGTTCAGAGATACAACAACACAGGTGTTACAATCCAAAGTACCCCTTGGGGGACCGGGGCAGGGGCTCCTGTTGGAGCTCCTTGGGAAGAATGTTTCCTCAGTATCCCCTGCTTGTCGTAAGAGGCGACTAAAAGGGGCACTCTGTGCCCCCAACCGGGTCATCAAAGGCCGGGTGTATGGTGTCCTTTCTGTGCGACATTGCACATTAAAGACCCCTTGCCATCCTGCGAAAAAAGTAGGGTATCGAACCCAGTGGCGGGTTTCTCCTAAATCATATCATAGATTTGGTCACTGCCTTTGTGGCGTAAAACTAGCTGCAAAGCTTTACCTTGCGCAGTCTGGTAAAAGAACCCAAAAGAGTTGGCTGGACGTTAAACTAATCCAACAAACAAACAAACAAACCTCAACCAGGCACCTGTGCTCCCATTAATAACACTAACCCCCCGGGCTGACACAGCAGGCTCCCATCCACCTTCTATCCCTCACATCCACCTTCTATCCTCCTTCTATCCCCCAAATCCACCTTCTGTCCTCCTTCTAATACTATCCCCCACATCTACCTTCTGTCCTCCTTCTATCGCTTACATCCACCTTCTATCCTCCTTCTATCCCGGACATCCACCTTCTATCCTACTTCTAGTTGTTGGGGGACGAGGCGTTTGATCACTCTCCTTGTCAACACAAAGCATAAGTGGGAATTTTTTTTTACACATTATATAAATTATGTGAGAAAAAATATGAATTATTATTCTATCCTACTTCTATCCCCCAAATCCACCATCTATCCTACTTCTATCCCTCACATCCACCTTCTATCCTCCTTCTATCCCCCAAATCCACCTTCTATCCTCCTTTTTGATCTGCTGTAGATCTAATCAAGATCGGAAAAAAAAATCGACCCCACATGCGCAAGCCACCCCTTTTCGGGAACAGGCCCCCTACCGCGGGGCCAGGCCATGCGAACGAGGAAACCTGAGGGGTTATCAACCCTATCCGAAGATGCCATTTTCCCTACTTTTGTAGGATTTCCTAATTTTTGGTGATTTTGGATTGCACAACCAATCTTCCCTATGTAGCTTTAACATATGTTAGAGAGTATGTTTTTAAATTAGTTTCAAGCTAATCAATTTGAAACTATTTCAATGTCAGGTCTCTATTCCTAAAGGTTATTTCTCTCCTAGTTGCTTCTAGAAAAAAGTAGGAAAAGTGTTTCCTACTTTTTCATCAGTTGGGAGTGTCATCTCTGCCTATCTGACACAGGGCCTGAAGGTTGGTTGCCAGTTAAACCCCCGAGGTCCACACCTCATTGGAACCTGTAAAAGTTGACCCAATAAAGTTACAGAACTGTTTCCCTTCTCCGAGTTGCATTTCAGATAACGACATTTTCAGATAAAAATCTGACATTGGGAATAAAGTAAAAACCACTATGGTAAATACGGACAAACACAACAGTACCTTGATTGTTAACTTATCAAGTAGAAGTCTAAATGATAATGAGGAAAGTATAATAAACAAGGGCCTTAAGTTCTGCCCAACTCAGGTAAGTGTTAATGTTGGGGATGTAAGGAAAGAAATGGATAATCTTTACAATTAACTGAGAAGTATCCAATTCTTTGACACCGTCTGGCGATGTTTTCTCAGACATATCCAAAGTGAGGAAAATCAAAAATCTTTCTGGCTGGAAAAGACCTTAATCGACATTAATGAAGTTAATCTTGTCAAGCCAACTGACCAAAGAATTACAATGTCGATACAGAAAATAATGCAGGCAACAATTGCAACATATGTCATAAAAACAATTGCAAATATTGTGTGATGCTATCGAAAAATGGTTACATAGGAAATCAATCCAACGAAAGAGAACACAATACAAAACACAAAGTAACTTGTTACAGTTCGAACCTAATATTTTGCATAGGATGTATGGTATGCAAAATTAAATGTGCTGGACAAACCAAATAACGAATAAAAGAGTATGAGAACATAATTATGTACAACGCGCACAAAAACACCCAGTGTTCAGATGGTGGAGTCATTGTATTCCCATTAACAGTACTGAAAGAGACTTTCATGAATATATCTCAACAGTCTCTCAAACCATTCTGGCCAATTGAACATACATTCATACCAGATTGTACCTACATGTACCCAACAGGTAAATTGAAACACCTGCAGAACAAATACATTATTTGTTCATTGGTGGACTGACAGTGGTGTCTCCTAGTGTTGGAGTTGTGGAGTCAGTGTTAGTAGGGTGGACCCTGTAGGGGGCTCCAGTGTGCAGGCATACTGATTTAGCACTATTTAGCCTCTGTGTTTGCACTGATTTCCACTGATTTTCCACTAAAATCCTACTGCAAGCTGACACTGATTCTGTACTCAGTAAACACCGTATTCCCACTGCTTACTGGTCCGGGTTTAATTTGTAAGAACTCTTACAATACATAGCATATGAACTTCCTACTAAAAATTAGGAATATTACTACACCCACTCTACCACTAGGGGTATAGAGATCCAATTTATATTATGCCCCTAGTGGCAAAACAAAGAACTATTAGGACAGAAGTATGGTCTCATGCATTTCCTACACAAAAATAGGAGTCTAGAGATTTTGATTGTTTAGGTAATCTTTTGGTTCTAACTCCAAACTCCAGAGGCATTTTTCATATTTCCTACTTTTTGATGGTTTGAGAGTGGCATCTCTGGGGAAGGAACAGACTCTACACTGAGAGGGGGGGGGACCCCCCAAAACCAGGGGGTGGCCAGGCTCCACAAGTGTAATAATTTGAGCTTGAAAAGGGGGGTGGCGAGCAGTAAAAAGTGGAACTTTTCATTATTTTCCTACTAATTTTAGGGGTATTCACATTAGATTTTGGGAGGGAAGGTGGGACTTTCAGAAAATGTCCTCTGTCGGAGGGGGGGGGGGGGGTGGCCCCCCACCCCTGACCGCCCCCCCCCCCCCCCCCTGGTTACGAGCCTGAAAACCCACATAAAATCTCACCACATGTATCGCCTCCTCCTCCACCACTGTAGGAGTAGGCCCATCTCCACTCACATCAAACCAGCCCGGAGTAAACGGCAGGTCTCTAGACAGGCCATTACTCACTGGGTTACACTCTCGTCAGCCCACTTAGTGAGTTGCAGGGCTGACCTTGATACTCCGGCACCATCACCTGACACCCTTACTCCGACTAAAACACACCCTGTGGGGTCCGGGTAAGAATAGGCCCCCAGTAGCCCCTGCTGATCGTATGAGGCAACAATAGGGGGGACCCTGCACTGACCAAGTGGTTCTTTGGGTTCAGTTCCCGGTTAGTGCTTGGTTCACTAAGGGATGAGGTACAGAAAAAATGATTTCCAGATTTTGATCTCCTGCTGTTTGCCCGCCCTGTCATCTTCATCTCATAGATTCGATCACCAAAGACGGAATTCGTCCCAACTGGTTTTCGCTGTGAAAATGACCCTGGGTGTCTGTAAGGCATAAAACACTCACTCACTCCGACTAAAACACACCCAGCTCACCCAGCGGTAGGGGAGGCAGTTAAAAATGCAGACCCTTTTGCTGACATACAATATATCCTTAGGACAGCAAGCCCTTTAGGTAAGGGAGTTGTGAAACGTTGTGAAAGAGGGGGCTCCAAAGTGCTTTCTATAAATGGGAGTTACCAAAACATTTTAATGTGTTGTGACATTTTGATTCATGGAGGGCCAGTGGTATTAATGTGTAATGGAAAGCATTTTTCCTCTATTTTCAATGTTAATGTTTCTTGCCAATACACATGAAAACGTTTTGATAAATGTACTGTAGAGGTCATTAAAAGGTCATGCAATAAAATTGATAGAACAAAGAGGGGCATTCATTAGAGTCAGAGACATTTACCTTAAAATGTCTATATGGTGAAATATAGGATTACATCTGGGATGGTACAAAGGTCAGGAGTCGGGATAAAAACGTTTCCTATGTATTTGAATACACATCAGAACGTTCTGGCTTTAAGTTTAACCCTTTAGACCCAAATCTGGCTGTAGACGCCTGGAAAAACGATAATTTTTCCATTATTTTTCCATATTTTTCCAAGGAAAACACTTTTATTAATATACAGCATACAGTATCGACCAACATGTTTAAAAGCCAATTCAATTTCCTATCCAATACTGCAAACCCCATTTCTATAACATTTAATGATAGTTGTTGGTTAGCCTTTGAACTTGTCTGATTGCAAGGAATTTAGGGAATTCTGGGGGGAAATCCATAGAAATCCTGGGGAAATCAAGCAATTCATGAACGAAACTGTGGACTCTAAAGGGTTAATAAGGCTTGCAAAACTGTGTGTCAATGCGTACTAAAACGTTTTTCATTATATCACCCTGGCTTAAAGTAATTTGCATTTAGGGGTTGTACCCAAAATTCTCTGAACAATATATGATGTTATTCAATACATATAAGAATGTTCTGGCTGTAGTTTTTCTGAAATGGGCCAATGGACCAGAACTCACTGAAACGTTTTAGGATACATTTTCAACTGTACAAGCCCCAGAACTGTCCAAAACGTACTAAATTCATCACTTTGCGAATATTATATACCTTGAAGATCATGACTTTTTGTGACAATTGAATATTTCCATAGCTGTGGACAGACATAACAGTTTCATGTATATTATGATAAAACTTCCATTTCTTCAATATGAAAATGATAACTATAATATCATTATGAACTAAATATTGCATGTTTTACACTAAATCATAAATTTTGCAAAATGACCTATTTTGCATGACGTTAGTTATGAAATCATAATGTGTCATGTATCAAAATTTACAGTAAGCTAAACGTATTAGGTACCTTAGGTAAACTGTAAAAGAATAATATTGTGAGTTCATTATTTGTAATGAAAAACGTGCTGAAATTAGGGGGAACAAAATCTGGCATTCGAGGGTCCTTTCACATAACAATTTTCTGGCATTTGGGGTAACCATTTTTCTGTACGCATCAGAACGTACATTGGGTACCTAGATCCACAAAGAACTGGCGTTTTGAGGGCAGCTTTTTCAATACATTTCAGAACATTTTGGTTGTGCTAAGGATACACATAAGGGGGACAAAATGATCTTTGCAACTTCTCCATTAAATCACAACAAAAGTTGCTCACAACAGCATCACTACCTTTCTGGTAAAGAAAATAGCCATCCCTAACACTAACTATAACCACAGGTTCTGCTCTCTTGGCACTATGCCAACTCACACTTGGAAACCAGAAACCATGTTCCTCCTCTTCCTACCCCTTCCCATCTGCCCATAAATCTGATGCGGAAGGGCAGGTGCACCCAGGTGAGGGGTGCACCTGAGGGAGTCAATAAAAAAAAAGTGGGGGAGTCAATATAAATGGGGGGCGAGCAGGGCTACCTGCGCCCCCCAAGAGAGGGGGGCAGTGCCCCTCAAGGAAGCCTGCTCAACACCCCACCCGCCCATAAATCTTACTCACCGTTCAGGCTCAGCCTACCCTGGCGCCTGGCCAAACACCTGGTGTTATAACGAAAGCAGTAAAAAAATACCCAAAGCGCTAATACCTGGTCGGGCTTGTCGCCCAGGAAGCCATTAGTATAAAGGTCCGTTATAAAGGTCTGGCGGAGGTATGCCACAGTACGCCTCACGGGGGTCAGACGGCTATATAAACAGACTGTTCCCTTATGCCTGGGCTCACACAACCTACGTACGGGGGCTGAGACACATGGACTCTGCCGATCCCCGCTCACCCGATTACATGCCGCCTTCCCCCAAACTGGGTCCTGTCGGGCTGAGAGTGGATCCCCCCCAGCAACGAGGCGGTTCACGGGTCTGATGTATCTGATGTGTCTGAGGGTGAGTTAGAGGAAACAGACGACACCACACAGCCGCCAGCAGGACCAGCGAGTGGTAACAGCAGCCGCACATCAGACTGTACTACGATCCGGTCGTCACACACTGTGCCACCCAAGGTGCATCATCAGATGGCCAACCTACCAGATTCAACGACAGACCCCGACGGGTACCATCTGTTCCCAATGGGGTGCGGGTTCTCGGTGAGGTCGCCCCAGCTGGGAGCAGCCAGTGTACCTCCCCTACCAGACATCAACCACCTATCTCTGCCGCCTTGGAGGCAGGGATCCGTCCGTCAGTCGCTCCCACGGCCCAGGCCCATGGCCTCACCACAGCACCGCGAGTCCTCTCCACCACGCGCCAACCCCCACAGCAGCCCCCAGGATGGAGACCGCAGGGGGAGTTTTGATCAAAGGGGTAAGCACGACGAGTGGAGGGGCAATGATGACGTTCCCTGCCCTCCGCTCCCCACCCTCCTGGCTCTCTACTCAGTGGAGAGGGTGGTGACATTCATACGATGGGAGCTCGCTCCAGATGGCCGCACCAGCAGCTTCAGCCGCAATGCGAGAAGTGACTGCCGCCACTGCGGCAGGAGTTCTCACAACTCTGCAACCCGGCATGCCCATCGGTATGCCTATAGGGCATGGCGAGTGAGGTTCGCCACCTGGATGGGCCATGATAACCATGCGCGGCGGCGTAGGCGCACCCCGGGACCCTATCCAGCATAGCCTTCCACGTTATCAATTACAGGCCCTCCACCCCTGCCTCTCTGTGTGTGAAAGGGGCATCGCAGTATATCACTGGGCCAGCAGGCTGGCATTGTAGCTATTTTCTTTTTTTTTACTCCTCCCACCAGTGCCTGTGCAGGAGGGGGGGGGGGATTGCAGCAGCTCACCACCTACAGCCTGTCCATATCTACTTATGCCGCACCCCCATCCCATACCTGGCCCCCCACAGTGCCACCAGGCCCCGGGGCACCATTGCCTCCACCTCGGCCCTGCAGGAGGGTGGGGGGGCACTTTCCACCAAAGAAACCATGTTATCTGCATACTCCTATACCTAGAAGGGTGCATTGGGTGGGTGGTGCACATCACAACCCCCCCTCCCATGTGCACTGGGTGGGTCGTGCACATCACTACTGGCCCCCATGTGTACCGGATGGGTGGTGCACATCACTACCTGCCCCCATGTGTACCGGATGGGTGGTGCACATCACTACCTGCCCCCATGTGTACCGGATGGGTGGTGCACATCACTACCTGCCCCCATGTGTACCGGATGGGTGGTGCACATCACTACCTGCCCCCATGTGTACCGGATGGGTGGTGCACATCACTACCTGCCCCCATGTGTACCGGATGGGTGGTGCACATCACTACCTGCCCCCATGTGTACCGGATGGGTGGTGCACATCACTACCTGCCCCCATGTGTACCGGATGGGTGGTGCACATCACTACCTGCCCCCATGTGTACCGGATGGGTGGTGCACATCACTACCTGCCCCCATGTGTACCGGATGGGTGGTGCACATCACTACCTGCCCCCATGTGTACCGGATGGGTGGTGCACATCACTACCTGCCCCCATGTGTACCGGATGGGTGGTGCACATCACTACCTGCCCCCATGTGTACCGGATGGGTGGTGCACATCACTACCTGCCCCCATGTGTACCGGATGGGTGGTGCACATCACTACCTGCCCCCATGTGTACCGGATGGGCTGTGCACATCACTACCTGCCCCCATGTGTACCGGATGGGTGGTGCACATCACTACACATCCAAATATAGAAAGGGGGGTACCATGCTGCCTTCTTATATTTATAGAAATTTCTAACATCTGTGCCTTTTATGTCACACCACATTCATAAATGCCAATTAGAAGGCAAATAAGAAGGCACTGCTATTGAGGTCAGGCCCTCCAGGTGTGGTGGGGAACCTAACCCCACAACTTCACCACTCCGAGTTGATGTGTTGCACCTGGCCTCCCCGGGTCCATCCGGATCACCTGCCTCCCCGGGTCCATCAGAATCACTTGCCGCCCCGGGCCCATCAGAATCACCTGCCGCCCCGGGCCCATCAGGATCATCTGTCTCCCCGGGTCCATCAGGATCACCTGCCTCCCCGGGTCCATCAGGATCATCTGTCTCCCCGGGTCCATCAGGATCACCTGCCTCCCCGGGTCCATCAGAATCACCTGCCGCCCCGGGCCCATCAGGATCATCTGTCTCCATGGGTCAGTCAGGATCACCTGCCTCCCCGGGTCCATCCGGATCACCTGCCTCCCCGGGTCCATCAGGATCACCTGCCTCCCCGGGTCCATCAGGATCACCTGCCTCCCCGGGTCCATCAGGATCACCTGCCTCCCCGGGTCCATCAGAATCACCTGCCGCCCCGGGCCCATCAGGATCATCTGTCTCCATGGGTCAGTCAGGATCACCTGCCTCCCCGGGTCCATCCGGATCACCTGCCTCCCCGGGTCCATCCGGATCACCTGCCTCCCAGGGTCCATCCGCATCACCTGCCTCCCCGGGTCCATCAGGATCACCTGCCTCCCCGGGTCCATCAGGATCACCTGCCTCCCCGGGTCCATCAGGATCACCTGCCTCCCCGGGTCCATCAGGATCACCTGCCTCCCCGGATCCATCAGGATCACCTGCCTACCCGGGTCCATCAGGATCACCTGCCTCCCTGGGTCCATCAGGATCACCTGCCTCCCCGGGTCCATCAGGATCACCTGCCTCCCCGGGTCCATCAGGATCACCTGCCTCCCCGGGTCCATCAGGATCACCTGCCTCCCCGGGTCCATCAGGACCACCTGTGTCCCCGGGTCCATTAGGATCACCTCCCACTGCTGTTAGGGTGCCACTCCAGTTGGCCTCCACTCCTGGCTCTCCTGGACTTTAGGACCTGGCACCAGTCATCCGGTCATCACACACAGGCGGGTCCCAGGGTACCGACAGAGGCGACAGTCGGGTCGGCGCGTCTTCACCCATGGCAGTTGTCTCTGTCTCGTGGGCCTCCTCATCCGTGAGTGGGGTTGAAGGACTGAATCCCCTCATCGCTTTCCTGGGATCCAGCACCAAGTTTTGCAACAAACAATGGCCTACCGCTGTCCGGATGGTGACGTCAGGTGTCCTGCAAGCTGACAGTCAGGAGCAGCTCGCTGCAGGGTTTGTGTACAAGCGGCAACAGGCCTATTGTTCGGTAAGTCCTGATCCCATTTGGGAGGAGCTGATGGCTGCTTTTCTGAGATCTTAGGGTATGGACCAATTGCCAGATAGTATTCTGAATAGACAGATTTTAGATAAAATGGAAGAAGATGTTAAAGATCTGACCCTCGATGTGAAAAATACCATAATGATAGACAAAAACAAACCCGGCCATAAAAGATAAAATAGATTTGTATTATTAGCCAACGTGTGACTATGGTTTCAGGTAGTAGTATCCAAAGTGTGACTACATTTGTGTGTATTTATTTCACGAATAATTATCCATAATGTGAGGGTTCCTTCCACATAATTAAAAGATACATTTTTTAAAACGAAATTCCTTGAGCATGGAATATGCATCAAGAAGCAGTAATGATCGAAATATCTTAAGGATATTCCAAACATAGACATAGTTATGACACCTAAATATTTGGTCTATTTCATGTATTTTTCAGAGTAATTCCCTAATTTTTGACGTCACAAAGAATTCCCAGCTTTAAAAAAAGGGAATCCCCAATTCTCAACAGTGTATAGAAAGGAATTTTAGCTATAGCATTAAATATGTACATGTATATTAGGCCACAAAGAGGCAATAAAGACTTGTATCTTTTGCTCCCATAAATTCATTCAATCACCTGAGATTCCCAAGTTATTTTGAAAGGGAATTCCCTTTGTTATGACGTAGCAAGGACAGAAATTAAAGTCCAGAAGTTAGGGAATTCCCAAATTTTAATTTCTTTCCATTATAATTCACTAATACTTTAATATTTTTCAATTTGTATATTAGAATATTAAAAATATTTTTAGAATACCGAAGAGATTTTGATTAAATAGAAAATAGGCTTTTGAAAATGTATGTGCAAGGAACCCTTTAAGTAGCAGTAACTATTTAAGTGTGTGTAATTATTGAGGTGTGATGCTTTAGCGTAATTCTGGAAGGTTTACTATGTTATCTACATATTATTGAAGTTTAAGTATCTTACCTACATTGGAAATTATTGAAGTTTATCTATGTTATCTACATTACAAATCATTGAAGGCTAACTTTCATTTGAAACTTTGATTTTATCCCTAACTTTCAAATAAATGAGGAGGGGCGCATGCATAGGATTTGATTCCATGCTGAGCAACTTTTGTAAAGAACTACAGAGATATAACATCACATAAATCATTACAATGAAAACCCGTCCAAAAGAAATATGGTTACTTCAACCAGGCACTTGTGCTCCAATTAATAACACTAACCCCCAATACTGACACAGCAGCCTCCAATCCACCTTCTATCCCCAGCATCCACCTTCTATCGACCTTCTATCCCCAGCATCCACCTTCTATCGACCTTCTATCCCCAGCATCCACCTTCTATCGACCTTCTATCCCCCACATCCACCTTCTATCCTCCTTCTATCCCTCACATCCACCTTCTATCCTCCACATCCACCTTCCATCCTCCTTCTATTCCCAACATCCACTTTCTATCCTCCTTCTATCCCCAACATCCACTTTCTATCCTCCTTCTATCCCCCACATCCACCTTCTAAGTTCTATCCACCTTCTATCCCCCACATCCACTTTCTATCCACCTTCTATCCCCCACATTCACCTTCTATCCTCCTTCTACCACCCACATCACCCTTCTATCCTCCTTCTATCCCTGACAGACCCATGACTCACTGACTAACAGGAGGTAAACAGCCACCATTCCCTTAGTACTAAGCACCCACTTAGTCTCCATTTAACATGCATGTACACTGTATGTATACTATGTACACTTCCCCCTCCCAAGGGGCCCTTCCATTTAGTATGTACGCAAAATTTAAAAATTCTACACCCCCGTCCCCCATAGGCTAAAATATGCATTGGATTTGTATAGGAGCGTCCGCAAATTTCCAAAAAGGGCAGACCCCCTCTTGGTGTTTACGTAATTCAGCCAACCACAGATGGCCAAATTCCTAAGATTTACCTGCAGATTAGCTTCGATCAGGATGCATGCTGGGTAATATGTCGACAAATCACAAGGATTAAGCTTAGAAATTTTCATTAATTATGTCATTATTTGTGATCAAACATTGGGAGAAACTAATGAACTTTATTTTTCAATTCGTATATATATGTATTTAATATCTACGGATATATAACAACTATCTGTTTATTTTCTATAGGTTTTGCTGTGTTTTTGTCGAAAAAAAATAGTTAAAATTAGCCTGCAGGTGCTTAAAATACTGTTATTCAGCTATACGTGGTAGGGAGAATTAATGGAAGGTCCATAGTATATAAACCTAGACCTAACCCCCGATTCTGGGTTGTTAGTAACTTACCCATCGCCGAGGGTTACTCCAACTGCCCCCCCCCCCCCCCCTACTCACCACTCCTGGTTACCTACCGGGTACTGCAGTGCATCCTACTGCTAAGCTGTCACCCGTAAATCTCCACGGGAAGTTAATCTCCCCACCAGCTGTTTAGGCGAAAAGATATCTCTGGACCTCTCTCTGCCAATCTACCTGTATCACACACATTCAGCGAAAGTACCAAGCGAATATTTGGAATGAACTGTCTTTTCTTATTAACACTAAAGTTACCTTCAGTAAATGGAGTCATGTATTATTTCAAACAGCAGCAGGACTCTCTAAGTTTGGTACTTTCCAAAGGAATGAATACAACTGAGATTCTACCACTTCGACCTCTCTCCACTGACTTCTCATTGAGATGCCAAAAACTCATTTGAAATAATCATCTTGAGATGATAATCATATGAAAACCAAACCCTCTTCAGTATTTCTCATCACGTTTATTGTTTAGAAAGTTGGTGTGTGAAAATTGTTTCGAAGTAATGTTGCAAAGAATCTAGAGGGACTGCCATTAATTAGCTCCTTTATGATATAATAAGAGGTTCAACCTCTCATAGAACTTTAAAGAATAGTAACTTGATTGATAGTATACACCTTATAAAGCGACAACCTACATACATCTGTTGACTGAAAATGAAAGGAAATTGGTTCTTTTTTATGACTTTAGGATTTTAAACAAAAAACAACAAGAAAAATCGGACAATTCTTCAATAATTAATTAGTTTTCATCTTTTAATTCTACGCCATAACTCATCATAGTGAACTTGATTTTACTTGCTACTAATTAAATAATTCCAGACACAAAAAAACATATATATTTACATTCAATCTTTAAATTCTATGCCTTAACCCGTCATTATGATCTTGGTTTCAACTTGCTACTAATTAAATGATTCCACACACAAAAATACATATATATTATATTTGCAAAAAAAATAAATTAATATTTTATTTATTGTTTTTTTACGGTACCATCAACCGGAGAGAACTTGCCACGTTTCATTTATTTTTAAATTTTATATTTGTATTCGATCTAGACTACAGACACTGACGACGGCCCTCCACCAGAGAAGATGCAGAAGCTGTCCCCGAGTCCAAGTCCAAAAATGGAATCCTCTCAAACTAACTCAAACGAAAATGACGACGACCCAAACAGTCTGGTGCAGTTCTTGTCCGAGTACCACAAGCTGAAGCTGGCCGGGGAGAACATGGAGGTGGAGGAGGAGGTAGACCCTGGAGGAAGCACCCTGGAGGAGGCGGAGGACATGGCTGAGGACGGGGAGGAGACTAAAGTAGTGCCTCAGCATATACAAGTTGTGAAACAGGTACTTGATGCTATATTCATTTCTCTTTTTTTTCGTAGGTTCTACAGTGTAGTGCCCATAGAAAAATATATAGGAGGTGATGTGAATATAGATTTATGCAATATTCATCTGTTGGTGTGAGAAGAATGGAGCCAGATAAATGGTTATGACCCTAATTTAGCGACACATCCAAGAGCATAATCAATGACTTTTTCACAAAATGACATTTAATTTTGTAATAAAAACATGATGGGGGAGTATTCGTCACCAATTGCCACGTTCTATATACCATTTCCTTACTGCCTGATACCGCAAAAAGCTAGGTATAGATCTAAGAATTCAGAACTTAGAAAACTCGAATCAAATTGACTGATATTTCCCAAGAAAACACATTTAATAGATCTATAATCGGTGATTGGGTTGCATCCACATCCACACAGGGAATTGAATTTGATCATTACTGGATTTTTCAATGTTGTTAACAGATCTTAGAGCGCTGCTGTCACCTGATGTCGTCGCCTGACCCCCGCCTCAGACTGCTCGTTCTCAGGACGGTGGCCGAGGGCTGCGTTGCCATGCAAGTTGAGCAGAGTGAGTCACCGATGTCTTTTTCGATATAAAAATTGGTTTCAGTATAAGTGTGTACAATAGCATCGTTGTTTCTGTCTCTTTTTTTTCACATGATTTTCGCGGATTTCTATATGAAATTTTTGCGTTTTTCAACCCAATTTATACCTTTGAATATTTCTGAGAGCAAATATTCTCCCTGAAAAGTCTTTAACCTTTAAGGACGCCATTATCTCTCAGCATAGACATACATAACACTTATATGTATCTCTATGCTCTCAGGCACCACCAGGCCTAGACGCCAGATGCCCCAGGGATACGTAGCAAATATTATGTCAGAATTATTAGTTTAATGCTCAATACATATCAAACACAATTTTGTCTATTTCAAAATTCTGAAATGGCCTATATTGTGCTCTGTTGACATTTGGAAAACGATTATTTCTATTCATGTTTTAGCTTTTAATTGGTCTCATTTAAAACTTTATGCTATCAGTGGAGTCTTTTGGGGATATTCCCTGGGTAAATTGGTGTCCATTTTATACTTTATGACAATTTTCTGGCGTCTTGAAAGGGTAAAATCATGTTTTGAAATTTCCCCTAATTTTTAAGTACTTCCCAGGACTCAAAGAACGTTTCTTCTGCCCCTCTACCCCTCAGATGAGTTGTTGCCCCTGGCCCACAAGCTGTGGTCCCCGTTGGTGCGGCGGTTGCAGGACGACGAGCCCCAGGTGGCGCTGCAGGCCGTGCACACCCTGGCGGCCTTAGGACGAACTACGGGCGACTTCCTGCGGCGTCGGGTCGTCGACCAGGTGCTGCCCCCTATGGCCGATTTCCTCACCAAACAGGCCAAAGTCAGGTAAAAATGTAAAAACTTAATAGTAGAGCGACCAAACCCAAAAAGAGCCTTATTTAAGGAAAAACCCCAACCCGAGGTATAACAAAGCATGTCATACATCATTGGATGGGTAAATATCTTAACTTCATGGCCTGATAGTTTGTACTAAAAAAAGTGTGTTCCGGAATATAGTAAATGACTGGTTTCCATGGCAACCACCCAAAAATCAGGTAATTCCGAAATTTACAGTATTTACGACATAGCTTCCTTAATTTTCAAGGTAGAAGCACAAGTGAGATATCAAAATTAAGCATTCCTAGAGTTCTATGGGATAGAAGGAGAAAATCGGTTGTCTTGGTTACTGGGTTGCCATGGTTACCAAAAATAACTCCAAAATTGACCATAATTACAGTTTCTCTTCTCTTCTTGTTACCATAGCAACCGCAAATATGGGATTATCAAGGCACAACATATCTCATCTCAAGGGTACATATCCCTTCTACATGGAGACGAGTGTTTTTTGTCAAAACAATGACATAGAATGTAGTAAATGACTGGTTTCCATGGAAACAACAAAAAATTCATGTTATTTCAAATTTAACAGTATTTGGGCAGTATCTCTCTTAATATTCAAGATAGAAACACAAATGATATGTCAAATTGAAGCACTCTGAGAGTTACAATGGATAAGAAACTGAAATTGGTTGTTTCTGTTACTCTGTTGCCATGGTGACCCAAAACAACCTCAAAAATGACCATTTTTTTCACTTTCCATCCCATTCGCGTTACCATGGCAACCAAGAACATAAATTTTAAGGTATAACAGTACAATCTATCTTATCTGAAGTGTATTAGTTTATTGTGTGTAGATTTGGGGTTTGTACTGAAATATCTTGAGCATAGAATATAATAAATGATTAGTTTCCATGGCAACCACCTCAAAAAATTAAAGGTTTCTTAAAATAAAGACTTAAATGGCCATATTTTCCTTAATAATCAAGATAGAAGCACAAATGAAACGTCAAATTAAAGCACTCTGAGAGTTCTATTGAATGGTATATTGAAGTTGGTTGTCTTGGATACTCAGTTGCCATGGTAACCACAAATAACCTCAAAATTTACCATCAATTAGGGTTTCCCTACTGTTTCTGTTACCATAGCAACCATAAATTTAAGGTATGACCAACCACCAACTATTGCATCATAGGGGTAAATACTCTTCCTTAAAGATTTGGGTGATTTATTTGAAAACCATTGTAGGAAATATAGGAAATGACTGGTTTCCATGGAAACCACCCAGAAATCAGGTTAGCTAAAATTCATCAATATTTGGGCTATATCTTTCTTAATATACATAATAGAAACACAAATGCCATGTCAAATTGATGCACTCAACAAATTTTATGGCATAGAAGACTGAAATGGGTTGTCTTGGTTACCCAGTTGGCATAGAAACCAAAGATGATCATAATTTTGTTTTCCTTTCATTTCTTTCAACATAGCAACCAATAGTACAGCTTTTCAAGTCCAAGAAAGTACAGCTTATAACATCTATAGGGTGTATAGATCTCATCTATAGTCTCAAGAAAGGTCTGAAGGATAGTCATCACAAGGTCCCAGGTAATATCAAATATGCAGACTATGAAAGGAATTATTGGCAAAACAAGAAGCAAAAAGATTTATGACGCCGATGCCGATGCCATCCTCCCACCATCATCCCACATCATCCCCATTGACATGCAGAGAGTACTAACCTTGCTGTCGATGCTGATTGTGAATATAGACGTAATTCTTCATTTCATATTAGCCTGGACCACCTCTGAATATCAATCAGAGGGCCCGCTCCACAAAGGCGTCAGGTCACCAATGGCTACAATTTACTATATTTGATGACTCAAATCATGAGATGGCTTTTCCTTTTGGCAAAAGCACTCACAGCAAAGTACTGAAAATTGCAACTGAAATTGGAAATTGGCGACCAAATCCAAAAGGCCAAGGCGGCCCCTGATAATCCATAATATATCCTTTATAATGCTTGTCAATAATGATTTAACCCTTTAGACCCCACAAATTACGATCAGGAATGCCCTATTTCCCCAGGATTTCCATGGATTTCCCTCAGGAATTCCTTAAATTTCTACTAATTGAGGAATTTCAAAGGTTACTTAACCCCTATGAATAAGAATTATAGAAATCCGATTTAAAGCATTCAGATTTAGAGAATTCAGACAGCTTTCAAATGACATATTTGCTATTTTTGTATGTTGAAGACTTATAATAGTGTTCTTATTTGGAAAAAATATGGAAAAATTATGGAAAAACGGCAATTTTCCGGGAGGCTACAGCCGGATTGGGGAGTACACCCTCGGGCAGCTATGGCCGGATTGGGGGCTAAAGGGTTAAGGTGTACAAAGCGCTGAAATTTGGAGGATGGAAACCACCGTACTGACCAGGACCGTGCCATGTTGACATCAGCTGATGCTGTTTTGTCAATACCAGTGCGCGGTCTGTGATCCGCCCTGGTAGGGAACGTGATATTGTGAAGAATAGCGTGAATATCTGGGTTTATAATAATTTATTCAAATAAAACCGATTGGCAACATCAATAAGATATCAACATTAACATGTATTCTGATTTAAATTGACTGAAATGTGTGGAAAATAGGCAAAATATGTGTACATCCCTGACCTAGTTTCAGGTCAGACCACTACCACCCGCCATACTCGCCATCTTCAGCCTACTTATCATGATTTATTCCACACTGCATGGCAGCTCAAATGTATAGGTTTTCTAGTTTATCGAGTAGTTGTACAACAGTTTGACCCCCAAATATGACTATATGGAAGTCCTTCAATCTTCAAGCGGATGACTTAGAAACCAAGATTTCATAGGAACTCTATGTTAAACCTACAATCCTTTGCATATTTCTGGCTTTCAATTGCCAACAAGTCAAAAATCTTAATCTCATCCCAGCAATTTCCTATATATATTTCAATGGCGACCTTAGCCTAAATGACCAACTCATCTCTCCCGGCTTGACTGCAGGACAACGGCACTATGTTAGTGATGCTAGATCCCCAAGAATCCCATGATAACTTACCATCAGATGCACCTACAGGGTGCCCACACATGTTTTATGAGGTTTTATTTTAGTTTTTTCCCATTTATTAGACCATTAAAAAGGTCTTATTTTGCAGTCAGAGGTCTCATAAAGGTCTTATTTTGAGGGGTCTAAAGGATTAGAACTATCGTAAACATACCTTTGCACAGATAGGTGGGATTGAAGAGGGTAATGCTATGATATAGCTTTTACTCAGTGCCTGACAGGTTTGTGCTGGGGATTTTTCAATAAACCTCATACCCATTAACTGGTTTTGGCCAGTGGTAGGGAGAATCAGCATTCCCATCAGCCCACCCATTGGCACTGCCATCTGGCAACACTAACTGGACAAGACATACCAATGCACAATGCTGTTAGTGCAGCCATCGGTGCAGACCACTGACACTGTTAATGAAGGGCACAAGGAACCATATTAAGAATGTTCGAAAATTCGGCTACCATCGGCATCGGCTGTCAGCGTCGATATGGCATTGGAGGGATAAAGGGTACTGTAGACATCTTAGGGGGATTTTGAGGCATAATTCTGAGATTTAAGATGCATATCTTAAGCAGCTTGAGTACATCATAGGCACATCTGGGAGGCTCTTAGGGCAAACCTGTGGTACATCTTTGGCATGTACTAGGGGAATCCTTGTGGGATCTCAGTGGTTTTATATAGAACAAAGGCTAAAAGGTCTATGAATTTTTTAGGCACATTGTAACAGTTACTGGCATCTTAGGTGGACCTTTGGGGTATCTTAGGTGGAATCTTAGGCATGTCTTGGCACATCTGAAAGAGATTTTAAGTGCATCTTAGGTGCATCCTAAAGGGGATCTTTATGGGATCTAAGGGGCATCCTAATGGTATCTCAGGTGCATCTTGGGCACCGTCATACAGAATCTTAGGTGCATCTTAAGTAGGATCAATTTTGGGATCTAATTTAAGTGCATCTTGGGTATTACAGGTACATCTTGGCCACATTTTAGGTGCAATTTTGGGGCATTTTGCAGGATCTGTTTTGGGATCTCTGGGAGATCTTTGTGGATCTCTGGGAGATCTTTGTGGGATCTAAAGGTGCGTCTTTGTGGAATCTCAAGTGCAACTTGGGCACATTTTAGGGGAATCTTCATGTGATCTTGGGTGCATCATAGAAGCATCTTAGGTGCATCATAGGCAATTATTATCAGATCTTACAGAGTTGCTACTCAGGAGAGACGAAATATCCAGAAATTAGGGAGGATATTTCCAGATTTTTAGTTCAGAAACTAAAGAGGTGGAAATATTCACCAGGAAACATATATTTATGGTTTAAATGGCTTGGAAACGATAACGGTATACATTGAAAAGCAGAACTGGTGACTTGGGTTGAGAAAAAAGACTCATTTTCCTACTGAACTGGCAAAAATCTGGAAATCCAGAAAAAAAAAGGGAAAATGATATCTCTGATCTTTGGAGCATCTTATCTGCATCGCAGGAAAATCTTAGATGTATCTTAGGTGAATCTTTCTGGGATCTTAGGGGGATCTTTTATGTGTCATAGGCCAATCTTATATGCACCTTAGATGCACCTTAGGGGCAATTTAATGGCATCTTAGGTGTATCTAAGGGGATCTTATGACCATCATAGGGGCACATCTTAAATGCATCTAGGTGCATCTTTGAGGCACCTTATTGGCTTATATATAGGTGAATCTTTGGGGGGATTTTAAGGAGATCTTTGAGTGATCTTAGGCACATCTGAGGTACCTTAAACTTATATTCCACTATCCAGTGTTTTGCTTACAATTGGCTGTTTTAATCACCATTGCAAGTAAAACTATTATCTGCAAGTTGGAACATAGGGATGTGCTTGCATTGGTACTTGTGCTAGTACTTGCATTTGGTCTTGTAAGTACCATTACAAACTATTTTATATATGTTTATTATGGAATGCTTGCAGTGTTGGATACCAACATGTTAATATCTGAAATACAAATTGCTTGTGGTGCAAGAGCACCCAAATGGATCCCAAACAGAGAGTGGAATATGGGGTTTAGGCACCTTTTAGGTGCATTTTAAGGGCATCTTAGGTAAACCTTATGGGGATCTTAGGCATATCTTAGGTACATCTTTAGGGTTTATTGTAAGAGAGATTAGCTGGTTATCGAATCAAACATCTATACTAGACATAAGTCATATCCTTTTGATGATTATCCTTCAGACCTCTTTCTTGAGACTATAGATGAGATCTATACACCCTATAGATGTTATAAGCTGTACTTTCTTGGACTTGAAAAGCTGTACTACTGGTTGCTATGTTGAAAGAAATGAAAGGAAAACAAAATTATGATCATCTTTGGTTTCTATGCCAACTGGGTAACCAAGACAACCCATTTCAGTCTTCTATGCCATAAAATTTGTTGAGTGCATCAATTTGACATGGCATTTGTGTTTCTATTATGTATATTAAGAAAGATATAGCCCAAATACTTATGAATTTTAGCTAACCTGATTTCTGGGTGGTTTCCATGGAAACCAGTCATTTCCTATATTTCCTACAATGGTTTTCAAATAAATCACCCAAATCTTTAAGGAAGAGTATTTACCCCTATGATGCAATAGTTGGTGGTTGGTCATACCTTAAATTTATGGTTGCTATGGTAACAGAAACAGCAGGGAAACCCGAATTGATGGTAAATTTTGAGGTTATTTGTGGTTACCATGGCAACTGAGTATCCAAGACAACCAATTTCAATATACCATTCAATAGAACTCTCAGAGTGCTTTAATTTGACGTTTCATTTGTGCTTCTATCTTGATTATTAAGGAAAATATGGCCATTTAAGTCTTTATTTTAAGAAACCTTTAATTTTTTGAGGTGGTTGCCATGGAAACTAGTCATTTATTATATTCTATGCTCAAGATATTTCAGTACAAACCCCAAATCTACACACAATAGACTAATACACTTCAGATAAGATAGATTGTACTCTGTTATACCTTAAAATTTATGTTCTTGGTTGCCATGGTAACGGGAATGGGATGGAAAGTGAAAAAAATGGTCATTTTTGAGGTTGTTTTGGGTCACCATGGCAACCGAGTAACAGAAACAACCAATTTCAGTTTCTTATCCATTGTAACTCTCAGAGTGCTTCAATTTGACATATTATTTGTGTTTCTATCTTGAATATTAAGAGAGATACTGCCCAAATACTGTTAAATTTGAAATAACATGAATTTTTTGTTGTTTCCATGGAAACCAGTCATTTACTACATTCTATGTCATTGTTTTGACAAAAAACACTCGTCTCCATGTAGAAGGGATATGTACTCTTGAGATGAGATATGTTGTGCCTTGATAATCCTATATTTGCGGTTGCTATGGTAACAAGAAGAGAAGAGAAACTGTAATTATGGTCAATTTTGGAGTTATTTTTGGTAACCATGGCAACCCAGTAACCAAGACAACCGATTTCAGCCTTCTATCCCATAGAACTCTAGGAATGCTTAATTTTGATATCTCACTTGTGCTTTTACCTTGAAAATTAAGGAAGCTATGTCGTAAATACTGTTAATTTCAGAATTACCTGATTTTTGGGTGGTTGCCATAGAAACCAGTCATTTACTATATTCCGGAACACACTTTTTTTAGTACAAACTATCAGGCGACCTGTGGGACATGGTCCATGAATAGAAAAAATTGGTCTCAGCTTGTAATACCTCCGGTTGGGGTCAACTCCCAAAAAGCCTCCTTGGCCGCAGTACTATAAGCCCCCTACCCACTAGACGATTTTTACACAATCGGCCGACTCATCAGCGCTAAAATCGGCCGATTCCTCTGGTAGAGTCGGACGATTTTAGCACCGATTCAGATCAAACATGCACATTTCAATAAACAGTACTGACAGGTGATCATAAGAATCGGCCGAATCGCCCAGTTGCCTGTCGCCCGTCGACGGTAAAATTGCCTTGTGGGTATGGGGCTTTAGTTTGTCAATGGTACCACAAAAGTCGACATGGCTACAAGGGCATTTCTTAAATTTGACATGTGACATAAGGGCTTAACGACATGACAGGAAGGGTAAAAGTATAGTGACATGCGACATAGGTATTTCTGAAATTCGACTTGCGACATTGGAATAGATAAGCGACAGAGACATGCGACATCCAGACCCCTTGTCAAGCCATTGGGTCATATATTCTGTACACTGACGACCATTCTAAGTGAGATTTTCTATTGATTTCAATAACACCAGAATCATGATCATCCTAACATCAGGCTAACATAATTTTTACATACACATTCCAGTTTTAGTAGGGGCGCACCCCCCCCCCCCCCCCCCATTTTGGCAAAATAATATATTTTTTAATGTGAAATTCTTAGACCTAGAGGATCCGGCGGAATTGTTTGCAATAGGGCTTCCCCCTCCCCTTCTGAAACTCACTGGATCCGCCTCTGCATTCCCACTGAGAAGTAAAATACCATAGCCGTATGCTGAATACATGTGTATGCAATTTAAATTGCTATATTCAATGAAAGATGGAGATTCTACACATATTTATCGAATATTTCTCACACCATAATATAAGCTAAAACTGTAAAATAGAACGTAAAGCCTGCAAACTGGTGTTGGGTAGTGACTATCCGGTATTAAATTCCTATAGTGATAAGGTTTTGAACTATTGTTATGTATACCTTTGTATTTCTTTTTAACAGTGCCAGGGCCGGCTCCCACTACAAGTTCACGGTGCACAGCAGACTCCAGGAGGCTGTTATAGAGACCGTCAGCTCAATATCCAGACAGGTCAGTCGGATAGCTTGTAAATAATAATGAATAAATATATTTTCTATTTCTTTTTTTAGCCATTTCTTGATCTTGTAGTTGAAATATGTATATTTGCGTTTTAAAGAAATATAATAAGGAAGATCATTAGGAGGGGCTGGGCAAAGCGCTCTTTTGCTGTTGCGGAACATCCTATATTAAACCAGTATGTTTCGGCTCTATGACATGTATCTTAGTTATATCACAATTACGCTTAAGAAGATCATGAAGATACAACTTGTGTATACTGTTATTGTTTAAACGTAACTGTTATATAAAACATAGAGAATACAATACAATTATGACAAATCTTTTTATTCAGGTGGGTCTGACCGGGTCGTTGGTGTGGCGCGTGGCCCGGGCCTGCCTGCCCTACCTGAGTGACCGACAACCGCCGCATCTACAGAAGGTACGGGGCACTTTTTTAAATATAGTTATGGGTAAAGTTTTTTTTCTTGCTTATTTATTTTTCCATTTCCCGCTGATATACAAGATCTCCCAGTGGATCACTGATGTAATTCATCATTACTAAATCATTGTTCCTGAGGCTGAAGGCCATATTCCACTTTGCGGTGTTTTGCTGGCGGTGGGCACTTTACTAGTGGTGCTCACCCCCAACGCAAGTAAAAACAAGCACCACATGGTGGGATATAGACATAACTTGTGGTGTTACTTGCGGTGGGTCATTGCAAGTAACACCGCAAGTGATTTATATAGGTTTTCTATTGAATGCTTGCGTTGGCAGAAACGAACATGTTCGTTTCTGAAATGCAAATGGCTTGTGGTGGCTAAAAACATCGCCGCTAATGGATGCCCACCGCATAGTGGAATATGGCCATGAGGCTCAGAGTAGATTTGACGGCATAATTAGAAACCGTTATTATTCTCCGTTTTCGTTCTGTGGATCACGTCGATAGTCCGATATATCCGAGTTATAAGTTGTCCCAAATCCCATAGATGTTAATGTTAAAAAGCGGGGGGGGGGACACTGTGCTATTTTGTGATATTGTGAACCTGGTCGGAGAGTGATGGTTTTCTCATAGGAAATGCCTTGAGAGTGTAGAAATTAACATAAAAAAGACTGTACCTGGAGAGTGACGAGATGATGTCATAATAATATTCTAAAAATAGACTGAAACTAGGTCGGGAATACCCCTTTCCCCCACTGGGCGCGGCCATATTGGAATCTATGCTGACACTGTGCTATTTTGTGAAATGCCTTGAGAGTGTAAAAATTAACATAAAAAAGGCGTTACCTGGAGATTGACGAGATAATGTCATTATGAAAATTCTATAAATAGATTTGGTATATCCCTTTTCCCTACTGGGGGCGGCCATATTGAATAAATTTGCATATGACCAATACAATCTCCTCACTCAAATGAGCTCAGACTCTTCATCCATGGTGTATGGGGGTAAGGGGGTGAAGGGGTAAAGGGGTCATGGGGATGTCATGCCGACGTCATGCCGATGCTTTTCTATATCCAAAATATAGTTTTTTCAACAAAAAGCTCTTCGGTTTCTCAAACCGATCGTCAATGCTATCCATCAATCACCTCGATCCAGTTCTCTGTAACTGTCCAGTCAATAACCTTGATACTCCGATAAATCTCTCTCTCTCTCTCTGTCTCTGTCTCTGTCTCTCTGTACCTGTCTCTCTGTCTTTCTCTGTCTTTCTCTGTCTTTCTCTGTCTCCCTCCCTCCCCTCCCTCCCCCCTCTCTCTCCCTTTCAGCTATTTAACAAAGTGGATAAGACGGAGCTTTTGGGTTCTTTAGAACCTAACATACTTGATCTTGTTTTTTTTTTATTAAGTTGAGAGTTGTATGTCCTAGTATCATATTACAATTCATTTACTAGCTTATCCAGTGTTTCATATTAATTATTTACTGTTAATTTTGATGTTCGAATATAGTTTAATTTTTTTCCTTGTGTTTCACAACCATCCCTTTAAGGGTACCCACAAACCACAATAAATAAGGAAAAACTCCAAAGATTTGTTCATACAGCTTTACTCAATAAATGATTTGTTTTATACATTTTCAGGCGTCAGTAGAGGCGTTTTCAGAGTTCATTAAGTGTGACGCCGACACGGTCTGGTACCTCCTGATATCAGTCTACAGTCCTCAACCACTGGTACCACCCAATGACAGCTACTCCAAAGTCAAGGTAAGATAAGGTTTATTTCTCTATTTTTTCATTTAAACTAAGATCCTTTAGCCAGTATATCGGAGTGGTTTTCATTCTCGCAGACGGGCGGAATTAGTATGCCAAAACCAGCAATTCACAGCAGAGTCTATACTGATACTTAGTACTGCGCTTAAACGCACCAAGGGAGGAGAAATGTGTACCCTTTCCCTCTTATCAATTCCCGTGATCAATCTCTAGGGTTTTTCTGAAACATAGCCCATTTTCGACAAAAGATAAGGCCTTTATCTATGCGGGACGTCACCATGCGTTAACATTCTGTACCCACTGCCGATAGGTTGCGCTGACCACTGATCAATGGTTACATATAGTAATGAAATCAATGAATACATTAAACTACTGACAGTAATGCACTAGGTTTCGATTTTGCATAGAAAATAAAAAGGGAAAAAAAGGTTCTCTAGACCACACGTATATTCATGCATTAGATAGTTTACATTAATATTTTCAAACTGATAACGCAGGGAATTGACCAAAGCAATTTGTATTTCTTTCACTTTTTTGTCGGATTCTTTATTCATTAAATTTAGTAATATACATTTTCATTTCACCCTAAATCACGACATGACAGTTTTTTTTATACAGATTTATTTTCTTTGACTCCCTTCTCACATCCTAACAAAATGTAAGAGGAAATTTGACCTCTGCAAGTTTTAAAAAAATCTCTTTTTTTTTTGACAGGTTGGCAGTAGTAAGAAGAGTGAATACACTCACAACATTCAGATGTTGCTGGCTCGACTACAGTTATGAGAAAGCTTACTATCTTTATAGTATGGACTAAATTATTTCTTAGTTATGAGGGAACTTTGACTCTGTAATAGCACAGGTGCTATGTATACTGCTAAGAAATACTCATCAGGGTATGACCCTGTCATCCCATCGTTATATCATCTTCAATGGCTGTGATACATATGAATATTTGCATTCATACCCAAGTGTTCATGAATTGAAAATGTCTAACATTTCCTATACATTTTATAACTTCATGAATAAATTAAGTTTCCATCAATCATTGAAACATGTATTATGTAGGATTGCGTATGATCAATAAGATGTAATGTTTCATTACATTTGAAATAAAATTAGTAAGATTAAATAATCATCCTGTTATTTTTATTTTTCACATTGATAAATGCATGTATGTTTTTGTAAAAGCACAGTATATACATTCCCGGTAGAAAATCCATTATATAGGGACAGAAACGATGCTAGATATAACAACAATAAAAAGCTATGTCAGCTTTTGATTAAAAACAGTATTTTTGTAACTCAAAAACATATAAATCTTTCTCAAACTTTTACATTCTAGACTCAATGATGTAAGACATGATAGTATTCTCATTTTGAAATGAGCTATGATAAATGATGATCACCTCATATTCTAAAATATGATGTATGTAGCTAGATTTTCTCTACTGATGCACACACAAACAAAAACAAAAACTATTTAAATGCCATCCATGTCCGTGGATTGTGAATGAGAATCTTGTCAATACAACTTTGACTTAGTCCACGATCCAGCATTTTGGGGACGATGTTGTCTAAAATATGAGAAAATCCATGGCCGCCATACTTTTCCTATAAAAAACAAAGTTAAATTTATGTTAGATATGGTTATTCTCCGGAGTTCATTCGAATTTGATAAGACTCCAGTCTCCCAAGGAAATGTGAGCTGGTAAATGTAAAACTAACTTATTACTAAGCATCTTTTCTCATTATAAATCATTATGAACCATAAACTCATTTGGTAGGGGAAAGTAGCATTTTGACTCCTAACGTGTTACAGGCTAGAAAAAAAACATTAGATTTAATTCGAATTTGATTACTTTAAATATTCATCTAAATATGACACTTTAAGTGTATGTTCCCAAAGTCATAAGAAAATTCTCTCCACCCCACAGCCTGGACCAATATTAATTCTCTCAACCACGGATAGCCACTTTCTTGAGATTTTGTAAGCTGTATCCATAAATAAACACTTGCAGGCTAATTTGGACGGACTTTGTCGACAAAAACCCTGGGAATACTATAGAAAATATATCTATCAATAATGTATAAATGTTCAAACAACTTAGAAAATATTGAAAGTTTATTATTTTGGGGCCCCTACTTCCAGACAATTGAGATTTCTGGAGAATAACCCTAAAATACTGAAAATTCGCTATCCGTGGTACGGTGAATTATAGGCCCAGAACCGTGGGGGAATCTGTTTTTTTCAATATATGTTCACAAAGTATTACCAACCAGAATCAATATAGTTGGGGTCCTCCTGATTAGCTTTATAGCCCCAATACTTACCAGTCTCTCCTTGGTGTGTATGTCATGCGCGATGAGCACCTTGTCTTCGTACCCCGCGTCGACCAGGGTTTTTATCCGGCGGATCCTCTCCGCGTCGTTCGGCATGTCGACCGATGGGGCGAGCTGGTAGTGGGACACATCGATACCGAACAGGTCGTACTCACAGTACATGCCCTGACCAGCGAAGTCTAATAATAAGGCATCGTCGTCTATTGTACCTAGAAAGGGGGGGGAGTTGTCAGATTTTAGTCAGATCTCATTGTTTTTCACTTAAACTGTACTCAGGCAAAGAAAAAGTTGTCTTCAAGTTTTATGCCTCCAAAATATATAGGATCACATGACGTCACACCTCCCAAATTATATCCTAATTCAGGAAACTTTAACAAACAACTATTGTCTTAAATTATGGATATGTTTCATAGCTACGTGGATGTGATGATCACCAAAATTTGGTCACGGAACCCCGTCTCCAAAAGGTCTATATTCTTTTCAAAATGTAAAGTTGGATCCAGCTGGTGTTCAAAAATCCAAAACTTATACTTCATTGACTCACCTTCTATAATGATTTTCAACGTCTTTGGTTCATGTATTGGTAATGTATAAGCGATGTGATGTTCATTTGCTCATTTCAGTCTCATTTTAATAACTTTCCCCAAAATGTTCTTTGAAAAAAAATCTTTTGGATCGGCGCAAAATAAAAGGGTTGGTCAGGAAACCTGAACACAACTTTTATTCAATTTGACCTCATGAATATAAACATTTGATAACAATTTATTGTATCAGTTCATTTACAATAAAGGGGCTATAAAATGTTGGTGTCATTAATCTTTTACCAATCAGGGCCATATGAAGCCCCAAATTCTTAAGGGATTCCCAAAAAATATTCGGAAGGGGTTACAAGCTAAATTTTAATCTGAGAGAATTCCCGGTAAATCTATGGGGGTTCCAAGTATATCTAAACTTAGATATGATCTAAACTTGTTAACACCTAAGGGGGATTCCAGATAACTTCAGATCACAAACACTTACGGTCAAGGTGTGACATGACTGTTTTCTTGACGTCTCCTCCAGCCTCTTGTAGTATCCGGACTATCTCAAAGGGTTCTTTACTTTCCCGTCCGGGATGTACAATAACTCCACAACCCAACTGGGTTTGGGCTATGGCTGCAGCTTGTAGGGACCTCCGCTCGGTTTCTATAAGAAGAAATGTATGTTTAAGTTTTTTGTAATGTATTCAAATGGGTAATTAATTTGTATGTATTTGGTACGACCCTTGATAAGCGTAAACTAACCAGAATTGATTTCACTGGCCCCTCTCTTTAATAAAACACACTTATGATGTTTCACTTCCTGAATGACCACATAATCTTTTTAAGTAGTGTTCCAATAACCTTGGCATTCTTCTTTATCATAGAAAATCTGATCTATAAAGCTACGACAACAGCTATATAATACCATCACAGTATTCCTCGATACAAAATCCCAAACTTCTAGTGTTATACACAGGGGCGGATCCAGGAATTCCTAGAGGGGGGGGGGGGGGCAAAAACATGAGTGTACGGGGGAGGGGGGGGGGCCCCTAAACATGTTTTAACGGGGGGGGGGGGGGGGGGCGGACGGGCCTTGCCCCCCCCCCCCCCCCCCCCCCCGATCCGCCCCTGAATTACAACCAAAGTTCTATAATCCGCCACGCTATCGTTTCTTTCCTCCTTGACACAACTATGTTTTACATATCAACAACGTAGAGTTATGATAAGTCTTTCGAAATTTAAGATTTAAATACTATTATATAATTTCAACTTTATAAATTTTGGTAAACAGAACGTACCTGTAATAGGTGACTGGCAGCCGACCTCGCCAATCACACCACACTTTATATCTGTACCGTCGGCCCCGACGTTTATGTCTTGGACGATGTGGTTGGTCATCTCCTCCACGGTCAGGTTGTGGGTCTCAGGTCGTGCTCGACTCACGTAGTAACCTAGGTTTAGGAGGAAACACACAGAGGAAGAGAATTTAATGAAATTATTTCTTTTTTTGAGGGGGACAGTACACAGAAAACAAACATTCATTTTTGTACACAAAACCATAGAGATACGTAAACAGCATTTTTTTTTTCCCGAAAAATCAGTCCTATAGATGATCATGGATTTTGATCATGTTGTCTGCATCTTAAGCCGTGAGTGGTCGATAACTAAAAAGGGAAATAGGTGTGTAGGATTTTGTCCAGTGTACAAACGAATATCCAAGGTTCTCAAGTATACTGATTCACAAGAGCAATTATTTGTTTGGGAGGCTTATTTATATACATATAGCAAATACCTCTTTAATTTCAAATGGTCTTCCTATGTTGTTATATTGTGAAAGCGAATTTAGCCTCCAGGGGCAAAACAACAAAAAACAATTAGATTGCGTCATGGTCTATTGAAAAAGGGAATGGTCATCGTAAGTAAATTAAAATCAGTGAATAAAAAATCTTACAAAAAAAAAGAATAAATTTGAAAATAAATGAATAAATTCTTACCTGTTCCTGCCACAACATGAACTCCAGTTTCTGCAGACACATCCTGAACAAATTTAATGTTTCTCTGAAGTCCAACGGTCGAGTTTTCCACTATGCATGATCCTCCCTTGGACTGTGAATGGCATAAAACACACATTATATTGTCACATTATAGTTTATACATTACGAAAACAATTGCGGCAGTTTTGAAAGGATTTTCTTGTTACCGTCCATATTTTCAATGATGTTTGTACATATTATGGTTCCAGCTTACGATATGCCTTGCAACCTACAAGTTATAACGTACAATCTAATCGATCATGAACAGCATTATTTGAAATGAGGCCCATGCTTCAAGTTAGTGCTGTGTTTGCAGAGCAAGATTTAAGAATAAAAGAAATGTGACAAATCACGGAAAAATGTGACCAAAGGGATGAATCTTATGTCATTTTCCCAATACTTTATAATTATTGGGAGATAAAATCTCCCGGCCAGTATCAAAACTTCTATATAGGCCTAAGATATGGATGGAAAACATGTGGTGTAATTCTTTCCTTATTGAGATAATTTTAAGCAACCGGGCTATTTTTTCTGTTTATGGATCGAAAACATGTGTGAGATAAAATACCGTGGTTGTAGGGAATAGATATACCTGTAAGGTCATATTTTTCCGTTAAATGTCACGTACATTCCGATATAATTATGTAGAAAGCATAGCAACAGGATACACTTTGGGTCTCTTTCTCAGGTACTTAAGTAATTGTGCAAAACAGTCTAAGCAAAGATTATGTTGGTGCCATTGACCCTTTTGCAGAATTGGATAATTTTGTAACATCCCAAAATGTCAACATCATTAAGTCAATAGACAGCTTTGAGATATATAGAATGATTCATGTATCATAATAAAGACAACTCATAATGTACATCTACTTTCTTCAGAGACCCAAGGTCTATCAATAACAAAGTTTCAATTATAATTTTTGTTCAGAGATGCCACTTTTCCGGCTTTTGTAGGTATTCCTACTCTTTTTGGATAGCACATTATCCTACGTTGCTTTAATATCTGTTTTAGAGTATTTTTGTTTTAGTTTCAATCTAATCAAATACAAATTCAGGTCTCTATTCCTGAAGGTTGCTTCCCTCGTAGTTGCTTCCAGAAAAAAAGTAGGAAAAGTGTTTTCTACGTTTCCTACTTTTTCTTCATTCGGGAGTGGTATCTCTGTTTGTTAGATGCAACAGATTATTAGTTAGTAATTCTTCATTTCTTACGCCCTGGAAGACTCCTTTGAATACCTACGTACGTCAGTTCATGTATACAGATCCATATATACCAAACCCAGTGCGGAGATTATACCTTGAATTTCCTTAATTCATCCTTCATCAGTTGCTCCGAGTCGAGCAGCGTTAGGTTCAGCTTGTGACTGTACCTACATCAAATATTCTAGTCGTAAGATTAAATGTGTTTTATTTTATTTTAAGTTAAAAAAAAAAAAAATTAGAAAAAAATAAATAAAAAAACGAATAAATAAAAATGCAAATCCAGAAGGCACCCATGGCATCTGTGTACCCCAAATAATTTGGGTACGACTATGGCTATATAGCTTATTGTGACAATCAGCAGGGTTTGAAATATCCCTCTCCGTTTTTATTTTGATATTGAATCAGATATCTGAACAGCTTAACCTCCCCTGTATATTTTTTATAATAGTTTTTTTTTGATAATATGTTATACAGTCATCAGTTGGACCCTATGGATTCGCCACCTGTCCGTTTGAATTTCGTCGAACATTCTCTTACATGAACAACCTCACCAGCAGTTTTGAGCAGTTAGAGATCTAAAAGGAATTTTATTAATATACCTTACAAGTAAAACGCCAATTGGTATCAAACTACTCAGATGCAGTGCATTGATTAATTACATGTCAGTTGACAATCATTTATACAAGTTTTAGAAAGATATTGTCTATTATATAATACATACCAATTACGATACACACATAAGTTTGTTTATTAATCTTATTCTATTATCATAATGGATAAACACGAGATCCATGTCTAATATAAGATTGATCTATTCTTAATTTATTTTCAATAGCTTAAGAGCACATATTCAAATGGAATGATTATTGTTATGTTTATCTGAAGAAACTAAAGTTCCACTCACGGGTTTTGCCTTATCCAGCCAAGTTTGTCCATTTCAAATTGGGAGTTGTCCTTGGAGGCATCGTTGGAGGGTATGTAGGTGATTTTAAAGTCCATCGACAAGTGTTCGTGCGTCAGTGTAATGCCGACATCTTTGGGATCCACTAGTCCCAAGACTAGAAAACAAAAAGGGTCAGATTTATTTTAGTCTTGTATAGAAGAAGCTCTAAAATGGTACATTAATTCACATGCGTGAGTGTGGCATGATTTTACCGTTCTTTATGATAACAAGTTGGAAGTTATATATAATATATGCACTACTGAAGCTGTAAGCATGCATGCACGCACGCACGCATGCATGCATGCACGCATGCACATACACACACGTATAATGCTTTATGTATGTACATATACATTACAATATACATAATATAATTTATAGGTATAATGTGTGTGCGTACATGTATGTATGTATACATATAAATCAACCATTGAATTTTAACTTACCGGTTTGTATTTTGCCTGATCGCTCCATTTAGACGAGGTTGGTAAACTACTGTAAAGAAGAAAACAAATCATATGCTCAACTATACATAAGATTTGTACGTGTGTGTTTTGTTGTTGTTATTTTTGTTTATAACCACGACTTAGAGAGTTCAATCTAAATATTTTCTTTAATGTTCAGCATAGTAAAAAAATATCAATTTTATACTTCATTACATAGAAATTACATAATAAAATATGCATAAAGAAGCCACATCAAAAACAAGATAAAATGAAACCCGCCCTCTTGGGTAATCATCGTCGTTTTGTATAGCTTGGATTCAATGAAAAATTGACGTTTATTGAATATTGACTTTTTTTAAATAATGTCACTGCTAATTAATTATGGTATACATGGCTCCCAATAACATGTATAGTTTGTGCGCAATGCCTAAACCCATTGGACGTGGACCCCTAAATTATTGATCAACCAACCTGGCAATTTCCTAATTTAGAAATTAGGTGCATGTACACACACTTATAGTATAGAATGCACTTTGGTAATATAATATACATATATCCCGTCAAAAATCTATATATACACGTGGCATGACCGAGAGAGCATGGCAGTTGATTTTCATAATCAAAATACAGCCTGGAGTGCTGCCATACTCGGTTACCAATCCACATGCACCTCAATTTTAAATACATGTACCCATACACATGTAAACATACGAGAATGCCACATATCCCAGCAAATCCTATACCAGCCTGGATATGGCATTATACAGTTATTAGAATCATGTAGAAGTCAAGGATATGTAGGTGTTAGCTAATGGAGAAAATATTGTAAAACCCAACCTTGCAGTGCTCGTCCTATGGATTTCTGTGGGTCAGGAGTGGAGGGCCGCGACCAGGGGAGTGCAGGCATGGTGTGATGGTGTGTGTATTGACGGGAGGTGGGTCGGCAAGTAGGGCAAGCTGGGGCTCTACACCCCTTAAGTTAAATCTCTAACATCGCCACTTTTTAATAATAAAAAAATAATTGACAGAGCCACATGAGGCCTTATGGCATATTGAATGGGATGTAAATATCATAAGGATAAGTGATATCAGCTTTTTTGTAAATAATATCCGCTATTTTAGTAATCATTTTTCAGAGACATTGATATTTTTAGAATACAATATAACGACTCGCTCTCAGGGTACCCCAACGGTGGTGCGCCCAGGCCTTTGGCAAGGGAGGCAGCTCAAAATAACCTGTGACTGGGGGTCTGTCCGCGAAACCAACCCACCTTAACCCCCTCCCTCCTTACCCCCTCCCACCTTACCCCCTCCCACCTTACCCCCTCCCACCTTACCCCCTCCCACCTTACCCCCTCCCACCTACCCCCTCCCGCCTTATGGCCATCAAACGTAACCCCCTCCCACCATAGCCCCCCACCCCCCTAGGTGTCCAGCAAGGGTATGGGGCGCTGTATGCGGATGGGTAAAATTTGTTGGTTCTTTACATATACAAGTATTTTTTCTAGATACATTTTCTCAAATTAATTATTAAGCAAATTATTGACGACAAATATTTGTGAGCGTAGGGGATAAATGTTTTTCTAACATAAAGGACATTCACTTCTCCCCAGAATAAAATGCACGGACCATCAACAAGCTATACTTTATTTTTTCTCTCTCTAAAAATGTATCTATCAACCACTTAGAAATTGTTATATGTTCTTCCAAGTATTAGAATTACGATTGAATATGTTAATATTTGGAGACCCAATAATGCTGTTTGAACTAGGAATATTCCTTAGATCTTGCTCATATTATAATTTTTCGATCTTAATGAGATGCTTAATACATTTCGGCGAAAGATAATTATCCCATAGTCATGTGTTAGGATTCCTTAAAGCTTGTGTTAGCGAAATCGGCCGCCCGTGATACGAATACTAAACATTCGTTGAATACTATGCAATCATCTCAACGTTCTAAACTTAATAAGAACATAAATGAAAACTCTCATGAACGGATAATTTGTGTGCGGCCGAATGGACGGGCTGATTAGCTATTGCAATGTGAGGTTTGACAAAAGATAACAGATAAGATAACAGCTAGATATCACTCTGGATAGCTTTCCTCTTTTATTTTCTGTAACAAAATATTAAAAATAGATAACATCTATTATCATTTGGAGATGGAAAGATGTCGAATATATCGCTTTTATTTTTAGTCTCCTGTGTAATTTGTAGGGAATATATACATATGAAATTCAAATGAACTAAACTACATAACGTTGCTTGTTTTTTGATATGATATAAAACCAGAATCGTTCATCAAACACAATTTGATAAAGTAAATGCAGTAAATACGTGATTGTAAAGCCTTTCGCATTTATGCGGGCAGGTAACTTAAATTTTCATTACCCCAAAAAAGAAACGAAAAACAAATATGTTCATCTCATACGCTTGTTAAACCTAAGATAACTGTCTTATAATTAGACTCTTTTAATCTGAAGTTGATGAAGAAAAAGTAAGTTTGTAATATGAGAAATATAAGTTGAGCTGCAATGACCTTAGAACAACTAATTAACAACCAACCAATTTAAACAGAAAATGAAATAAGTCCCAGTAAAAGATATCATGGGTCCTCCTACCAATAATTTAGTAGTATCGTAGATTGAACTTCCGCCATGTGACTGCTTGGCATTTCAATCATCAGGTCATTTCGTTAATGCCTGCATTTGTTTTAGTAATAATCTTCAGGGTAATTCAAGGATTTTTTTATCACTAAATTGTGTTTTCTCTCCAAATATGAAATTCTCATTTATTTGCTTTCCCTTTAATCTAGAGCCGTTCTTCCTGGCAGAATTGCAATGTTTTCTTCTGATATTGTCTCCAAGTGTTCCATAACTGTTTTACTTGGGAGAAATGTGATGTTTTGTTTCTGATAACATTTCTATGGCCTCCCGGTACTCTTTGGTTTCCAACACACTCTTGTCATCTGCCACCATGTTCTCCTGCTCAACGGCCTGCTCCAGGTCACTGAAATGATGTACAACACCATAGATAACACATTGCAGTATATAATGCCATATAGATAAAAGACAGAGATATACCGCATTAGGGAGAGGCCCAGTGGGCGCCGCCATATTGGACAATGCAGAGTCCTGATTGGGTGAATACTCGCGCTTGTCCACCCACAGGAAGTGCCGCTAAAGCTCTGCGCATGCGCGGACGTGGACTCCCGAATACGGTATAGCGCAACACCATAAATAACAGACTGTATTACAGTAGTGTGGCAAAACACCATAGATAACACACTTCAACATATAATACCATAGATACAAAACAGAAATATAGTACAACACCATAGATAACAGACTGTACTACAGTAGTGTGGTTCAACACCATAGGTAACACACTGCAATATAGAATACCATAGATAAAAGAGAGAAATATAGTACAACACCATAGATAATGCACTGCAATATAGAATACCATAGATAAAAGACAGAAATATGGTGCAACATCATAGATAACACACTACAGTATAGAATACCATAGATAAAAGGCAGAAATATAGCACAGCACCATAGATAACACAGTGCAGTATAGAATACAAAAGATAAAAGACAGAAATATAGCACAACACCATAGATAACACACTGCAATGTAGAAGACCATAGATAAAAGACAGAAATATAGTACAACACCATCTATAACATCTGTACTACCGTAGTGTGGCACAGCACCATAGATAACACACTGCAGTATAGAAGACCATAGACAAAAGACAGAGATATAGCACAACACCATAGATAACAGACTGTGCTACAGTAGTGTGGCACAACACCATGAATAATACTCTGCAATATAGCACAACACTCTAACTAACACACTGCTGAAAAGTGGCAACCTACCAAAAAACATGCATCTTATATATCTTTTGAATAATAGATAAAACAAAAACAAAAAAAACTATTCTACTGATATAGCATGTCTATTTTTAGCTTCTGCTCCCATTGCTCATTCATGAAATCAGGAGTAACATCTTGTATTGGAATGCAGTCTTTTGACTCGATATCATACCTGTAGGCTTTCTTCAGTCTGCGGTCACTATCAGCCACCATCTGCCTCGACTTGTCCACCAATTCCTGCTGAGTCTATTAACCAATACAACAATTTTATATTATATATATCTGCAAGACAAAACTCTGTACTTGAAGCCATTTTCAAAGACATACCCTATTTTTGTATTGCCTTTACATGCAGGTTGCCAAAATAAGCCATCTTATTTGTTGTCCAGCCTGAATAGTGGCTTTGCAGGCGGTGAGGCCCCTGCAGCACCCCTATCTGTGCAAATAGGGCACAGCTGTATATTTGAAAACTAATGTTGCCTGTCCTTTCAAGCATAGATACAGTCCCAACATTATATTTAGGCAGGGACGGATCGGGGGGGGGGGGGGCGCATGGGGCGTGCGTTTCCCTTTTTTGGGCTCAGATATTGAATTTTTAATGTAAAGTTGGAGCCCCTACAGCTGGGACTTTTTTGATACAGGCGCCCCCTCCCCTTTCTTGAATTCCTGAATCCGCCCCTGCTAAGGCTTCTGTTTTTATAGTGAAGGGGAACACATATAAGCCAACACTGCATAAAATGTAGAGAAAGTACAATTCTCCAAGTCAAAATAAAAGTGACGTTCATGCCTTTGGTTGTTGAGTCATAATGGTGCACATTATGTGCCTCGAGGCTGTTGTGTTCAGGGTAACATCATTACACTTTGCCTTTTCTACTTAAGCACCAATATGATCTCAAGCTGCAGTAGTGAAAGGGTTAATAGATGCACAGTACAGACCAAGGTGACATATTGCCCTGCATGGTGTGCACACACTTTCGATTAGTTCAGCCCAAGATAAGGTGTGTGCAAACCAGGGGAGTAACAAATACTGAGTGTGCCCACAGTCTGTATTTGATTTATCCTAATTCAATTACACTGAAAATGTTGAAAAATCTTGACCACACAAAAATTGCCATTAGCATGCCCAGACATGCAGGCAATATTTCCCTCCAGGGGAATACAGCTTTGATTAGGCCTAAACAAATTGTTGTGTTCAGGTAACCCGACCTTCCCTAATATTTTGGCCCTACCCTAATTTTTTGTTGTTGAAAATGTGTGTTCTAAAAACTATTGAAATTCAATAAAACTGGTTTGAATTAAAGGGATTTGATCAACTGATGCATTTTAGATGCTGAAAATTGTTTCTAGCGGTGTTTTGCATGTTTTCTGAATTTTCAAGAATGCCTGAGTCTATTTATGACAGCAAAAAAATGTAAAAAAAAAATTCAACCTATGTTACCTGAACACAACCATTTTTCTTTGGCCTTATTCACCTGCTTCTGGGTCGGACTGTTGACGGTGTAGGGGTCAGAATCCTGATATAGAATAAAACGTTTTCTCTATCAATTTTTTTCTCTATCCTCAGTCCTGTTACCTGTAATTTACCCCCCCCCCCCCCCTTACCTCTATGGCGTTGGCGTCCTTCAGGTCATCGTACATCTGCTCCAGGTCCTGCTCGCTAACCTCCACTTCCTCCACGTACTTCTCCTTCTCCTTCGCCGTACGCTTTAAGACACTCGTCTTAACTCGCAGCTGTTTGGTTCGGTCTGCTGAGCTTTTCATGGATACTAGAACATAAACTTATCTTATGTATATGTGGAGTTTCTAAGGAATCAGAATTTTTTTTTCTATCTGATTTTTTTTAAGGTGAATATATACGAAAGTTCATTAGGCTTAATTTTCGGTATGGGCATATTTCTTTTTACTTTTTGGCTTTATAATCTTTCTTGTTACCAATTTCATCACTAAATTCCAAGTGAAATTAAACAACCCAGTTCTTTTCTATTTCATTTAATAACTTTCTTTTCATTATTTCAACTACCACGCCCTCAACTTAAACACTACCTGTGGAAACCTTGTTGTATGTTTTCACACAGAATATCCACAAACACATTCATATTGATATCTTTTCTTCCAGACAGTTTTATACAGTTTCACTTTTTTAGGAATACCAAGCAGTACCAAGCAATAGGAATACTGCAGAGATAGGATGTAACCTGTTTTGTAGCTCAGGCTATTGGATCATCATGACTAGAATTTAGAAATTTTAGTCAAGGTGATCCAACACCCTATCTCTTCAGTCTGAGGCGCACCTTCCTGCTTGAAATTTCAAGTCAAGATGTATTCGATTGATATAATTATTTGAGACAAGGCTCTGTAGCTCAATTGGTAGGGGCCTGCTTCGAGTGTGGGAGGTTGTGGGTTCAAACCCTGGCCCAGTCACACCAAAGACTTTAACAGCAGTAGTGGTAGTAGTAACTTTTATGGTAATGGTAATGGCTGCTGCTTGTCCGGCATTTAGTATGAAGTAAGAACCACAAAACTTGACTGGTTGGCCTGGTGTCAGTATAATTGACTGGGTTGGATATCATGTGGGCCCATGACATGATACCTCAGTGAGGCAGCACTATATAGAGGGCATTGGGTCCCACCGCTACAAATAGGCACCTCATCTGATAATTTGGATAACCATCATTGCCCTCAATATGACCCTGGCAGTTGATTAGCATGTAAAGCTACCAATAACCAACCAATTATTTGAGTTATGCTTGGAATACAGACAGAAGGTTGGTAGAAGAATTGGGCTCTCAAATTTTTAAGGTATTCCACTGTCTGGAAGAGTGTACAAAGTTTAGAAGTGACTGTTCAAAACTAGAGACAGTTTTCCCTAATCTGAGAAATGTTTCAGTACCATTTTGAAATTTGTAATCCCCCCATACATACATCTTGTAAATTTGAATGAAAAAAATTATCATAGCTGTAATCTAGCTATATCCTTTGATTATATCTATGAGAACAAGCATGAGAAGTTACATATCATAATATCGTTATGAACTTCAATTGTTAGTACGTGTACACGCATAAAATAATAATCAAAGATAATGCACACAAGTTACAGTGTAATTCTGATTCCTTCTTTATTTATGAACACATACATATTTAATCAACAGTATTAATTTGAACTCAATAAGCATAAATTACAGATATCTAAGTGTAATAAAAATAATCATGTATTTTTCAAAGTTGATTTGTTGATAGTCAGAAACTAATATTGCTACTTCTTTTAACTGAACAACTATGTTTACATTTTTAATAGGTAAACGTTGTGATTACCACAAAAGTAATTACACAGCTATGACTCTTTGATATAATACACGTTTCGAGCACATTTTATTGACTGAAGCAAGTAGATGTCATTTATTTTTACATGTTCAAGTAACATACGATTATTCTTAAAATAAAACATTAACATAACTGTTAACAGTGGTTGCTTTACCAGTTTACCGTGTATACATTGCGTTTACGAGGCAATAACATACAGTATTCTATGTACATCTCCAATGAAAATGGGTTTTATATTCTAAAGTCTCCATTCCACCAGCCGATTCTACTACAGATTTTATAAATCGCCAGGGCCCATATCTTCGTAACTAACTTGGCTGATCAGGGAAATTTTGATCAGGGCCTCAAGATCAGCAATTTTGTCATTTACCAAAATTGATGGTATTATTGCAAAAAAATATCAAAGAGGGATACTCAGATGTGCAATTTATTCGTGATAGACAGAATCTCTTATCATGAGACACTGATCAAGATTTCCCAGATCAGCCAAATTAGTTACGAAGATATGGCCCCAGTTGGAATTATGGGGTAATCATAGACACGTTCCATATCATAAGAAAGGGCTTCGAATTCTCTTTCAAACAATATGTAGGATGCATAGTCATCTGTCAAATTTGTTAGGAAAATAATTAATTAAATAATCGCCAGCAGTCAGAATCGCCTAGTGGAATGCAGGATTAGGATGTTGTATACTTGGAATGCAACAACAAAGGGCAAATAGCCACAATCACGAGTAGCATCAGCAATAATCGCACCACCACGTATCACAGAATGTAAACGATCAACCAATTTTATTATTTTGCTGCAACAGCATTACGTTTCATAATCTGTTTTTTTTTTACAAGTAACATTAGTCCTTTAAATGCATGTTCATCTTCTTAATTTGTAGTTGTATATATGCTATTTCATTGTAACTTAATATCGTTAACATAACACATGTATATAACTTAAACCATAAAAATATGTAAATGGTTTCATGGGCATGATATTACTCCTAGGTAACATATTGTGTAAAACAAAATTAAATATGTTTAAACATGGGAAAAAGAACATCACATAACTATATAAACGGTCTTTTAACTTTGTTCTTGTGGCTTTCATTGCGAAACCCTTGAAAAATAAATACGTGTAAAGATATTTATAAGCTTTAAAAATCTTAAGTGGTATTTAAAGCTGAGTAACGGGCTCTCTGTATTCTTTAATCGCAAAGACTGTATGGCTGCAAGCATTGTGTAAACAGTGTGTACAAATTTAGGCTTGTAATTTAATGTTATTTAACATTCCTTAATATAGTTGATTATGTATGTCCAACTAAAAATCATACATAATATTAACTGAAATGTGCATCAATGGTAAAAATCCAATGTGACTGGGTTACTCAAAAGAACTTTATACATGACAAGTATACCAACATAATTAAATAATTATACACTCAAAGTTCATGATGTATATTTTTCCCCTTTCATCGTTTGTTGAGGAATCGGTCTTTGAACCAATAACGTACTGTTGCTTTATTCAATTATCACAAACAGTAATTACAATAACATCTTATGGGCATATTCATCTGAGAACATGAGGGACGGAAGCAGTGAGGTCACAGAGTATGTAGTCAAATAGAGGGTGCACTACAGCATACCAATGTGCACCATATCTCTCATGTTCAGCAAGCGTACCACACCAGAAATTAAAATATAACACTGAAAAACATTATAACTCTTGGCTATGTTGCAAAAAGTATCCAAAATGCCAAATTCACCCATGGGGGACTGTTGATCTCAAATTTGTCCATATTTATTTGAATCTGAGGGTTTATTTTCTGGGCAACATTGCCCTGATAAGCCTCAAAGCATGGGCAAAGTTGCTCGGATTATGAACCAATAAACATCTTATTGGGGCAATGTTGCCCAGACAAAACTTTCAATTCAGGCAAATATGGGTGAGTTTGACATCTATAGACATTGCACAAATAGTGGCACTGCAAAGCCAATGTTGCCCTTCCAAGACACTATTTGGGCAATTGTTGGCGAATTTGAAAATGGTTGCTTAACATTGCCAAAACTAACACCGCCCATAGCATACTATAGGAGTGCACCCTCTATTTCTGACATACTCTGTGGTGAGGTCACATATGAGTGCTCTCTAGAGTGGGTCGTGTAATGGCACATTAGGTACATCTAAAAAACTGATAAGAATAATACAGCAACATTAAAATAGTACCACTAATAACATTTTCCTGCATATGTATAACAGAAATATTTTGCCAATTTTTTCATGTACTATATAACTTGTACATAATAGCATGTAATGCTGAATTCATATGTAATGTAAACAAATGAATAAAGTTCACTTCTATCCATATTTTAACAAAATTCACCTTTAGATAGAAAGACCTAGGTCTTCATACTCAACAAAACATCCAGATGATTCAAGTCACACTTGTCAAAAAATGCAATTTTCATAAAATGCACTTTTTCAAAATAAGAAGATACACACTAATCTGAAACATAAAAAGTGCAATTCAGATAGTCATAATTTGTAAATCATAAGTGTGCTTGACAAGACAAAACAGTGAATTGAACTGAAAATAGATCCATAAATGGACCGATGTCAATCCTCCAATGGCGTTCATCGTATTTAAGAGGCTTTCGGCAGGATCTTGTGTTAGTAACGCAGGTTCTGATTGGTCGGTTCATCATCCAATGGGATTACTTTTTACTCGGTGCATTCTTACCCTGGGATGGAGTTTTGCCCTTTGATTTAGTTCCTGCTTTGGATGCTGTAAAAAACATCCAGAAAATTTCTTAATATTCTAACATTTTGAAAATAATTCCAGTCCATATGATTTAATTAAGATTTTAATGACAATTATAATCATCATAATCACCTGCTACTCACATTTTCTTCATTTCAAACTTAACATAGTCAGTGCACAGTAAGCAAGTGAAAAGTATTGTTGCCTTCAGTAATATGACAGATGTCACAAAATTAAATATTTTATTTTTCAAATAATATGTTAAATTCAATATGATCATATGATATTTCTGACTTATGGACATACTTATGTTAGGTGTTTATTTTTTCGTATAGCATTTAAAATGTGAGAAACACATTTATGATTTTGTTGTTAGCCCTATGATAAGTATTGGTGTGTGATTTACCTTGGGTCTGTTGTCGGTTGATGCTCTGTTGGCGGCGCGGGTTGGCCTTACAGCCATCCTTACCCATCAGGTGGTTCTTCCACTCGTCTTCGCCCAACGTGAAGTTCAGGTGACACAGCGGGCAATGCGACTTACCGCTCTCAGCAGCTGATCAACAGAAAATATTTGTAATCAGCATGGAGAATATAAATCAAATAACTTTTAATGCTGTTAATATTGTAATTCTTTAATGTTATTTATCTAATAGATTATTTAAACTAGTTCAAATTATCATATGATGTAAACTTTATCATTATTAGTAGTAGTGCTTTTATTGACAACAAAGAGTCATTCTTCACTCAATACAAAAAATCTAAAAGATATGTAGCATATATGTTATTAAAATTATAGTTATATCTGTGACAATCATTTGCCCTAAAAGAGATTAGACTTACGTGCACAAGCCTTCTCGGCAACGTGCTGTTCGAACTCGGCATTGTTGATGGCCTCGGTGCAGCGCGGGCACCGGGAGAAGGTATCCTTAGCCTCGCACTCTGTTATGTAATGGTCACTCAGTCCAGCTATCTCCACCACCTGAAAATTATAAGTTATATTTTTAATTAATTTTGTCAATTTTTATTATATTCATTTGTTATTTTTGTACTTTTCAATACTTTAATTTATCCGAGAGGCCATATTTCTGTAACTGATTAGACTAATCAGCCATATTGTGATTAGTTTCTCATGGTATGTAAAACATTTCTCACAAATAGTAGTAACGTCAATGGAGAATGACCCATTAGGCGCTTTTTTAGATAGTTTTTTTGGGGGACAGACAGAATCACTGACTGTGAGACATGAATCATAACAAGAAGTAAAGTAGCTACAAAGCTTCGCTCATGCATGAGCCATGGTTGTCCCTCAAACTTAAACTGGTAAAAAAAAATTTTTTTTTATAGCATTAGACTCTCAAGGCTTTGAGTCCTGACCACCACCACCATTCTGCTGTCACACACAGCTCAGGGAGGGGTTTAAGGAAAGGGTTACCTCTAGGTTCCAGCATGCACTACCATGCACCTAGAACTGAGTGACCTATCACCTAATCCTGCCCTGTGACAGTTGAGGTACTAATGTAAAATGGTGGGGGCCGTTTGACTCAGGCATTGGCTCTGTAACTCACTTCTGGCTTCTCACACTGCCTGATTCTTATAGTTAGAGGACAATGCCTTTTAACAGCTTTACATGAAATTGTGTAATCGGTCATTGAGAACAAAGAGAATCAAATGACTAAAGACTTGACTGATTGAGGGAGTCCACACCAATAGCTACAATACTACATAGACAGGGTTCCAACCGAAAGTCCATTTTCAAATTCCCTGTGTTTTCCCTGTCCCGCGGCAATTTTTCCCTGTGTCATATCCAGCAAGTTTTTCAAATTTAAAAGCCTCTGTGTGCAGAAAAAATTTGGACAACCCAACAACAAAATGTTAAATCCCTAATATCTTTGGAATCAGGAATTTCAGGACCTGGCCAAATGAAATTCCCTGTGTTTTCCCTGTGTTTTGGCAAAATTTCCAAATTCCCTGTGTTTTCCCTGTCAGGGAATCTTTTTTGCCATTTTCCCTGTTTTCCCTGTGTGGTTGGTACCCTGATAGATATAACTAGGGACTCCCAAAAATGTGTGATTAACCTTATCAGTTACAAAAATATGCACCCTGGAGAAATCTCACTAATACTACTGTTTTTTTTCCATTCCTAAAGCTCTCTGGTATTAGCTGTGATACCTGTATGCAAATGGTATGATTGGGTTGAAACAAAAAGAATGCAATCTCTGAAGGTTTTGCTGATAGCAATGATGGTAATTAGATTTGACTTCCTATATTAGACAGCTCCTGTCATATCATAAATTTATTTGACTTAAACTTGAACCAGGGTCTAAAGAAAACAAAGACAAAAAACAAAACATAAATCAAATGATTCTATGAAAGCTTAGAGAAGTCAATCCATGGCATGAATTGACTGAAGAGTAACTTGGTTTGACCTAAGCAATAGATGTCAATAGTTCAACAAAGCAATCTAGAGCTCAGATTGCATTGAGAATGCAATCCATTCGAGTTACTACTGGGAGATTTAGCACTTTCTTAGAAATTGCTAAACTTGTACCTCTATAGAATAGTTTACTCTTGTGAGAAGATGAGGATACTATAGTACATTCTACTAGCTTTGGATTCCGATTAAAGGCCACTTTGATTGAATCCATTATTGATACATCAAAGTGAGATTAACAAACTAAGCATATTGTTCTATTATTAGACTCTTTATTACTAAATCTTCCAAATTAATATGTGCAATAATGAGTCCCAAGTCCAGCATTGGAACGATAGGCAAGAAGTCAAGAAGGATTGCAATGGAGAATCGAATATGATCTGGCAGACTGAAATAGAATTTTCAGGCTAACAGTTATAAATCAATATAATTTTATAATTTGGTTTCAGTCTTTCCTGTGAGCCTGAACTCTCCTCCTTGTTTGCATATAGGTAAATTACACATTGAACAAAGATCAAGTCTTTATTTTGGATGTCAACTGATATTTAAAAACTCAACCGATCGTCCATAAACACTATTGTTGAGTTGGGTATTTTCACCATGTTTGTTACTACATTAAGAGTTAAGATTACATTTTCTATCCACAGACGCGTTTAGGGCCTATACTTTTGTAACTGATTTAGATGATAGCTTACTCATTAGGGTGCTATGACTAGTATCTTAAGACATGAGCCATTTTGTTTTCAAGAATATTACAATGTAACAATCCCTCATTGAAGTAATTTTGCAATGATATAAATTATTTTTGTGATTTACAGAATTACTATCCTTTAGATACTGATCAAGGCATGCTGATTATTGACTGATTAGCCAAATCAGTCACCAAAATATGGGCCATGAATTTAATACAAGTAATAGATCCTTTTTAAATGCCTGTTAGTTGGGGCTGTGATCTAGAAACAACTTTGACCAGTTGTAAAGTTACATGTCACAAGAGATTTAACTAAAAATTCTACAAAACTGATTATTTAGTAAATATTGTTTTAATCCCGAAGAATGTCTATTTCTATGAGGACACCTGCTAGCTAAAAGTCTAGATTATGATTTTATCACAAATTTCCATAGAAAAAATGTCCGTAAAGAAGAACACAACAGCAATTCAATGAAAATTTAACAGATACATCTTTCATTTCATGATCTTTTGAGAGTATGATACAATGGCTTCCAGTAGCACTCATTAACATAAATGTATGATACTACAAAAAATAAGAAAATAAGAAAAAAATGTTTAGCAACTGGTAATCTCCTTACCTGCTTGCAGAAGGTACATCGTTTTAACATGGGACAATTCTTCCAGTAGTGAAGATCTATGCCCTCGTCGTCAAAGCTTTCGTCCTTCTCTCCACAGAAAATGCAGGTACTAGAAGATGTTTTTAAAAGGTCAGTCAACTGATAGACTCAAAAAGTATACTCAAACCACTGAAATCACAGGATTTTTTGGGTTACTTTGGTCGTTATTGGTTACGCAAATTTGATTAGTTTGTTGCAATTTCTTAATTGAAAGTTGCAATACGATGTTGTTGTTCTTTGTAGGTTTCTATTCTTGGTGGTGGTGGTTGTTGCGGGGGGGGGGGGGCATTTTGAATTGAAGTCAAAGTGATATTTTCAAATGTCCATTTCGTTAAAGGGAGCCAAAACCAATAAATTCAAAGAAATTTCCCAAACTCAAATAATCATAGAAATCCATTCCTTGAGCCTATTTCTGGCCCATGTTAAAATCTAAGCCATGAGATATGTTAAAAAATAATTAAAAACACGTTTTTATTGCTCAAATCAATTAATGTGGATCCGCAAAAATAGGTTTTGTTTACAAAAAAATGTAAACATTACCACCTCATGTAGAATTCTACTTCAGTTTAAACTCATTTTCACAGCTGATACTTTACCACTGACCTTAACTGGACTCATCTAACATATTTCTATACTTATCTGAGTTTTGAAAATTTTGTCAATTCTATTGGTTTTGGCTCCCTTTAAGGCTCCATTAAACAATATCTATAGAATATAATATTTCCAAGGAAGGGGAGGGGGTGCAATGAAGCATATATCAGGACTAAAAGACAATAAACAGTTAACCCACAGACCATAAGCGGTAATAGACTACCGTAAATCCACGTTTATAAACCGTCCCTGACACGTATTTTTTCAAAAAAAAATTTCACTTCTGAAATAATCTTGGCCCCAGGGGGGTTACCCTGGGGCCATATCTTCATAACTTATTAGGCTGATCAGGGAAAATTTGATCAGGGTCCAATGATCAGTGATTTTGCTTTATACCGAAATTTATTGTGTTATGGCAAAATAGTGTCAAAGAGGAATTATTAGTTGTACAATTTTTTCATGATAGACAGAATTTCTGATCATGAGAGGCTAATCAAATTTTCCCTGATCAGCCAAATTAGTTACGAAGATATGGCACCTGGTCTTCCAGATCAAGTATATATAAATGAATGTATCATTTACAAATCTGGCTTTTTCCAGAAAAATTATAATTTTGGATTGCCAAAATTATAATTTTTCACTGATTTGATCAATTGAATGTTTTGACTTCATTTTTATACAATTAAAGCATGTCTTCAATATTCGTTTCAACCTATCAAATTTGGAATATTGTTCAAATGCTAGGAATATTTTTTATTTAGAGCTTATCCTCTCAATAAGACTCACATTTTATGAAAATCATGTATGAGTCTGACCACAAAGATAGGCTTAAAATACTTAGCCTACTCCAAATTATAAGCCGCGGCTTATAAACGTGTTTTTACAAGCAATCATCGCTCTACACGTACAATAATTATTGATAATAATCTGTATATTTCTACTGACATGAAGCTCTCTAACACTGCGTACATTTATGTGTATTAAGAACTATAGCAAGAGAACAATTGCAATTACAAAAGCATAATAAAAGCTTCTATATAAAAACATTATCTAAAAGAAGAACATTAAAGTGTACATGTATTCAAATATAGCCTACATGTACTTGAATCGCTCACTATTTTCTGTCACATCTTTGATTAATCGAAATGTGACAACTGGTACGAAAGCAGGTATTGTATAAATTTGTTGACTAATATGAAATAGGTATATTTGTTGACTAACATGAACAATGCATATTTGCTGACTAACAATACATGCAAATATCATGTTACATGACGCACTGCACTGGACTGAAGCAAGTACATAAAAAGATATCAAAATGAATTAATCTTTCCACATTGAAAATAAAAGTACCTTTCTTCTATTGGTACTCTGCATCGACAAAGGTGAAAAAAGATTGGCATAGAAAAGAAACACAACCGTACTTTAATGTAGGGCTTCACATGCATTAGTAAATTCTCTACGGACAGGTCATCATAAATAGTTCAATTATTCAATGTAACAGGAAATTACTACAGGATATCTATGGACTTGGACAGAACTATCAAAGAACTTAAACAAAAAGTTTCACTATTTCGATATGGTTCATCAGTGTTAGATCTTCATATGAAGTCACAAAATCGAAAAATGTTGTAAGTTAGAGGTATAAGTATACTCAGATAAAAATATACAATGTATATCTTAATAAAAAAAAAAAGTCCTCACTTTTCTATAACTTGTTAATAGTTAATAACTTGGAAACCCTTAGTCAAAAGTAGTACCTGGGGGTATATGTCTATTTTTAACAAATGACCAGTTACAAGTAGCAGGATTAATATGAAACTCACTGTTCTAACTGGAACAAAGTGGAGGAGTCCTCTTCATCTACGGGAGTCTCTGCCTTCTTGACTGGCTTCTTCGCGGGTAGCTTTGATGAAATATAAATACAAAATTGACAGAATATTAATATAAAGGTCTTTTTGAAAAATGTTAGATAGGGGTAGGTGAGAGGGGAGTGGCATATCATAAAATCACTAAGAAGCATAGGTATGGTTTACCTTTACTTTACTTTTTTTTGGGGGGTGGGGGGTGGGGGGTTGGGGTGGACCATGAAGTTTCTGGGTTTTTATGATTTTTGATACAAAAAAATTAGATAAATAATGACAAAAAGGAACACTTACCTTTGTGTTCTTTTTCTTTGGAGGTGCTTCTGCTAGCGCTGTTTCATCCACAGGCTGAAAGTAGGTAAATACTTTATGCAAAGTGACGAATCAAATAATATTGTTTCAATCAACATTCACATAATGGAGTAATTTTTAACCTTCATTATTGTTTAGTTTCACTAAGGAGATCAAGGTATAGAGTTTCCAATAAAAATGCTTGCACCATCATTTTTGTGCGGTTTATGTCGCCAGAAGGTTTGAGGATACCTCAAAAATCTCGTAAGCATTACTTTACTAAGTAAACCTAGAATTCCATATTTTCACCTCTCATGAATAATTGTAAGGTTTTTCTTACAAAATTAAAAGTATTTTTAACTGCTTTTCGATTTCCTGTTTCTTTTCATCGGCTCAACTGACGATATATTTGCATTAACACCGACTGATTTAAATAAAGTATAGGTATGTAGAAAGGAATGCGATTAGAGAGACTGGCTAAAGTATAAAAAGTACGATAATGATACAACTAATCCATCCTAATTAAAAAAAATATCACAACGTTTGTACAATAGCATTTTCTAGATTTTCTACAAAGAAGTGAATAGAAAAATACAAAAAGACGACGAAATATTCTTGTTTAGGGCAAAACATATCCAATACTGAGTACTTCGTTCTAACACTTCAAGTGATACAAGAAATAAATTTATCTAAAATTAGAAGTATTTCCCGTCAATGATTATTAGGGACTATCACATTCATGTTGACACTATTGTAGTCGTTTAAATGTGTTGCGAATAAACTACGATAGTGACTTCATTTGTTAGGCAAAATCTTACTTTTGCTGACAATAGCAAGTACAACATTTAGTCTAAAGACTTCTACACAATGTGACACATTGGTTGTATACAAAATCCTGACTAAATACAATGTCTTCATATTGCTACATTATGTCCCTATCAGACTAATTTTTAAATTTATTTTTAAGGATTTTTTTTACAGGCTAAGTTCACTTTTATTATATGTTCTTCCACTTAGTCCTGTGGACCATTTGGGCACGATTCCGTGCAGGGGTCATCCAAATGTCCTTATTTCGTTGCTCCACTGGGGAGTCCACTGGGGGACTCGAACCTGCCCTGGGGCAATACCAACGAGTGGTACCAACGCCTCAGCGACGTTGGCCACCCCGACCCCCTAATGCCATATATATTGCTTGAAAACGACCAGTCATGCAATAATCTTCAATTGACTGCAATGAAGTTTGCTTTCTTGAAAATTATTCATTCATTCCCATTGGGTGCAAAAACACTATAGTCCTGGTGAACAGAATATGGCCACAGCAAAAAGGAAAATTTTATTATCCGCTTTTTCCGAAAAAAATATGAGGAAAGTTAATTATTTGACTTACTTGTTATTTTGATATTTTTGGCCAATGCACATGTTGGTGAAATTTTAAATATTCTATTTACACCCCATTAATTATTTTGTTCATCAGCAATAGCCTAAAACCACTGATAGAATATCAAAAGTACATTTTTAGATCCTCTCAGCAAGTTCAATCTCTTCCTGGGCCCATATCTTTGTAACTGATTAGTGATTAGGCTAATCGCAGGTTTTATGATAAGTGTCTCCTATGAAAAAGGTCTGCTGGTTAAGAAAGGGCCGATTTTGTTCATGTGACTTTATTTTATAAATAATCAAAGGGATCTGATTATAAAACTACGAGCGCTTAAATATACGACCAGGACAAAATCTCACAAGGAAAATATGTTTAAAAATTCTCAGATATAGATTATACATTCACATAAACAGATTATCACATTGCAATCAGCTTTATTTATAGGGTGTAACACATTTCAAGTTTTAAGTTTTTCAGTCCTTTCTTGGTCAGCAGACCTTATAGTTACTGATTTTATTCAACACAAAAGTATATATACCAATCTGATTTTGGGGTAATTTTTCAATATCATTACCACTTTTAGATAGAAACAGAAAAATGATTCATACCACATGAAGTGAAAACCCCTGACAAATTACAAAAATATGGACCCTGGTCGGTTTAGAGCAATAACGATATTTAGAAAGAACAACTGCCCTCTCCATAACCAGCAAGATGGCACTGCAAACGGAGGCCTTTTTTGGTTTTATCACAGACGGATTATAACTTACTTTGGCCTCTTCATTGGCTCCCTAGGAGAGGAGAGGTTAGTGAATAGGAAACAAATTAGAAAAACTAGGAAAAAATCTTGTAAATGGAAAATATCTTTCCTGAATTAGTACTTTATTTTCTATTATCAAAAAACATGATGTAATAAAAATATTATGTAGATATTACAAAATTATTGGGAAATCTTATTGGTTTACATCCCTATAGTACAGCTGCATATCCAGTTTTTGATATTATCATGTACAAAGGAATCCTCACAAATATCACGCCCATTAATGACATATGCACATTAAATTGAGCCTGAGAATCTTGTACTATTTTTCCAAAATATCTTCATTTAATTTGATTAATTACGATCAATATTACTTAATTGGATTAATACTTTTTTAAAAAAATACTTACGGCTTTGCCCGCGGCCATGTCCTTGAGGGCCTGGAGCTGCGCCTGAAGGGCCTCGATCTCCTTCTGCTTAGCGCTCTCCTCCTCCTGACGCTTCCGCTATGGGAAAATATAACTAATTTGGTTTGAATCTGTGACTATCGACACTGATCAGGTAATCTGTGAACTAATTAGGCTAATCTGGAAAATTTTGATTAGGGTCTCAAGATCAGGCATTTTGTCTTTTGCCAAAATTAAAAGTGTTATTGCAAAAAGTCTCAAAGAGGGATTTTTAGGTGTAAGATTTATTTATGATAGACAGAATTTCTGATCTCCTACAAAGTTTCTAACAAGCAGTTCTTCATCTTTACCTTGAGTTCCTCTTTGCTGGGTTTCCCATCGATCCTGTCAAAGGCCTCAAACAACTGTTTGTAGAGAACATTCTTTCGGGTTTTGTCGTCATCAGGTGGGAGGTAGGTTTTGACCGGTGCCCCACATTCGCGATACAACGAGATGATGATCTTCTCTGACTTCTCGCGTACTTCACCCGAGTTGTGTTGCAAGGCTTGGGTGCAGAACTTCATCATACTGTCCAAACTCAGGCCACTGTGGACATTATGAAATGGTTATGAGTATGAGAATATGGATATTGTTGTACTAATCCCAATATCCAGGATCAAATCGATTTTTTTTAAATATTAAATATGATTTTGTCAAATCACCTTTATAAGGAGCTGTAAGATTATCTTTCAAGGTGTAAAGTTAAAGGAATGATCTGACTGGCACCTTTAATTATTTTAATTTTATCCTATTGAACCTATTGCTTTGGTTGATAACAGTGGATAACTTATTCTGATTTTATTCTTTGATTGAGTTGATTTAGGGGAAATTATGTTACACAGCTGTTGATAACTCATTCAAAAGAGTAAATAGAAGACAGCACAGACAAGATTGATAATTTTCATTAAAAAAATTCACTCTTTCAAAATTGAGTAGGCAGTATTACCAGTTAAATGAATATGTATAGTTTACAACACTTGTAAATGATATAAAACCTCAAATTTTAGCATGAAATCCTGCATGTTATAAAAGTCAAACCATTATGGTACTATTAAGGATAATTTACACCATGTGGGATGTTTATGACTAAAAGTGCGACCATTCATTTAGGATCCTAAACTGTGTAAGTGGGGGGTAAGTAAGTGTGTGACTTAGTCACAGCTATAATTCTATAAGTTCCGTGGCTTTTTTGGTATGGGGTCTGTGGGCAGAAATACTGTAAATGTATATATTTTCGCGCCGTTAAATCTTCATACATCTGCAAACAAGAAGAATTTGCATGTATACCTTAAAGGGTACCAACCAAAGTTCCATTTTCAGATTCCCTGAGATTTCCCTGTCCTGCTGCAATTTTTCCCTGTGTCATATCCAGCAAGTTGTTCAATTTTAAAAGCCTCTATGTGCAAAAGAAAATTGGACAACCCAACAACAAAAAGTTGAATCCCTAATATCTTGAGAATCAGGAATTTCAAAACCTGGCCAAATGAAATTCCCTGTGTCTTCCCTGTGTTTTGGCAAAATTTGCAAATTCCCTGTGTTTTCCCTCTCAGGGAATTTTTTTGGCCATTTTCCCTGTTTTCCCTGTGTGGTTGGTACCCTCTGTTTCATCTCTGTTACATCTCTGTTTCTTAACATCTTAATATTTTCAGTCACGTATATCAGCACACTGAGAGCAAGGCTTTTAATACGCGAAATTATCTACAGCGCGAAAATTAATACCTTAACATCAGTGAGGGAAGGTGGGTATATTCTACCAAATACCATTGTCAAACGTGGCTTGGTTCTTATTAATTCGAGCTATTTATATTTTGAAGGTAAAGGGTATTATGGTAAATATATCGTGAAAGTGAAACCTTCTGGATATGTGTTTTAATGAATGTGGAGGTATTCATATAAGGTTTTTTTTTTACTTGTTAATAGTCGGTGGGTTTCATACGATATTACTTTGATGTTGTTTTTTGTTCTACACTTCAAGAATTTACATTTTCTTTGAACATTTACTTTGCTATTCAAAAGTTTTTGTGTTTTTTATTATTAAATAGCATCTTCATATTGATATGATTCGTTTGAAGAATGAATTATAACGTGTTTATTTGTAAGGATACATCCTGTTTATATCGATATCAACCTATTTTAAAAAAACAGTCGAGAATCTTCTTATGTGTGTCTTTAGTCAGAGAGCACAGATATTAACTGCACGGTTAGACAACACTTATGGACATAGTTTAAAATAGATAGTAAGGTCATATGCATGCACCTACATAATAGAACAGACTTGACTAACAAGTCAACTGACTGTAGTGGTTCTAAACTGTTGCTTTAGTTTATAGAGCTGCATCTATTTGGGAAAGTGTTGAGCGTTTTTGGAGAGTTGAACAAGCCCTGTTTGGAAAAGCTTTAGGTGAAATTAAGAGACTAGACATAGCAACTCAGAGCGGGTCAATGGTTGGGTGCTCACGGATTCTAAATCTTATTTTTTCTTAGTTAATCTTGTTTTTTTAATTTAATTTAATAACATTAAGGGACTGTTTTTATAACAAATTGTGATTTGTGAGGAATATCAACTGATCAGCATATAGCAAGCCATGGGAGCCAATGAAAATGAGTTAAAATGCTGAGTATCATTTGTTAACATATTTCAGTGTTGAAATTATTTTTTTGAAACGCTACATGCTTTGTGATGACATGTATATATAATATCTGAAGAAAAATTGAAGAAAATACCTGAATAGTTAAAAAAAAAAAAAAAAAAACTTCAGAGTGTGAACCACGTTGAACATTATTTCAAGACTTAGAAGGCATCCCGAAGAAATTGAGTTACATTAACGTATAGAATAAGGGAAAATCTTGCATTAACATACTGAAAATGGAAAATCAGATTTAAGATTCTTTTGGGACATTCAGACTTGCGTGAGCACCCTGGAAAGTATCCTCATGGTTGGGTTGGGGTAGAGACCTTGTATGTATATATATAGGATATATCGAGACTGGAAAACTTCTCTTTGGACCTATGTGCTCATTCCCCTAGTGGCTGGTTGGAACCAACCTGGTCAACCATGACGAGGGTCTGATCATTTCCAATATATTTTAAGAATGGTAGGTGGCACCTCACAGGTCATTTTTACCACAGGCATAATGGTCAATCCAAATCCAATCCAACCAGCACTTAGGTAGCAGGCCAGCAGTGCATAACAGGTTTACCCCTGGCTTTCCAGTCTCGATATATCCTATATACATATACATACAATGTCTCTGGTTGGGGTTAAAACAGAAAGTTCAGGCAATCTGTTCACGTGTAGTCTGGATTACCTGAGATCAGCAAAATTATATCTCCTTGGAGAGAGTGTGGCAGGTTTGGGTTTGCTTTTTTCTGGAACGCTGCAAAATGTCAGCGTTTCAGCCCCTTATTCTTAGGGTCAAAGTGCATCTCTTCAGTGGATAATTATCTCAATTTAATGCATTAAAGGGGTCGAAGTGAAAAAATATTTGGGAGAAAAAATAGAAAATAAATAAAAGACGTTAATTTACTCACTCCATATCAGTGTCCCTTCTTTTTGTGGGGGTAAATTATGTTTGGAAAATAATGTTTGGAGGTTGATGAAGAGATATCAGGAGTATATCTATCGGCGATGATAATTACCCACCATACTAATTTCAGATAAAAATTCAGTTTTCTGAGGATGTTTTGGTCCCATGGTAATTTTTCTGTCCTTTCTTTCTTAAGCGGAGATACTCATAAAAAAATTTCAAAGAGTCTGAATTTGCGTAGATTGTAAAAGGGGAACCATCAGGAACAAGTAAAATTCAATGGAAACTGGTTAACATTGAACATTTCTGGGAAAAAAACAATCAAATTCTTTTTTTTTTTTTGCATTTTCCACTACCCATAGGCTTTTCCTTCTGAAGGAGCCTTAGTAGGGGTTACTGCCCGACCTTTTGACACAGGTTTTCGCTTTGGGATCTCGCTGTAATAATTAAAACTAAACAATTTAACAAATAATGTCAAAAATGTTTAATCAAGAAAATTTCAACAACCTTGATATCATCTTAATTTAAAAAAAAAAAAAAAAAGAAGATTAAAACTTAATGAAATTTGAAAACCACACAAGTTGAGTTAATGTTCCTTGTTCCGCCTCATGCTATGTTATTTTACCCACACACCAATACCTAACCAGTGTAATTCTCCCTACCACGGATAGCTCATTCTATTTTAGACACCTGCAGGCTAATTTTGACTGATTTTGTTGACAAAAACACCAGAAAAACTATAGAAAATTACAAATATCTGCTATATATCTTTCTGACATACAGGAATTTTCAAACTGACTTGAAACATATTAATATATATCGATACAAAATGGAGAAATAGTTATTGTTAGTTTTCCATCATATCAAACCACAAGTTATGCTAAGATAATTGAAAATTCCAATACTTAAGCCTTGCAACTTGTCTACTTATTTCCAATAATGGACCTTGATTTAGGCTAGTCTGCAGGCCAACTACAATAAATATGCTATCCGTGGTAAGGAGAATTGATTAATATCAAGCCTTAAATGCCCTCCTCACCTGTTTTGTAAGCCATGCTCGTTGTACAGATTCTCCACGATTTCTGTCCGACTAAGCGCTAGACGGGGAGCTATGGTCAGTTTGAAAGGTTTGACGCACTCTGTAGTTACCACATGAAGAGGCTGCAAGAAAGAAAACGTTTTTTTAATGATTATTTTAAAAACATTTATGTATTTGTATGACATACTTTATGATGATGATGGTGATTGTTGGAGTTTAATGCCCACACAGCAATTTTTCAGCTATATCAGGGCCCATATCTTCGGAACTAATTTGGCTGATCAGGGAAACCTTGATCAGTATCTCACGATTACAGATTCTCTCTATCATGAATACATTTTACATCCGAGTATCCCTCTTTAATACTATTTTGCAATGATACCATAAATTTTGGTAAAAGTCAAAATGCTGATCTTGAGGCCCTAATCAAAATTTTCCTGATTAGCCTAATTAGTTACGAAAACATGGGCCCAGGACCACTCACATTTGTGGCTGTATGCGCAGTTGTATGACTGAATCTATGGTGGTGGAAACGACAGCAAGGTAAGGTGGTGTAACAGGCACCGCCACGGCTCGAACCTGGTCCAGCCACGTGCGAAGCAAAGTGCCTACCCACTACACCATCCCACCTCCCTATATACTTTAGGTATGATGTGTATTGTACATATGTGGAAAATATACATAAAACAATAAATCATGATAATTTTTTTCTATAAAAAAAAATGCATGGTCCCAATTCTGAAGACATTTCTTTAAAAAAAAAAACCACATAAACTTCTGCAATTAGATTGTCGTTTAAACATACATTACGAAGAATTAACGTAGAAAATAAGTCAAGTATGAATGACAACCTTAATATTTCATACTTACTTTGACTTCGGGGAACTTGGACTCCTCCACTATGTATGTTTTGGCCAATTCTCGGTTCCTCACAGCCTATGTGATCAAGCATGAGAGAGGGATAAACATTCGGAGGACATTTTAGTTTATGAACATAAATATTCGATAGATTCCAATCACACTTGACCTTTTATTACATAATGGCATATTGATTGATTTATAACTGCTAGATCTTGTCTAAAATCACCGAATTACATCCTAAATGTTCTTCTTATATTTAAGTATCGTGAGATGTGGCCTCCTTCTCATTAGATGGTGAATCTCTGTTTGACTAATAAACTCAAACACGTTTTGCTGGAATTCAAAAGAAATATTATATTTGAAAAAAAAAGTGACATACCGTGTCGCCTGATTTCTGAATGAGAGCCTGTAACGTCTTCTCAACAGCAAAGGCGACGTCTGATTTAGGTATTCTGTGGACATCAAAATGAAAACGTGAACAAGTTTACATTGTGTAGGACGTGGCCAAGTAGCACTTCTGTCATTTGTAAATACAAGTAAACATATTTATTTGACATACATGAGAATGGATATCACGAGACCTTCCCTGTCATATTTAGTATTTTGCTAGTCTATGTTTTTATACAGATTATAGTATTTATTATCAAGTTATCATTCTTAAATGCCTTTGGAAGGAAGACAGCAAAATGACAATTTGAATTAGAAGCTTTGGTCAACATGAGAATGTGCATAATCAAAACTTTTCTACTTTGTAATTAGATGCATATTTATATTGTTAAATTCTTCTGTTACCTACATGGAAGATCATTTTGTAATGAATGTGGTTCAAAAGATAAAAAATAATAGATAAACAAAAACATGGCTTACTTGTGTTTCGGGACGTATTCCGTGAGTATATATCTTAGTACATTGACTGCAGCCGTGAAAACCTGAAACAAAGAAGAAAAATACTAATTAAAATGTAGCCGGAGAACAAGGTATGCGAAGTTAATAGAATATACCGCATGCGTTTATTATTTCAATAATTATTTTGATAAATGACACATTGAAATGGTATCATTAACTTTTTTTTATTCATAGACTCGTCTTTATTCCTTAATTTTCAACAGAGTTAAATACTTAATGAACGACCTTTATAATGAACAGTTTTCAACTCACTCCCTAAAATCTTTTGAAATGCATATTTATACCAGTCTAAGACTTTTTAAGTAAAAAATGCATATTTTGATATACCAGTCTAAGACTTTTTAAAGGGAGCCAAAAGCAATACAGGGTCAAAATTCTGCAAATTCTATCAACTATTGAAATCTATTCTATGGCCATAGCCTAGGGCTATGGTAAAATATTAACTGTGAATACAGACTTAAACTAGATTTAAACTCGTCCCAGGTCAATTTTGGTGACCCACCAAAATTGGTTTGTTTAGAAGCATTGCTGTTTTCAAGCATACATGGCATGAGTTCTATGAAATTTAAGTGAAATTATAGCTAGTTATAATGATTTACACTGTACCAAAGACTGTACTAAAGTTAGACTCTTAGAATTTATTTTTATAATTATTTGAGTTTGCAAAATTTTGGCATATTTTGACACTATTGCTTTTAGCTCCCTTTTAGTAAAAAAAATGCATATTTAAAAAATGCATATTTTACTAGTTTAAAGACTTAAGTAAGACTTTTTCAAAGATACTTACCGCATAGACTTTGTCCTTGAGGGCTTTATTGTCTAAGAATATCGCTGCCCTCATCATGATCTTGGCCTCCTCCTTAGAACCTTGGAAGGCCATCATTTTTCCCTGCATTTCTGTCAGTGACTCGTCTCGGAAAGACCAAGTCTTAGAGTAGGCTTTAGACACCTGCAAGATAAACATGACCGTATGTCTTATAGTGCAAAACAGAACAGTTTGAATGAAAATTACACTCTCATAAAAGAGTGAGTGAGTGAGTGAGTGTTGGGTGTTTTACGCCGTACCGACAGCCAAGGTCATTTTCACGGTGAAAAGATCTTTTTCCTTTATCTTTGGTTTCGATGTAGAAAGAGGGGGAGGGAGGGGGGGGGGGGTAAAATAGGTTACTTTTTATTCAAACATAATTACTCCTATCAAGGGGAACCTATTATCTAATGAGTATAGAAAGGAGCAAATTTAAAGTAAAGATTGGGTTTTGTAAAATTTGTGTGTAAAATTTTAAACCAAAAGGGAACAAGACAAGCTGAGGAGGCTTTGTAGAGCAAAGCTACCTAAAAAGGACCCCTCAGGGTTAGTGCTAGAAAACGCATGAGATATAGTACGGTGAGAGAGGAAGCTTAAGTTTTAATATAATTAATAATAAAACCTGCAGAATTGTTCTTTTACAACAGCACATAATGAATGAATACTTTGAGTCACTTGAATCAAATTTTTGTTGTTTCTTAAGAAAAATCTCCCTTTTATATTATATTTTTTCTCAAAACCTAAATGATCTAAGCAGTATTTTCAGAGCTCCAGTAACTTACCAATGGTAACTCAAACACCTCAATGGCCTGACCGGCCTCGCGCTGATCCTGTCCGCTCATCTTCTCGGGCTCGCCTGGTCCCGGCGCATCTGTACCAACATCAATGAAAAAACACAAACTTAGAGTACAAACCTCACATTTGTTTTTTATATGTGATTAAGTTTTAGTAACTGATCAGGCTAATCAGGCAAATTTCGATTAGTGACTCATAAATTGATTAGTGACTTATGACCTGATTAATAATTCTTTTAGTCACTAGATATTCTGTTAGTCACAAAAAGTAGTGATGTAATTGGGAAATGACCTCAAAGAGTACGTTTTGACAGACAGTCACTAATGATGAGATGCTATTCAAAATTTGCCAGATCAATGTTGATTAACATCTCATTTTTAGTGAGTCTGTTCAGTTAAAAAGATATAGCTATGGGTATGATTAAACAGTTAATGTAGTTTAACTGAGACAAATTTCTGGAACATCTAGGATAGTCTGAATTTTGAATTTTGTAAGGTATCTTCTTCTTTTTTACTTTTAATTTTTCTAACCATAAACAAAAGCCTTAAATTTTAAGCTTTTGACCATAAATTTTCTGGCCGTAAAGAAATTACTTGTGGAGTTTAGTATGGATCTTTGTTTTAATCTTATGAAGTTGTCCAAACCTATTGGTCCCTGACCATAGGATATTATTCAGACATCAATTCGAGAGATGACATAAGTGCGACACTTTAGGTCGTTTTTAAAACATCTGAAGATGTAAGTAATCACTCAGCAATAGACGTTTTTTGAAGTTTAGATTAGGAAAAAAAATTCCTTTCATTCCTTTCAGTTTTTGTCATTTTCAGCGGAGCTTTAACTGGCAAATCATAATTGAAAAAGAAAAATAAGATAAAGGCTTTTTTAACGTGGCACTGGACAATGGGAACTCATTCGAGAGTTACAATTATATATATTTGATGGTTTTACATTTTTTGACATGTTAAATCTGAGTAAAATGTAAGGAAAATATTATAAAGTCCTTTAATTTCTAAACATGACACAAGCAGCAAAGAACAGCAGATTCACAATGATTCACAAAGTATCATAATAAGTATCAAACAATATCAAATTATCATTATGAAGGTCAACTTTTAATACAAACAACACCATGCTTAAACTTTATCAGGAAACGGTAAACGGTATGCACATTAGAATACATGACACAAGGAAATCATAAGGGAAAAAATGCTACATTTTTAGGAATAGATTATACCGAACAAAGGATGAAATCAGACATAGTATTTGATACACTGTTCTAGAAGCCAGTCTAAGATCAGAAACAAGACGCATAGCAAAATTCAGACTACTGCTGCAGAGCTCCATGAGTCCTTCTAATTCACACAGAACTGGAGAAAATGTCCAGGCCTTAATTACATGCTTTATACCTTGAGACCATACTGGAGTTTATTGCAAATGCATAGTTCCCCTAAAATCTTGACATTTGATTCATTTTGGCCATAGAACCAGCAAATTTAGGAATTACTTGTAGTATCCAGAGATCTAATATATGTATACATATTATATATACATAATATATATTATATATCATTAGAAGTTTTAGATATTTTCATATCTCTGAGATGGTTTTAAGCAAACCCCAAATTCGTAGTTTAGTGGAAAATGTTTTGAATATCATCTACAAAAAGTCAGTCACTGTAAGGATTTAATGAAGTATGAAACAATGGGTTCCTTTTATCACTTTGTTGAATGGGCAGAGCATTGGGTAGTATTGTTATCATAAACTCCAGTGTGGCCTGCATAGGTTGTTAGTATACCTTTCTTTTTCGCTGTAGTATTTTTAGGAGCACGTAACGGCTTAGCTTTAGGCTTGACTTCTGTGGGAGAGTTAGTTCATGGGTCAACTCGTGGCAAGGGTTAATGGGCGGGGGGAGTCAACTCGTGGCAAGAGTTTGTCGAAGTGTCAACTCGTGGCAAGAGTTTGTCGAAGTGTCAACTCGTGGCAAGAGTTTGTCAAAGTGTCAACTCGTGGCAAGAGTTTGTCGAAGTATCAACTAATAGCAAGATTTAATTGAGTGGTCAACTCGTGGCAAGAGTTGTTCATTTGTCAACACGTGGCAACAATTTATTGAATTGTCAACTCGTGTCAAGAGTTGATATTCTAAATTTAAAATGTCAAATCCCGGTTCATCTCATGTTAGTCAAAGTTTAATGTCACAAGGGTTAGTCAACTCAAAGTGTGAACACCTCTTAAGAGTTATATCCTTCGAGGTGTTTACTGGTTGTTTCAGGGCCCATGTCTTCGTAACTAAGTAGGCCAATCAAGGAAATATTGATTGGTGTTTCATAATTAGTCTCTTATGAATACATTTTTACAACGAATTATCTTTTTTCGAGACTATTTTGCAATAACATTATTATTTTTTGTAAAAGACAAAATTGCTGATCTTGAGACCCTATTCAAGACCCTGATTAGCCAAATTAGGTACGAAATATGGGCGCTGGAGTTTTCCCTTAGAGAAACACATTCTAAATCAGAGGACTAGGCACACTGCTCTTAAGTAGAACTATCATGGTTATAATTTTTGCCCTATAATCTTTACTTTTCCCCAATGGTTCCAGTTTACATACTTCAGTAATTTAGTCTAAAATCGTTAAAGCTATTTCCTGCGTGAGAAACATAAGCTAGCTTGGTTATAGGTGAGTCGCTCCGATTCTATTTATAGAATCAGCTCAGTTTAACTCACCTGGTTCCGCTGGCTCTAGTTCTGGTTCGGGCTCGGGCTGAGCTTGTCTGAAAATTAAGAAAACGTTTTTAAGAATGAAGACTCCAAATTAAGAATAAGATTTCGAAAGGAAATCAGCTTAAAAGTAAGTGAAATCTTGAACTTGACGCCAGTTCTGAGTCACATTCCGACTGAACCCTTTCACACTTTCAAGATAGTGTTTTATATGTTCCTGCAGTGGTTTACTCTATTGTTGATGAAAAAAGATGCAAAAATTATCAAAATATAAGTGACCTTATATCATATATATCAAGAAATCGGAAGTCCTATGAAAGTTTTAGTCATATTATTATATACTTTCTCCTAAGAAAAAATGCCCATTTGATAATTGCTTCCTATATTTGTATTTAACTAAATAATATCAACTAAACTAAGCTGCTAAGTTAATACCTATTCACTTACACCGTAACTTTGTATTACTATTATCTTTAGTAATATCCTCCTCTAATGCTTTACAATGATAACCTTGTCAAGTTATTCTACGATTCTGACTATTTCTTACTATATTCACAAAACTGATGATGTTGATACTTTGATTATCTAACAAAATTATGATTATTCCTTGCACTTCCTACCAAATATAACCGGCATATTATTATACATTTGGAAGCTCAACGTGTTCTATGAATAAACACACACAGTGGAATAAAGTTCATTTTGGCATTTAAATTACCTGAAACACATTAATTAAATCTTATAATAATGTTGTGAGTAAACTCCCATGTCAGTAACCAAACTGTGTCACGCACAAGTACGGGTGAACGAACAACTCCATATAAATTGAAAAAAATATCTTTAAAAGAAAATTCAAAAAAATCTGAGTTCAGTGAGGTGATATCCCATTCTATCTGCACTCTATCACACTTCAAAATGTCGGTCTTGGAAATATCATTTTATTTCCAAGAACTGTTGTCAAAGCTCTGAAAATCTTAGATCATGTTTGTTGTATAGATGAAAGTGAAAAACACAAAGAGACACTCAAAATCCTTAAGAAATCTAAATTTAACAAATTGCAATTCACTTGCAATTGCTTTGTCAAAAACCACAAAACCAATTGATCTACATGTTTCTTCATTCTTGAACAAAGTGGAGAATGTTGCTCACTTCTTCAAACTATTTCCCACCATAATATTATGCAGAATAACATTTATGAGATCGAGTTTTATACAGACCAATATCTTGCTATTTTTTCCCCGAACAATCTGAGTTGGCCGTGGTTGTAATAAAATGATAATATTTTGGGCCATATATTCATAACTGATATGCCAAATAAGTCAAAATCTGTCACAAGTCAGTACGTTATGATAGTTGCCTTATGATAAGCAACCCCATCTGTCACAAGAAGTAATGACATTACTGCAAATATAGCCACCAAGACAAATTATTAAGTGTTAGCACTTAAGGCCATATTCCACTAAGCGGTGTTTTGTTCGCGGTGGGCCTGTTACTAGCAGTGTTCACCACCTCCGCAAGCAAAAGCAAACATCGCAAGGTGGAATATATGGTGATACTTGCAATGGTACTTGCTTGGGTCAACGCAAGTACCACCGCCAATGACTTTTTATAGGTTTTCCATGGATTGCTTGCGGTGGCAGAAACCATCACCGCTAGTGGTTACCCACCGCATAGGGGAATATGGCCTTAAGTGTTACAGACATTATTGCATCACAAGACACTTATCATAACACGCTAACTCGGGTCCGCCTAATCAGTTATGAAAATATGGTCCCAGAAGGACAAAACTTTATGGCAGGACTTTTGAAGAAAGCAGCAACTATTCTCAACATTTTTTTGTGAATTAGGATAACATGTGATCTTTTTTTCAAACCATAAACCTTAAGTGTAGAACACACAAAAACCAGACTCCCCATGAAACCCTTGTAAGACGGGTTCGGGAGCGACTTACTTTGCAGCTGGCAGAGGGCGGTCATCGTAAGCAATATTATCGTCTTCGGGGGGTTTGCTGTACAAGGTGTAATAGCAATTGTTTAGATATGAAAGGAGACCTAATATTTGAGAAAAAAAAAAAAAATTTAAAAAAAAAAAATTTAAAAAAAATTGTATTGAAAGAAAAACAGAATTAAAATGAGGAGGAAATTTTCCGGGCCGCTGGCTAAAACTGGAAAAATCTTATTTTAATTCTGACAGTTTAATGAATATTTATGTTCTTCTGAGCTAGGTATGAACCGAACCAGTAATGGTCTTGCATGAACTGCTTATTATCATACCCTAGAGTGATGCAGATTCAGAAGTTCAAAGTTTAATGCTTCACTGGTTCAAACAGGGTATAACGAAAGTGTTATCACCCTACATAGTGATACAGGAAAGTAGTTCTGGCATTAGAAAATAGTTTCCTTGTTATAATTAACCTAAGCTTTAAGAACTCACTTAAAAATAACTGCCAGGGTATGATAAATCCATAACCAACCAGGGAGAAGATCTGAGTAGATTATCAACCCTCGGTGTGTGAGGGATATCAGCCTTTGGGCGGCCCTGTGGGCCCTGCCCTCAGGCTGATATCCTTATCTTATCGTTAAATTGTGTAAACCAATGATAACAAACAAAAAGATTCCTTTAATAGAGTAGTTGTGTTATGTCATATTCTTAATATTTATATTTATATTTGATAAGGGGTTATAAAATAAAACTGTTCTCACTCTGAAACAAGTATAACACGTGCTTTAAGAAAACAAATCACTGTCCAACCTCGTGCTCAAACAATCAAAATCCAAGGAAATAACGTGAGCTCAATGTATCACATCAAAAAATAAACCTGCACAAATCAGAATAAAATTGTTAAAATCTAAATCTAAAAATAAAATGTGTTTAATAATAACGTGAGCTCAATGTATCACATCAAAAAATAAACCTGCACAAACCAGAATAAAATTTTCAAAAAAAAAGAAGAAAATTTAAAACTAAAAGTGCTTAACATTCTTTTACATTAAAAAAATCAAAATTAAAAGTGCTCATTTTGTTGGGAACTTTTTTTTTTTAATTCTAGATAAAAATCAGACCAACTGTTCTCTGGGTAAAGTTGACCACAGCAAGCTTTAACCTGAATGACTTACGACTGGGACTGCAGCTCGGGCTCAGGGGGGTCAAGCGGAGGACTTTGGGAGAAAACAGGTGTGGTGAGTGGCCTATATCAAACTTAACTCACTAAGTAAAGGTTTTAAACCTAATTCACAATTTAGTCGGTCAGTTTTGAAAAACATTTAGACATACAGAAAAACTTGGACATAAAAATTCAGTTATAATTTCATTAAAGATATTTTAATAAACTGCATTTGAATATATTATATGTATTAGCCTTTGTAAATTTCAGAAAGTGGGCCACCATTCTGGAAGTTTTTGACTCAAAGAAATACCATCGGAAAACCATTGTAAAGTTTAAACATAATGTGTGTAAATAGTGAAAAGATATAGACATTGCATTGAGTAATTTTTCAGACTAATGCCACTTTGATTTTAATTTTGTTGTTTAATGATAACATCTAATTAGAAATGTTCTATAACCAATTAGAACCAAATGAAACAGGCCATAGGTTAGATAGGCTAGACTTTGTATCACTTTCAGCATCCTAACGGAAATATGCCCGATGGTATATGTTGAAATGATTAAGTTTTATTTGAAGTCAATATGATGATGTATATAAATAAATTAATTCTAAAATGTAAACGATATACACGACTGAAGAGGAGTTGTCAAACCTGTCAGATACAATTGAGGGGGCACCAAATAGATGTTTTGCAGTACTTGTGCTTTAAAAGCTTTATCTAAAGTTAATTTACTCAAACTTTCTTCTTATCATTATCAAACAGTGCACTCTGTATCCATGATCGAAGTAAATATTACAACATAATAACTCCATGTAGAATTTGTTGGAAAAAGAGAATTTTCTGGACTGATTCTCTGTTACCCAATTGTTAAAAAAAGGTCAAAATTGCAAAGATGGTAAATTTCTGAAGAAAAACTAGTAAAGGTTCATAACTACTTGATATCTACTTGTAAAATTCAATTGTAGATCCTCGATATTTATATCATGTGAATAGTATTTTTGATCATTCATATTTTTGTTTAAGGTTATAGTTTAACTGCTATCTCTTACAAATATTATTGAGTTTACCAATCACCGACATTAATTTTGTGTAATAAAGTGCATTCTCTTATAATATGTTAGATTTTGTGTTTTTATACTACACGCTTGCACATAGCTTTTTGTTTAACCTATGTCTCACTCTAAAATAACAAATTGAAAAAAAGAATCCGGCCTCACAATTTCATAACTAATCAGGCGAATTATCAGAAATCATTGCAATATGATTTGTTTCTCATGATTAATTGTGCCCATATCTTCGGAACTAATTTGGCTGATCAGGGAAAACTTGGATCAGTGTCTCATGATTAGAGATTCTGTCTATCATGAATAAATTTTACATCTGAGTATCCCTCTTTGATACTATTTTGCAATAACATTATTTATTTTAGTAAAATACAAAATTGATGATCTTAAGACCCTAATCAAATTTTCCCTGATCGGCCAAATCAGTTATGAAGATATGGGCCCAAATCTGTCTGTCACCAAAATACAATGATTAGTGACTGTTCAACCTTATCAGTTACAAAAATATAGGCCTGAAATCAAATCAAAACTTAGCTACTTCTAGGGCATCCATGACTTACAGTTGATCATTGGCCCCTGTGTTGTAGTGGGTAGAGTTGGGGAGGGATTGGGTGGGGCTCGGTGGTTTGGGTTGGGCAGATAAAGGTTTAATACCGGGGAGAGGGGTGGACCTGAGTGGGATGGCAAAAATCAAAAAAATATTAAACTTTTTCTTTAAATCTAACTTTAAATTGTTTTTTTAACAATAAATTATGCTTAGCTCACAAAAAGCCGTTTAACATACAATATAGTTCAGTAGTTTATTTTTTCAGTATAGTTTATTTTTTAAAAGAAAACATTTTATTTCTGAAAGTCTTTTTACCTAAGATAATTTGAATTAGAAAAAAAGGAGTAGAGATGAACAGAGATACATAACATTTTTAAGACAAAACCAAGGAAATCAACTATGAGATTTAAAGTTCAATAAAAAAAACAAAAAACTATTCATTAGCAATTCCTTACAATTATTCTTTTAAAGTTCTGTTTATTTCTCTAACAAACAGAGATTAATGTACAAAATGTGCTTGTATTGTGTAGCAATATTTTTTTAATTTTTTTTTTCCCCGTGGAGAAGAAGAAAGCATGAGAGAGCTTTATTAACCAACGTTTGTACCCATATTTGAGTATGATTGCAAAAACACTAAGTAGAATTTGACCTGTAAATAAACACCTTAACAAAGTCACAATATATTCAGACAATTCTTCAACTATATTCACGGATCACAACCACAATATATATCCCACTTAATTCAAAAGACATATAAAAAGCGGTCGTAAAATACTATTCAGACAGCTGAATGACTTAATTGATAAACATAAACATAGTTACAACATTAAAACACAACCATCTACCTGAACCCATTCAAAGAATAATTATGTTCAGAAATGAATCAAACTTCATAACTTTTATTTTTATCCTATTTAATCTTATTTCGATAAAGAGGCCCAAGTTTGAAGTATTTTGTTGAGTTATATGATTACCTTTTGATGGCGGGAAGCGGACGGTCTTCGTATGGGGTTCGGGGCGGGGGGTCGTCATGAGGTGTTGGAGGGAGCGGTGGGTTGTTGAGTTCGCTGAGTCGTGGCGGTGTCGGTTGACGCACTGGGTCCAAGTCTATTTGGTGAGGGTGGCGAGCCTAGGGACAAAAAGCAAAAATAAGGTAAATAAGTATAAAGCCCTAATTATACTATGCGTCGGAACGTGTTCGCGTTTGGTGGTTTTGCCCAACGCATACGCTTCGCGTTCAGGTCATATCACACTTCGCGTCGGACCCAACACAAAATATATTATACTACGCGTTTTGGGGGTATTGGGGGTATAATACTACGCGTTTTTGAGGTTTGGGGGGTCGCGTTGCCATGCATTGGGTCGCGTTGGGTCACGTTTTTTACAAACATGTTTGTAAATCGATGCAAATAAGACGCGTTGGCCAACGCGACACAACCCAACATGACCCGACGCGTAATGTAATATGGCCTTTAGTGTGATACAGTTTAAATGTTAATGATTAATTTTGCACAGCTATGGAGTTGAAAGGTAACACATCATAGAGTTTTCTAAAGTTACATTATTTTTCCAATCAAATTCATTTGAACAAAATAAATGATACTAGATTTTTTTTCAGGTTCATGGTTTACTTACTGTACCTCCTGATAATCTAAGTACCTTGATATCTATTTCTTGTTGTGTTTTTTTCATTGAATCATATTTATGTATAAGCTTCACTAGTTCTTAGTGTTCTCTAAATAACAGTACTTACTCCAGCTAGCTCAAATAAGTCTTCTAGTTCCAGTTGCTTGTACATTTGCAGTCGGTATTCTTCCATTTGTGTCTTTTTCAACTTGGCTTTTTCATAATCCTCAGCTTCCACTGCCTGGCGCTTCTCCACTTCAAACTTTCCTAGCTTTTCTCCAACCTAATTAGAAATAAAGATGTTTTGAATTAACATAATAGATGCTCTAGAATGTCATCTAATCAGGCAAAATATCGTTTAGATGTATTGAACAAATCTATATTATTTATATTATCAAATATATTGAACTATAAATTTGCATCAACAAAAGACAATAGCTTTGAGAAAGTTTTTTGTTTTTTTTTTGTTTTAGAGAGCACAATTTTGATTTTGATTTTTACTGTACCATATCTAATCTGCACTCTCATGTTTTTGCATACATATCTTTTTAATTCATGCACGGAAACCTCAAATTAAAGGATGTTCAAACTTCAACGAACTAAAGGAAGATTAATTGTACTTTCACACGTTTCAACTATTTAGAGTTTAGCAGGACACTTATCTTTGAGTTAGTCCAAATGTCTATGAACACCACATAATTATAATTTAGCATGGAGGTAAAAGAACTGAAAACTACACTTAAACATACCTTTTGTAGCGTGGATATGGCATCTTTTAGCTTTTTCGCAAAATCATACCGTTCCTCTGATAATGAAAAGAAAAAAAAAATTAAGCATCACACGAGTGCCAATGCAGGAAAAGAAGTCTGGATTCCTAAGGTGCTCACAACTGACCTTTTTCAGAGTTTGTTTTTTCTCTTATTTTCTTAGCTAGTCTGGTTAAAGAAACATCATCTTACCCATCTGGCCATAAGACATGGACACTAGTGGCTTGAAACACACTAGTATGACAAAATAGCAAAACAAACTAGTCAATTTACAAACCTGTGCTTAAGAGTATCAATCTTCTAATCTTTATTCTCTCTCTCTCTCTTTTTTTTTTTAAACCTATTTTCATTTAAAAGAAATTATGACTGAAGTTGGGTTAGATACACCCTCTCATGAATGAAAAAAAATATTCTGATTGATTCTCATTTCACAATATAGAAAATTATCTTTAATGAACTGGAGGCAATTAAAAGAAAACTTACGTAGCACGGCCTCCTGTTTCTTTTTCTCCAGTTTGCGTATGATTCCGGCTACCTCGGGGTCCTGGTACATGTCGAAGGCCAGGTCGTCCAGCGGGGAAATGAAGTCAGGCCTAAAAAAGACCAAAAATAGTATGTGAAACGTGGCTATAAAAAAAATATGAAAGAATAATCTAAAAAAATTTAAAAGAATAAAAATGAACAAAAACACTAAACTTAATGGAAAGGGTCTACACAGATCTTAATAAACGTCTTTATCCTATCCATATGCTTTTTTTGGGTCCGTGATTTTCTTTTCAAGGAAAAAGTCATGTGACCTCAGTGATATCAAAATAATTTCTTTAAAAAAAAAATAATGTAAGAAATGAATTAGTTTCATTTGAGATTCTATTGTAGCAGTTTTAGATCTCCTGTCGAACATTTATTCATCATTGGTTTGAAGTAAAAACTTTATCAAAGGTAAAGTAAAATCGGGTAGTCTAAAAAATTGAACGGTCGAAATAAATCAAGATGATAATATTTTTGTCAGGCTCATGCATATCAAGGTATTGCTTCTTAACAGTTCACTATACATGGCAAAATGTTACGAAAACAGAATGTACAATTTTTCATTTTCCCCCCTCCCATTTTTTCAACAGTTTACATGAGTGAATTAAACTGTAAGTCTTTTTTAAAAAAACATAGCATAAATAAACAAGACCAAACGTCGGGTCTGAAGATCTAGGGTCTATTGATCAAAATGTCTTATTCGGTATCAAAGGGGGCTTTGATACCCATGAGGCGGCGGACTTTAGGGCATAACCAAATCATGTAATACATCCTAGGAAGGAAAAGAGATTTAGATGAATGCCGTCATACGAAAACAAAGAAAAGATAAATACATGCAAAAGGAAAAACGAAAAAATAAATCAAAGTAAAGTCATCAAATCCTCACGAGAGAACACCGCAAACAATACCAAATGTATCCACTGTTAAAAAGTATAATCGACACTAGGGGGAACCACTTACGACACTAGGGGGCGTTACTGTATCAACATACCTACTGTATTTGAAAACCGCACTAGGGGGCGTTACTACTAGTTGAACGTATAGATTCAATGGTAGTATTTTAAATGTAGACTTCTAGTTCGAAGTTGTCTGAAACAGTTTTCCTACCTATTTATTTTCATGAATTCATCACGCGCAGAGAAATTTGATTGTACTTTTTTTTGCTATCAAAAATGATATTCGATGAAGAAAGTTATTCGAAAAATAGACTATTATTTTTATGTCCTTACTTTCTGATATCTGTTACGTTTGTATCTGAAGTAGAAATGAATTCCATGAGTTGCAATAATTTTTAAAGTTAAAATTCATACGGAAATGAAACAAAAATTCATTTTGCTGAACAATAGCTTTATTTTGAATATCCAACTCCAAGAACTGCGTGTACAAAAAACTGTCTTCAGTAAACTTTGATGTTTCACATCAATGAGTTTCTATACTAGATACCACGAAGACTTTGATGTTTTACATCTATGAGCTTCTATATGAGATACAACGAACAAGTGTTCATACCCGCCTTTCACTTTATGAAAAGTTAAATAAGTCCTCCTTCATGCAACTCTCGACTTTTTGTCCCGCTTTATCATGAAAAGCTATACTACTGCAAACACATCAAACTCCCAACAGGTAAGTCAAAACAATCGAGACAGTAGCACCAACAATGGCTTATTTGTTACATCTGAACTCATAGATTATACAAGTCTGCAAACCTGCAATGTTTAACTCCTTCAGTATGTTGGTCACTCTCCAAGTTAGATAAAGTCTTCTCAAGATTAATATGTTTGAGTCTGGTATCTGTCCTCTACAGTGAAGAAAGCTCAGTATGAGTATCAGTTACAAAAAGTAATATCGGTTTCAGTTTTTTTTGGTTTTTTTTACCAGGTACATTGTTCTACCTCTGCCGTGTATATAATACACTCTCACGTTACATAATTATGCTCAAACTGTTACTTGCATGCGTAACTTACATACCATGTTACCGGCACAGAAACAGTTACAATATCTAGAAGGCATGCGTAACTTACATGCCATGTCAATACCGTCTGAAAAGCAAAACAAACAAAAAAACTTGGACGAATATCAAATCTGTCATACTACCTCGCCATTTTGTGGCAGCATTGTATCAAATGTTATAAAATAAATCTCTGAGCTCAATGAGGTGAAACGTCTCAGGTCAGATCTCTTTCTTTTTTCTCCCTAAATCTAAAAATATGAAAAATGTCTGAAACATGACATGGACTGAAGAACAAAGAACCGAACTGGAAAACACTGTCCTTTAAAAAAATGTGAAAGACAGGCAAAATGGTGGAAACTTGAGGGAAAGATAACGGCCCTCACACAAACTGTTCACACAAACTTCTTAAAGTTGAGGGCAAGATAATGACCCTCACACATGAACTGTTCACTCAGTTTCTGCTTCGTCCGCATCGTCAGTCTTAGAGTCGAGAAGACTTTCATCGAGAGCCTCATCCCCTCCGTCGTCCATGTCCTCCTCTTCCTTGCCATAGAGGGTGCCCAGGTGGAGATCTTCGTCCCCGTTACCAAATGCCATATCGTTCTCAGCTGAGTCAGTTGGCATCTCTGGGTTCTCGTTGATCTCCTCGTCTTGAGCGGAGACGTTCTCGACCTGCTCAGAGAAATCGAGACGTGTTGAGACGTTGCTCTTGTGGGGCTGCCTATTTGGGCTACCGTATGAGCGAGGTGTACCACTTGAGGGCCCTGATGGGTCATAACCGGACCCCCTGTATGGATGATCAGCTGAACCGGACGCTGCACTAGGTGGACGGTTCTGTCCGACGTTGTGACTTGGGGTTTGATTCATCAGACGGGCAGCAGCCTTTGGTGAAATCTTGATGTTGCGCATCTGAGTGATTTTCTGACCTTTGATGTTCACAATGGCACTGAATGGAAGGTAGTTGATGACGTGGCGCACAGTCACCGGTTCACGTCCGCCCAGAACGTCAGTCAGGTAGTACCTGTCAATTGTAAGGCGTTCAGACACTTTACCGTTGACCACATCGAAGATGAGGATCTTGTAACGCTCGGACTCTTCAACACCTAGGACCCGGATGAACTCCTCGAGATCCTTAGGGGGTTCAATCTGTTAAAAAAAACAGTAAAGGAAAAATATTTTTAAAAAAAAGGAAAAATTGAATTTTGTGCACACCATTTTATATCAAATTGGTTACTACGATTTAATCCTAAAATTGGTAATTTATTATTATTGCCCTTTCAAGCATTTAAATTCAATAACTATATTAGATATTAAAGCTCAGCCATTAACTGTAAAGAACTTCTTTCTCATCCTGAATGATACCAATATAGATATCAAGAGGCTTTTCAAATCGAGATTACATAAGCTTCTACAAAATAATTCCAGAAGTTAAATTCAGCCACGGTTATTTAATCACTACTTCTCAGCTACTTTCTAGATGCGTTTCAAGAAAAACCTGTATTGGAAATTAATTCAAGAAAATAATTTAAAGAATGCAAAGGTACTTACAATGACTTGATCAGCATGGTTCACGTTCAGGTCACAGGCTCGCTTGTTGTTCTTAGCATACTGGAGGTTGGCATCGATGAGAGTGATCTGCATCCCCAGCTCGATGTCGCACTTGTTAGCAGCTGTGCCCCAAAGGCTGCTCTTTATCTCGCCTGTAGAATCCTTCAAGGTCACACTCTTAACGAGACGGTCCTTCAGTTTCCCGACCACCCTTGACTTCTCAGTCTGAAATGTAATACAAAATTGCTAGTTGTATGTTGCTAAAATATACCAAATATGACAGCTGAAAAAAATAAGATTATCCACGAATTCTGGAAATTTTCGATCAGTTTGAAAATTTTAAATAAACTTGATTACTTTCTAGGAACAAAATTCATTTGATCTTTACTTATAAATTTTAATTCGACTTGATTCCTTTCTAGGAACAAAAATGGTTTTAATTTTAGGTTATAAATCTTAATTCAAATATTTAACAACTTGTTCCTGTATGAATGTAATTTGAACATCTTCTATATTTTCATAATTTGGACATCAGTTAATTGGAATAATCAAATTCTAAAACTTACCGTGGTCACTTTACCAGTCACAGATACCAGCTGACCTTTCTCTGAACGGAGAGCTCTACGGATGGGCACGATAGGGTTTTGTGGAGCACAGTAGAGCACCTGCCCACGATTAAGGGGCCTTCCATAAAGTATGTACGCACCAAGGGGGGGAGGGGGGGTCTGGATTTTTTGAAAATTTGCGTACGTGCCTGTATAAATCCAATGCGTACTTTGACCTAAGGGGGGGTGGGGGGGTCTGAAATTTTTGAAAATTTGCGTACGTACTTAATGGAAGGCCCCTAACCAGCTCAGGAACGAGGATGACCGGCACAGAGCTGCAAACGCAGTAACATGTGGTTATTTATTTTTCCCCAAAAATATATTTCCCTTCAATGAATCATGTATAATTATTATTTGAAAGAAATCTCTAATCTCCTTTTGCATGTAAAATACCTGGAATAATGGATGCAAACTGTTTCATATCCTGACATTAAAAACACAAATGTAGACTATTGATTTTCATGAAAAGTTCTATTGGCATTGAACTATGCCCAGTCATTACTCAGTTTCAAGATATTTCACCAAATATTTACATATTTCGAAAAAAAAAGAACTATATTACAAATCTCGCAATTAAATTCTATATCGTTACAACAATTTAAAGAAATACCGACTTACTGTGAGATGAAGGTGTTTCCATGTATAAGGAAAAAGGTGTCACGCCATCCGAAGTTCCGGATGCGGATAGAGTCGCCCTTGTCAAAAGACACTGGCAGTTGCCTCTTTATATATCCGTACATAACGCCTGTTTCATCTCCTACACAGATCTTTCTACGGATTTCTGAGACCTGGGGATGAACCGCATGGGGTGGTTCAAGTTCAATCACGTAGCATGTTAAGTTCTTACCGACGTCATCTTCGCCCTTCATGGCAAGACATTCGTTCACAGTTATGTCATCCTCAGGTTCCTCCTCTTCTTCGATTGCCCAATAGTACGAGGACTGATTATTTGGCTGAGCTTGAGCGTTAGCTGAGGACTGAGGAAAGCTTTGTGCCTGAGCGTAGCCCAGGTCCAAACTGGTTGGACGTCTAGCGTTGACTTCTTGCAGTGGGACATAGTCAGACTGAACAGGGCTAGAGTGCCGAGGGAATTGTCCACTACCGCATCCACGAGCTTGACCAGTGACTGCTTGTTGACCAGAGTTACCAGAGGATCCCTGATGACCAGTAGAGGTCCTGTTCTGATTACTCTTGGTTGCGTGTGAACGCTTGGAAGGAGTAGCTCCTCGAGATGCTGAAGGTGTGTTTGGCTCATTAGCCCGACGAGATGTACTTGGAGTGTTAGGAGGAACACTCACGTTGGCGTTAAACATGTTGCGGTTCACTTGCGACAGTGGGATATAGTCATTGCTTGCCTGACTTGCTCCGACATTCTGTGGAATAATATTTGACGCAGCTGAACGATTCCATGAAGCAACGTCAGCATAACTGCGGTTCATCTCTGAGTGGTACTGCATACCGTTGTAACTTGTCATAAGTTGACCCATGTGTTCCGACTGATGAGCGTGTGCGGCCGCCCCTTGAGCTGATGTACCTGCCTGAACAGTTGCGTGTTGACCGTGACCTTGACCTTTGCGGTTGTAAACCTTATTAGCCTGCTTAGGCTTGGAAGCACCTGCTGTAATAAAAAATCAAAATTCCTTTTTTTAATTTACATTGACATTGACTGACACACTTATGTTTGTAATTAATAGGCACGTCCGCAAAAAAAAAAAATTTCGCTTGAGTGTCTAAAGAAAGAGTTAATTAATCTTTTCAGTCTTTTTAGGAATAATTGCCAAATACACACCTAAAATCATCAGAAAATCACTAACTATCCTGTAACATTAAACTCAGAGAAGAGACTATTGGAAAACATTGCTAAAATTTGTCAGACACCCAATAATAATAGACTCTTGCGCTGTTTTCTAAGTTCAGACTTTAATTATTAGGCTGTAAAACTATAAAAATCACGTGTTCAAAAATCATTTCTTTGAGGGTTCATTGTGACAGTGACGTAAGCCTAGTTCCTTCATGCCTATTACAAAATAGATTTCCTAATCAATGTATCAATGAAGTATGTCTTGTTCCTTCGTGCCTAAATTAACGTGAAATTTGTAACTACGACTGAACTTTATACAATGCCTGAAAAATGAATTGACGATAAATTCCCGAAACTAAAACTTGTAATTAATAGAAGTCCATAGACTTCATAGACAATGGTATTGATGAGTAAATCCATTGGCCTTACAAAGACTCCCGTAAGTTGAGCCTAAACTCCGAGAACCGAGACCCCCCCGCCAAACACAAAAAAATGAACACGTGGCGCTAGATTACACACCGCCGGCAACAAATGGCCGACTCAAAAAACTACAAAAACCAACGAAGTCTCACCAAAATGCTACATTACAAACCTACACGTAGACCCCTGAATAGCACTGAGGGTTAGTTTCAAGATGAACCCAATATAGACATTAGTAAAATCAAGTACGTAGATATCATAGATCGGTACTTACGCTTTGGAGGTCCGACTTGTTTCCGCTTCAGTGGGCGACTGGGCGCAGCTCTTGCAGCGTCCTCCGGTGGCGCGGCTCCGGGATGGATCTTGGTCGGAGATAAATCTTCCACGCCGTCTGTATTAGTCATAGAAGTTCCATGGTTCTCGGGGTTTTCATCGATAGAGTTGTGATCCTGGTCATTCTCGGACATTTTCAATGTTTTTATGGAGTAAAAATCGTTCATAAAGTGTGTAAAGTTCCAATGTTAGTAAAGTATGACGAGCTGCGTCCTGCTTCAGCAGAAACTCTGACGAACTGTGCCGCAGGGACGCCGGTAACGCTTGTGCCGTACCACGCTTTCACTCGCCAACAGAGAACGCGTTAACCAAAAATGGTCAAAATCCGCTTGGAGAGTGAGCGTCACCTCGCAGTGGAAAGACACCGGATCTAATTTGCATAATTTATGCGCCTTGTCTCCGGGGACGCGGGGCGTCCCGGGCGAAGATGATGTAAGACGCCGGGACAGTCTCGAAAGTTTGCGACTGACATTGGGCATTTCCAAGAGTGATAGGAAACTTCTAAATAAATTGTCAATGACTGGAAGAGCATAATATCATTTAGTTCCAGTATTCCATACAAAATCTCATCAAAAATAGTTATGATGTTTAATCTTACGCTACACGTTGTAGAAGCCTAAAGAAGCCTAGACTGAAATAAACTTTAGGCCTAAGTGTGAGCGGGTAAACACATTACAGACTAAAAAAATCGCCCGATTTAAATCGACTCGTTCAATATAATTTAGAATGTAAACTTGAACTTTGCTAAGTTCAAAGGTAAAATGACATACAGATTAGAATTGAAATGTTAAACTTCGATGATAGGACCACGGGACATAGTGTGTTCGAACATGGATAGGTTTAGAGCTGAGACATACATCAATTTTTGTTTGCCTACTTGTAGTATAGTCAGAGTCATTTAGAACCAAACCAAAGGAACTAGCAACTGACTGAAGAAAATATCTGTTTTCAGGCTGAGCTACATCGAAATTAAAGTCACCAACAACCACTGTTTTCTTCCCATCACATGTAGCATTTATATCCTCAAAAAGAGATATTAGAGTTTGCCTCGTTGACTGGGGCTTAACGTACACTAGAACCAAGTGCGAAATATCTATATTTACACTTATTGTAATTATTATAAATTCATATCTAGGTGTCCGAGTTTCTTTCAATACCTGACTTCTTAGGTGATTTTTCAGATAGGCTGCCAAACCGTTGTAGGACCTGCGATTGCTTTCTAGCCTAACACTGTCAAATCGGTAAAGTGTAAAATCATCAATAGAGTAGTCTCTATCATGATCAGATATTTTCAAATGAGTTTCATTTAAAATGATAATATTTGATTCAATGGCAATGTAGTCATTCTTCAGATACTTCCAGTGTCTAGGCAGAGACTGAATGTTTGAACAGTAGACCGAACACCATTCACTTGTATCTTGGAAAGGGTGTGTGATGGGAATGGTTCTTTCCTTCCTAAGTCTTTCCATTTCAGCACCTACTTTTTTATCAGTTAATATTTGAGACTGAAGAAAATTCAGAATGTGCAGCTTAGACAAACTTGGGACACGACTACATGCAACATAGAATGCATTTCTGAAGTTGTAATCGCAAAGAGAGATCGCAACCTCTGGTACCGTGCATCCCTGTGCTTTATGAACAGTTTTTCCAGTGGACTGCTGAACTGGGAACTGTTTTCTTTTTATTGTAACTCTAGATGTTGGTAGTTGAAAATCGCGAGTTGTTGCAAATATCGGAGTCCACTGAGTGTTAATTTGGTCTCTAGTGTAATGCCCATAAATTTTCCTTTGAGCACGACCGATCATTTCATCCTCAAACTCGAACCACAAACAAATTGGATTTGAATAGCCCTGTCTATATTGAATGTACCTAAGTACGCCTGCAGTACCATTAAAGAGACCATCGGCAACATTAACATTAGTATTAACTTCATAGCTTAGGCCGATGCCTAAACATAAAAATTTTGTTGTCCCTGCTCTATTTGGATTAAGTTCTAATTCAGCTTTGGCTGCCTGTATTTTATCTTGTGAAACTATTTGTACTATTGAATCACTAGCTTCGACTGTGGTTTTTTCTCCTTCACATTTAGAGAAACATACACCATTATATGTACGGGCAGCCTCATTCGTAGAAAATAAATGCAAACAGTCAAGGCCGTCTTTCAAAACATCTTTGTGAACAACACGTTCTTGCAAAGTCCTAAAATCCTGCTGTGTTAATTCACCAACTCTCATACGGTTCAGGAGTTCTGCAAACGCATATTCATCTCTCTGACGCATTATCTGTGTCAACTCATACAGTTGAAAATATTCGACCCACGAGTTTATGGACAAGCTTGAAAGGCCTGTAGCATTATTTTCAAATATCCATTTTTCGGTTACAGGTGGGAGTTGAAATAAATCACCATAACAAATAACATGAATACCACCGAAAGGTAGTGTATTGCCGAAAATTTCCTGGAGCCTAAGATTTATAAATCTGAAAAAATTGTTGCCAACCATAGATATCTCGTCTATCATTAGAACTTTTGTGCTCATAAATTGGCAGTGAAGAGTGTTAAGCCTGTCTGCAGGAAGACGTTGGTAAAATTCATATGACGTCGAAGGTTTCACACCGAGGGCTGAGTGAATTGTCTCTCCTTTTATCAAATATGCAGCCTTCCCGGTTATTGCTACCTTCAGAACTGATTTAAGATTTGGTTGATGATCAGGATTGAAATTGTAGTATCTTGAGAGAGCCTGATATATAGTTTGTAGCACGAATGTTTTCCCAGTACCTGCACCACCTGTTATAAAGATATATATTTTATCTTTTTCCGCAGAAGCAACAGACATTACATGGTCAAAGATTTTCCTCTGTCCAGGGTTGAGTTTAATTATATTTTCAGCAAGCTGTTCTGCAGGCCACAATTTATTGATATTGTCATCGTCTACTGTGGCATTAACCGCATGCTCAAAACGACCTGTGCGAGATTCCTTTAGTAGGTCTGACGTTACAGGACTAAAAAACTTGCCACCGGATAAGTTTCGGGCACCTTCTGCTAAATCATCAGCTTCAGTGTGGTCACAACCTGGTGCCAAAACAAGATTAGTCACATCATTTGTGAGATTATCATAGAGACCTTCCAATGTTTGTAAACTTTGTTTATTGTAGCTCTTACTGACATCTCGCAAGTTATCAATTTCACAGGCAGACAAATTGTTATACATACTTTTGTATGATGTGACTTCTTCGGAGGTCATAGGCTCTTCCCTCCAGGGATGAAACATCAACAATTTTATACGGTAATACTCTTCTTCTTCACCTGACTTTGACTTAGCCACGTAACTTATGATACGTTTTTTCCCTATGGAATATCGCTTATGAGCATCCAAGTAATATAAAGTATGGATTCTTGTCTCGTGAACCCCAACTCTTTCAGTTTCTATACTTTTCTTTGTTCTCAGGGTTATACGAACTTTACTAATATATTCTGCAAAACACCAACTTTCAAAGTAATCTGGACGATTAGCATAGATATCAAATTTGCTATCAACAAATATGTCCAGGCTATCATCTGCAAGTTTCCTAATATCATTTGGGTTCTTCAGAACCTTGACTCTCCTTTCAGAAACAGATGTATTAATTGAAAGTACATCGACACTTTGGTGTGTGAGATGCATTCCCATTAACACGTAAATGCACTCTTGAACTGATATTTCTGTTGTATTGACGAACACATTTCCTAGTCTTTTTATGGTTTCACGAATAGACTTCTTTTCTTTCTCACACTCCCTCGTTACAGCAGCAAGATTTAGACTAAGACCTCGATTCTCCTTATTGATATAATTAACTATATAGGTTACAACACTATATGGATCCAAACAAAACTGACAGTCTACATTAGCTTTCCAGACATACAGTAAATTTCGCATGTACATGTTCACCCTACACTCACATGGTTTTCTTTTCAAAAACACTTGGTCACGCCTTAAACTTGAACGAACTATATCAACATATTCGTCGAATGTGATATCAAACTTATCCAGGATATCGTCAAGAAAGGTATTTTCATCAATATCTTCACTATCCAAATAAGTTTGAATTTCTTTATACGTTTGTTTCTGATCTTCAGTTCGACTAGGATTTGGCTTCAGGATTACAGTATGTTCAAACGGTGGTAAAGGGTAATGGAAACGACAAGTTGGTCTCCCTCCTTTTCTACATGTCTTAGAATGTTTGTGCACCTGATTCTTGATGTAAGGTTCATTTTCTGGTATATCGGGTGTCAATGAACAGGATATATATTTATCTATGTATCGAACGACCTCTGTGTGATCAGAGTCCTTGTTGTATCTAGGCGCACCTTGACACCATATTATCATATGGACATGAGGACTTCCACGGTGCTGAAACTCAATCCTATAGAAATGGTGAGTGACTTTTCCAAGTGGATGAGGAGGTTTATACAGAATTTGAGTCAAAAAGAAATGAAACCTCCGATCAAAATAGCGTGCACATGTGACTGGATCAGAATTGATTAATCTAGTTTTATCCTGATAGGACATTTCTTCGATTTCATTATCTGTATAGTTACGCCCATCAACAATTTTACCTAGAGACTGTAACAACTTTTTCCATCTATTGTCAGCTGCTGATAAAGACAAGAAAAAGGTGGGAATACCCAACTGCCTAATTGTGGCAAATAGTTCCCTTTTTTTTTGCTGGAGGTACTGAGGACTGTTTCTTAACTGGCGATAAAAATAAAAACCATCATCAACATTTGCTATTTTTTCTCTATCACTTTCCTCTCTAACCTGTCTGGCTCGGTACTGACTGTCTTGCTTTATACACCGAAGTGCAAATGTGGCCTTGTCTTTAATAAAGTCTAACTGATACATTTTGTACTTGTAAAATATCAATTCGACTTTCTGAGCTACTCTCCTATCTGCAGTTGTCAGTTCCCAACGAGTTCTTTTCAGGAAAGAAATATTAGATGGGAAAATTTCATCTATTTTCATACCAGCATATATTGTAGGAAAAGACATCTCTTCACCCAATTTATCATACAATAGATGCATTGGTGTTTGACCTTCTGCCGGGGCAACATTTAATGCTCTCACTGGGGGAATTATATCCATCATAGTGTCATGTGTCTCAACAACTTCTGTTTGATCTGCCTCAGAGAAATTATCTTCAACTTCAGATTGATCTTCATCCGACTCATTTTGATGATTCTCATCTATACAAGAAAGTCCTGTGCCAGGATCTATATTTTCATTAACCTGATCATCATTACTATCATTTTGAACCACATTATTGTCATTTGACAAAGGATTATCTGTCACGAGATCGTCACTGTTTTCTAGTTCCCTGATGGTATCTTGCAACCATGTGGGTGAAACTACTAAGGGACTACTTATGTAATAAGTACTATGGTTTTTCAAATACTGTAGAGCCTTAAGGACTTTCAGTGGCCTAACATTGGCCTCCAAGTATACTCCACGGTAGCACATGCGTCGCTTTAGACGTACTGTTACTGTTCCAGTATCATTTATATGCCGAGGCAACATATGAATGGTCTCACCCATGTCAGTGGGAACATTAATTACATTACCGTGCAAGGATCTCTGTGATCCACTAGGCAAAACCTTTATATGCATAAAGGGTAAACGTAAACATATTAGTCTTTCTTCATGAGGTAATATGTCCAATTCTGGTACATACTTGGGCCAATGAATACCACCAGTTGTATTAAAGGTTGGAGACTGATGTCGTTTTACCTGCGACTTACATGTGCTACAGACAAATATTTCATCACAAAATCTTATTTGTCTGTCATAGGGATAAAAGGATTCAAGTTTGTTACCACGAATAAAAGAACCCTGTTCTGAGAAACATAACTTTGTGCAAAAATGACAGGAGTTATTTACAGAATCGTCAAGAACATCAATCTTTCGCTGTGAAACAGGTGCATGATCAAAAGTATCTTCAAAGTCAATTACATCATCAACAAAATTGAACTGTCTTAATGGAGGACTTGAGGTAGAATCTTCTATTTCTGACATCGCTTCAGTCTGGTTATCAACATCAATATCTAATGTATTTGAAGCATGTTGTGTATTCTGAGAAAGGTCGCAATCAACATCAGAAACATTTACTTCCAAATCACTATCCTGAGTAGGTATGTTTGTAACTCCTTCGTCTGACATTCCAGGTGATGAAGAATGTAAATCATTTTCATTCTGAGATAAACCATTGTAACTCTCTCTATCGTGTTGTTCAATATCAGAACTTGATTGGCAAGGATTACCAAAGTGATTGTTATTTTCAAAAAGGTTGGTAGGGAATGAATGGAGTTTCGGTGATTGACTCTTACGCTTTCTTTCTCTATACTTTCTAGTCCGCATTTTAGAAGTAGCTGGCTGAGGAGTAACAAATAAATTAGTCTTGACACTGTCAGGACTCTTTTGTCTATTCCTGTAAGCTCTGACTCGTTTTGCTACTGGCGTTTCAGATAACACTTTATGCCGCCTTAGATCAACAAACTCTTCAGCTTTCTCTTTCGCTAAGTTCTTTCTACGCCTATACTCACGCTGCCTAACAGCTGCAGGAGTCATAGACAGTTCCTTCTCTTTAACTGACATTGAAGTTTCACTTCTGGAATCGAATCCACCCTTTGCATTTGAATCCTGAGAGGCGTCAGTAAGCGTCTGTAAGTCATCACTATCTACTACAGAACTCTGACATGAAACATCTGAAACTCGACAGGCCTTTCTAGTTTTCTTCGATGCTTTTGTACTATTAACATCAGAACCACTGTCCTGGTTTAAGAGTTTTCTTTTTCCTTTGAAATTTTCAGATGTTTTCTTTTTCTGCTGTTGGGGAGCTACTGGAGAAAAGGTTCCATCTGGCCGCTGCTTCGATTGTATGACCCACTGATTCTCTAATTTCACTAGAGTTAGGACCATTCCGTGTGGTGCTTTCACCTGATTATGCAAGCCTTCGATCTGATATTTATCGCATTTTGATATCTTGAAACGATTAACAGTTTTCAGCAAAACCCAAGAATTTCCTTTTTTTCTAAGTTTAATTTTGGGTACTGTTCTGTGTGACTTGTTGGGAGTACTAGGAGCAGATGTACACGATTCACTAAAATTTTCAGGACATGTTGTTTCTGATTCACTCTCTTGCGTGGAAATGTTCACAGTCTGTGAATTTGATTGACCTTGAAAGTTGGTGATATCCTTCAGTGGAACTGATTTTTTCTGTTTTTTAACATTTGTAGTTTTTGGGTGGGAATGACTGACAGATTTTCTTTTTTTGGAATTTCCTAACCTTTGACTAGATCCGCTAGAATCAAGTTGGAATAAATCAGCCTCATACTGGTTCACAACAGTAGCTGATTTCCGCCGAAAGTGAGAACGCACTTGAAAGCCGTCTTTTGCGTGACTCAATTCAGTTTCTACTCTGAGAGGGTACACTTCATACTGTTCGTTGTTGTTTGATTTGAAATACAGAAATATGTAATTCAAAAGCTCGTTGTAGTCTAAGAACCGCATAATAGAACTCTTTCCATCTGCGCTTTTTCTAGCATTTTTGTCTTTCTTATGTGAATCAAAAAGATAATAAATGCCATTGACAAACTTGACCATGACTGTCATGCCTTTACATATCACAAAACATTGCACGTAGGTACAAAAGACGTTCGTGAGATGAAAGGTTAATTTGCGGTGTTCCTGTATGAAACCATAACGCACTTGGCCTAAGGACAGTCTAAATCGCTTTCCTGCAAAAGTCACGGAATTTGGAATTTCTTCAGCTGAAAGAAGCTCTTGCTCATAGAAAGAACTAGCTTCCTCGTAAATGCGGTTACCCATGTCTAAAATTCTGTCTACGTCAGAAGAATGCATCAGGACAGGATCTCTATCATGTGACCTAATTGCAAAGGCAAGTGACATGGCAGTACACTGCTTCCCGGCTGAGGAACCATAAATGGTGTGACTCTGTGAACGCGAGCCTAAAGTGATACTAGTAGACCGATTCATTTTGAACGTGTCAATGGATGCCATTTCTCTGACTGTTTTGAGCTCAACTTTGAAGTTAAACCTGAACAGAGATATTGACTATGCTGACGGTTTTCAATGTATTATGGTAACAATGTTCGTAAAGCAGTAAAGTTTCAGTGTGTGAGATTGAGTTGGGACATAAAACTTCCGACCGAATGATGAGGTGTGGACCGTACATCGAACACGGTGCGAGTGACAGCGCTTCAAATTGAGCGCCAAAATGAATGTGTGTGAAGAGGGAGGGAGGGGGGTCGAGGGTACCGAGTGACGAAGAGTTATTTTTAGACTGCCGTTACCGGGCGTACAGCGTAAGCCTAAACCGGGTAGAGTTTCTCATGAATAGGCCTAAATGGTTCTATGACCGACCGGAGATGATTGACACACAAAATTTGTAGACTGGAATTAAGTAACAATAGATGTAATGTGTGCCATTCTTAAAACATGTTGAGTTCTTGATGACCGTGCATATAATGGTTTCGTTACATCCCTAGCAATGGGCTAACTGTGCGGTCGGTCGAAACTCCGAATGTCCGCCATTTTGAATTTTTCAGTGTTCGTGTCAGCCGTCAGCATATGATTATGGCACCAAGTTTAAACATAACACTACACTATGGACATAAGTTTTACATGCATGTTACCTACTAATTAAAATCTACCGAAACCCTGAAAGTCTTATGATATAGATTTGGATGACTTCGTCGCCGCCATGTTTGAATCGTAATGGCGCCAAAATCAAAATTGTAAGACATCTTCATATGATTATGGCACCAAGTTTAAACATAACAATACACTATGGACATAGGTTTCAAATGCACGTTACCTACTAATTGAAATCTACCGACACCCTGAAAGTCTTATAAGATAGATTTTTATGACTTCGTCGCCGCCATGTTTGAATCATAATGGCGCCAAACTCAAACTTGAGAATACAATATGAAGAATGCTCTCAAGTTTGATATACCTAAATTTTATGTATAAGATGACTTCAGGGACCTTATTGGGACTCTAGCTAGACCGTACTGATAAAGCATTCATGACCTACGTGAGATAGTCAGAGCAAACAACAGTGTGTTACACATAAACGCGTCACCGATCCTCGTATATGACGAAAGGGGAATTCGGCGGCTAAGATCTTAAGGTGACCTAGGCCTTGATTTGAACTTAAAGCCATAGCCGCCTCATAATAAAAGACATAATGTATAATGTTAATATCATGCATTCTCAAACAAAAGAATGGTGAATGGTATTGATTAATGAAAATTACATAATCATATTAAATAATGCATACATGTTTAATCAATTTTCCATATTAAAAACAGAATCAAATCAACATCATAACTAAGTCATCAGCTGATATTTTCATATACTTATTCACTTGTCTTCCAATGTATGCAAGAAATATCTACAACGACTGAAAGAGTCTGTTTTCCTTTCAAATTATCGAGAAGAAATTTACACAGGTTCGAGTGATAGGACGAAGATTAGTATCTTTTTGGCTTGTTTAAGAATATAATTATTATCCGGAGAAATCTGTTCAGTTTAACACCCTCAAAACAGAGCGATTTTGGGCAGACATGAAAACCTTTAAAGCAGCTATCTATAGGATGTAGTAACAAAAAACAAAACAAAACAAAAAACTAGCTCTACCTAGAAGAATTCCTGTAGCTTCTATGAAGCGGACTGAACTTTTAAGGATGGGAAACAATTTGAATAGTTCATTTTGTTTGCCGAGAAATAAAAAAACATATGTAGGCTTAATACTCAATGTGGTTTGGGGCAGAGCTTATTCTTAATTCAAGCATTTTTAATCAACGCTACACTTGATACGAAGTGACCGAAAATTGTTGATAGGGTCGGCCCATCAAGAGAAAGTCTGTGTACAAGTATTTGACCATCTCCAATGTACACAAGATGCAATATAGGAAATTGGTCTACTTATTTAGTACAATCTACATAATCATGAATAGCAATGGATGGTATTTTCTGGGGTAGAAGCCAAAATGAAATATTTGTGAGTATAATACATGTGCACGCTCATTGCCAAAATTATCTAAAACTTAGTAAAAGAAAGAGGTATCTTTAAATGTGATACAAGGAAAGGTTTCCTATGTACTAGTGAGATGGTTCAAGGTATTATTTTTCAATTTCTCAAATACGTGCTCTTAACTGTTACAGTCACCATACTCACTTATTTATTATACCAGCTAGTGCTGGGTCACTTATATTACTTCCACCTATGTCCTGAAACAAGAATAATCGATGGAAAAACGGTTATTTCCATGAAATATTCATGTAAAACAACCGACCGAGTCGGTGTATTGATTGGAGTATTTGGAGTATCCCATGTCGAATGTACACTTAACACTGGTAAATCAATTAAAATTCAAAGAAGAACATCCTCATTAAAGACTATCAATTTAATTTTGTGGTTCAAAAGATAAAAATTAGGGAAATATTCTGAACCAAAAGCAATGCAAATTCAATGTTTTTCCAGTATGAAGAGAGAAGGCTGGAAGTCTGACGGAGGGAGGAAAAAAAGATAATTTATACAATTCGGAAAGTGCCAATAAATTATGCACAGGAGATGTTTTGCATAGTGATGATATTCAAGTCCCACGCTTAAAATATCCCTAGTCTATATTATATTAGTATTGATTTCTGAAACAACAGAGGATGATATCTTGTTTTATCATGCACAAATACCAGTGTTGTTTACGAGTCCGACATGAGTTAAACCAAGTACCACAGCTTGTTAAGACCCACTGCTTCCTTTCAAATCAACTTACTTTCCCGAGCTTGGAAGTAACTCTGGAACTGGGGATTTTTCAGCGTCCGAGTCCTGGAAATACGGCTTATTAGGGTACAACTACAAGATATCTACATTTTTAATGTTTGGTCCAATTCTGTATACAGAGTTCTTCCATTAGAACCATGGTGTCGGTATTCAGGGATGTAAGTCAGGGTTAATGAAAAAAATCTGAAAGTCCAGAGAGAAAATTTAGAATAATCATAATATGCAATAAAACGTCATATAAGGAATTCAATTTGAAAATTATCATTTGAGGTGAAGATATGAAAAAATCTGAAATCAGATTAAAATCTGAAAACTTACATCCCTGGGTATTACACATTAAAATACATAATTTTCGAGGATTTTTTAATTCATAATTTTATCATGATATAGTAGGAATCAAAATGTATCCTCTTTAGACTCCATGAGTTTTTACTTAGAACTTCAGTGAACGCTACACCCGTAGAATATCCTGACATGTCCGACGTTTTTCTTTTAAATATTCAATTTGGAACAAGTTGTTTGAGAAGATTTCATAAATTACAAATTTCGCATTAATGTAACATTCTTTTCCTGCTGCCAAATTAAAGGAAATTTGCGGCTGTTTTCCCTAAATGTCAAACAGCATATCTGAGTTAAGATTTTGAAACAAATTTTGAGAAGCACTGGAAATGTCATCAATATTCAACAGTCCGAGTAGATAGTGACACTGACAAGTCTAACACTTGTCATAGACTTGTTTCACTTATGATAGACTCGTGTATCGTTTCTAATAAAGAAAACATAATTATTTTCACTCTTCATCAAAATAAATAAAATAAATGATGTGCACATAAAAAGGTTAAGGTTACGAATACAAAAGGAGTTGAGATATAAAATCGGTTCTCTTGGACATACCGGTTTAGCTATATCATTATAGAGACCTTCCTTCATGAACATATCTCGCATTTTACTCTTCAAAAAAACAAAACAACAACAAAATAGATTTTACATAAGATCTAAATCGCAAATAGAAATCTTTGAGATACGGCAGTAATTTCTTACTTTCCATCAGTTTTTTTCTTAGGGCGACTTTGAACTTTTTCTGACCTGAAGGATGGAAAATTAACATTGAAATATTTACTTCATGGAAAAAATAGAAGTTTCTTCAGTAAGATGGACATATTTGTTGAAGGAATACTCACCATATCATTGATTGTTTTGGATTTTGTCAGGTCATCTCCGATAACGTTCATCGCTACCAGACCAACCTACAATACAAAGCTTAGCATTACAAATGGCACCTATGCAGAAAATGGGATAAAAACAGGGTTATAGGTATGGGGAGTTGGAGGGGTGCCACGTAACTACCCATTTTTGACTCAATACAATTGTATCAAGGCTAGACATTGATTTAAGCATTGGCCGCCTACAGGGACTGGTAAATATGAAGATGCACCTGACCAAATGGGCAGGTTAATTTCTGTCGGAACCAAATAGGAATCTGACATATTGTTTATTAGCAACTCAGCCAAGCTGACTCCATGACTTTTCTAAAAATTCAATGACTTTCTGTGCCTTTTTCATACACATTGATTTTCTATGACCACGTTCATTTTCCAGTGCCATTCCTTTACATTTGATACTACAAAAATACATGCGTCAGTATACAGTCATTATGCTTGGTGTACCTGCAGCACTGTCTCCCTAACCCTGACAAATATTCTTGTAGTAGCTATAGGCTCAAATTGTGAAGTTTTCAAGTTGTATAGATATGTCTTAGGATACTTTTTTCTATCTGTATGATCTTATGTGCAGGAATTAAAGACATTAGTCCATCCTAGATTAATTTTATTTGTCTTCCATGAAATCTCATAGATGACAAAATCACAATGTGGAATAACCGTATATTTATCCATCCTATTCTTTACTGCTAACCCAATGGAATCCCTCTTATCAGAAATACGAGCTGACCAGCGGGGATTATACAAATCTTATTAGGTATATGTAGCGTTTGTGTTGTTTATCTGACAAAGACTGACTGTTGACCAGGGCTGGGACAAGATAAGATAGGGCAGCTAATTCAGACCGATGTTTGGTACCCATAAGATAAGCTTTGTATCATTCTCCAAACCATCACTGAGACACACGCAATAAAGTATCTGATTACTATGGTGGTATCAAAACAAAGAAATTGAGTCATTTACAGATACTATTCGTCCATGCATTAGTTAGTGTACAATGTTTTGGATTGAGGATTAAACTTGGTCTCCCATACTGAGATCCGTTTTGAGTAGGTTGGTTTTTTGGGGGTTTCTTTGTAATTGTAGGGATGCTGTGAAAGTTGTACACTAGTGCCTTTGTCTTTTTTTTCTTTTAACGATAGACCCCAGTGGTGAAGGCGTAAACGGCATGGCTCGCTTTTATCACAATTACTAGATTTATTTCTTATAGCATTCCTTGATGGAAAACATCATTGAATAGCTAACAAATAGTCACACATATTGATATAACTCATTTAACAATTGTTAGAATAATAGGTGTGTAGGTGGGCTGCAAACCTAAAATTCTTGATATTCAAAAAATGTTTTTGAACATCTGGTCATCAATATCTCAGTAAATGTTTAACCCAGAGCCTTGAAAGTTTAGGGACATATTCTTGACATATACACGGAGGGAAGGGTGTCTCAAAATTTTGATTTAGGTCCTAGTTCTCTTTTTATGTAATGTTGAAAATTGTATTTTAAAAAAATCTTAAAAAGTTTCCCGTTTTTTGCAGTTTTTTACCATAAAATCAAATCTAGGGCCTAAATCAAAATTCTGAGACACTCTCCCCTGTATATGATTGTTATAAAGGTGTCTGTGAAAGCATTTTCATGTTATTTGAATATTGAGCAAAATATTCATGTTCAAAAAATAAAACTGGAAAAATCAGATAAAAAATTATCAAATCTACATTTATCATTTCTTTTAAGTTTTATTACTATCAATGGATAGAGAAAAAATAGAGCTTTTAAAAGATGTAAAGTACATTAAGATCAGAGCACTATTAAGGGATTTATGGATGGTTTCCTGAAAATGCCGTCCATCACTGGGGTCTATCCTTAAACTATAACATTATGCAATTTGCATAACTGTGGATATAATGAAAACAAGACATTTCCATTTTTCAGGATCATTCACTGCTGTGTTTACTTATTAAAGGGAAATGACAGGTTTGTCTTGGTATTCATACATGTTCAATTAGAAAACGAACGACGTGAATAATCCATTTGTTTCTCAATACCTGATACCTGAAACAGTATAAGACGTTGAGTGCTTATTATTATTACCAAAAAAATCAATACTGACCTGGTTGTAAATGTTGTGTTTGTTGATATGATTTTTGTGGATTACGAACTTAACAAAACATCCAATGGCGTCGACGTGAACTGACTTGAGTTCTCGCGCCTTGAACTGAGTCTTGGCATTGTCCGACAGCGCAACATACCTATTCATATTCAAACAGACAATAACTGACATGTAAATATCATTAAAGGTGGCGAAATCATCAGTTAAGCTTTTGGTATTTTTGTGAGGGAGAATTTTCAAAATTATTTTAAAGAAATATATATATATATATATATATATATATATATAAAATAACGTCCTATCATTGTAGATGTACTCACCCTAGCCGGGTATATCGCGCATTTTGTAGATTCGGATGCATGCCATTTGGAACATCTCCGACATAAAATTCTATTTTGGTAGCTGAAAAATAAAAAAATATCTGCTATTTTGTCTGTGGAATGTCAAATGATGAAATTTCATGATAGAGGTATGTGACACTTTTATAATCAAGAAAGGTTGACCGGTATAACCATTATTATGCTAAACCGAGCACCAAAAAAATAGTGATCCGTTTGTAACTAGATAAAAAAAGAAAAGAAAATGTCCAATGTATTCTATGTAGAAGGTAGATCGGGTTAATATGAGGCGCCTTTGGAGAAGGTTTGATACTTTCAGATCGTTTTGACGTCATTTTATAATTATATTGCTTTTTTTAAGATGCTAATTATTTCAAGTTATGGACTAATACTTATAGGTCGCGATTGGGAATAGGTAACACTTACGAATAAGGTATTGATGAGAAAGGATTTGGATCTTCCGTAGCCTTGAGCGCTTTTCTAGTTGAATGACTATATCTTGAGGAAAGAGGCAAAACCTGAAAGAGAAAAGAAATGAAGAATGTTGGAACATCAAAGAAGTATTGGAAATACAAAGTATCTATGTCCATGAGTAATACCGATTGATTCAATTAACCAACACGTACACAAATGACTTTATCTCAGCGCAAAACACTTTCGTCAGAAATTACTTTCAGTGAGTAGGCTAATCATGTCAATAACTTATGATTTGTTTTTTATTCATACATTTATTTATTCTGTCTGTCTATCAAACTAACTACACATAACAGTCCCTTTTCAATTTTATTTTGAAATGATAGCCCTACTTTTGGGGACAGGGAGAATCAGGCATTACGAGACATTAATCAAACTTTAGCTGATTAGCCTAATCACAAAAATCGATTACGAAGATATGGGCCCCGTTCCAAAAACAAGTAACTTATTTTCAAGATTTTTTTGTCCTTTTCATTGAAAAAATAAAGGAGTTCCATCAACACGCACCTGCTGGACTGCCATCCTTTAGTGGTGGGACTGTGAGAGTTGAGTTCGACGGCCTTATAGCCGTCATCCTGTCCCGAGACGTGGATAACTCGGAAGGGCACCTTGGACGGCATGGTGCATCACTTTAACAAAGCTGGAATAGAAATTTATAACATAGATGATAAGGATATTAGACTTACTATAAATGTAATCAAAAATCATAATAATGCCACTGGGGGCGAGATTTTCCGGTTCAGGTGACATAAGTCCAAGAATAACTTCACAGAGGGCAGGTCATTATGGGCGGGTCATGATTTTTTTTAAATTTCCACATCTAAATCATTATCATTGTGATAAATAACTATGGGAAATTTTCAAACCTACATTTGTTCCATTAAAATTTCTTCGTAAACGTTAGAACCGGGGCAATTATATCGGGTAGGTCGGATTTAAAGGAACGCAACTATTTTTGCATTGGCCTAATTCATAGTCTTCATCAAAGAGACACAGAAAAGGAATGGGGATTATATGGAAGAGCTGGTTTAGAAGATCTATTCAATTATCTGGGCGTCAGAACATGACCAATGTTAGAAATTTGGTTGTCCTCGTATACATTCACAGCATGTGCATATTATTGGAGCAAATTCAAAGTTTTCAAACATCTATTAAGAGAGGCCAAAATCAGACGCAAATTTTTACATTTGTACAAAGCAGAAATATTAGTTGGTCTCAATAGAGCTGAAAAATTGCTGAGTGGACCTTATACTCTAACACATCATCATCATCACCTGATCAAAGGAACCAGTTTTTGATAGGACTGGAACTGTTTCTTTTTTTAGGTATGAAGCCACTCTCTATCCCAAAGTTTTCTCTCGAAAAATCTTTAATCATAAATAAAACCATATATTTGGTACAGAATATAATGACGTATGTGATAACACAGTAAACGTTGCATATTCATTGCAAAAATAAAGTTAAAAAATTATATAACTGTTCACATGGATCCTTGTCATTGTTTTGGTAATTTTTGAATTCACAATTAAAGATGTCTGAGCCATAGTATGACTGATCCATCCATGACAAAGAGATATAAATAACTCTATGATCCAGGTTATGCCAGGTATTAGACTAAATGTTATACCAATAGGAACAGGCTAGATGCTAGTTTTTTTTTTGCAATAACCTCAACACAATCTACTCTATCAATCTAGATCTAGACTAGAGACTGGACGTCTAGGCCAATGTCTAACTCTAAGAGTGGTATCCTAAGAGTTATGAGGCTTTGAGTTTGAGAATTTGGAGTTTGTGACCAATCAAACTTGACAATTAATGCACTTTAAAAGGCAAAATAAGACCAAACCTCTTTCATGTGCAACTAGACATTAGACAGAAAACTAGGGTAAAGGGAGGCATAATCTCATTGACCTGATATAGCATCATGACTGACCCGTGCCTATTTATCCTAACTGAACGTGTCAGAACGCGCCTCTCTGAGTCTGTAGCTCACGCAGTGCCCGCTCTCAGTCCACATTCATTCTGCACACGCAAATACAAAAAGTGATACATACCTTTTGTGGCATTAAAGTAAACGTCTATAGTCCTAGTTTATCGTATGACATCGCGTCCCACAGATCGGAATTTCCATTCAGAGTAGATGATCGATTAATCTCTGGCGAACTCCCAACTTGACAACCAAAGTTGTGTACATCAACTTTTCATAACAGCTCCGCAGAAAATCACGTGGTCTCTTTGTTTACAATCACAAATAAATTATATTTACAAATATTAATGATATATGCTACTTTTGAATAATATTTTGAAATTTATGTACATATTATCATATTTTTTTGATGGCTGAATATTGGGAATTTCAAAAAATTGTCTGTTTCGCTGGTTATTTTTAACCCGCCTTCCTTGTCTGTTTGTAGAGTTTAGAAATCTTACCTGCCAGGAACAAGTTACAACCCACGGCCGAGAATCAGCTCAATCGGATCGCGGAAGATTTGAGAGTCTTCAAAATTTGCAATGTTTTCCTGTTTATCAAGTTGTGCATCTGAGCCAAGTAAAAGTCCGTTACCATTTCGAGTGAGAGACGTAGAGGGGAACAGAAGATATGGGATAGCAGCCGCTTCTGTCTCTGATCTCCAGAAGAAAGTTCGCAAGAAGTTCGGTGTAAGTGATCATCGCGGAAGTTTCACTGTTCACTTTCACTTTGAAGTTTGAGTTTGACAGTCTTTGTCTTCGAAGTTCCGAGGCCGAGTGAGGGAGTTTAACAAAAACAACCTATATTCCCCAACTTTCTGGCCAGTGGCATGTCTTTGTGCCATGCTTGTATAGAGTTTACTGGAATAAGAGTGATATGATCCCGTAAAATGGAGCTGGCTAACCCAAAATTTGCATGGAGCTTGCAAGTTGCAGGAAAAATGGGTGTTTGCCTCAGGGTAGGGTGGACAGGCTAGAAAATCAAGTTCCTGTGCTGTAATTTTCCTAATCAGATAATGATAGATCTCAGCTAATGTATTCTATGGGTTTTTGAATTTTTTTTCTAGATCTAGAGTAGTGGCGGGTATTATTGGCACCTTAGTGCAAGATACGCCTTTACATGCTTATTGTCCCTAAAATATAATATCACAATATGATACATGATGGTTTAAACATTTTCAAATGCTCTCAATTTAAGAAAACAAACACTTGCAAATTCCTGTGGTTACAATCACTTCATCAACGTTTTCATGTATGGGAGTGTATTATCGGCACCTGGCTTGTATTATCGGCACCCCATCATATAAATCATCATTACTTTGAGGCTTATATAAATAAATTGATAATTTTTGTAAGAAAAGCTTGATCAACAGGTTTACTTACCACCCTTGATAGTTTCGAGTCCATCAGTGGGTTTGATAATGAAAAAATTTCAGCAACCAAAATATATGAACGAAATCAATATTTTCATTGCACTATGTTTCAATGCTTTATGCACATTTGGTGCTGGTTTATTCTTATATATGATATATTGTATTAATAGAACTAACAATTCCAAATTACAACGTGGTACATTAACAGACTCCATTTTATTGATTCCCTTTTATGATTTTTGTTTAGCACCTATTATTCTATATTTTCTAGTGGAATATATCGATGAATTATGTAACCCTGCCGATAATACGGAAGATGCGGGTCTCAAAAAAAGACATCGCGCGGCGAAATTTCGCGGAAATCGCGAACGGAGCTTGGGTGGACGTTTAACATAGGATTCTATGGAGGAAAACATGTTATTTCGCTCTAACTTTTTAGTTTTCACTCCAATCTTAAAACAGTAAACGAGAAAAAGTTTGGAATTGATCCCAGGCATCCCATACCAGTCTTCAAATTTTCCTAATAGGTCAATTTTCCGCACTATTGCGAAAATTCCGATTTTCTCCATAGGCACCAATGCTAAGTAAGGTCACTTCTGGCGCCCAGTATTTCACTGCGCGATGCCGAAAATCGCGAGTATACCGCTAACCCGTTTACTCCGTATACCAGACATACACATTAAATGGAGTGTATTATCGGCACCCATCCAATAAAACTTATTCCTAAACCTAGAAGTTTTGTTGTTGTAAAATTATTTCATTTTGCAATTATTTTGACCTGTAGAAATCAAACCAGTAAGGTATTTATTCTATTTTGGGTCTAAAAATGAAATAGAATTAACTCTCTTCTTTATCATGAAAGATAAAATGGATGTTGCTTTTTACCAATCTATGAACCTAATTAGAGTAGAGGAGCCAGTTTCCGCGCATTAAGGGCAAGAAGTTAAGCTTTAACAAAATATTTTAAGAAAAACATTATAAATTTTGTATTTTTTCTTCCATATTGAGGGGAATGACATCTAAGAACATAATCATAATAAAAAAAACTAAAGTATGAAAATATTATTGTTATATCTTAAGGTTTTACTTTCACATGTTTATTCTTCAGTTTCCGCGCACCTGGAGCCTATTTCCGCGCATTTTGGTGTCAGTTTCCGCGCATTTCTCATATTTTAGGTGTTAAATGAGTAAAATAATTTATAGAAAGAAAATATGATACATGGGGCATCAGAAAAAGATTATCTATTGATATCCATTATACAAAATAATTGTTAAGTTCTTAATAATTCATAAAAATGCAAATAGAAATGCTACCTTGTCAGGGAAAATGTCAAGAATATATTCATGAAAAAAAGGAAGAAATACACATATTTATGCATTTTTGATAAATGACAAAAGCATTAATTCGCCTCAGTAAAAGAGAAAAAAATGTTTTCAGTTTTGTCTTTGGTCTATATTATTTTAGGAAAAGATAATATAGAACCTTGCTTTGAAAAAATTTTATTTTTATTTTCTTTTGAAAAATGTTTGAAAATTCGAAAATTCCAGAAAAACTGGTGAAAAATGCGCGGAAACTAGAGACTGTCTAATTTATTGTCCTTAGTTTCCGCGCAGGGGCCTATTTTCTATATTATCCATGAGATTTTATGTTTATGACATTAAAATGATCATAAATCACTTTAAACTAATATCTATGATAATTATTTAGAGAAAATTATATTTTTTCTTGAAGAAAATGATGTTATGCTCCTTATTTCAGAAATATTAACTTTTTAAGGATCCCGTCATTTTCCTTAATAATAAGGAAATTGAAACATTTATTTGGCCTTAGAATACATAAATAAATATGAAACATCATTAAAAATGACAAATTAATTGCATAAGAACATTATTTTGGGTCTGGCATTTTAAAAATAGCATATCTAATACCTACAGAAAAAATGCGTCCATAAAATGTGTAAAATGCGCGGAAACTAGAGATGCGCGGAAACTGGCTCCTCTACTCTACTTCATCTTGATGCTCTGTAATCTACGAATGGTGTAACAGAAAATTCTGATGCTAGAAATGATGGAATAAAGATTAACTACTAATTTTTGTAAATCATAAAGTTGTCAAAAGAAGCAATTAATTGTAATATCAGAATCTTTGTCAGGGGTGCCGATAATAGAAGCCTGCCGATAATACCCGCCACTAATCTACTCCAAATATAAAGAAAGTTTTTTTTTTTTTTACTCATTAGCTGAGATCTATCATTATCTGATTAGGAAAATTAAAATATAAAGAAAGTTATATGAGTACCCGCCACTACTCTAGATCTAGAAAAAAAATTCAAAAACCCATAGAATACATTAGCTGAGATCTATCATTATCTGATTAGGAAAATTAAAATATAAAGAAAGTTATATGAGTATTCTAACTCAGATTTTGTGTTATTTTCTTACTCAGGCTGTGGGAACACAAGACCCGTGGTGTCACTAGGCCAATAAATAACAATAATTCCTTGATTTATTACTCTGGTAGTAAACGGCTGAAACAGTTATTTTACCACTATCTTAACTTTTTGTATCTTTGTATATTTTTCTCATCAATTTGCAGGTTACCGTGAAGGGTAAATTCAGCCTGGTTCTTGAAGAAGATGGCACAGAGATAGACGAAGATGAATATCTCCTCACCCTTCCCTACAACACCGTCATTGTTTTCCTGGAAAAGGGACAAGAATGGGCTGGAGGTACCGTTAATAGTTCTTTAGAAAATCTGATTATATATGTCCTTCAGCTCACAAGAATCTATATTGGTAATATTTCATTGTGTTCTAAAACAAACATAGGTTCGTGTTCATATGACGATAAGAAATTAATGAACATCTGTCTCATAATAGTGATACAAAATCTTTTTGATTTTTACAATCTGAACTTCTTAAGGATGATCTTAGAAATGTCTTAAATAAACACGAGCACTATTTGCATAGGCAAAAAAACGCTTTAAAAAATACCAATGAGAACAAAACAAATTATTATTGTCATAACTTTCTTTTCTTTGTTGAACAAATATAAACTAGAAAAATTGAAATCAAGTGTGTCTAGCAACGGTCCCCCTCTTCTTTAAAAATCTTACTTTCTTTGTTTTTAGAACATTTTTTAAAGACTTTTCCCATCTCTCACTATTTCGAAGGCATTTTCTTTATTTAATTATTAGTTTTTAGCACTTAGTCCAGGGATGTAAGTTTTCATAATTTTAGTCTGATTTCATCTCAACACCCCTGATGATAATTAATAAATGAGTGGTTACATGAAGTTTAATACAATTCTAGAATAGTTCGATATTTTCCTACTGCAGTTCCAGCTATTTCGATTGACTCTGACCTACATCCTTTGGGGGCCTTCCATTTAGTACGTAGACACATTTTTAAAAAATCTCAGACCTCCCCATCCCCCCTTGTTAAAAAATACGCATTTGATTTGTACTGGAACGTACACACATTTTCAAAAATCTCAGACCCCGCCCTATCCCCTTGATGCGTACATACTTAATGGAAGGCCCCTGACCTCCAAAAAGAAATAAAATAAAATAAAATAAAATTCACTTACAGCCAGTTCGCTGCTGGAGTCGGCCTTGGCAGGCCTGTTCCGAGCGACTCACCTGCCCGAGGCGGCCGAGCAGATCCGGGCGCTGCTCAGGGACGAGGGGAGCAGCTGGAGGCGGGACGTGCTCGGCCGACTGGCCACCAGCCTGGACATGAACCTGGAGGCCGAGCGGCGGGAGGACGATAAACTCTGGTTTTCAGGTACGTTTAGCTCACTGTTTCAACAAGACAGGGTACCATTCACACAGGGAAAACAGGGAAGGTGGCAAAAAATAGGTTTCCCTGTCAGGGAATTTGCAAATTTTCGCAAAACATTTTATTTGGCCAGGTTCTGAAATTCCTGATTCTCAAGATGTAGGGTTCAACTTTTTGTTGTTGGGTTGTCCAACGTTTTTTCTGGATGCAGAGGCTTTTAAATTTGAACAACCTATTGGTTATGACACAGGGAAAATTGCCGCAGGACAGGAAAATCTTAGGGAAAACACAGGGAATTTGAAAATGTAATTTCGGTCGGTACCATGTTTTATACAGTGTAGAATGTATTATTCGGAATTGGAATAGCCTTCAAAATTTTATGCATGTATAGTACTTAGTAAAGGATAAAACAGGTCTTCCTCATTTAAGCAAGTAAAATAATCATGATATACATACATGTGTACACGCATACACATTTTTAATGAAGAATTTTGTTTTTTAATGTTTTTATCTTAATCTGATGACAATCACACATTTAGACCTCCACAGGAAATGATACTGTTCAACAGTTTATCTATATACCTTGTTAAAGCACTACTTAAAACTAGCTTTCATTTATTTATACCTTTGATACATCATTTTCTTTCAGATGTTCCCCCAAAATACAAAACAAAAACTGACTTTATGCGTGAGAAGGCTCGTGTCAGAGTCCGTGGATACTTATATCATGTGAGTAACTAATTGAAAATGTTTTTCAGCATGATGAATGACAAAGTCCTGTATCCTGTCTGAATATATATAGGAACATTTTATTTTCCAGACTAACGTCGATGCACTTAAAAATAAGTTTCTATGTGGCGTGACGATTTTTAAATAACAAAAAAAAAAGAAAAAAATAGTATTTCTGTATCCCCCATGTCCCATGTCGTTACTAGGAAGGTTTGAGATGAGGAATTGACCACACAAAATAATCTTAATTTTTTTTACTCTGAATATATTTCTAGTCTAAAGACTTTGTCGCTAAGCAACCACTAAAAGGACGGTCAAAGAGAAAATTAGAATACGCTGTGGATGATTTCCTGGTACGATTAAAAGAAGAGGACTACTTTTCGGATTACTTTGCAAGGTAATAATGTTATTTAGAGAATAGACAGATTCTATAAAGCGTTTATTACAATGTTTTTCATCTATTAATGATCTAAAAATATGGTGCCTTCTTAAATTTGTATTACTAATGCAGATTCTTAAAGATACGAAAGGATTATTGTTTTTCTTAATGTCAAAATATGTTGACAGTATTAGTAGTTCTTCAAATATCGAAATAGTCAATTTCATATGAAGTTCCTAAACCATTCACTTCAGAAAGCACAATTTTTAACCCAACTTTAGTATTGACAAAAATTCAGTGCTGTTTTTCTGTGTTTCTCCTTCTTGTTAGGATTACCCCTAAAACTCCCCTCCGGTTGTGTGATGACGCTGGCTGGTTTGGTTGTGAGGGCGCGTTTAACGTTGACGCATGTTCCCACGCCGACCACCGTATCAACCCGTACGGCAGCAGGGACGGCCGCATCCTCTTCAGCACCTGGGACCTCGACCACGGGTAAGGGATCAACAGTTGACTCTATAATGAATGTGGTTAATGATAATAAAGAAGGGAGGCATGGAAAAGAATGAACTTTAAATAGGGAAAGTGGCTTTGAAAAAACAGAAATTCTCTGCCAGTAAAAATACAAGGAATTTGTGTTTTCACAACTTCTAGAGTTTCTGAATCTTATAGTGAAGAAACTTGAAATTTCTTGTAGAAGAACGATATTTTTTTTCCCCTGAAACTTCCTGAATCATATTTTTAACATTTTTGTACTGGAAAACAAATGATCGATAACATAACAGTAAAAAAATATGAGACCAAAGTGGGGGGGGGGGATGGATTTTAAAGTTAAACAGGAGTGGTCGCCCACTTTTACATCCAGCACAAATATGTTGATGTTTTTCTAGAATCAGGTATGCGAGACTAGGAAGCCAGAGCACGTTTTTGGTAAAAAATTTACATTTTGGTGTTTTGGGATATTTTATATAATTGGCCTAGAATTCTAGTTTCTAGTTAAAAGATGCATCTTAAAATCTTCCCCTACAGGATAGAGAAGAGTCGGGAGGTCCTGCCCAGACTGAAGGAGGCAGCTGCTCACAGGACAAAGGAGGTCAACGTGACCTACTTCTTTGAGCTGCTCTTTACTCGGACCAACCTGAAGTTAGTTCACCCTGTATGTCACGACAAGTCCGGCCACCTCTCCGCTAAGTGTGACCCAAGGAAAATCAATCTGTGATATCAAGAGATGGATTTTGATGGTTTGTCTTACCCAGCACTCTCACCAGGGTACCAACAGCACAGGGAAAATGGCAAAATAAATTCCCTGATAGGGAAAACGCAGGGATTTGCAAATTTTGCCAAAACACAGGGAATTTCATTTGGCCAGTTTCCTGATTCTCAAGATATTAGGGATTCAACTTTTTGTTGTCAGGTTGTCCAAAAATTTTCTGCACACAGAGGCTTTTATATTTGAACAACTTGCTGGATATGACAGAAGGAAAAATTGCTGAGGGACAGGGAAATCTCAGGGAAAATACACGGAATTTGAAAATGGAATGTGATGGTAGCCTGTGTCACACCAAGTGTCAGTTACACTTAGAAGTTGCCAACAATTTGTCATTCATTGTCCCAAGGGATCTAAATCTTCACCATATTGATTCACTCCGTTCACAAAAAAATGAAAATCAGTAATAATCTGTATGTCACTGCTCAGGCCTAGGGATGTCCACACATTTTTGAAGAATTATTTTTCTACATTTATTTTTCAATAAAATACAAACATCTGGTCTTCCTCGGACTTAAAGAAATGATAGGATGCAATGATATACGTATAATGGGTTTAATAGCTATGACAACATATTATAGGAAAAATATAGTTTAGTCTCATAATGTTGGTAAATCTAGGGCAGTAACCTCTTAGTTCTGTATACATACATATATACAATAATATATGCAAATTAACTGGGATGAAACAATGCTGTGAACTATAGCTTTTGTTCATTGTCGGAACAAAGATGGTAGGGTTTCAATTCGAAAATTGTTCATCGTATTTTCTTTAATCAGTAGATTATGAAGTCTATTTTTGTTGTTGGTCGATCGAGTACTTTGTATATTCCTGATATAAAAGTGTCTTTCCGTTTATGTCGAACGCATTTTAGTGTCCATCAAGGAAGCTTTTTAATGTATTGTGGCCAGATTACAGTGACTACTGTAGCATCTCTCAAAATACCCTATTCAGCTATTAAATTTTTTTGTTGGATAGCTAAGTATTTTTCCCAATATTGTGCAAGTTTTGTACTCCTAGTTTTTGCATTCTTTTGATTATTATCAAATAATGCAAGCGGGCTATGTACTAAGGTTGCCAAAATTGTACAGCTTTAACTAGTATCATTCAGATAAGTGACATTGTCACAAATTATGTTTTGGGTCAGTTAGGAAATTGTTCAATTCAATTAACGGTCACCCGGACTACGGGTATGAACTGCTTACCATTTACTCATGTTAGTACATTGACAGGGTGACCATGCGCATCTTGAAAGGTCTCAAAATCACCATATCAAATTTAAGGCCTTATGTTTAACAGCTTTCTAGCAAGAGGTCTGGCAAAGGCCGTAATCCACATCCCGATTTTGATGCTGCCGAGTTTGCATTTGGTTGATTTCTTGAGAATATGGCATTATACCATACATCCTATATTTCATTTGAAAGAGAATTCTAAGACCTTTCTAATGAGGTATAACATAAATATTTGAACTCTTTTCCCACTGCCTATCTTTAAAATCAGCAGTAAAATCGGCATATGGAATGCAGGCTTTGAATACTTTTTTGTTTTTAAACAAACAGCTTTAATCGTGAGATACAATTGCTGATTACAGACTGATTTCTTTACGTCAACCCATGTATGAAATCAGTTGGCTGCGAAGAAAAAAAACGTTAAGAAGATTTTATACCTTCTAGGTTCTATTCCCAAAAGTATTGTACATATACAACTGGTTCATACAACTTAAAATGTTGTGTTGTCAATTTCACCTCGAGAAAAGAATGTAAGACTATACAGTTCATTCTCTTTTATTTACAAAACAAAATCTATATATACATGTATTTTAGTAGCTGTTATTCAAGTTTACTTATTCATCAGCAATTATACACTTGAGACAAAACAAATTATACTTATGTATATTTTATAGACCATGTACAAGAGTGCTTATTCCAATGTTCCTACTTATGAATTGGATATGATCTCGAAATACTGTGCCTTCTTACATTTGTATTATGAATACATATCATGATAATTGCCCCTCATCTTACAGTGTATCATAACATTGATACATAATGGTGATAAGTTGTGGCATATGATATTCGCTAGTCACATGTAATCAACTAGTATCAGGGTTACCAATTTCACCGATTAGCTAGTGATATAGCTCACAAAAGATAATGGACATAATTATAGAAATAGAAATATATAGAAAGGACCTATTTGTAAATTGTTGAATATTTCTTTTTCTTTTTTGTTTACATAAAATGTTTTATCTATTCAGTTATCAATCAAAAAGCCTTGCCAAATTTGCCTGTGTTCAATTAGCTTTTAATTGTTACCAGGATCACACGGTTTTTAATTGATTTTTATTTGTGTTTATTTACAAACTAATTATTGAAAAGGTTGACAAACCAGGATAACTAGTCAGCTGTAAATTTGTTTTACACGGTTCCTACGGTATATTCTGATATTATATTCACCTCAAATTGCATGACAGAAAAACAAATTAGAAATAAACATTGTCGCGTGAAAACTGAGCGAAAATACATGAAATTATAATGTTGAATTTGAGAATTCAAATGTTCGTCATATACCGGGATGGTATTGCCTCTCCAGTGATAATGGAGACTGAAATCCATGTAGTAAGATTAACACATGTTTTGATTTTAATCGGATATTATAAATGTTTTACTGGTACAATTTGAATATTGTTTGAATATCTTGTGTATTTGTGATCTTATTAATCAATTTCGAATATGAAGAGGGGGTGGGGTGGTGTAGTGGTTAGAGTGTCGGCATTGCATGTGGCCAGCCCGGGCTCGATCCCAGGTGCTGACTGTTACACCACCTTACCATGCCATCATTCTCACCGCCATAGATTCAATCGTGATACATTGTACAATCCAAAAACAGTGAGTTGGTCCTGATATAGCCGAAAAATTGCTGAATGGACAATAAACTCCAACAATCATCATAATCGAATATGAATTTTTTGTTGTTGTTTTTTTTAAATCGAATATGATGTATTCGTCTTTCTTCTGTTTTGCTTGCACTTGTCCGAAAACAGTGCATTTGATCCTGTTGCTCGATCTATACAATAGATGGCAGCACTGGTTTATATACGTTTCAAAAGTAACCATTGTCTAAATCACAACAAGTTGTATGTATATTCATATAAATATATATACGTGTAATATATACTTCTTTTTTTTCTTTTTAATAATATAATATGTAATATATGAATACAACATTCAAAATCAGATGCAGATCCAGAGTCAGACATCGGTAATACTCCCAGAGGAATACTCCCTCCCCCCCGTAAAAAAAGATTATTTTAAAACATCACATTTGATCATCCCTCAGTCGTTAGCGAGGGGGGGGGCAACTATCCTTTTTGTTCCCCTTTGGATCCGACAAAGAGAAATGCTTACAATCCTTCAGAACATTCTATGACAACTCCATGATAATGATTACAGGGCTTTGAGTTTGAGTCCAGGTTGCACTGTGCTAAAGTAGTGGTCTTGCTTTCACAATCTATATTATACCAAGAAATATAACCTGAGCTTTGGCCCAGGGAGGTTTTTCTCGCAAACTTAGCACTAATGATCCCACGATATCCGAGTTCGTGACAAATAAAAGTTGGCCATAGTCGAATCTTGAAGTTTTTATCACATATTGGTCCCCACTTCTCTTTCCATGCTATCACTCGTCCTAGACGTTCGTTTGGACCATCGGCTAGGCCAACAATACCTGCAAAAGAAAGATTTTATGTTACATGTGGTTCATTCTTCACACCACGGAAAGTATATTTTGTTTTCTCAAAGACAGGTGTGTGTCATAGCCCTATCTGGGTTAGGGAAGTCCTTAGTCCTGCAAAAGAAATATTTTATTGTTACATGTGGTTCAGTTCTTCCCACTACGGATAGTATAATTATTTTGTTTCTCTCAAAGACAGGTGTGTGTCATAGCCCTATCTGGGTTAGGGAAGTCCCTAGTTACAGTCATGCATGGTTGCTCATGCATGACTGTAACTAATACAGAGGGGGACAGCTTAAGAGATAAGGACTGACCAATCAGATAAGCCAAAAGTGTATTTTGTCGACAAAATTAGTCATAGCTAACATGCACGTGCTCTAAATACTATAATATTGAAATAATGAATCCATCTATCCGTTCTAGGGAGAATTGTTTCTGAAGAACGAGGGACCGATTCAGTCTACCTGGTTACGACCAAATGGTTCAATATAACGTCTTGAAACTAGAATATTACATGACGATTTTTATTTTGTCCAAATGAAAATACTTCTAGATGTATCAGACATTATGAAGTACATGTATACTGTTTCAACTTCCAAATAGATAGATCCGATGGAAGAACCGTTGTAAGGAATCAGACTAAATAAAAACAAAATTAATGACAAAAGAAGACAATGACAGGCATGTTGTATGCTCGAGATTTTGACGTAGATCTAGTCTATTTGAATTCATTTGAAATTGTATACCATATACATAACCACACATGGTCATCAAAGGCCGGGTGTGTTGTGTCCTTTCTATGGGACAGTGCACATAAAAGATCCCTTGGCATTTTGTCTGAGTTTTACATTAAAAATTGCAAAACTTTCCGAATAAGCGGGAGGGGCGCCGACCTGATGAGGGTATAGAGTGTCCACCCCTTTTTTGTATCAATATTTTACCTTCTCCCTTCTCCCTTTTCCCTTTTTTGTTATATTTTTTTCATATCACCCTGCTCCCTATTACACTATTTCATCCTTACAGTACATCCCCTAAACCATTTTCCCTTTTCCTGTTCCATCCATTTTTCTCCCTTGACCACTCTATGCCATTTTTCCTTTTTAGTGTTATTCAATTTGTTTCATTTTCCCTTTTCCCTTTTTTGTAATTTTACAAATTTTGACCTTTTCCCTTTTTCTTTTTTTCACAACTCATGTTTCAACACTCTTTAATCCCGCCCCCTAATTATCATAGCCCCTCCCCCTAGTCACTTGAGGCCTTAATAAATATCAAGCCTAGCTCACTAAAATTATAGTTACTAAATATCCCACCAATGGTGCCCCACCAATGGTGGTTGCAATGGTGTCTGTGAGGTCGGGAAGTAGTCCAACATTGCATACTAATGAGATGGGAGGGGCCTATTTTGTGAGTAGGATAAGGAAAAGGGAAAAGGGAAAACGTAAGTAGGTTTGCCAGTTTGCAAACCATTTTCCATTTTTACAATTTTGATAAAACAAGTTAAAAATGATATATTTAAGACCAGGATTTAGTGGGGCAGAAAATGAAGCTTATCCAGTACTCTCATAAAAGAACCCAATGTAAGGATTTATGGAAATAAGGAATTGGAATTGAGGGTTAATGGACCCATATTGGTAATAAGGAATAAGGAATAAGGCATAAAAGGTGTTGGCCAGACCATACCCTGACCCCCCCTCCTGGATCCGCCACTGATTCAAAAAGAGTAAGGTATCGAACCCGGTGGCGGGTTTCTCCTAAATGATATCATAGATCCGATCATTTGCAGCTGAAAAGCATCACCTTGGCTTGTGCATTCTGGAAAGAACTGTGTGGTACCCCAACAAACAAACAAACAAACAAACAAACCTATACATGTAAATTCTCTTGATGATATGCATTTTCTCGCCTTTCCAAATAGCCGTTCACATAAACATTGTTAGGAAAGAAAATCAATAAATCTCTATTATTGTACATGTTTTAGCCTTGTGCAAAAAGCTGTTCACATGAACATCACAAGGAAAGAAAATCAATAAAACGACCCCTCAATGGTCTTTGCATTGTAAAGCAGAACTACCTAAGAAGTAGCAACTGAATCGAACCGTTATTTTGGCGTTCAGCCCAATATTTGTTTATACCCCTGGTTAGCACATGTAGGCCTAAACCTTGTACCACCTGTCTTCAGGTAATTTTGTCTCAGGATTCCGTTACCCAAAGCAGTGTCAGATCTAATGTTTGGTGCTTAGGTACAATGTTATACCCATCTTTTAAGAAAGACTTTTTTGTATGAAATAAAAAAGTGGGATATTCGTAGAATTCAGCGTTTACAGGGGGATATTTTTTCTTTCTTTTTTGATTCGTCCGTATCAGTGGAGTATTTTTCTCTTTTCTTTTTAATAATTCAAAATGAGGGTCCCGGGATATTCTTTTTTCCCAAAGTAAGACAATTTGTCAGTTTATCACGTTATAGGCCTATTCAGGGATAACATTTCCAATGTATTTTTCAGGGATGTAAGTTTTCAGATTATGATTGATTTCAGATTTTTTCACATCGTCACCTCAAATTATAACTCTCAAAATTGATTTCTTTCATCACATTGATTATAACATTTTAAGAAAGTTTCAGATTTTCATTCTGGAATTTCAGATTTTTTCATAAGCCTCGACTTACATCCCTGATTTTTAGAGGTGGTATGCACAGGATTCTCTGGGGAAATTACATTTATTACTAGCATGCGTCACTGCAAACGTCTTGCCTCCCTAGAGTTGAAACCAAATATATTAGTTCTCAACAAAAATCGGTCCAAACATTAAATTAATTGATGCGTTTCCCCCTTTCTTTCATTGCTCTTGATTCTTTAAATTCCTTTTCTTATTTCTCTTTGATAGATAAAGAATCGTTTACCTTTTCGAATGCTGACTCTTTTGTCGTAAATAAAGCGCCATCCTTTGCTGTATGTGAGATTTTCCTCTCTAAAATCAGTCAAAAGAATGCAAATTTTGTTCCCTTTGTGAAAATTTGCAGCGCGACAATCCGTATGAAGAACACAAGAGCGGGCACATTCAACGCAACTTCTTGCAGAAATATCCATAAGTTTGAGATTTAACAAATGATCCACATAGAACATATCTTTCTTCCAATGAAGTTTCCCGGTCAAAGAGGCATTTTCAAATCTGGCCGTTGAGCTAAGTCCGTCTCCTGAAATTTGTGGAAATATGAAGACTAATGAGAAAAATGTAAGTAGTATTGCAGACATCACTGAACGTTCTGTGGAGCAGATATGAGTGCCTCATGATATTGTTAGTCAATGTACGCCAATGTCAGTACAGTAAAACTTCTAATATAAGCCGAAATAATGAGAAATTGACCGTCGCTGGCTTCCAATTTTTTATATGTTTTCATATGAATTCATGGATTTTTTTTCCCTATTTCTACATGAATATAATAATTATAAATAACTTGAAGGCACTTTTTAGGCTTAAATAAGCATATTATTGGAAGTATCGTAGATATTATGGAGCCTTGATTTTGATATATTGGGGCAAACAGAGATACATTCCTGAAATAACTATTATAATTTCGACCAAACACTGCACGAAAATAGACCTTTAAGACCTTTAAGTTTCAGTAAATGGGGCCATTGAGGTTTGCTTAAGGTAATGGATAGGTCACCTTTACAAGCCCTTTCCAACACTTTTTCAGGTGACCTTTGAAATCAATTTCATCAAAGATCTTGTAAAGGTATTAGAAAGGTGACATATCCTAGGCCTTTGATGAACCTTTATTGAATCTCAATGACCCCATTTACAAAATTAAAGGTCTAAAGGTCTAATTTCACACAGTGAAAGTGTGCGGCTTTGGCGGAGGTTTTATGGTAATTCAAATTTATCATGCTGGGACTGGTTATTATTGTACTCCTACCAGACATCTTTTACCATGCTTATGATGTTAAGAAATAAGAAATTACTTTAGGTCTTGAATAGCGATTTGTCTCCAAATCAAATAAATGAAGGATAGGGCCTAATTCAAATAAGCAATTAAGTATATATATCCAGAGAAAGACAAAAAGCAATAATGTGTTCAAAAGTGACAGATCAAATGAAGTTTACTTCATTCTATTCCTAACGTATCGCCCATAGATTTTTTTTGTTATCTTAAACATGATCAAAATTTCGTTTGATCAATGTCAACTTTATTTGTAAACAAAGTGGCATTTTTGTGAAGTGGGCAGTAAGATTCAAGTTGTCATAATGTTGTTAAAATCACTTCATGAAAATAGTTTATTCTTATTTTTACCGTAGATGCAGGGGGCCTACATATTTACGTGTTTAGTTGTTTAAGTTGCAGATGCTACCGTTCTTAAGCACTGAACCATAATTGCTACATCCAACATCCCTTTCTCGTTGATTACTGCACAGTATTTTGAAATGAAATAATTTTCTATAAAACTTTATAATTATCACATTGCTCTACGTATGAGGCCTACATACTCACTAAAAAGGGAAGGGGTTTGATATTTTTTAATAATTTGCCCAACGACTCTGTATTATTCTAATCCATACATCAGCCGAAAGAGGATTTTTTTTTTTTTTTTTTGGGGGGGGGGGTCTGATTTTTTTTTTTTCTTGGGGGGGGGGGGTGTGCGCAGTTATACATAACGGAAGGTCCCTACGCTATAAGTTATAGGCATCTGCATGAGAATGAGTCTAGGTTCGCACGACGTTTCTATATCAATAGTGCTGGCCAAGTGATGTTCGATTTGACTGTTTCCTTATGTGCTAACTGTAATTATCCCTGACGTAACAACTCGTTATTTAGAGTGTATCGACAACCAGAGTGTGTATATGCATAGCACATAATCTTTTTTTGGGATGAAACTGGGGCACTTAGGAGGATATTAGCAGATTAAGACACAATTATGTGGCGTAGCTACCATTACACAGAAACGCAAGTTCGTACACTCAATCATCAAAATAATACAACATTCTATAGTAGGCCTACAGTTACACTAAATTTTTGACAAATTTTGAAGTGCACTCTAATCATCCCCAAAATTCAGTAGTTTTGCGCTAGTTACGCCCTATTATATTCTCGCTACATGAAGTATTACTACGTGTAGTAATTCTGAAGAAAAGAACAATTATCTGTTATAATATTATTGAAATTAACTTACCTTTGAAGTATGAGAGCACCAGGCTGAAACCCTTACACACTGAGGGTATTCCTCGGGTATGATAAAGAATGGGGATAAGAATGGTATACCACATATGCGAGGGGTCTTTTTTTTTGGAGTAAACCTAATTTTATACTTGGAAGAATATTGCCTTGAATGACACTATTATATGAGTATATCACAAATATACGTCTTGAAATTATTATTGTAATAATGCTGTAACGGTATCATATACATTTTATTATAGTTAAAAAATTAACTTCATGACTTGGATGAATACGCCCAGAACAATACTTTAGCCCTAATCCATGCTGCCACAGCCGCCTGCAGACGTGCTTTCGAATCCGCCAGTAGCCACCTGGGAAGACGGCAATGTTCAATTACAAGGAATTCAGGAAATTCTGCAGGGAAATCTATGGAAATCCTTGGAAAATCTATCAATTCATTACTTCAATACGTAGGATCTAACTTTACCCAATGATAGAAGTTACATTACATATGCAAGACTGGTAATCTATAAGAACGTGTGTGATTTGGTATACCAGTGCTTTATCCCACATTGGCAAGGACTATATATATATATATATATATATATATAGTTTGCCAGACAGTTTCAAAGAAACCAACGCCTGGACTTCTGAATGTTTATGAATGTGCAGTTGCGAAGGACTGAAGGCTTTGTTGATTGTAACAATAACTGAAACATAATCCTGAATTACCCTTTGATGTTTATTCAGGTGTTTAGTGGCTGCGATAATTATACTTATGTTTGCTATGATTAACAGTGACAAGGCCTCGGGAAAAATATTGTTGGGGGTATTGATGGTATTGTCGCATATTGAATTCAAGAAATGCCCATGTCGCATGTCACTATATTTTGAATTTCTATGTCGATTTTAATAACATCTCATGTCACACGTCGAACTTAAGAAACATCCCTTGTCATGTCATTTATGTTTTCCTCATGTCACTATAAGGCCCATGTCGCCCTGTCGATCTTATTGGTCCACATCCATATTGTTGCATTCCAGTAACCTGACTTTGTGTGTTGAATCCGTAACTGAGTCATATTTTAGCTTGGCACAAGTTTTTAGATTACAGAATAAGTATGAATATTATGTAAAATAGTAGAATAACTGCCTTTAATGCTGCATATTGTAACAAATAAGTAAATGTTTCCACACTAGAATGAATATTTTCATACCAGCACTAAAGCCCAAATCATGAAGTTGCTATAGGTCAGTGAACAAAAGCATGCAAACCAGAAGTGACGTCACGAAAGAGTAATTAAGACCATGTGACTAGATTAGCCAATGATCAAAGAGCATGAACCTATAAAAGCATGTGTGAGACCACAATTAAACAGTCCCGTTCTGGAACTCATAGTGTCAACATCTTCTTCTTCCTGGACACAAACTAATTATGGCTAAGCTCTAGCTTCTTGGGCATGAAGTACGAAGAACGAACCCCGGAATTAGCTAGAAGATTAGGTAAAATAGGACTGGTGGACTCAAAGATATTTCGGGTGGACATCGCATGAAGCACAGGCATTTATAAACAAAAATAGGGCATGAGGCACAGGCATGCAAGTGCTGACCACCTGTCCCAGCTTCAGGAAAGGGAATCAGCGGTGTTAGTCAAAATAGTCATGAACAATAGGCGCCCCAATCAAATAGCAAGTACTGAGGCAAAAACGCATAAAATCCATTCTCCAGAGTGAATCCCCCATCCCCTCTCTTCTTTTCAGCATTCCAGACCTTCAGCTTTGTTCCCTCACCACCACGTCCAGTCCGCCCTCAGCAATGAGGCATGGCTCTGAGAAGCCTACCCCATTTCCCCATTCCCATAGTCATTTCCCTGTTCCTGCACAAAAGGAACAATTCCTGAAATCGAGAGCACGATGACTGACCCCCACATCCCTCGTCATACTTATGCCACACTACCCTATTATTTTTGCCCTGACCCCAAGGGAAGCTTTTTGGAGAAAAATATTATGATATTATAAAATATGATAGAGTTGGGTACTTTTTTTTTTTACTATAAGACATTAAAAAAATATTCAAAAACAAATCCCGACCCACCTCCCTAAATCAGCTGTAAATTGTTTTTGGAATGATATTGCCGGAACACAAAATGTTTTTCCCTGGCTTAAGGTGCAATCTGTAGACGCTAAAAAAAGTAATTTAGGATTCTATAATGTAGTTGTACCGGTCTGTTTTAGTTTCTATTACAATGCTTAAAAGAGTTGGGGGCGATGTAAGATGCAGTCTAATTGTGTAGGTACACTTAGCTATATTACTGTATACTAACTGCTGCACAGTTTTAATAAGAAATGTCCGGCGAACAATTCCAATATTGATCTACGTATCAACCAAGCGAAATTTAAGACTAAGGGTTTTCAATAAGGAAAATACCTAGATTAGCTATCAGATTCCAATTATCTGGAACTCCAAAAATGATAACGCGATGATACACATTTCAGTCTTCCTTCCTAGATGGCAGTACGGTTATCTCCATCAAGAAACAAGAAGTTAAATCAGAGTCCCCAGATGACTGTAATATTTCTGAGTAATAGTCCTCTACCATTTCCTGATCTACAATTTTTTCTGAAGAGTTTATGACTGATACAGAAGAAATATCATAGTTCTCCAGTGCTTTGAATAAAGGAATAAGGTGTTTTCCATTGATAAAAAGCAGCAAAAACCTGTCACATCCCATCCGCATTTTTTTTGGTGATTATCAACGGAACTACAAACTTTTCTTTTCCAAATCAATCAGCAGATCTTTCTATATTGAAATTTGGCCGAACTACAATCTCCTTCCTAAGATTTGGTTCTCTTGTATTGAAATGTATGGGATAGAAGAGTGATTATTTCTCATTTCGCACACAAGCAGAGTACACAATTTAACTTGTATAAATGATTTTTATTAAAACCATGCACGTCTTCTATATCTAAAATATTCCGCGCATACGTAAAACTTCACCAACGTCAAGGACGGATTTTGTTTTAGATCAAATATCAAATATTTTCGTGAATTTTGTGCCCCCAGTGAGGGCGCTGGGAATTTTTTTTATAGATAAGCGCTCTCTTTTCTGAAATGTCTGCATCCGCCCCTGAAAGTCGTGAGCAACCAAGGGAATCTTTGTAAATCCGAATGATAATCAGATACATTCCTTACAGTTTAATCAAAGGAAAATCTCAAATGAATCCGGGGGAAGTCAGTAAAACTTCCGCATTACAAATATAAAAAAGGTATGCAAGTTTCCGTGAAGCGATGAAGTATCTGAATACCACATATAAATTTGTTGATATAGGCATTCCTTAGATTTCAGTACTTGAATTAGTTGCAACAGTCGTCATGGGAGCGAGAGTGATCTAATGGAATGGCAGATCTAATCTTTTCTCCTGACTGTGAGAATCCATATCTGATCTGATAAGGCAAGAGGAAGACTTACTCGTCTTTATTTGAAGAGGCAAGAGGTATATAAGCCTCCGCCCAAAAGAACATTCTAAGTTGTCGCTTCTTTCTAGAGCATTTTACAGAATCATAGTAAACACTTTTCCTGAAATCAGTTATATCCTCAGCCAACAACCTACATCTTTCGTCATGGCGTTTCTTATGGGCAGCAACAAATTCCTGGTAAGTTATATAGAATAAGATCTTTAAATTTAAGTTTACATAGATGCCATTTTCCCTTCTTGTGTAAGGTTTCATGCTTTTTGGTGGTTTTGGATTGCACACCGATATCTTCATCACTTTAAAATCTGTTTTGGAAGATATTTGTGTCAGTTTCAGGCTATTCGGATACAAGCTGAATGTCAGGACTCTATTCCTCAAGGTTATGTTTTCAATACGCTGCTAGAAAAAGAAGAGTAGGAAAAATGAGTGTTTCATACTTTTGCTACAATTTTATTAGTTTGGAATGGCATCTCTTAATTTATTGAAAATTATGATTTCCGAGTTATATGATAAATTATGTCATAATGTATTTCAGCCCAACGTAATTGCAATAATAAGTTCTCAATCTCCCTTAGATTTTTCAATATATTTTACAATGGTAGAACAAAAATGGAATGCTTACCAATACTGTTGGGTTTACTTCAACGTTATTTTTTAATTATTTTTTTTTTGTATTTTGCGTTATTTCATTTCATATAAAAACGTCTTTATGGGCTGAATATTATGTTTTTTCTTTAAGTTATGATCACAGAGAAATGTTGAGGAAAACGAAAATTAAGCATTTTTTTTCTGGGGCGGCTACGGCTGGATATGGGATCGAACTTAAAAGCATTACATTTTGTATTGTACATATTTTATCCCTGACTGGAGGTATTATTGGGCAGCAAGCTTAATTGTGCTCAATGCTGTCCTAAAGACATTATAACACAGACAATATCCAAACAGAATTGATCAATGGTGCTAATTTCATCTACCAATTCTTTTGACGTTAACGCATACATTCGTGTAGTCAAAAAAAAAATACCAATAGTTTCAATTCAAAACTTCCACTGGATGATAGTATCGCCACCAGATACACACTTTTGCAGTGGTTGCTTCATTTTGTGTTAACAAATTAAGTTATTACCTCATCTAAGTGCTAAGTTTTAAAGAGTCCAGTGCTACAGAGATATTCAATAGGCCTAGTTGAACCTCAAGAGAAATTTGTCTTTGGATAAAACTATCATAACTGTTTTGCAAAATATTTTATATGCCTAACCAATTATTTGCACTTGTATGTTCAATACTTGAACTTCAACAGAAATTATTACTCATATCCTGTTTCTCTCATTTCATTCAGGCTATCTTCGCACTGGTCATCTGCCTGAAATCCACAGAGGCAGCGTCGAACTGTCGAGAACCATCAAATAGGGAACTATTAAATGAATACGTTGCCATGGTTACGAAGGAGGGGACGCGGCATGAGTCGGTTTACATGACCGAAGCCTTGCCCTCAAGCGCTCACACTACCAACACTTTCAGGGGTCGAGACTTTTACACTTTTTATCCCAAATCCCAGCCAACGTCGCTATGTCCCTGGAACAATGTTAAAAACTACAGCAGCCGGCGCTACCCAAGAACTCTCAAAGTGGCGAAGACAACCGATGTAGAACAAAATTGTCAAATGGGTAATGGTGTACTCCGAGCAGACTGTGAATGCAAACCGCTGAAGTACTATACTCGAGTTTTGAAGAGGGTAGATTGTACGGCTAATTGGGGAAAGTATACGTATGTACCCGCGTGGCAAGCGATCACTGTTGGTTATACACCAGTTTTTAAATAGGTCTGATCATTCTTATGTAGAAACCCTGTAGATGAAAATAATATGGATTACTCACTGAACCAATTGTACAGCCATTGAATGGAATGGAACGTAACTCTTATTTATCATGCACCTGTTGTCAATAAAATTTGTTAAAAAATCATTGCATCTCTCATCTCAATGGTCAAGTTCAATAAAGCAATAATATTATGCCAAAATTACTTTTTTTTATTACTTTCTTAGCAGAAAATAATGACAGAAGATAAAGGTTCTCAGTGACATCTATTCCCCTATTTTGGGCCAAATATTACGTTTTCAAAATGTAAAATTCTCTGTCCGGCAGAAAATTTTGTCCGGCAGAAAATTTTACAATAGTCCCCTCCCCTTTGAAAATCTCTTAATCCGCCCTTGATGCTACAGAAATGTGTTGTACTAATCAGCTAATATACCATTCTTTCTGAAGGCACAGTATAATCTTATGTGTAAATCAGTTGTCAAACATCATTTCCTATTTTGAAATATGATTAATCTTTGTCATAATTATTTCTTTGAAAACGAATAATTTTAAAGTTTTGACCTATATTGACATAAATCATAACTCTTATCGGCTTATATATATATGTATACTGGTACCGGTATAAAATATTGCTATGGAAGCAGTATGATCTGCTCTTTAAGGAATACATAATTCGATGGATATTCAGAGTGGTTATCTAAGGAGCCCGCCCCCTTTTTGTGGACCAAATATTGATATTTGTAAATGTATAAACCCAAGCCCCCAGAGGGTAACCAGGGCACCACCCTTTCTAAAATTCCTGGATCTGTACCGGACTTGAGTGGACGGACACCAGCCTACATAGACCGATGCCAGGGACAGATTTAGAGGGGGCACGCCCCCCTCCACTTTAGTTTAAATTCTAGCCCCTGGATGGCCCTCAAATTCTTATACCCCCCCCCCCCCCCCCCCCACACACACACGTTTTGGAAATCTCTGGATCCGTCCCCTACTGAAATATCCGACCCCACTCCCCTCACCACAGGATGCATTCATTTACTAATTTAGTAATTACTTGGCCCTATTTTGTTACTCAAGTTATCTACATTCATATAATATATAAATGTAGATAACTATTATTCTATAATGTGGGGTAATTGTAGGCCTATAGTATACGTCCCCTACCCAACCACAAACATAATTATTTTAGCCCTAGGCCTATTACCCAAAAAACAACCCCACTTCTGAAAGAAAGTATCAACTCCCTACGGGCCTACCTAGGCTCAGTTAGTGTGAAGTCCGTGGCTAGTTAAGCCGCATAAGCCTGTTCCTCCCCTGCTCACATTTAGGCGCGGGAAAAGATACTGCAGCGCCACCTAGTGAAACATCTACTAACTACCAAATTAGTACCTCAGACATCCGCCAGATGGCGTCCGACCCCGACATCCGCTCTAAACAAGGCATGGCGGTGGTGAAATCTGGAAAGCAGAAACTTTGCACGTAAGTGACGATTTATACAGTTGCAACATGATGCCATTTCTTGTTCCACAGCAAGGTGAAGTATCTTAGATCTGTGCTATGTAATTTTTAGTTTGCAATGTTGTTTATTGTACTGAAATCGGAGTGTGGTAGAGACTCCGACTTGGGCCACTGACGCGGCGTCAGTGACAAAATGAAAACAAGGGACAGTCTGGGCCACGTCTTTTACTCTTGAGTTGAGTAAAACTGTCTGCTCAGAGCCAACTAGCTAAAGGACCTAATGTTAGAATTTAGTCTTGACTCCTTCATGGGAGAAACTGAAGTGGAAATCAGCATTTATTACTGCAATCTGTAGAGAGGGAAAGCCAAAGAGTCAACGGGCACCTGATTTTAAAAGTCTCTCAGGCTCACCCTCTGGCTCTGTCACAGGCTCTGTCTAGACTAACCTTTAGGGCAAAATCTGGGCTGTCCTAGCCTAACGCAGGCACAGGCATTAAGAAGTTGTGTTCGGGTAACCCTACCTACCCTAAATTTGTGGTCCTAGATCTAAGTCTACAATTTCCATTCTCAAACCTACCTGAATGTGGTAGATCTATGTATATATATATATATATATATATATATATATATATATATATATATATATATATATATATATATATAAAATGTAAAATTAAATAGATCGACCTACCTACCCTATTTTTTTTTTTCAAAGCAGAACTATTTTTTTGACCTTAACTTTAATTATTATTTGTAAGCGTTCAGAATGTTCAAGTTTTGACAACACAACAGTGTCTTTAAATTTTAAATTCCATAGGCAAAGACTGAGACCAAATTTATCTTTTGTTTCTATATCAAGAAATTGCATTAATTGTTCATGTAGAGTAAAATAAAAGGAACCTGCTTGGCTAACGTGTCAAGCATCTGCCTGTTTTGAAATCATCTCCAAAATACCGTTCCTCCATGGTTCAGTAGATCTAGACGTCAAACTGTTTTAGTACCTTTGTAGATCTAAAATAAAATCCAATATTTGAATTTGTTATTTTCCATTTTATTTCTTGTAAAAAGTGTCTACATGGAAAATCAAAGAAACTTCATTGAGAAGCCTTGGAAAAATCTTAATAAGTCATGGGTTCCCAAAGAGATCTTCAACTTCAAGGCTTTATGGGCAGGTAAAGTAATATAGAAAACTAATTGATAGAGTCTAAAGGGCCATAGAGTCTACCCACTAAGCAATTCTACCAGCGCCAGACGACTGGGAGAATCGCCGGTCAAGTCGCTGGGCAACTCTGGATCGCCGGGCGACTCCCTGTGGGTAGACATCTATGTGCTAATTCTGGGCGTCAGGTGACGGGATCGGCTGCAAAATTGGCTGCACAACATAAAAATTGCTTTATATATGACAGTCGGCCGGTGACGCCGACGATGATTCTCCCAGTGGCCCATCGCCCAGCGACAGTAAAATGGCCTAGTGGGTATGAGGCTTAACCCGATGTATGTTTTGTCTAGATTTTACCTAAATACAATACTCATCAGATGTCTTTATTACCGGTTCCAGTTCCAGTTAGGACTTGATGCTCAGGCCCCATCGGGTTGCCTTCATATTCCGGGCAGTGCACGTCTTCATCTCCCCCGCAAGGACTCTAAGACCTGCCTCCATCCGCATCTCCCCAAAACTCCTAACCAGCACCCAAAACACCCAAAAATCCTCAATATTGAGAACATTTCCTCAAATCTTCAAATACACCCACCATCCAACCCAACCACAAAGACACTATTGTAAATCCACATCACAAGAACCATTTTATCAAAGCATAAGAAGATACAGTGAAGAAGACACCATGGCTGATAATAAATTTGCCGCGGATTATGCAAAGCTAGGGACCTCTGGGTGCAAGAAATGTAAGCAGAAGTTGGCAAAGGGATCGTTCCGTATTGCTAAGGTGGTGTCCAATCCCTTCTCCGAGGAAGGTGGGGATATGAAGCAGTACCACCACCCAAGGTGTATCTTTGAGACCTTCGTAAGGGCCAGGTCGACGACGAAGATCATTGAGGATCCGTCGGATTTGCAGGGATATGAAGACCTACAGGATGATGATAAGAAACTGGTACAGGATCTGATCAAAGGTAAGCTAAAAGTTAAAAAAAAAAAAAAGAAAAAAGAATTAACAGATTAGTACCGGTAGTAGACTAGTATTCTAGAAAATAATTAAGAAAAAATATTATGAAAAAAGCTTCTATCTCAACGTTCGAGATCTTCAAATATTACAAATAAGAATCTAGAAAATTGTCTTCAAAAGAGCTTCGATCTTGACATTGTAGATCTTCAAATATCATGAATAAGAATCTAGAAAATCATCATGTAAAGAGCTTCCCTGTCGACGTTCTGGATCTTTATTTAGATTGGAATACCTGTATTGCCCTTTGTAGCTTTTGAGTAACTAAAATCTACTAGTAACAGGGTTCTGCTATAAATATTGCTCATATACCCAGGGGCGAGGGCAGATGAAACTTGATTACCTCTATGAAACATAGGAAGGAAAATTTCCTTTTTTTTAATTTAATTTAAAAAAACAAAACATTTTTGCCCTTCATTCAAAAACAGAAACTATGGAAAAGAAAGGAACACCAAAGAAAACTCCGACAAAGAAGGCTAAGGCCCAGGCGGCCGGAGGAGCAGCCGCCGCAGCAACAGCGGCCGCCCCATCCCCGGCCAAGATGACTCCAGAGAAACTGTTCCAATCAGGTCCGTGTTTTCTTCTCATGAATTACCTTACCAATTAAAAAAAATCTGTTACGAGTAGTCAGACACCATTTTAATAGGGGAAGACTAAGGATTTCAAAAGGCGGTTTGCAGGTTCGGGGGTAGTAGCATCTTTAGGCATTGCTAGGTAACGAAATATTGATATCTTTGGACCACAAAATTGTTGTCCACTTCTAATATATATACATGTATTCAGTACAGCAAGATAATCATTGCAATGGAGAACATCAATTAATCATTAGTTCTCGACTTACCGACCACGACTGGTCGTCGTATATATTAACAGCTATAAATCCCCATCCACAAAGTTTCCAAACCTGGGATAGAAACAATAAGAGATTTCCAACGGTACGAAAATCAATATCAGTTTGGTGGCAAAGTGTTAATTTATTGATGAGTGATTTGACGTAGAAGTCTACATGTTTTTGCCGGCTAAAACCTTTATGAGGATTCAACATATAAATGAAAAATTCTAATTTCAGCTGCAGCAGAGGCTCCCTCGCCGGCCAAGAACCCCGTGTTCACAGAGAAAGACAACGCCTTCCGACAGTTCCGAAGACTGTGTGCCGACATTGCCGAAGAACCCAGCTACACCGGCAAAACGGCCTTGGTGGCCAACTATCTCAAAAAGGGGCATTCTGGAGGTAAAATGTTATAATTTTGGAATACATATTTTCATACTGAGAACTGTTGAGACAAGATAATTTATTATGTTGATATTTTTTGTTTATTCTGGATTTATGGGTATAGAGTACTGTCCTCTTGTCCTAAGGTTCAGGTTCAGGAAAAAAATTGTGGTCGTGTGAACTAGCTGCCACGTCTAAGGAGTAATTCTCTAACCACAAGATCATTTACTATGCTTTATTTTGGCCTAAGATAAGTTGTCTTCACGTAACCCAACCTACTCTAAACATTTGCCTTTACCTCAACTTTTTTCCCCTTTTTTACCTCAACTTTTGTTTCTTGGAAATGTTTGAAATCAAATCAAACTATTTATTCGACAGGATACAAGATATCTTTGATTGAAAAAATACTATTTTATATGTTAGAAATTTTCATACAGAGGCATGAAGTGAATTGCAAAATGTCAACACTGCCTGAATTTTTAAACGCAATACCGCGATGTCTGTATATCATGCTCGATTTCTGGTTAATGTTTAATTTATACTAATCAATGACTTTGTTTTGACAGAGGGCTTCCAAGGAGACAAATACACGCTCCTAAAACTCCTACTGCCGGGGGTGGTGAAAACTGTGTACAACATGAACTCAAAACAACTCGTCAAGATATTCAGCAGGGTAAATGTCTATATCCTTGACTTTTAAGTAACTAGTGGTTTTGCTACGAATTTTATAAGATCTTGTATTAAACCAATAACTATAATCCTTTACTAACTAGTGGTGTTTCCGCATTGTTTCACGTCTTTAACTTAAACTTATATTATCTTTCCAACAAAGAGAGAATCTGTTGTGTAATAAGGCATAACAAAGTTCTTTTATTATTCATATGGTATCCCAGATATTCGGGACGAGTGAGGCGGACATGGTGGCCGACCTGGACCAAGGCGACGTGGCAGAAACAGTGCGGATCTTCTTTGAGGAGAGCAAGATGTGTCCTCCACAGAAGAAAAGCACACTCAGCATCCTCGACGTAAGTTTGTCATACCTAAGTTTAGGCATGGCATATCCTCCCATTAACAATTACAAGAATTCATCAAATCTATTATATAAAATATATTAATATCATAATTTCTATTAACATACATATTTTATGTCTAAATTATAATAATCAAAAGATATTATATATGCATATTAATTACTTCATTATAGAGTTTATGGTAATTAGACAGTTAGCACTCCCCCTGCCCTGATTGGTCAGTGGTAATTAGGTCACTGACCAGAGGTCAGGTGGGAGGTGCAGGTATGCTGTAAGGGACACTCTGGGTCCAGCAGCTGAAGTAACAACATGTAACCACCAAGCAACAACAGGCCTTTAGGCCTACTCTCCTAAGACTGTAGAGAAATATAATTAACATCAACAACATCTCCTGCCTTCAAGTCTTCTCTTCAATTTAAACCACACAAAACCCTATGTTCACAAGTTTGTGTGGGATGTATTGGGCATTAATTTCCTTTAAATACCATATGACTTCTTCAATTCCCTCTTCCTATTAACTCTTCCTTCTAAAATGCCTTTCCCGATTGTAACTACCAGGTAGTTTGAATAAACTGAAATAAATAGATACAAAAAAAAAATGAAATTATGAGTAGGAGAACAATCTCGGTGGTAGAGCATTGGCCAACCGGTTCAAAGGTATCTGAATTTCTTTCGCAGTGCGTACTATAGGCGAAATTAGAAAGAAGAAACATTGCCGCTTGTGTCTCACTTAAAAATCTATGGAAACTTCTGGACCCCTCTCCCCGAATAAAGTCCGCTTTGGGGGTACTAGGCAGAGATGGATATGTCTTCTTTTTCTGGAGTTTTGCCTGTTTCAACATTGATGAAGTCAGTCATTCTGAGGACAAGATTTTGCATTTGTTTTTTTCTGGCAGCAGATAGCGTTCCTTAAATTTCTTTTTTGATTCTGAATGTGCATACTTGATAGAGGAGCTCTCTTCCGAATTAAACTCCAGACAGTTGGCTCACAAAGTTCTTGTTTTTTCCATGTCTATAGAGTGGCATCTCTGTAGGGTTAATAAAAGTTACCAGTTGACCAATACGTAGTTCTGTCCCACATACAGGTCGACCGAAGTCTGACGGAGCTGGCCAAGTACACAAAGGAGGACGACCAACAGACAGTACTGGCGATGATCGCCAAAAGGTCAGGCTTATATCAATATGATTACTACATTTCTGTATCAGGGTGCCCACGCAGGTCTTAAAAAGTCTTAAAAGGCCTTAAATTGATTTTTTTTTTCAAAATTTACGGCCTGAAAAAAGGGGTCCTAGATTTCACATTTTTATTGCAGGAGTACTTAAAAAGGTCTTAAACTGATTTTTGAAAAAAGCGTGGGCACCCTGGATTACAACATTTTAACTAAAAGTATCAGGTGTTTTAATTATTTTTAATGAGTTTTAAAGGGATATAAAAGTGTATGTCTGTGATATGCAGGACCACAAGAGATTTCTGAAAAAAGTACGAATTGTATTTGTCACTTAAAGAATTTTTTGTTGGGGGTTAAGTGTGACCAGGCTTCTACGCTGTATATAGTATTTTGGTAAATTGGTTTCTCCTCCTGTTTGTAGATGCACAGGAAACGACCTAAAGATGGTTATTCGCCTCATCAAACATGACCTCAGGATCAACTCAGGGGCTAAACACATGTAAGTAACCACAAAACCTTATCTTATTCAGATTCAGTTTCAATACTTCTATAGTTAGTAAGTCATTTGGTTTCGATCATAACTCAACCACCAGGAATAATATACTAGTTCCATAGTTATTTAAATCAGAATGAAAGTAAGGAGTTAAGTGTTGGCGGTATTGTACTGTAGTTAAAAAGATACAGACAAAAAATCTTATATTGTTTTCTCGCTTTTAAAGCGAGGGTATCGTCCGTGTGGTGAATGTATTTTGATACGTTGTAACCCCCTGAGGGCCGCACCAAATTCGCGACGTGTCAAATAACGTCGCCGGATTACGTTCTAACGTCACAAAACATGTCGCCGGCCACGACGTTGCTAGGCTTTAGGGGTGGAGACCTTTACCTTCCCAACAGATGGACGATACCCTGGCTTTAAATTTATATATCACCAGTCAGGATAACTTCATGTACTTCTTTTGAAAAATATACAACCTATGCATAATTTAAGATGTCTATGAGTGTAACTCACATTTCAACTACTATTCTCCTGTCCTAAAAATGTTTTTGATTATCTTCAGTTTAGCATGAATACCTTAAACCGTATATTCTTATCACACCACTTTTAAGAAATATTAATTTCTTCCCCATAGCCTTGACGCACTGGACCCTAACGCCTACCAAGCCTTCCAGGCCTCACGAGACCTGCGAGACGTGGTGGACCGAGTCACGTCACTCAAAGACACCAAGCCAGGCCTGGGCGGGAAGAAACTGAGCGTACGGGCCAACCTGATGACGCCCATACTGCCCATGTTGGTAAGGGAGTCTTTACTAGGCTTAATCTTAGTTCAACTTTCTGTAAAGAATTTACTGTGAATCTTTGCGGTAACCAATCCCTTTATCCAAAATATCAGATGAATAAGAAAATTTCGAAGCGTGGTACTGGTTGATATCCATGTCAAATTTTCTTTTGTGTAAATGATAAGGGATTAAATACACCCCATATTATTATTGCAAAGGATAAAGCGGTTATAAAGGAAAACGCTCTAGTTTATTTGCACCTTCTCACCTGTAGTGAATTATCCCTAAACAATTATTCACCAGGGCTTGAGAAACCGAGTGCGTATTACATTTGGACATTCGTAAAATAGAATTGTCCAATTATTCTGAGCCCCTTAAATTTTGGTGATGCGGAATTGACCTATCTTGCTTTAACATTTAACAATAACGTATAGAAAGGTCCACCAACCCTTGCAACGTCTGGATAATTATGAACAATCTAAACAAGAATTAATGTAGCTTTTACAGGTTTCAAGGAAAAGGAAAAACTAAAGAAAAAGAAAAGAAAGAAAGAAGTGGACGTCTTATACCTTTTAGTGTTCTTCTTGTAAATGTGATTCCATGTATGTTTTCCAGGCTGAAGCGTGTAAGTCTGTAGAATACGCGTTCAAGAAGTGTCCTAATGGTATGTACGCGGAGATAAAGTACGACGGGGAGCGGGTTCAGGTCCACAAACAGGGCGACACCTTCAGCTACTTCAGCCGCAGCCTCAAGCCAGTCCTACCCCACAAGGTGAGGATGAGATTATTTTTTTTATTTCTGAAAAGCGCACTTCTCAGCTTTACATCGCGATCTTCCAGTACATATTATATTTTAGGGAAAAGATATTTAAGGATTATATTATCGTAACACAACATGTATCAGGGAAATTCTTAAGAGGTTTTCAATGTTGTTTTTGTTGTTTTTTGTTGCTTTTGCGGTGGCACAAAGTCAGTTGTCAGGTCCTGTAAATGAATAGCTTTATGCGCATTTAAATGCATCAGAAAGGCCCCAAAAGATCTTTGATTTGACAGTTCCTGAGGAAGAGGTCTTAGAATGATCTTAATTATATTTGATTTGAAAAATAAAAGTTCATTTATCATTTGAAATTATCCACGTTTTCTGAACTTTGGTCTTAAATAGGTCTTCAAAATTATTTCTGAAATAGCTTAGCACCCTTATATACTCATGAACTCTGATACTTTTTGTATTAAAAATATCTTCAGGCTAACCATCTGGATTTCCAGATACACCATTTTACATGAAAATATTAATTGGCTCATGATTCAAACAGAGATTATATTATCTCGAGAAACATTTGTTACATATATTCCTGACATTGATTTCTCATTTCTCCGTATTTATCACATGTATTAAAAACTCAAGGACTGTTTCCGTATCTCGCAGGTGGCTCACTTTAAAGACTACATCCCCAAGGCCTTCAAACACGGTAATGACATAATCCTGGACGCCGAGGTCTTACTGATCGACACCAACACCAGCAAACCGCTGCCCTTTGGGACCCTCGGGGTTCACAAGGTACGTAAGGCCATCGTGAAAAAATAATTGTTTCCGTTGGACAGCTGAATGCGTATTGTGTTGTTGATTTGGGAATCTTTTTCCTTGATTTTCTATCCCAAAAGAAATGTTTACAAAAAAGAACGAAGAAAAGGATTCTTCTTTTATTATCAGAAATGTAATACTATAGGATTCCCCTCATTTTTACTCTTACCTCCTTAAGCCCGGGACTTAAGTTTTATAAATTTCTGGATTGTACATGTCCATAAGTGGTGCCTCTTGGAACTGTTGCCCTCAGTTTTCACAAGTAACAATAATATTTTGCTACATTCGACTTTATATAAAAAGTGGATGTTGTGTATCTTTTTCTTCTGCGCTGCTTACTGTATACAAACTGAACTATTGTTAATGTTTGATTTAAGACTGCGTAAGATTCGTGTATATCCAAGTCTTCGTAAGTTGCTTTCCAGAATGTCTGAGTAATCCAGACTGCGTTTAAAGTTTGTCCATTCACTTCCCAATAGTTCAAAAGAAATGAACGATGAGGGAGCTTCTTAATATGAAAGGGTTTTTATTCAATAAACATCTCATCCCGAGTCAAAGCCACCATGTATAAGTCTTCATCAGTCCACCTCCCATCTCCTATCAGCAATCAACCACATTTAGAACACGAGTTGCTCCAACGCCTTCTAGACCATTCTAGCATTCAGCTCTAACACAATCCTATGTCCGAGGTAGTGGGTATTGGTAAACTCCAGTCTGTTACACGGAGTCGATGTACTTACTCCAGGTATAACTCCTTGGCTAAACATGTTTAGCTGATGTTCTCACTAAACTGAGTGATTACTAACTTCTAACCAACTCACTCACTAACTGCTCGCTCCCTACCTTGCAGCGCCTTTTATACTGGTTAACAGGTGGCGCTAGGAGCGTAAGATATTTCTCCTAGAAGTAGACTAGAAGTAGACTTGCTAAGCCTGATCCTTGTTGGATTATATATTATGACAATGTATTAAAAGTACTAAGCCATTAGTACATTCGACGGCGGTCAGGTGTTTGAGTTTAAGGAGGTGGACGACATAGCTCAAACCAAATGAATATAATGAACTCCCAATTTTGATGATTGGATATATTTGTTAAACCATGGTGGGGTGGCCTTGACTCTCGTGGTACATTCAACACAGTATCAATAGATTTGTAGATCCGATTTCAACACAAATTCACAGTGAAATTATTCATTGAGTTGATTTCCACATTTTGAAGCTCAAGGTTAGCAGAACTCGTTCATAAAATGACAAGGTAAGTGTTAAAAATTGATAACATGATTATTTGGATAACAACGTAGATGATGACATAATCATGGTTACAAAATGACAAAGTCAACTTTAGAGGATGAAGTATTCGTCATCTTTAGGTATTCACTTAGTACGTGCCTTGTACATTAAAGTCAGTTCTCAGCATCGTTAGCTGATTTTAAGATTCAAAGATTGCGACACCCGTGCATAAGGTGACAAAGTGAGTTCACAGAATTGTTAGCCCATATTAAGGCCTAGGGATAACGACACCCGTGCATAAGGTGACCAATTCAGTTTTGACTTAGTACATGCATGTACAGTTTCTGATATTTATGATTTGTAACACAAGTCAACAGAACTCAACATATATACAGTGTAGGGTTGTCTTAAACTTCTAAGAGTAACAAGTGTACATCAAATCCAATTTCAGAACAAATTAACACAACATAAGTCAATACAGAGAATTCGGACATTTTGAACGAATGACTTTCATGATACAATGCGTGTCAAATTTCAACCAAACTTCAATCATAACAACATTATTTACAATAAATACAAGGTCTCTGTATCAGGTTTAGTAATACCGAGCAGTTGGAACCAGAAAATACCACCATTCCTGTCACGCGTCCGCCAGCTATACTTAGTACACGTGTACTTAGCGGGACGCTTGACTGGAGTTCCCCCCCAAGGTTTGACCTCGATTTGGATCCTTCGGGCGCGAAGCGCCCGGATGGCAAATTTCTGCTTCGATCAAACTTTCAAGTTTGATTGTTCGACCTGATATTTTGGGCCGATATGAATTAATTCTGGCGCTTGATTATGTTGGTTGGGGACCTAAACTTTAGTTTAGCACAGATTTTATAAGAAATTATACGATGTTTTGATCATGCTAGCCGATTTCAGAATTTGGATCTTTTGGATCAAAAAGGGGTTTTCCAAATTAGCCTCGTTTTGACGTCATTTTAATCAGTGTCGCTCATCTTTTTGGTCGGAGAGGACGTATTTGTTTTTCACTCTCTTTTAACAATGGCCCGAGTCGCAGTTTTCTGTAGTCAAAGGGAGAGCGGGATCGAGGAGTACAACGACCTGATCGTCGGGGATACAGCCCACAGTGTGACCGTGGTGGAGTGCGTAGACGCCGGGACTGCCGATTTAGCCGGGGCGGCTTTCGCGCACCATTGCGTGTGGCCCGACGACCTGTTAGTGATCGTGGTCAATCTTCTGGACATTTTACGATGGGACGCGGAGCTGGAGTTATACATTCCCCTCTTCTCTTCCACTACGGCCGCGGTGACCTTTTACGGGGAAACGCTCAACAGGGCTTTTCTTAACCTGCGCAGTCACCCAGCCCCCGCCACCGTGATGTTCACCACCGTGACGGGCATCAACACGGAGTCTTGGGAGTTGACGTGCGAGGACGCGTATTTTCAACGATGGATGAACCACCTGGTGCCCCGGGTCAACCGGGAGGTTCGCCATGCTAACCGCTGGTTTGGCGTTCCAACAGCCGACCTGGGTCACCGCCTCCACATCACGCGTCAGACTGCAGACGGGGCCTTCACCGTCCACGACTACCGAGAGTTCGTGGACGGTTTCATGCCGACCCATCGACAGCTTCGACGGTGGGCTCGCGCCCTGGGCCGGCTCCTTCGCCAGCTCCCAATAGCTCCCCTCTAGACCAACCCCTTCCCCCCTGTACATACCGATTGCCTGCGGTGATTAGTGGGTCTTAATTCCCGGCTAGTGATTGAGCCATAAACATTATTTTGACAATCATCAAGAGTTCATCGGATCCAATTCCCGGCCAGTGATCGGACCACCAAGGACTAGATGTTTTTCTTTGTGGCTGTTTTGCCGGACTGTTCGGGGCGACTCGTCGGAGCTGTTTGGGGTTTCTTTTGCCGTTGCCGGGCGTCGTCCCCCTCGTCTCCTCGCCTGCCACCGGGTGCCTTCCCCTCGTCGAGTTGGTCCAAGCCTCGACCGCTCCGAGACCGGGTAAGTTGAATCTTCCTTTTCCCACCGTTTCTTGCATGTTAGGCAGGCTACTAATCGTAGATTTTAAGGAGATTGTTGGCCAAATTCTTCTTGGTGGTTCTCGGCTCGCCCTCACGTGGTTGTATTCCGGAAGCTGATGTCACTCCCGGAACCAGAAACTGTTTCGCTGGTGATTTTAGTAACGGGTAGCGTGGGTGGCCACCTAGTGTTTACTTTTGGTTCCAAGATGGTGGACGCGGGCCGAGAGTCAGGATCTTGCGTACTAAACTTATTATCTTTTCCAGGTCCTGCGGTATGTTAGGGTGATGTAAATGAAGCAATGTGACACGGTTGGCACTGAAAAGCGTCAGGCTATATAATTTTAGTGGGCGGATTGTTTAGGCTAATATGATCAAGCATTTTACCTCGCGCGTGGTTGGGCGATATTAGGGGGTTTTCTGACTAGCGGTTTGCTGACATTACCGATCTAAGTAGGCTTTCTGGAGTGTGGGTAATTCGTATCGTATTGTTATTATTTGATACTATTAACTGTTGGGGACTGACACTGCACATGATAATCAGGTATGGGTGGCCAGAGATTCCGGTCTGAGTTGTACAACACTAGATTTGCTGTAACAGGATTCTTTGTTTAGTCGTTATACGTACAGAACATTAGTGTAAATGTCTACATTGGAAACAATTCACATGGGGTACCCTAGGTAACAAGCGCTTCCCAGGGTGTTCACCCTGGTAAGTTTAAGTGACAGTAGGTGATCAAGTATTTTGGTTCAGACCTCCCAGCATTAGATTGGCTGTGACAGAATTCTTTGATGAGTTGTCCCCCTTACAGAGTACTGGAAAGATTGACGTGTCGGCCACGTAAGGCGACACCACAGGTGGAGCCGTCCAACGAGCTGTTGGCGACTCCAAGGTAAGTTTGAGATGTAGTGGCGAAGGCCACAGATACCCATCCCATGTTTTAGTCTAACAGCAAGACTTCGTCAGTGTCATCGTGTTAGAATAAGTGTTAGAGTGAGTATTATTGTCCAGAGTCGTCTCGAAGAGGAAAAAATACTACTGTGAGGAGACTGAGATGAAGTCTCTAAGACACTGAATGAACTTCCAGATGAAGATTCTGTCTGTGTCATTGTGAAAAAAGGAATAGTATCCTTATTAAGAGCTAGAAAGGCACCAACACCACAAAGATTATCAAGCGTCCCAAGCAGAGATACACATGTGAACACTGCGGCAGCTCGTGCGTTCATAGATCGGGCCCAAGTGGGCACCGTTCCACTGAACACAGAACCACGCCTATCAGCACCTGAGATTTCCAAACACCTCAGATAGTGATATCTTTGCGGTGAATGCGTGAAAGCCTGTACCCACAGGTTGGAGTTGAGCCATCACAAGAACATCCACCTACAAAGGTCTTATGAGTGCCCGAGAGGTGATGCAAAACTGTCCCGCTCAGATTCCCTAACCGACCTCATGGGGAGATAAGAATAATGATAGGAATTGGATCCCTGGTGATTTACCTTAAGGGGTCACAAGGGTCAATACTCTTGATAACACTCTTTCTGTACAGTGTGTTAGAATAATTACCCAATACACTCCAAAGATTTATACGCAAACAAGTTAACACCCCCTTCAAGGGTGACAACTGTTCTAACATATTTGACTCCATTTTATGAAGCATTCGCTTTAAAACCCCAGTTTTGTTCTTATTGAATGATTTTGTTACGACAAAATCCCTTCTTTCCCTGCTAGTTACAGGTGGTAGCTCGGCGTTCACCCCCTACATTCAGCCTGGGGTTTGAAGACCGAGTTCCACTTTATATTGGGTAGTGGCGCCCTTCTGAATGCAAACGGGTGCGCCACTAACTCCAAACGGCTCACTGAATAGATATTATACCTATGTTAACAGTGACATTTCACTGTCTACCCTATACTCTACATCACATGGGAAAAACCAACATGGCAAGCGGTTGGGGTAGCGTTTTCATTCCGTGAGGTATAAATGTCATTAAAGGACATTAAGTAGTAACTGTACAAAGGAGGCTGAGATTATTCGTTCCTCGTTAGTTATCACCAGAGGATCGGGTCTCAGATTCAGGTTCGTTTCTGATCTGATTCCCGGTCCTCATTAGTTACACGTGGTTTGTCGGTACTCTCCCATTCATAGGACTAGAATGGGCAGTACCGAGTTTCCATTGTTATAATTGGGAGCAGACTGCATATATATTTTTTTTTTTAAATATGCAGCCTACACCCCCTTTAAATTATAGAGATGTGTAAATGCATCTCCTTAGATCACTTACTTCCAGACAGCACCTAGTAAGTCGGGCCTTTACCGAAGTACAGTACAAGGTTAAACCCGTTTTCTTGTTCAGGTCTATGCCCGTTTCTCTTGTGGAGAGTCAAGACTACTCCTGAAAAGACTCCGCCCCCAGCTTATCCTAACTATGCGCATGCCGGGCAGGGATAGGTAGTGCTAAAGACAGAGTTAGAGTTTTTTATCTTCTTTCTAATAGATCGGGTAAACCTATTAGCTCTGGGTGTCAACCAAGTTTATTGTAGCTTGTTCATCAGGGAATCAGTAGTCCATGTCCCCCCTCTTCAGCTCAACTGTTGAGCGGAGACCTGGATACTTTTAGCGCCACGACGGCGGTCAAGACTAATTTTCATTCATTTATTTTTTTTATTTTTTTTTATTTTTCCTCGACGGCGGTCAGCTCTGAAGCCGCTCATTTCCTTTATTAATTTTAGTTATTTCTAATTTTTACCCGGGTCGAAACTTGACTTCTTGCCGTTTTGTCTCTGTTCCGATTAAAACTGGTCTAAAAGTGGTCTAAATAATTTAGTCTTGAATTATGGGCAGTTGTTCATATACTAGTTGTCGTTGGATCCTGACTTTTATGTTAAAGTCAGGATCCTTTGACCTAAGACATACGGTGATTCAGTGGTCATTTACACATAACCAAGACGACGGGGCTATTAATAAGGACAGCACCTCGCTCCACCGCCTTGTGAGTTTTCGCTACAGCTTCTCCCCCCCCAGGGATGGCTTGTCCCGTCTGAGGGAGTCGCGATATAGTGAGAGAGAGCCGAGCACCCTGTGAATGTCACCAATTCGCCATTGTCCCGTAACTACATTTCCTTGTGACCTCCGTTATAGCTCCCAAATATAGCACGCCTTGTCAGGATTTGCACATATCCTTGCCGCTGCAGCGTGTCTATGCCAGGAGCAAACGAGCCACGTATAAGGTACTCTCGTGTGCTGTCACAGAGCGTCCCCCCTGAGAATGTTACTAATTATACTGCGTTCTTATTATATTTTGCCCAAAATTCCCTGAGGAAGAGCTCTTAGTTACACAAATATTGGTTTGCTTTATATATTAGTTTTTGGGTAAATTTCTTTCTACTCGTCGATTTTTTTGTGATGAAGGGACCGCTTGTCAGGAGCCAATCCACCCGGGGCATAGTGACTGCCATGGTCGGGCGTCCACCCCAGTGCCCTTTGCAGCGTCAGTGACGCGTAACCCCAACGTCCTGCCTCCTGTCAGGCACCACTGACACCAGGCCTGTGGGCAGGCTCCTGCTGCTTGTGCAACCCCCTCATCTTTGAGAAGAGTATATATGTAAGCATGCTAAAGAATAGACAGTGGCGTTCCCCAAGTGGCTCCTGTACTGCAGCCCGATCCTAGCGGTAACAACAGCACAGGGGTCAGGTGTAGATGGTACTTGCTTGGGGAAGTTCACTTTGCTCGTTGGGAGCATTGGTCCCGTTGAGCGCTCTTAGGTTTTATACAGAATTTTGAGTTTTTCTTTTAAAATGCTAAAATTTTGCGACACTAGGATCGGTTCCAAATGGTTCCCTACTTTAAAAGAGTTGCCAAATCAATAACAATTAGAGCGTTGAGCTAGGCTACCGGGCATGGGACACTCGACTTGAGAGAAATTTAGATAACCCATGGGTCCATAGAGAGACGGTTGGACCAGCCTACCCGAACTAAGTTTTTCCTGACTGGTGAATCCTTATTGCTCAGGCTAGTCAACAGAACCCTACCTACCCAAACAGGTATTGCCCAGCGAACTTCCTGTAACATTTTAGTTTTAGTATTCGTACCTCTGTGTTATTAATTCACCAATTTTACCTGTACAGTACTAGGTCAGGTTTTACCACTCGTTACATTGTCATATGATAACTTCATAAACCGTTCCTGGATTTATTTCGGATGTCCCTGGCCTTATTGTCTTTCGTGCAGATCCTGTTCCGGTCGCTGTTGAGGTGGGCGTGGTCGATCTAGGAGGAGCGTTAGGCATTGTTCCTTGTCCCAACACCGGTTGAGGCCAGTTCGCTCCGACATCGGACCACCCTGCGTCGATGAGGCGAGGTACTCCCATGGGTACAGGAGTGGCTAGCCCCGAGGAATATCTCAGTAGTCTGGCCCTGGTATTGTATTTTAAGTTACTCATCATCAGACGGGCTAGTTTTTTAGATACCCTCAGGGTGTCGGGTAGTGGCACCTTAGATGGGTGCTGTCCAGGTCTAGTCGCCGCTCCCATCAGCTGCGCCCCCCAAGTAACTGTCAGGGTGTATTTCAGACACAGCTGGGTCACCAGCAGATCCCTAATGAGCACATAGCCCTCCGTATAAGTGTGGTCTGAGGGCATAGCCAGTTCGCCTAGAAAGATTGTTTCTATCATATGTGGATTGGCAAACTGTACGTACAACCCATCCACAGTCTTTCTTCTAATATTTCTCCACTTTCGCCACACGAGGACCACTATGGCGATGACTAGTACTGCCAGTAATATAGCAAGTACTGCCACCGCAGTGGGGTTGGCGGTCGTGTCCGGGCATCCAGTTAGTTCCTTTTCACTGCGCAGCAGCTCCTCCGGGTCCGCCGCTTCCAAGGCCATGGCCCGAGGTAAAGTCATGGTTAGTCCGGCCAGGGCAGCCTTGCCTTGGTGGTTCCGCCAGCACTTCCAGAGAACACATCCAATAATTGTCACAGCTACCACTATGCAAAAGATGGTGAGGAGACCAAAACCGCCTCCGAAGTTGCCTATAGAGAACCACGGGGCGTGTTTCTCTACCTCATAACGGTCAGTCGCTTTCTTGATACCCTTGGCCAAGTCTTTACGGTGTTTTTGTATTCGTTTGGCCAGGGAGGTTACAGGTATTTTGGCCTTCAGGCTTTCCTCGATTTCCAGCAGGTCTTTCCTAATTGTTTCAGGGATAGGGTCTGACTCTAACATAGTGGGTTCGTTTTTGGACGTCGTGAAATTCATGTCCCACCCCTTCACACGACTTGCTGCTTCCAACAGGTCATTATGTGGGTACACAACCGTGGTGATCCTGGTGTGCCTGTCACAATTTCGCAAGCTATACGGTATCCATGCTCCTTGTGTTTGGAATGCACAGTCGCATTCCACCTGAACCCTTGCATAATTTTCTATGTTCACTCCGACCGCAGGCTGGTTTCTGCAAATCATTTGGCCTCGGGTGTCGGCGCTGACCACTAGCATATCTCCGTCGTCTAGATACACTGCCATCTCTCCGAAGTCTGCTTCCAGTAGATAGTCCAGCTCACATTTTTCTTGGATCGCTAGGTCGTCGCGCCTCAGTAGCGCAGCAGTGCAGGTGTTGTCTGTAATCTTTTTCATATAAGGTAGGTCCTTACAGAGCGTGATGGTCTGTCCATAACAACCTGACCAACTGCCACTAGCCAATGGTACGTAATACTGGCGGGACATGGACATGGCGACACTTTTGGGTAGATTAACAATTTGGAGAGCGTCCTTCTTAAGTCGCCCCCTAACCGTCACTGGCACAGGAAAAGTTAGTACTTCGTAGACCCGGAACAAATGTTCATCAGCCACCACAGGCACCCTTACATACACTATAAATTCCTGAGTGGTTTCATTGAATTTGAACGAAGGTTGACTGTTCTCGTAATAGAAGGAAGGATCTGTGAACGCGACATGGAACCTGGGGTGGATCCCCTTCAGATATCTGTTCACTTCCTGGACCGCTCCGACCATATATTGGCGGGGTACCAAGTCCATAGTCAGCTGGCCCCGCGTCAGGCGCTGTACACCTTTCCTGAACACGCGAGTTTGCTCTACCATTAGTTGAAGATACACCATCTCTCCTAACTTGTCTTCTAGAGCGACCGGTATCATATTCAGGTACAGTTCCATCCAATCCACCTTATGTTGCACGAGTTTCAACCTTCGGCGAGTCGTGTTGTGTGCCTTATTTAGTGATCTTAGATTGTCCAGTAGGCCTATCACGACATGGTTAACCTTTTCGACAGCCTCGTCATGTTTTTCATTCATCAGAGCCAAGTCTTCGATCATTTGGTTCGAAGACTCCTGCAATACTCTAATCAATTCTCTGTTATATTTGACATCAGCCGCCAGCCCTTGATTCCAAGAGGTTGGAAGAGGAAAGGTCGGCCACCCTGGATCGTCTAGCATTGTGGGCAACTTCTTCATTCTCTTAACCCTTCCACCTGGATTTAATTCCGACTCTTGATTTTGAAGGTCTTGTTGAGTGTTCTTTATTAGGGAACTTAAGGTTTCATTAAGAACTTCTCGGTACCGACCCTTAAGCGCCTGTGACGTCTGATCCATCCAACTGACCAGCGACCTGATATGGTAGCAGGCCCGATCGAGGGCGTCTCCTCCCTGTAGATATCGGTGACAGACCTGGTCAAAGGTAGCCTTGTTGAAGGAGCGCCTCCTTGGAATAGTGATTAGGAAGCCTTGTCGGACGTGTGTTATATCCGCGGTGGACATTAACTTCCCTGGTTTTAACACTACTCCATATTGTTCTAAAGCTATCACTTCAGCGTTAGGGGCTAGCCCTTCAGGTGGGCTGGAGTCGTTATGCACTCCCCTAATGCCCCCTATTATAGCTAATACGAACAGCACTAGCCACTTCATTGTCTTTGTTTTGGCCTTAGCGATAGTTTGAGAAAGTTAATTTTGCAGTTTATCTAAAACATGTTCACAGCAAAGTTACCTTATTTTTCTGCGCACTACTATCATCCATGCGCCGAAAAATGCTCTCCTCTCGGGCTTCCTGGTCTGTTTAGTTTGGGACATGCTCGTAGAGGTTTTGCCCGTTGTCATTTACCACTCGCCTGATGATCCCGCTCTCGTCCTTGGTGACCGTGATCCTCAAGCCTCTCATACGTTCGCAGGACGAGGGGCGCATTGCTCTGAGGGGTCTTGGCCTAGTAGGTTCCAGTCCGAAACGGCCCCCGTTGGATCGTACGACGGTTGGCTCGAGGGGTATTGGTTCGGTACCTGCGGTGGGTTTGTCGTCGGGAGTGGGCTCGGCCACAGTGGACCCCCCGGCTGGCTGGTTGGTGTCCACTGCTGCTGGTTCCATAGTAGTGGTGAGGGATTGGCGTTGCAGCTCGTTGTCAAGCTGCTCAAGTCTAAACAAGCGGGGTCCGCAGGCTGTAAGTGGTGGAGGAGGGGAGCTCCCGCTGGCCCGTTCCCCACCGGTGGGGTTGGCGCGTGTTGACCGGGTGCTACCTCCACTTTTAGTCCTGGAGCGGCGACGGTTAGCTGTTCCCCTCCCGATCGCCTTTCCAGAGTGGGCAGAGGTCGGCCGCCTCGTGTTGTTTGTAGGCTGGTACTTTCCTTGACGCATTTAGAGTTTTGTGTGGTCCTTTGAATGAAAGGAGCTATCTGAGTTTCAATCTCAGCTAACTGTTTGTTTGATTTTGGCACATCCAGTCCTACTGTTCTCCTAATTTCGTCAACAGTCTCGAATAGTTGGAACAGTGGTTGCGTAAGGTCCCAGAACCAGCCGGCCTGTATCTGCACTGGTTGGTTGACCGCTTCCTCCTTCTGAACCGGCTTGGCCAACGCCGTTAGCCTTGGCTCGGGCTCCGAGTCACTCACCGCAGATAAATTGTAGAAGTCTTTATCTGCTGTCTTCTTTTTGGCTGGAGCCGATTTAGCGGACCTCTTGGCTCCGCCTGTGGTCGTTCTGGTGGGCCGCCGGGCTGGTGTCCTTGGCTTCTTCCGGGCAATCCCGGCGTCGGTTGAGTCCGGACGGACACCGCCCCGGCCCGGCCAACTCCACCGCCTAAGGGTCTGAGCCGGTTGTTTCTTAGTACTCTCCTTCTCGACTGCCTTTTCTTTCATTTGGTAAAATCCTAAAAGAACGGCCCAACGAACCTTCCCTTGGTAGGCAGCGCCCTCTGGTGGGGCCGGCTAATCCGTTTCCTTCTCAGGGGGACGATGATTCTTCCCTCCGTGTCCGCAGGGAAAGTAGTGGTTCCCTTTGGATTGCTATGTGGCCGGAGGGCTAGACAGTTCCCCATGAGTCGGTGGATCAGTGTCCCAGCTAAGTTCTCTTTCTGCTCCTTCCAGGAGAAGTCGGAGGTTGAACAATTTCTATCTCCAACTTCTGTTCAGAGATAGAATCAATATCTATCTCCGTTTCGTCCCGGGCTGGGTTGCGCGCACAATCACCTGCAGCAGAGGTGACCGTCTAGGAGCAGAGTTGCGGACCGACTGGTGGATCGGCGCGGATCCCACGAAATTATAACCGATCCGCTTGTCCATGCCGTCTCCATATTTGGAGCTGTATCTTGTTTCAGGTGGGGGGGAACGCTTGCATCCGGTCCCAAGAGATGACGCCCAACCACTGGCATCTCTCTTGGCGTGCGCACCCTCCCTTTCTGCCACGCCCCTGGGCGCGGCAAGGTGGCCGTGAGGCAGACCACCTGTTCCATTAGCGCTGATGCTAACGGTGCCGCTCCGCCGAACCTTTATTTTCACAGGGCGGCTAAATTTCCTGCATTAATCATCCATGTCGTCGCTCTCTCCGCCGTTGGACAGAGCGACGTAGTTAGGGCGGCGGTTCCGACGTAGGTTATAGCCACCTTTCGTCGGGACATGGTCCTTTACTGTTTTTCCTGGGCTCTGTTCCGACGTATCCAAGATCGGCACATCACCGCAGGGTAGTTTTATGGGCTTGTTGTTGCCTGGAGGGGATCTCCCCTCCAACGGCTGGCTTTTGCCCCTTCGTTTAGCTCGTTTGCGTTTCCTCTGTCCATTAGCGCCAGCTGTTCCCCGTTCACAGGCGGCTTTATTAGGAACAAAGGATAAGTTTGTGGACAGCGCGGTGTCCGCACTGGTGCCCTGACCATCAGTGATTTGCCCATCCGTTTCTGCTAAATCAGTGGGACTTGGACCAGGTTTTTGTGTAGGTACCTTCCTGGTCATAGGAACCGCATCATGCTCACGGGGACCGGTCGTTCCCGTTGAGTTTTCAGTCTCAGCACCCCTTATTTCGCCATCTTCCTCAGCGATTTCACCCGTCGGAGTGTGATGCAATTCAGGGTTTCGGTCAGGATCTGCCCCTTTTGAGTTAGTGATTTTCGCTTCTCTCACCAGTTTGGGAATGTTATGAGGGACGGCGGGAGACCAAGGCCCATGTGCAGGTTTGAGTTTTGAAATGTTCACTAGATGTGGGACCTGTTTTCCAGTTTTTAAAGACACTAGTCTAACAAGGTGGTCTCCTTTTGTTTCAATTACCCTGAATGGCCCAGTATACCTGTTTGAGAACTTAGACGCTTTATTTTCACTAGCTAGAGGGTCGTACATGTATACCATATCACCTTCGTACATCTGAGTGGGCCGCGCCCGCTCATCAATTCGCAGCCTCAGATCTTTTTCGTAGTTTTGAACTACCCTTTCAGCCATATTCCTAAACATAGCAATATTATCCTTAGTTTGCATGAAAAACTCGCAGTCGTTCAGCGTTTCAGGAATTGTTCCCTGCTCAGGCATTCCCATACTGATTGGATCTCTGCCAAACAGCAGGGTGTGCGGGCTGTATCCCGACCGTACACTGATTGTGGATCTAACTGTCCATAATGCAATGGGAAGTAGATCGATCCAGTTACAGTGATCGTCAGGGATATAATAAGCAATCAGGTTTTCAATGGTTTTATGTAGTCTTTCTACTCGAGCGTTGCCAGTCGGCATACGCCCGGTAGTGAACGTTTGTTTGCACGCTAGTCGTGTGGTGATTTCCCTGAATAGCCCTGAGAGGAAGGCCGCTCCCCGGTCTGTGTGCAGACGGTTTACCCGTCCATACCGACACACTATCCCGGTTAGGAAACAGTTGGCCGCGGTTTGCGCAGTGGAGTCTTTCGTGGTGAAAGCCTCCGGCCAACCTGTTAGTAGGTCTATGAAGGTCATGATATATTTTGACCCATCCCTAGCCCTCTTTAGTGGCCCGATGAAATCACACTGTACCACCTCAAAGGGTCGGGTTGGTCTCTCCCAAGACTTAGCTAAGGCCTTGAAATGCGGAGCCCGTCTCCTCAGAGAGCAGGTCTCACAAGCTTTCACATAGTCTACTATGTCGGCGTTCATGTTCCGCCAGTAGAATTTATCAGAGATTTTGGTAGTGAGGTTACTGATCCCTACATGTCCCCCAGCCAAGATGTCATTATGTAATAGTCTCAGGACTTTGGGAATTAACTTTCCTGGAACTATCATACGAGGTTTTAGTCTGACCAGTTGGTCTTGGTGTTTGTTATACCTTTTGACGTTGAACCTACATAGTACCCCCGGTGCTACCATTCCTACAAAATCAGCTTGGTCCATTATTCGCCTAGCTTCAAGGGGATCTGTTGGTAGGTCTCCGTCCTGCAGGTAGTCTATCAATTGCGCGCACTCTGCATCTTGGAGTTGCGCGTTTAATACCGTAGCTACAGAAAGCTCTTCATCCTGAACTTCGGCCTCAAATAACTCACATCCCACAGCGGGCTCATATTCCTCACCTGGGACATGCTCATGATAGACTCTAGACAAATAGTCTGGTAGAAAATGAGTCGCTCCTGGCTCATATATGATTTCAAAATCAAAATCTGATAACGCTAAAGCCCACCGTCTCAGCCGGGCTGACGGGGCTTTGTAGGCACTCTGTAGCAGGGGAATCAACGGTTTGTGATCAGTCACTATTGTGATTTTAGCTCCCTGCAACATGTCCTCATAGTTCTTAATGCCTTTAATTACTGCCAGAGCCTCCTTTTCTGTTACCGAATAATTTAATTCGGCGTCCCGGAGAGTACATCCCCAGAAAGCAACCGGACGGTAGATTTCATCTAGTTTGTGACAAACCGCTGCACCGCACGCGGCGTCTGATGCGTCAGTTAGTAGATAGAAATGCCCTCCTATATCTGGATGAATTAGTAAGGGTGGCGAGGTCAGCAATTTCTTTAACTGTTGAAACGCTTCCTCGCAGGCCTCTGTCCACTCAAAATAGACTTCTTTCTTTAGCAGCCGGTTTAAAGGCTTTGCTAGATCAGCGAAATTAGGGACAAACGATCGGTAGTAGTTACACAGTCCCAGAAAGGATTTAATAGTTTTCACATTATGTGGACGGTTAAAGGCTGTAATCTTTTCTGTGGTTACCCTTTGTGTAGCCACCCCTTCCGCGTTTACTACGTGGCCGAGGAAATTGATTTCACTGCGGCACCACTCACACTTTGACGGTTTCAGTTTAAGATTAGCTCTCGCCAAAGCTTGGAGAACCACCTCAACGCTCGCCAGGTGTTCTTCAAATGTAGTGTCGTAGACAATTACGTCGTCTAAATATGCTAAGCATGTTCTAGGAATCAATCCCTTTAGCGCTATGGCCATTACCTTGGTAAACTGCCAAGGTGCGCCAACTAAGCCAAATGGTACACGCTTATACTGATACACACCCATCGGGGTTTCAAAAGCGGTATATTTTCTACTGTCTTCTTCGATTACACACTGATGATAGCCGCTCAACAGATCTAAAGCTGTCCACATAGTGGGTTTCTTGTAAGCCATATATAGGAAAAGCGAGCGAGCCGTGGGCATGGGGAATTTATCTTTAAAAGTGACTTGATTAAGCATGCGAAAGTCTGTACAGAGCCTAGGTTTGCCATCTTTCTTCTGCACTACCACCAGCGGGCTTCGCCAAGCCGATTCGCTGGGTTCTATGACACCTATATCTATGAGTTGCCTAACCTGTTCATCGATGATATCCATTTTCTGTGGAGAGTATCGGTATGGTCTAGAGCTTATTACTCCCTGCGACTCATCCACAATTATTCTCATCGGCGCTATTTCACAGTGACCTAACTCTTCCATTGAAAACGCTAGTGCATCCCTGTTGTTATTAAGCATTTGTCTAAACCTTACCTGTTGTTCTTTGTTTAAGCACGACTCGGTTAGATCTATTTTACTTACATTTTCATCCATTTTACCTCGAGATTTCTCCTCAGAGGTTTGGCTTTCCATTTGCACTGCGTCTTTCATTACTTCTACAGAAATCCTACAGATGGACATTGGGGTCTCCGTTTTAGTTAGATAACACAAGTCTAGGAACTCCTCTATCTGATTTTTGGTTTACCTCAGGCACTGCGCATTCTTCCGCAAAAGCTAATACTTCCTGGGGAGTGATTTCTTGCATTTCATCTAGCGGGTTCATGACTTTGATCCACCACTGGCTTCCCACCGTGTTCACGCACCCCTCCACTAGGACTGGTGCGGTTACCGCCGGTGCGCAGTAAGCTACCGGTGAGTCTAATCCCAGCGGCTCTCGAGTGGTTACCGGTATGATGCATTCATTTCCCGGCGGGATTTTCACTGTTTCTTTGCTAACTATAGGGTTTCCACAAAACACTTCTATCTTTGCGCCTGGTAGAGATAAATCTGATCGAAGCACTGTTAATAAGTTTCTTCCGATTACTATTAGGTGGCATAGATCGTCCACTATGTTGAAATCATAGCAGACCACCGATCCCTGGATTGAAAACTTACATCTAATTTGTTCTAGTATTACCTGAGACGAGTTGTCTGCCAAACTGATGTTTCCCTTCGATACCTTCCATTCATCTAAAATGCATTGTTTAGGGATCTGTCGTTTACAATGGGTGGACATGAAGCAATCGCTCGCTCCTGTGTCTACTAAAGATCTAACCTCCTTCTGATCATCAAATCTTAACGTTAAGAAAAATGCTTCGTCTCCTATCTCTCTCCTAGCCGGTCCGTCCACTGCGCCTATTTCTATCGTGGAATGAACGGACCCTTCCTCTAGTTTCCCTGATTCTTTTGTTCGGTACCACTGGCTTTGCTATCTTTGTAGATCCGCGGGGGTTTTTCCCTCAACCTATTCTTTAACCACAAGCACGCTTCTGTAGAGTGACCATGTTGTTGATGAATTATACAAAACTTACTTTCATCAAAAGGCAACCTGGGTCTCTCTACTTTCTGTTGAGTTGGCAGATTCTTTCCCTTATCTGCCTCTCTGTTCGGGGCGATATTGGATTTAGGCTTCTGATCTGAATTTCTTTCACCTTTCTGGTTTTCGTACCTATCTTTTCTCTCATAACCTTGCTGTTTAAAGTTACCACCACTCTGGGGAGTCCCGCTTTGCCCTGGCTTTGGTTTCTGGAACCATGGAGCGGCCTCAAGTCGGGCCAGCACCACTCCAAATCGTTCGGAGATGGAGTTTAGGGCCGCGGTCTCCTCTGATTCTTGGCTTCCAGCCAGTTCGCTCACTGCATTAGATATTTTAGTTCCCCCTTTGCCTTTGTCCAACGATTCTAGCCTCGTTGCACAATCCACCGCTTCGGTGAACGACTTAGGGTCCAGTATAGCTACTTGCCTGGCTACGCCCTGTTTTAATCCCTCTAAAAACACAGCTAACATCATGCTTTCACTCGCCTCTGCTTTAACTTGCTTTTGTTTCAGAACACCTGCAAATTCGATCACGCTCTGGTCTTTTCCTTGCTTAAGGCCACAGAATTCTGCGTGTTTCTGCCACTTAGCTCTTCGATCACCGAAGATCTTGGTCATTTGGGCTTCTAGTTTCTCAAACGAGTCTTTCTCACTTTCAGCTAACGCTCCTGCCCAGTCGTCGGCCCTTCCTTTTAGGCCTAACAGCGCCATATTCAGGAGATGGGCGTCCGACCAGTCATAGATAGCTTTCAGTCGTTTTAATTCCCTGAAATACTTTTCTATTTGCTCGTCTTCTTTTCCACTAAACCACGGTAACCTAATGTTTGGTCCCCTTTGGTGACCACTGTGAGTCGTTTCACGCACTGGCGCTGGTGTTTGCCCCAGTGCCTGGCTCAACTGTGGTAGAATTTCCCAAATATTTGGTTGATTCGGTGGGTTTGGAGGGTTGTTCTGACCTGGTGGGCCCGGCGGACCTGGTGGTCCGGGCGGTGGAGGATTCGGTGGGTTTGGGGGGTTGTTGAGTTGGTTAAGGAAAGGATTGTTGTTCTGGTTCGGGGGAGGGTTATTGGGTCCTGGTGGATTTGCTTGATTATTCTGGCCTGCTGGGGCTTGCTGACCCTGCTGATTATCCGCTCTTCCTCGGCCTGCGTTAAGATTGGCAGCGAGTGCCATCGCCTGCAATAGGTGAGGGAGCAGGTTTTGATCGACCCCACCCCCTGCTGGCACGGCCCGGCCAGGCTGTTGGCCCGGTTGGCCTCCCCCATCATTTTGTTGCAGTCCCCCAAGGTTTACCCCAGGATTAGGCTGCTGTATTCCCGGATTCGCACCACCATTTCCCCCTGCACCGGGTTGCTGGAGTCCCCCAGGGTTTATCCCCAGATTGGGCTGATTCGGAGGGGGATTATTAATAAGGTTTTGGGGAGGGTTGTTGAGAAGGTTTTGAGGAGGGTTGTTGAGAAGGTTTTGAGGAGGGTTGTTGAGAAGGTTTTGAGGAGGGTTAGGCCCTTGTGGGTTGGCCTGATTATCCTGGCCTCCCTGGACCTGCTGATTAAGAGGAGGAATAAGTCCTTGAGGGTTGGCCTGATCGTTCTGGCCCCCTTGAACTTGTTGATTAAGGGGAGGATTGGCCTGATTACCTTGGCCTCCTTGGGCCTGTTGATTAAGAGGAGGAATAAGTCCTGCCTGCACGCCTTGGTCCGGCTGCTGGATTAGGATCTGGCCGTTCCCATTGTTTTGTTGAGGTCCCCCAGGGTCCATCCCACGGTTAGGATGCCATGCCCCCAGATCTACACCCCCAGCTCCCCCTTCATCGGGTTGCTGGCGTTGATCTCTATCCTCTCTTTCTTCTACTAGATCCATCAAAGGAACGCCTCCTTCCGCCATATTATTTTCGTGGAGGTTTTGTATATCGTGATCGTCCCACTGTTCTTTCACAGGTATTTCCTCTACACTAATTTCGTCCTCACTCTCTAGTTTTGCTTTCTTACCTGTGTCTAAAACATCCTCGTTAATAATTTCGTATGAAGACGAGGTTGATTTATCTTCTCTAGCTAATTTTCTATCAGGACCACCCCCTCTGACATCTGCGGCTGATTGTTCTGTCTCGCTATTTTCTTCCTCGTACTCGTCCTCGTATTCTCCATACAATTCATGAGTTAGAGTGTTAAAATCTTGTGCTTTAAGCGTTACATTTTCTTCACTATCCTGATCGCTTAGCCTCTCTAAATCTATGCGCTTTTCGGGGCTTGAGTCTGCCCACTGCTTTAATATTTCGGCTGGATCAAAGGCCTGAGCTTCCGCTCCCCTACCAGCCTGGTCTAAGTTCGTTTCTACACCGTAAGTTAATCGATAGGGTTGTAAATTGCCTACTTTCTCGCTGTTTCCCTCTGCTTCCCTTCCCACTCCCCTATCCCTTCCCACTGTTTTTCCTTTAGCTACAGTGGAATAAGGAATGGACGCCCCCGGGTTGGGGTGAGTTGGTGTTACCAGTGGGTGACTGATAAACTCAAGTCGTTGGGGTAATGGATAGGTGAGAGAGCTCCCATCAGGTAGGATTACCGGATTTTCGGGGCGTTTTCCCCCTGATGGGCTGGAGTTATCCGCGGTGTTTTGTCGTTGTTTTAGATTTCCTGAAGAAAATAGGTTATCTCCATTGGAAACTTCCTGTTCGCCTTCACCTCCCGCTGCGGGCAGTAAACGATAAGGAACACTTTGGTTACACCACGGATTGTTCACATCAGATTCACAGGTGGAGCGAGAGCTAGTACCAGTTTCGTGGTCCGTAGGTGGTACGTACCCTGGGTTCCAATATTGCTGATATTCCGTGAGACGGTTCTTCCCTTCAACTCGTCCCGAGTGTATTAGGGTTTCAAGTCCTTCGTCAAGAACCGGCCTATCTTTGGACCCTAGGTGCCAGGGAAATGGTTTACCTTTGCCACGGGTTTGGTAATTTTGTGCACCTTCGGGGCAGAGCTGCTTGGGTCTGGCTGCGACCTCCTGTCTCTGTGCCTCCCCGTCTAAGGGATTACCTACCAGGTGGCGGTTTTCCACATTCCCTGTATATGATGTTGACACATCGTGTCCTGCGGGCCGCAAAGATTGAGGCTTGGGGTTAGAGGAAGCCTCAAAGTCACCGGTGGCTGACATCAAGGATGAGCAAAACGGCACAAGTCATGTTTCGGGTATCTCCACCAAATGAACTATTGTTAATGTTTGATTTAAGACTGCGTAAGATTCGTGTATATCCAAGTCTTCGTAAGTTGCTTTCCAGAATGTCTGAGTAATCCAGACTGCGTTTAAAGTTTGTCCATTCACTTCCCAATAGTTCAAAAGAAATGAACGATGAGGGAGCTTCTTAATATGAAAGGGTTTTTATTCAATAAACATCTCATCCCGAGTCAAAGCCACCATGTATAAGTCTTCATCAGTCCACCTCCCATCTCCTATCAGCAATCAACCACATTTAGAACACGAGTTGCTCCAACGCCTTCTAGACCATTCTAGCATTCAGCTCTAACACAATCCTATGTCCGAGGTAGTGGGTATTGGTAAACTCCAGTCTGTTACACGGAGTCGATGTACTTACTCCAGGTATAACTCCTTGGCTAAACATGTTTAGCTGATGTTCTCACTAAACTGAGTGATTACTAACTTCTAACCAACTCACTCACTAACTGCTCGCTCCCTACCTTGCAGCGCCTTTTATACTGGTTAACAGGTGGCGCTAGGAGCGTAAGATATTTCTCCTAGAAGTAGACTAGAAGTAGACTTGCTAAGCCTGATCCTTGTTGGATTATATATTATGACAATGTATTAAAAGTACTAAGCCATTAGTACAAAACATTTGAATATTTATTCATCTCATTTACTTATATCAACTGGCAGAGCATGCAATTAATTTACGTGAAGTTGTGTTGAAAAATTCAAAGAGAAAAAAAAGTAATCCAGCATGGTGAAAGATGCGGCCCGGGAATTGACAACTGGTACATTTAATTTCATTTTCCTGTATATTTGATCTTAATGTATGTCCTGTAATTGATATCTCACTACGCTTTTGCGTACGTTGTTGTATAGGGTAAAGCATTGTACCTGATTTCTGTCATTCTGTGGTTTCAGAAAGCGGCCTTCCAGGACGCTAAAGTGTGTCTCTTCATCTTCGACTGCATCCACTTCAACGGGAAGAACCTCCTCGACAAGTGAGTCTGATCTCGTTTCATTTAATTCGTCCTTTGCAACCCTCCTACCCCCCCCCCCCCCCTCCAAAAAAAAGAGAAAAAGAGAGAGAGAGAACAAAAGGATATTAAACAAAAACAAAAAAACCCAGCGACCTCTCGATACTTTGCCAGTATCTACTTTGACCAAATGGAAGTGTATTTAAGGATGTAATTTATCCGATTTTTGTCGGATTTCCGATTTTTTCGCTCCAGGATTTTTGGGGGTCCTGGAGCGACAAAATCTGTTTCAAAATTTGATATTTAGAACACATTTCACAACATATTAGGAATTTTAGATATACTCATTTTTACAAATGATCTCCCCACACGTATAGGACGCCATTTTAGCTTTTAATCCAAGTTGATATTAATCTATGTACCTTAATCAACCGCATGTAAGTTTTTAGTATTCTCTGTATGCTGCAGTATAATGTTAACACGTATTTGCTTTCTCTTTCAGACCAATCAGGGAAAGAAGAAAATTTTTACGTGAGAATATGACAGAGATTCCGAACAGAATTTTGTTCTCAGAAATGAAACACGTAACGGTAAGATTATTTTACAATATAACAGTTTATAAATGAATATAATGCCTTGACATGTGTTCTGTTTCGAAACATGTTGCCCTGTCACCATTAATAAAACCACCGTCACTAATACTGATTCCTCTCCTTATTTACTTAAAATAAGCAGAAGGAGTACACCTTTACACCATCTTCACGGATAGATACTTTGTCGACAAAATTCAGAATTTCCCAAAATAGATAATGGTAGGTGATTTCCAATTCTTTTACCAACCATGACTCACATCACTAGATACAGAACAGCATAGGGAAAACAGGGAAAATAACCAAAAATAATTCCCTGACAGGGAAAACACAATAATTTGTTGTCAAATCACAGGGCAAGGTGGGGCCCACTTATAGAAGGGGGGAGTGCCCCCTAATTTTCATAATTTTACATTTAAAAAAATCTAAATTTGCCCAAAAAAGGTGGGGGCGTGCCCCCGCGCCCCCCTCTAAATCCACCACTGGATGTTGGGTTTTCCAATTTTTTCTGCACGCAGAGGCTTTTAAAATTGGAACAACTTGCTGTATATGACACAGGAAAAAAATTCCATGGGACAGGGAAATCTCAGGTAAAACGTAGGGAATTTGAAAATGGAATTTAGGTTTGTACCTTGTATGACAATGCTGTAGTAAAAGTCGCTGTGCATGTTCGGTTGCAGGAGCCGGGCGACCTTAAGGACATGATGATGAAGGTCTTCAGGGAGGGGCTGGAGGGGCTCGTACTCAAGGACGTCGAGGTGAGTGCAAGGCGAACCATATAAGAGGATAACTGGTCTATTATATTATGATAGTTTACACTTTCTGATGCTATATGAAACCATAGAGATGCATAAGATATATATATGCCCATGAGGAAACATGTGAAACTAATAGTCTTGAAATAAAAACCCTTTTATAAAACATACTTGCATAATATTTAAATAATATAATTTCTTTCGGTTTTAATCAATGGGAAAAACCGTATCAAACTCGGTGTGTGGCTTACAAATGGGGCTATCTGTTACACAAAAATAAGAAATTTAGAACACGTTAAACCCAGAAATTAGTTGAAGCTTATAATCGGTCGCGGCTTATAAACAAGATTTGACAGATTCACTCCCTAAAGAAGGATGTAAAGATCCACAACATATCGGCAGTTACCAAACAAACGATTCAGTAAATATGTTCCTTGGATACCTTTTCGTGGGAGTTTTTGGTATACTTCACCCCTTTGTACTGACATGGGTGTCAGTCCACTAGGTAACAGGGTTCCCACACAACCTGGAAAACCTGGAAAACCTGGAAAATGAAGGTGGTCATGGAAAGTCATGGAAAAGTCATGGAATGTGAAAATTTGACCAAGAGTCATGGAATTTTGACCTGAGTCATGGAAAATCAGCTTGAGTGATAAAAATATTCAAATGTATCATAGGAATGTGAACTACATAGCATCTGCTAACAGTGGCGGATCCAGAAATTTGAAAAAGGGGGGGTGCGTGCTATAGTTAAAAAAGTTTCTGCGCCCTCTGGGCGCTTCACTTTACATAAACAAAATTAATATCTGGACCAAAATAGGGGGTCGGGCACCTGGCATACCCTCCCCCCCCCTAAATCTGTACCTAACTCAGCCTAAAGAGGGTTCTAGTTATACTTCTCCAGGATGGGATCTGGCCACTAGCATGATTGATAGTAGGCTGATTTTGGGCTGGGCAATGTGCATCTTAGGAGCAGGGTTTTTGGGCAAACCTGCAGTCCAAGCTCACAAAACTGGCTATCTGTGGTATCATAAGATGCACCTTAACTTTTGGCTTAATTTTGTCCCTCCAATTGGTCCCAGGAAACCCCATTTTATAAGATTTTTCAGGTCTCAAAAGGAGAAAATAATGTTTTAATATTTTTTTTTTTTTTTTTTTGTTCCAAGAGCAAAAAAAAAATAAAAAAAATATTAAGCATCATTCTCAATAAAACATGATAAAACAATCATATAAAATTCAGATTTTTTCTAAGATAACCCCAATTTTAAGACGTACCCCTACTTTTAGGTTACAAATCCTACCCTAGTTCCCTTTATAAGACGTGTCTTATAAATGGGGTTTTACGGTAATCAATATTTTCCTGTATAATTGGGGGGGGGGGGATTGAAATTCCAACATTGATCATGAATTCATTTGAAATTTATCAGGCAAAGGCACACTAATTTTCTTGATATTGGAAGAGATAATAAGTATTACTTGCCTTACTTCCATAGGTGTTTGGATCTTTCCTGGAAAACACTTGCACTCATCGAATTGTCACATATTCTGTTGTGGATAGGATGGTTATAGGGGTGATGGGAGGCTGTTAATTGTATAATTTTTATTTTGGTTCTAATTGTTTAAACCTTAGAAAGTCAACCTGGAAAATCAGAATTGGTCATGGAAAAGTCATGGAAAAGTCATGGAATTTGATTCTTCCACGTCCGTGGGAACCCTGGGTAACTTTAGCCAACTTATAAATAAGCAAAACTCAGGGCTAAGAGTGGCTCTCTGTTAGGGGTGGAGAAAGTAGGGGCTACATCATAGATATGGTTAAAAGGCGGCTAGAGCGCTCCTAGCATCAGAGTGTTACACGAAAGCAGATAGCTTAACACCTCATTCAGTAAGTGGCACTGCGATCTCAGGTTACTGTTGGGTGAGTGAGCGGGTCGATCGGTTGGAAGGCTAGGAGCGCTGGCTGTTTGGGTCGAGCCGATAGCCTCTATAGACTGGTGATTGTCAATGGGAGCACAGCGACTTATATTATATGTTTGGATTTAAATAAACATCATCCTCTCATACGAGTGTTCTGTCACCCCTCAATGATGAGCTTCATTTTGAAATGACCTACAGCCAGGACAGAAAAGAACACTGCGATTGACACGAGCTAGCACACTGGAATAACTAATACGGCATAATGACTAAAGGCAACCCATTACATAACAATAAAAAATAAAACCCAATAGTTAACCTTTCTTTTCCCTATTTCAGAGTACGTACGAGCCGGGTAAGCGTCACTGGCTGAAGGTGAAGAAGGACTACCTGGCCGAGGGGGCCATGGCCGACACGGCCGATCTGGTCGTCCTTGGGGCCTACTACGGCACCGGCAACAAGGGTACGTATTTAAAGACGTTTAATTTTTTTACAGGGTGCCCACATAGGTATTATAAGGTCTTAAAGGGTCTTATGTTGGTTTTTTGCTATTCATAAGGCCATTAGAAAGGTCTATCAGAAAATGTAATTTTTCTTCCTGTCATTTCTATGTTTACCTCTTATAGGTAGAAGGTAAAATGTTTTAAAAATGTCAGAAAATATTCTTAGAAATGTCTTGAAAATTTCTTTTTTTGGTACTCGACAAGGTATTATAAAGGTCTTATTTAGGTCTTATTTTGATTTCTGAAAAATGGCACCCTGTTTTCAGTATACATCAGATTTTCTGTAAATATTGATGATAGACCTATTGAAGTGGATGTTGATATGCCCGAAATTCTAAGAGTTGGTCACATATTTAAATTGGTTGTTCATGCTAAACAAAAAAAAAGGAGTTTTATATAAAAGATACCCTTTGAACAATGTCAGTTTAAAATATCCTCCATGTGCCCGTTGATACACGTTATAAAAGATTAAGCTTATATACTAATTGTAGAGTAATAATTAGTGTTACTTAAAATTTGATATGTAATGACATAATTTCACGGTTACAAAAACGATGCGTGTTGCGATTTGCATTCATAACTTTTTCACGAGATTGTTGCCCCTTCTTAACAAGGTTTGAGCACTTCTACAAATGCAACAAAACACAAAGACAAAAGGACATCATGATAACTTATGCTTGTAAATTTCTTTAGAAAACCGATACGACCATGTACAATACTTTAAATGATGACAAACCCCTTCACACTTTAAAAAGAAATCACTTTCAATTTCTTTTCCTATTCATGCAAACTGTAAAATATAGTGGGCATGGCAAAGTGTATTCTAGAAGAACAAAGGAAACTTTCAAAAACAGTTCTTTCTCTGTCCTGTAGGGGGTCTTATGTCCATTTTTCTGATGGGGGTTTATAACCCTGCGACCAAACTTTGGTGCACTGTGACCAAATGTGGGAGTGGATTCGACGACAAAACCCTGGATCGGTTACAACAACAGGATATGGTCAAAATCAGTAAGGTAAAACGACTTAGGGATCGTCTAGTTAGATTTGGTGGCTTGCTTTCTTTTAAAACCCTATTACTTTTGTCCTCAACTCATGTGTGGTGGCTATAGGTATTCTCTAATTTCCTCATTTTTTCTTTATTTTTGATGGAAATGGTATCCTCAGGTTTGTCTTGATAAACACAATAATTGTAAGCGTATTTATTTTCGCGCTTTTAAATTTCCGTGCAATCAGTTATATGAGGCAATTTCGCGCCTTGAAATTTTACGTATTTTCCAGTCTTTTCTACGTCCGACGGTATCTCTCATTTGCACTCATATTTTGGTGCATTAGTGGAAGTGCGCAGATATTGCGTATTGCGCGAATATTAAAACGTTTACATTGAGACAACTTTCAACTCATTCCTTTTACTTCCTTCGCAGCTCACCCATTATTTTACTTGTCACACTTACACTTAATCACAGCATACCCGCAACCTTCCTTTCTCTACTCACAGCTTATCTGGTATTTCTTAATTTAATATTTTGTTTATTGAACGTAGTTGACATGCAAATGGAGCACATATTATTTCTTGATCTTGGGACATATATAGTCCTTCTTGAATCAACAGTTTACCATCCAACCTATACAATTTTGGGTTCCGAACCAGTGGCATTTTTATGATATTATCAAAAATGAGTAATTTCTTATACAATGAACAGAGTTTCTGCCTTAATTGAAGGCAGGTTGAGAATCCTCTTTATAGGGTACCAACCACACAGTGAAAACAGGGAAATTGTCAAAAAATGATCCCTGACAAGGAAACCAGGAAATTTGCAAATTTTGCCAAAACACAGGGAAAACACAGACAATTACATTTGGCCAGTTTCTGAAATTCCTGATTCTCAAAATATTAGGGATTTGACTTTTTGTTTTTTGGTTTCTCAATTGTTTTTGGCACACAGAACCTTTAAATTTGAACAACTTGCTGGATATGACACAGGGAAAAATTGCAGAGGGACAGGAAAATCACAAGGAAAACACAGGGAATTTGAAAATGGAATTTGTGTTGGTACCCTCTCTTTAGTCACTTCCCCTGGAGCCACTATATGTGGTTCCTGTAGAGAGTGTGGCAGATTTCACAGAAGCTTTTCTGATAGCACTTGAAAAACATGTATCTAAGATAACAACTTCTACCATAATGTCAGGATACCAACCACACAGGGAAAACAGGGAAAATGGCAAAAAAAAATCCCTGACAGGGAAAACACAGAGAATTTGAAAATTTTGCCAAAACACAGGGAAACACAGTGAATTTCATTTGGCCAGGTCCTGAAATTCCTGATTCTCAAAATATTAGGGATTTAACCTTTTGTTATTGGGTTGTCCAAATCTTTTCTGCACGCAGAGGCTTTTAAATTTGAAAAACTTGCTGGATATGACACAGGGAAAAATTGCCGTGGGACAGGGAAATCTCAGGGAAAACACAGGGAATCTGAAAATGGACTTTTGGACGGTACCCTGATATGTGCTTCCGCTTGCGAGCTATTATGAGGCGGCTCAATGCCTGATATCTTTAGAGCACATTCCTTTACCTGCCGAAGATACTCATTCTGCACCATACATAGGGAAGTTTGTTGATAAAAAAATGTATACATTTACAATTTTCCAGAGATAACATCTGTTAGGGAAGTAGAATGTACATGGGGCATGGACAAGGGTGTGCCTTAAAATTCAGATGGATATTATAAACATAAAAGTTGGAATAAACAACTTTAAAGTTTGTGGTCTAAAGCCCCATACCCACCAGGCGACTTTTACACAATTGGCCGACTGATCGGCACTAAAATTGCCTGATTTTAAGGGTAGAATGAACCTATTTTAGTGCCGATTCAGATCAAATACACACATTTCAGTATGGTATACCTACAGGCAATCAGCTGATTTTAGCACAGACTGTAACGTTTACCGTCGCCAGTTGTTGCTAAAGTCGCTTAGTGGGTATGGCCCTTAATTTCATGGGTGTCCACCAGGTGGCCTCTTGTCTCGGTTCCTGGTCGGAGTCCACGATCCGGTCACGGATCGCTGGTTAACGGTCACCAAGGTGGGTAACGGGATGACGGACGACATGCTCCATGGGCTTCAGAGCGAGTTTGAGGGTCAAGTAAAGATTAATAAGGTAATGGGAGGGTCAGATAGGACTCAGGGTGCCCATGCAAGTATTAAAAGGTCTTAAAAGGTCTTATTTCGATTTTGCCATTTAAAAGGCTATTAGAAAGGTCTTATGTGCGGTACAGAGATCTTATAAAGGTCTTATTTTTAGTAAATCTGAATTTATTACATTATTTAATTTTTCTCATTTAATCTCTCATTTCTATCCTTACCTTTTTTTTGTAAGAATGTGTAAACATTAAAAAAATAAGTCAAAAACATTCTTTAAAAAGTCATATTTTTCTTTCTGACAATGTATTATGAAGGTCATATTCAGGTCTTATTTTGATTTCTGAAAAAGCGTGGGCACCCTGAAGACTGTTTAAGCAGGACTGTTCAAGAGTTTTGAAAGAAAAAGTTCCAGTTCATGAACTGCATGTTCAGCATGTGTAGGGCCTAATTTAAAAAATTTTTTTTTTGGTTTTCATTGCTGTGTTTTTCCGCGTTTCTCTGCTTAAGTGAAGTGTTTCATCTACTCTGCTTTTGATTTGCATGGAATAGTGAAATACGTTTATGTTTTAAATTTATGTTCTTTGACTAAGATGTTCTGTTCCAGGTTAATGCTTACCAGTTTACTAGTTGATATGACACTTTTCGGGGGGGATTGACGCAAATTGGCGATAGCTTTAATTTTCATGATCTAATGATTTTGATAGTATGAATATTACACTTCCTTAAAAATTTGTTCAATACGAATATTGAAAAGCAGTTTCATTACATAGATTCTACGAAAATTATTTTGAATCTGTATAGTGCATCTTTTCAAAAACAAACTTGTAAATATATTACGTTCTCCATTGCATTTCAATTTAATATTGATCTCTATGTTATATGAAACGTTTCAAATCAGTTTTGTTTGGTATTCATCTTGTATGTACTTGATTTCTCTCTAGGATTACAGTAAAGTGCCATCATGGTTGAATATCAACAAAAACCTGACGCCAGACCTCGTTGTCAAGGATCCAAAGGTACATTTTATCTATCATTTTGCATATCTGTATAATAACAAAACAATGAAAGTAAAAAAGAAAAGTTCAGCAATTTTGAACCATTTTAAAATGTATTTAATTCAATATGTAAATGCAATAGAATTGAAAGAGTGAGTCATTCGGAATAGACCTTGTGCAGAAGTGGTCACATGATCACCTTTTGGTGATCACCACATGGTGATCATGACCACAGGGCAGGGTAAGAAATAAGAATACATTAATTGTAAGTTACAATAATAGCAAAGTGTTACTCAGTGAGAACATTTTTGATAAAAGTGTATGCCAGATACTTCAGAATTATAAATATCAATGATTTTAAATTGATCACCAATATGGCTACCAGCCCATTATTGGCAGTTGTGACGTCATTTGCACAAGGTCTATACTAAATACTTGTTGTTTAAAATGGTGTAGTTAAAAAAGGGATCAAGTATCGTAAGAAGGCATATTTTTTGAGTGGAAAAGGACTAATATTTACAGATTATTTTGGGAAGAACAAATATAAATATAAATTGAATAAACAAAAGTCAAGGCTCGAACTATAATGGTATATCCATTAATATCATGGATGGAAGTTTTCTGACTTTTGTCGGATTTCCAATTTTCTCTCTCCAACCCGCTCAAAGATTGATTTCAAAATTGTATGTTTAGAATATAATTGACATCAGTTTAAGATATATTTAGATTTTCATTATGCTATTTCCGATTTTTTCGCTGTCCCTGACTTACATCCCTGCATTATGCTTTAATGTATCAATTCTTTTGGAGGAAACTGTACTAAACTTTACAACTTTATTTGCAGAACTCTCAGGTGTGGGAGATAACGGGAGCTGAGTTCAGTAAGTCGGACAGTCACACCGCGGGCGGCATCTCCATCCGCTTCCCACGCTGTACCAAGATGAGGGACGACAAGACGTGGCGGGAGGCCACCTCCCTGCCCGAACTCAAGGTGAGAACTTGTCCATTAGGGGAGTCCCTTGGCGCGGTGGTTGCATGCTTGAAGGGTGGGGGCCCGACTCATGTCACTGGTAGTTCTGGACGTTTCTTCAGGGTTGACAGGTCAGGGAAAAGTTTTTTTTTTCAAGGTCAGGGAAAAGTCAGGCAATTTTGGAATTGCTCAGGGAAAAGTGGAATTAAAAAAATGTCAGGGAAAACTTACTCTAATCAGGGAAAAATAGAATTTCCAAATCTACAAGTAAAAAGTCACAAGACCATTTTGTAAAAATTGCAGTCCCATGACAGGCATGCTTTGATTTTAAGTGTCCTTGCTGCATGCCAGCCTTGCCTTAGTTACATGAGTTAGGAAAAATTGTAAGGTATTGTGTATTTTACAAGTCCCAGGCTAAAGGGGAGGGAAGCCTTCAAGGACAGTTCCAGGGATGGTTCAGTGCTGGTTATTGAAAGGATTTTCTTTTGTTATGTTTCAGAGAAAAATGAAATTGGTCAGGGAAAGGTCAGGGAATTTTGATGTCTCTGGTGGGTGTCAACCCTGTTCTTGTCAAGGTTTCCCTTACTTCGTTACCAAAGGCTATAGTGTGTGGAGCCCTGCACATGTTCTTCTACAGCAACCACAAAAAAAATCATCTTGAATGTTTAGCACTGTTTGCTATTACCTTATAAATCCTTTGTTTATACACATTTTTCCAGGCGCTGTACACCAAGTCCAAACAGACCTCTGACATGCCCGACTTCATCGGTTCTCCCTCATCAGCGAAGGGCCGGTTTAAGAAGAAGGCGGTCGCAGCCGAGGCAGCCAACGGTCGGTCGGTCGGGGACGATGGGTCGAGCTCTAACGGGGCGTCACCCGCTGCCACCCCAACCAAAAGAAAGGCGGAGCCAGTGGAAGAAACCACTCCAGTCAAGAAGGTTAAGACTGATAATGGCACAGCTCAGAAACAACAGGTTGGTTTGATTAACATAATAATCGTTTGATCTTTTTTCATTGGCATATTTGTTTCAAGAATCTTTATTTTCTGTGTTTGAGAATAATTTGACTTGCATGATAAACGACTGTCATTACACTTTATGTCCAACTTATATATTATATAAATATATATGTATATATATGCCAGTTCATGTCATTACTATACAGTAACATCTGTAGTATAACGGAGTTGTACTGAATAAAATGATAATGGAAATAATTTTATCAGAAACATATTTAAGGAAATATGTATGGCACTGCCGAGTGATTTTTTCTAAAAACACGTAATATCCTCCAATATTGTTTATCACTGTCTCTACTGCCTCTCTTCATTTTACTTGACTGTATTCTGGTTTTCTTTCAGCAACTACCCAATGTGTTCACAGGGATGCGGTTCTTCATCCCACCAGAGGTGTACAACTACGACAAGCTGAAGCGATATGTCATTGCGTATCCTTTGATGGTCCACTGGGGACCCGACCATTTCCTCTAAGTAACACATGTGCATCAACGCAGATCAACCCAGCGCTTTTCTGATTTAATAAATTATTTAAGAATTTGTATTTTACACTATATGATAAATACTCCAATTTTGCCCACAATCTTAGTATAAAGAATGTCACCAAAGTGATTCTGAATATTTTTTTCAACCAATTCAATGTAAGCATCAGTAGAATGTGCCATGTGATTTTGATTATGACAGTTGACACACACATTGCATCCTTAACCCTATACAAGATTTGACGGTGATATGGTGGAAGACTACAACAAAGATTCAGCGACTCACATCGTAGTCTGGAATGGGCCGGTAAGATTTGATACGATAAATATCTTTATTATGTTTTGATACACTGTTTATTGTAATTCATTATGGTTACATAGATAGCCATCCTTTCCAAAGCAATTATAAAGACTTGATATACTCTGGCAAATCCGACAGTCTTAGGAAAACGGACTTACCAGCAATGTATACATACTCTTCTCTGGACAATCTCATTGTTGTTGTTTTTTATGTAATTCAATGTGCCTTTAGGATCCATATGTTATGAACCAATGAGAGGAATTTTAACTTAAGATAGCATGAAAACGGAAATTCACCAGCAAAAAATAAAATGTATTGAAATATTAATGGGTGTTACCGCCGTAATATGTCATCAGGTGAAGAGAAGAGGAAAATCAGTTAAGCCCCACTAAGCGACGTTTACACAGTCGGCCGACGATTGGCACTAAAATCGGCCTATTCTTATGATCCCCCATTAGTACAGTACATTGAAATGTGCATGGTTAATCTGAATTGGTGCTAAATCGGCTGATTCTAGGGGGATTTTAGCATCGATTCAGATTAAGAATGCACATTTCAATGTAAGCACCGATCCTTCGGCCGACTGAGTAAAAATGTCTTAGTGGGTATGGGGCTTTATTGTAGAGGAGAAAAGACGGGTAAAGCCCCATACCCACTAGGCGACTTTTGCACAGTCAGCCGACGAGTCGGCGGTAAAATCAGCCGACTCCCATGATCGCCTGTAGGTATATCATATTGATATGTGTCAGTTAAATATGAGTTGGCATTAGAGTCGGCCGATTCTAAGGCAAAATTCGGTCGATTTTAGCGCTGATCTGTTGGCCGACTATGGAAAATTTGCTTAGTGGGTATGGGGGTTAATGCTTTGCAAACGGATAAACGGGTTACATCCTCTTCTTGTTTTTAACAGATGCCAACGACCTCATCCAAGCGTCACGTCACAGCTGAGTGGGTCTGGAGATGTATCAAGAAGAAGAAGATCGTCCCTTTTAAAGGAGGCCAATAGTACAGATTGTCGACATATATGATAGTGAAAATGCCATACTCATTGAGTTTAAAGGTGTATGTCTTACTCTGTGTTCATGTATCGTTATGCGTGCGTAGGTGTACGAAAGCGTAGAGTGGGTTATATAAAGAGAACTGTTACATAGAAAGTTCTAACTAACTTATTCTGATGACTTTTGTTACATTAACAGCTGATTAATCATAATTGAAAAAAGCAAAGGGGAGTTAGTGTTTTACAATGCTTTTGAAGATTTTATTGAGTCAGTAATTACAAAGTTTTAAAATGTTTTGGTCATCCCTAGGGAAGAATGATATCTATCTGTTCCCTTTTCTCCCTTGATGCGGGTAATTCGGTGGGTAACATTAGGTATTCCCTTACCCAATGGGGTATATTGCAGTTGCTTTTTAACAGAGCTCTTGAGATAATTGTGTAAATAATTCTTCATAAGAAAAGTCCTCTGAGAAGGTCGGAGTTTCTATTTGCAGACCGACGTTAAATCCTTATTTCGTTTTTAAAATTTTGGGAAAATGATTATGTTATTGTACTCTGTTGACGGTATTTATAAAATCTGATTGTATACCGTCGAGATGTTTCCTTTACTATGTATGAATGGCTGCTGTGCGACTGTAAAAAAATGTACTCGGTGTTTGTATAGTCCAAGAAATAGGTGTAACGACAGTTTTCTGAATTATCATAGTAAAAATTAACATCACAATTCTGTGTATGTTAGTGAAGAGACTGGTGGTCCACAACATTCTTGTGAAGATTGATTATTTATTTTTGTGGCTCAAGTTTTCATGATTATCTGTGGTATGGCAGCTGTTGAAATAACCAGAATCAACAAGCAGTTGAGCTTCTAAAGACATCATCGTAATCACCATGAGAAATATATGTATAAAAAGAGATGTAGGCTTGTTTGTAAATTTTAATGAACATAGACATATTTCAACAGGAATACATGAAAATGTATGTATCCTAAATCGGATTATAGTACTCGCTGATTACAATAAAATGTACAAGTATTTCTTGGAAAAGTTATCAAAGCCGTTTTTCCTTATATTTTGCAAAAAAAACAACTAAAAGGGAAATGAAATTGTTACCTTTTTTTTAAAGAAAAAATACATAATTATCTAATAATTCATAATCTTGAAAAATAAATGTTAGATGATAATACAAGGAGTTGTATTCAAATTAGCCCAGCCCTTCCTCTTCATCCTGGAGAGGAGAATCAGTAGATTTGCCACCAAGTAGCACTTGCAATATCACATTTAGGATCTTGGAATACACGAGAATAGGTGATTTGAATTACTCTTGAAATCGTTTAATAATTTTCCATTTTGCATGGTCATGAGAGAGTTAGTCTAATGGATAATTATCTACTTAATTAAAGTGCAATGACACATTGAATCATCACACTGGACATTGTGGCGCGCACCTGCTAAAACGACTATGGCGCCCTCTGGTGATAATTCCAGAAACAAATCTTTAATTTGGCGCCATCTAGTGTTTACCGAGAACACTACAGAGAAAAATTAAATGTTGCTTCTTCGTGAGCTTTTCGTTACTTTAACCAGTAATATGACCTCAAAAATAGAAAGGTAAAGCTAGGAAATGATCCGCAGACATTAAAAGTTGTAGAAATAGTGAATTTGAACGGAAAATAAGAGCAGGAAACAAATGTCAACATTAGGGTCAACTGAGGTCAACATTGAGAACGAGGCTTGGCCACCACTTCCGCCATTGCTGAAATCTAATGGTGAGGGTTGACGGTGAAGTTTACGATCTTCCCGGATGGCCAAAATGACGTCCAGACGGTGAGTCACTCTCAAAATACCGCAGAATTCAGATAATATCTTGTTCTACGTTGTCATTATCCCAAGTTTGTGTTCAGAAAGTTTTATTCAGAGACTGACAGTGCCAACGAAGACAGAAGTTCTGGAGTGTTTGGTTTGGTCTGGTGCCAGTGGGTCCTATGGCCAAGTGGAAGTTTAGGTTGAAAATTAGGTGAAGATTGTTTGCTGGTGAATCCAATTCCTGCTTTTTCTTTTCAGTTGACATCTGGATACGATGATCCAGTGATCTGTTAAAAGAATAGGCAACATTGTTGGGTTTAATGTCACTACGTTCACAGTTACCTAGTCCAGTTGTGCCTTGAAGAGTCAAGACACTTGCAATAAGCCAATCCCAGTGACCAAGTTTACCATGACAGAATTTCTAAATTGCCTCCACGTTTACTCCCTGAAGAAAGTTGCATAATTGATAATACAAGAGAGTAGTAAAATGCTGTTATGCAGCTTTAGATATTGGCCTTTTCCCCATAGGAACCAATGTTAAAGCCTGTCAGCCCAACCTATTAATGTCCAACCCTATTTTGCTCTGAAATACAGCATTTTGATTGGCTGGCAAACTTGCAAAATTGTCAAAATAGTAAAATTTAGGAATTCGTATTGTTTAAGAGATATTTGTGGATATCAAAAAATACAATTCATGCTTTTTTCAGTAACTCCACCTCTAGTAGGAGACATGGTTATTTTGTCCAACCCTTGTCCAATGCTCGGATAGACCCATAGAATGTGGGAGGGGCTAATTAGATTTTGATCTAGATCTAGATCATACTATATAGTTTCTAGTTCCTCGGCTAGATCTCGAAAGACTTAGAGTCTACACGTTTCAAAATTGGCCAGAACCATACTAAATAGAAATGATAGGTTAACTTAAGTCAGAATTTCAACTGGCCCGTGACTCCTTTTAAAACCTTATTAGATGGCCCTGGACATCTGATTTGCTTATTTTGTAGATCTTTTAGAAGTCTCACTCTAAAAATATTTTACCAGTCATTAACTAATGTTCAGCTTATTCAACGGCTCTTCTACACTGTCCTTACCGAATGTAGATGTATTACGTTAGATCTACCATTGCTGAGAAGCCATTCAAGTATTCCTGGGGTAGCCCCTGCTCTTAGATCTATTAGTCTTATGAATATGAAATACAAATCTGAGATCTCTTTTTGCATAAGGGTCTAGATCTAAATGCTGCACACCCTTGGTCTTCAAAAAATTGTGGACCACTCCCAAGGTAAGAACACATTTGAGTGATAGCTGAAAAAAAAAAACAAAAGACTAATAGATCAGATTTAGATCTAAACATTAAGATTCCTATACAAAACTAGAAGAATGAGATTTGAAAAAAGATAATCTTTCCTTTTCAACCCATTTCCCACACCAGGATTACAAAAAAAGGAATTTATTTACAGAACAAATCATGATATTTTTCCATATTTCCTACTAAGGAGTGGCCACTCTGAGCAACAGAAACAGGTGTAAAAAAATAAAGAAATGAAAAAAACAAAAACAAAGAATATTTATTTTGAGATGTACCGTGTCTTTGGTAGGGAAGGGTTGTAGAAAGCAAGCAAGTTCCTTTTCCCCCTAGTCCTACCCAACTGAACGAAAGTCTCCAGTGTTATCGAGGATGTAGATCTAATTTTACCTCTTAGAATCAGGACATTATCTTAGAATTCCATTGCAGTCCTTCAAAATACCAGAGCAATAAGAATAAGTGAGAAATGAGATAAAACTGCAGCTTTCTACACGTTTTTCATCAACAACCAGGAAGGAAACTTGAGCATAGACTCAATGTTAAGATTTTTTTGAAATCAGTATCTCCGTGGACTACAAAAGAAGCAGACAGGGAAATGATTCAAATCACGTATCAAAATATCCATCTGACTAAATATATAAAGACCCTGTCACTGAAAGTAGGGAGATTTTGTATTTGAAATATATAGGCTTTCAAAAGTGTACGGGGAATGACACTTTCATAGCAAGCTAGGTGCGGCAGTTGACTATTATGATGGTCTAATCATACTCATACTGCATCCCACATGCGTAGGGGTATCTCTGTTATTACAAAACCATTCACCATCTTCCGTACTCTTTGATTTGCTAAAGCCTAAAAGAGATATTGCTGCGTTCAGGTAACCCGACCTACCCTTATTTTTTGGCCCTACCCTACATTTTTTCTAATGATTATTTTCCCCCTTTTTTTTCAAAATCCAAAAGAATTCACCAGAAAACATGGAACAGCATGGAATAGCATACTCAGCATGCTCAGGGCATGTATTTTAGATGCTAAAAAATTGTTAGAGGATGTTTAGAATATTTCTTTTAATTTCCGACTTTGCTCGGGTCGGTTTGGTAAGTAAAAAAAGGCAAAAAAAAAAGGCAAACTAAAAATCGGCCTACCCTAATGTTTTCGACCTATGTTACCTGAACACATCAATTTATCTTTGGGCCTTATTATTTATTTTAGCGTCAGACTGTTTTGCATTTTAATGCACCCAAAGCGCATGGCTTACCATAACCTATCCACCGCATTTTCCGGAAGACAATCCTTAGTATTTCCGCTACCACTTCTTGTAATGTACTTGTGATCAGGATATTATAAATCATCACAGAAGAAAGCAAGTAGGAAACTGGATAGAGTGGGTTATCAAGTCATCAAGATAGTGTACAGTCCCAGGACCTTAGTCCCTACCAGTATATGCGGAAGTCATGTATCTATACCGCTATCTCCTCCTATAATTAGGCCAAACTTAAAAAAAGTTTGTTTCCTGTTTACCGCCCGAGTGAGTATTTAAGGGCAGACTGGAAACATTTCTTTTCATTTTTGAAAAAAAAAAAATTAATCAAAATTTTCTGTTACTCATAGCCTTACCAACAACAAATATTATGGAAAAACTGGGTATTTTTCTGTTCACCTGCTGGACAGGAAACAATTTTTTTTAAGGTTGGCCTTAGGATGAGATAAAAGAATGTGCTTAAGTTGTAAGAGTAGCAACGCTTAATACTGGTATCCCCGTAGAAATCTCTTATCTCAATGAAATAGTGTTTATCCAGGTCAAGTATTATCCTTGTTGTAGATAGTCTTAGTTTTAATTATAATCTTATTAATCTTAATTGATTACACTTCTCGTCATTGTTAACTTCTAATAAAAAATGACATGAATCAATGAAATAGCCCCTTTTCTTAGATAAGATGATCTTTGATAACGCACACAGATAGAGTATTAAAAAAAAAAGATTTATAGAGATATTGATTTGTAATTTTGCCATTCATAGACTTGGTATCACTGATAAAAATGCCATTTAATATTAAAATTAATTTCTTTATTGGGATGCTGGTTGCCGGTGACAGGTGATATCGTGTCATTTGGAACCAGCATGTTGGTCATCAGCGAAGGATTTTCCAATGTGGTTACCAAAATGCTGTGTAATTTTTCTCAGTGATTTTTATAATCACATTTTTAAAAACATTTTTCATATGGCAGCTTTCTCAATAGTGACAATAGTTCATTTGTCTATGAGGAAAGTGTAAGTAAAGTGTCTATGTATTCTAGTTACTTATCTCCAATAAGATATCTGGTTTACACATTGTTTAACGTAGGAAGCTTAGACAAAGCCCGCCTATGTTGGTGTATTATAGCAGCCGTTTCACTTTAGTTAAGAACTTGAAATCCAATGATACGTTCACGCTAACATTCACATGACTTTTACGACCTTGTGCCTTCAAATAACGTGTTTAACTGGTGTTAAGGCTACATTCTGTACTAATGGCTTAGTACTTTTAATACATTGTCATAATATATAACCCAACAAGGATCAGGCTTAGCAAGTCTACTTCTAGTCTACTTCTAGGAGAAATATCTTACGCTCCTAGCGCCACCTGTTAACCAGTATAAAAGGCGCTGCAAGGTAGGGAGCGAGCAGTTAGTGAGTTAGTGAGTGAGTTGGTTAGAAGTTAGTAATCACTCAGTTTAGTGAGAACATCAGCTAAACATGTTTAGCCAAGGAGTTATACCTGGAGTAAGTACATCGACTCCGTGTAACAGACTGGAGTTTACCAATACCCACTACCTCGGACATAGGATTGTGTTAGAGCTGAATGCTAGAATGGTCTAGAAGGCGTTGGAGCAACTCGTGTTCTAAATGTGGTTGATTGCTGATAGGAGATGGGAGGTGGACTGATGAAGACTTATACATGGTGGCTTTGACTCGGGATGAGATGTTTATTGAATAAAAACCCTTTCATATTAAGAAGCTCCCTCATCGTTCATTTCTTTTGAACTATTGGGAAGTGAATGGACAAACTTTAAACGCGGTCTGAATTACTCAGACATTCTGGAAAGCAACTTACGAAGACTTGGATATACACGAATCTTACGCAGTCTTAAATCAAACATTAACAATAGTTCATTTGGTGGAGATACCCGAAACATGACTTGTGCCGTTTTGCTCATCCTTGATGTCAGCCACCGGTGACTTTGAGGCTTCCTCTAACCCCAAGCCTCAATCTTTGCGGCCCGCAGGACACGATGTGTCAACATCATATACAGGGAATGTGGAAAACCGCCACCTGGTAGGTAATCCCTTAGACGGGGAGGCACAGAGACAGGAGGTCGCAGCCAGACCCAAGCAGCTCTGCCCCGAAGGTGCACAAAATTACCAAACCCGTGGCAAAGGTAAACCATTTCCCTGGCACCTAGGGTCCAAAGATAGGCCGGTTCTTGACGAAGGACTTGAAACCCTAACACACTCGGGACGAGTTGAAGGGAAGAACCGTCTCACGGAATATCAGCAATATTGGAACCCAGGGTACGTACCACCTACGGACCACGAAACTGGTACTAGCTCTCGCTCCACCTGTGAATCTGATGTGAACAATCCGTGGTGTAACCAAAGTGTTCCTTATCGTTTACTGCCCGCAGCGGGAGGTGAAGGCGAACAGGAAGTTTCCAATGGAGATAACCTATTTTCTTCAGGAAATCTAAAACAACGACAAAACACCGCGGATAACTCCAGCCCATCAGGGGGAAAACGCCCCGAAAATCCGGTAATCCTACCTGATGGGAGCTCTCTCACCTATCCATTACCCCAACGACTTGAGTTTATCAGTCACCCACTGGTAACACCAACTCACCCCAACCCGGGGGCGTCCATTCCTTATTCCACTGTAGCTAAAGGAAAAACAGTGGGAAGGGATAGGGGAGTGGGAAGGGAAGCAGAGGGAAACAGCGAGAAAGTAGGCAATTTACAACCCTATCGATTAACTTACGGTGTAGAAACGAACTTAGACCAGGCTGGTAGGGGAGCGGAAGCTCAGGCCTTTGATCCAGCCGAAATATTAAAGCAGTGGGCAGACTCAAGCCCCGAAAAGCACATAGATTTAGAGAGGCTAAGCGATCAGGATAGTGAAGAAAATGTAACGCTTAAAGCACAAGATTTTAACACTCTAACTCATGAATTGTATGGAGAATACGAGGACGAGTACGAGGAAGAAAATAGCGAGACAGAACAAGCAGCCGCAGATGTCAGAGGGGGTGGTCCTGATAGAAAATTAGCTAGAGAAGATAAATCAACCTCGTCTTCATACGAAATTATTACCGAGGATGTTTTAGACACAGGTAAGAAAGCTAAACTAGAAAGTGAGGACGAAATTAGTGTAGAGGAAATACCTGTGAAAGAACAGTGGGACGATCACGATATACAAAACCTCCACGAAAATAATATGGCGGAAGGAGGCGTTCCTTTGATGGATCTAGTAGAAGAAAGAGAGGATAGAGATCAACGCCAGCAACCCGATGAAGGGGGAGCTGGGGGTGTAGATCTGGGGGCATGGCATCCTAACCGTGGGATGGACCCTGGGGGACCTCAACAAAACAATGGGAATGGCCAGATCCTAATCCAGCAGCCGGACCAAGGCGTGCAGGCAGGACTTATTCCTCCTCTTAATCAACAGGCCCAAGGAGGCCAAGGTAATCAGGCCAATCCTCCCCTTAATCAACAAGTTCAAGGGGGCCAGAACGATCAGGCCAACCCTCAAGGACTTATTCCTCCTCTTAATCAGCAGGTCCAGGGAGGCCAGGATAATCAGGCCAACCCACAAGGGCCTAACCCTCCTCAAAACCTTCTCAACAACCCTCCTCAAAACCTTCTCAACAACCCTCCTCAAAACCTTCTCAACAACCCTCCTCAAAACCTTCTCAACAACCCTCCTCAAAACCTTCTCAACAACCCTCCTCAAAACCTTCTCAACAACCCTCCCCAAAACCTTATTAATAATCCCCCTCCGAATCAGCCCAATCTGGGGATAAACCCTGGGGGACTCCAGCAACCCGGTGCAGGGGGAAATGGTGGTGCGAATCCGGGAATACAGCAGCCTAATCCTGGGGTAAACCTTGGGGGACAGCAACAAAATGATGGGGGAGGCCAACCGGGCCAACAGCCTGGCCGGGCCGTGCCAGCAGGGGGTGGGGTCGATCAAAACCTGCTCCCTCACCTATTGCAGGCGATGGCACTCGCTGCCAATCTTAACGCAGGCCGAGGAAGAGCGGATAATCAGCAGGGTCAGCAAGCCCCAGCAGGCCAGAATAATCAAGCAAATCCACCAGGACCCAATAACCCTCCCCCGAACCAGAACAATAATCCTTTCCTTAACCAACTCAACAACCCCCCAAACCCACCGAATCCTCCACCGCCCGGACCACCAGGTCCGCCGGGCCCACCAGGTCAGAACAACCCTCCAAACCCACCGAATCAACCAAATATTTGGGAAATTCTACCACAGTTGAGCCAGGCACTGGGGCAAACACCAGCGCCAGTGCGTGAAACGACTCACAGTGGTCACCAAAGGGGACCAAACATTAGGTTACTGTGGTTTAGTGGAAAAGAAGACGAGCAAATAGAAAAGTATTTCAGGGAATTAAAACGACTGAAAGCTATCTATGACTGGTCGGACGCCCACCTCCTGAATATGGCGCTGTTAGGCCTAAAGGGAAGGGCCGACGACTGGGCAGGAGCGTTAGCTGAAAGTGAGAAAGACTCATTTGAGAAGCTAGAAGCCCAAATGACCAAGATCTTCGGTGATCGAAGAGCTAAGTGGCAGAAACACACAGAATTCTGTGGCCTTAAGCAAGGAAAAGACCAGAGCGTGATCGAATTTGCAGGTGTTCTGAAACAAAAGCAAGTTAAAGCAGAGGCGAGTGAAAGCATGATGTTAGCTGTGTTTTTAGAGGGATTAAAACAGGGCGTAGCCAGGCAAGTAGCTATACTGGACCCTAAGTCGTTCACCGAAGCGGTGGATTGTGCAACGAGGTTAGAATCGTTGGACAAAGGCAAAGGGGGAACTAAAATATCTAATGCAGTGAGCGAACTGGCTGGAAGCCAAGAATCAGAGGAGACCGCGGCCCTAAACTCCATCTCCGAACGGTTTGGAGTGGTGCTGGCCCGACTGGAGGCCGCTCCATGGTTTCAGAAACCAAAGCCAGGGCAAAGCGGGACTCCTCAGAGTGGTGGTAACTTTAAACAACAAGGTTATGAGAGAAAAGATAGGTACGAAAACCAGAAAGGGGAAAGAAATTCAGATCAGAAGCCTAAATCCAACGTCGCCCCGAACAGAGAGGCAGATAAGGGAAAGAATCTGTCAACTCAACAGAAAGTAGAGAGACCCAGGTTGCCTTTTGATGAAAGTAAGTTTTGTATCATTCACCAACAGCATGGTCACTCTACAGAAGCGTGCTTGTGGTTAAAGAATAGGTTGAGGGAAAAACCCCCGCGGATCTACAAAGATAGCAAAGCCAGTGGTACCGAACAAAAGAATCAGGGAAACTAGAGGAAGGGTCCGTTCATTCCACGATAGAATTAGGCGCAGTGGACGGACCGGCTAGGAGAGAGATAGGAGACGAAGCATTTTTCTTAACGTTAAGATTTGATGATCAGAAGGAGGTTAGATCTTTAGTAGACACAGGAGCGAGCGATTGCTTCATGTCCACCCATTGTAAACGACAGATCCCTAAACAATGCATTTTAGATGAATGGAAGGTATCGAAGGGAAACATCAGTTTGGCAGACAACTCGTCTCAAGTAATACTAGAACAAATTAGATGTAAGTTTTCAATCCAGGGATCGGTGGTCTGCTATGATTTCAACATAGTGGACGATCTATGCCACCTAATAGTAATCGGGAGGAACTTATTAACAGTGCTTCGATCAGATTTATCTCTACCAGGCGCAAAGATAGAAGTGTTTTGTGGAAACCCTATAGTTAGCAAAGAAACAGTGAAAATTCCGCCGGGAAATGAATGCATCATACCGGTAACCACTCGAGAGCCGCTGGGATTAGACTCACCGGTAGCTTACTGCGCACCGGCGGTAACCGCACCAGTCCTAGTGGAGGGGTGCGTGAATACGGTGGGAAGCCAGTGGTGGATCAAAGTCATGAATCCGCTAGATGAAATGCAAGAAATCACTCCCCAGGAAGTATTAGCTTTTGCGGAAGAATGCGCAGTGCCTGAGGTAAACCAAAATCAGATAGAGGAGTTCCTAGACTTGTGTTATCTAACTAAAACGGAGACCCCAATGTCCATCTGTAGGATTTCTGTAGAAGTAATGAAAGACGCAGTGCAAATGGAAAGCCAAACCTCTGAGGAGAAATCCCGAGGTAAAATGGATGAAAATGTAAGTAAAATAGATCTGACCGAGTCGTGCTTAAACGAAGAACAACAGGTAAGGTTTAGGAAAATGCTTAATAACAATAGAGATGCACTAGCGTTTTCAATGGAAGAGTTAGGTCACTGTGAAATAGCGCCGATGAGAATAATTGTGGATGAGTCGCAGGGAGTAATAAGCTCTAGACCATACCGATACTCTCCACAGAAAATGGATATCATCGATGAACAGGTTAGGCAACTCATAGATATAGGTGTCATAGAACCCAGCGAATCGGCTTGGCGAAGCCCGCTGGTGGTAGTGCAGAAGAAAGATGGCAAACCTAGGCTCTGTACAGACTTTCGCATGCTTAATCAAGTCACTTTTAAAGATAAATTCCCCATGCCCACGGCTCGCTCGCTTTTCCTATATATGGCTTACAAGAAACCCACTATGTGGACAGCTTTAGATCTGTTGAGCGGCTATCATCAGTGTGTAATCGAAGAAGACAGTAGAAAATATACCGCTTTTGAAACCCCGATGGGTGTGTATCAGTATAAGCGTGTACCATTTGGCTTAGTTGGCGCACCCTGGCAGTTTACCAAGGTAATGGCCATAGCGCTAAAGGGATTGATTCCTAGAACATGCTTAGCATATTTAGACGACGTAATTGTCTACGACACTACATTTGAAGAACACCTGGCGAGCGTTGAGGTGGTTCTCCAAGCTTTGGCGAGAGCTAATCTTAAACTGAAACCGTCAAAGTGTGAGTGGTGCCGCAGTGAAATCAACTTCCTCGGCCACGTAGTAAACGCGGAAGGAGTGGCTACACAAAGGGTAACCACAGAAAAGATTACAGCCTTTAACCGTCCGCATAATGTGAAAACCATTAAATCATTTCTGGGACTGTGTAATTACTACCGATCGTTTGTCCCTAATTTCGCTGATCTAGCAAAGCCTTTAAACCGGCTGCTAAAGAAAGAAGTCTATTTTGAGTGGACAGAGGCCTGCGAGGAAGCGTTTCAACAGTTAAAGAAATTGCTGACCTCGCCACCCTTACTAATTCATCCAGATATAGGAGGGCATTTCTATCTACTAACTGACGCATCAGACGCCGCGTGCGGTGCAGCGGTTTGTCACAAACTAGATGAAATCTACCGTCCGGTTGCTTTCTGGGGATGTACTCTCCGGGACGCCGAATTAAATTATTCGGTAACAGAAAAGGAGGCTCTGGCAGTAATTAAAGGCATTAAGAACTATGAGGACATGTTGCAGGGAGCTAAAATCACAATAGTGACTGATCACAAACCGTTGATTCCCCTGCTACAGAGTGCCTACAAAGCCCCGTCAGCCCGGCTGAGACGGTGGGCTTTAGCGTTATCAGATTTTGATTTTGAAATCATATATGAGCCAGGAGCGACTCATTTTCTACCGGACTATTTGTCTAGGGTCTATCATGAGCATGTCCCAGGTGAGGAATATGAGCCCGCTGTGGGATGTGAGTTATTTGAGGCCGAAGTTCAGGATGAAGAGCTTTCTGTGGCTACGGTATTAAACGCGCAACTCCAAGATGCAGAGTGCGCGCAATTGATAGACTACCTGCAGGACGGAGACCTACCGACAGATCCCCTTGAAGCTAGGCGAATAATGGACCAAGCTGATTTTGTAGGAATGGTAGCACCGGGGGTACTATGTAGGTTCAACGTCAAAAGGTATAACAAACACCAAGACCAACTGGTCAGACTAAAACCTCGTATGATAGTTCCAGGAAAGTTAATTCCCAAAGTCCTGAGACTATTACATAATGACATCTTGGCTGGGGGACATGTAGGGATCAGTAACCTCACTACCAAAATCTCTGATAAATTCTACTGGCGGAACATGAACGCCAACATAGTAGACTATGTAAAAGCTTGTGAGACCTGCTCTCTGAGGAGACGGGCTCCGCATTTCAAGGCCTTAGCTAAGTCTTGGGAGAGACCAACCCGACCCTTTGAGGTGGTACAGTGTGATTTCATAGGGCCACTAAAGAGGGCTAGGGATGGGTCAAAATATATCATGACCTTCATAGACCTACTAACAGGTTGGCCGGAGGCTTTCACCACGAAAGACTCCACTGCGCAAACCGCGGCCAACTGTTTCCTAACCGGGATAGTGTGTCGGTATGGACGGGTAAACCGTCTGCACACGGACCGGGGAGCGGCCTTCCTCTCAGGGCTATTCAGGGAAATCACCACACGACTAGCGTGCAAACAAACGTTCACTACCGGGCGTATGCCGACTGGCAACGCTCGAGTAGAAAGACTACATAAAACCATTGAAAACCTGATTGCTTATTATATCCCTGACGACCACTGTAACTGGATCGATCTACTTCCCATTGCATTATGGACAGTTAGATCCACAATCAGTGTACGGTCGGGATACAGCCCGCACACCCTGCTGTTTGGCAGAGATCCAATCAGTATGGGAATGCCTGAGCAGGGAACAATTCCTGAAACGCTGAACGACTGCGAGTTTTTCATGCAAACCAAGGATAATATTGCTATGTTTAGGAATATGGCTGAAAGGGTAGTTCAAAACTACGAAAAAGATCTGAGGCTGCGAATTGATGAGCGGGCGCGGCCCACTCAGATGTACGAAGGTGATATGGTATACATGTACGACCCTCTAGCTAGTGAAAATAAAGCGTCTAAGTTCTCAAACAGGTATACTGGGCCATTCAGGGTAATTGAAACAAAAGGAGACCACCTTGTTAGACTAGTGTCTTTAAAAACTGGAAAACAGGTCCCACATCTAGTGAACATTTCAAAACTCAAACCTGCACATGGGCCTTGGTCTCCCGCCGTCCCTCATAACATTCCCAAACTGGTGAGAGAAGCGAAAATCACTAACTCAAAAGGGGCAGATCCTGACCGAAACCCTGAATTGCATCACACTCCGACGGGTGAAATCGCTGAGGAAGATGGCGAAATAAGGGGTGCTGAGACTGAAAACTCAACGGGAACGACCGGTCCCCGTGAGCATGATGCGGTTCCTATGACCAGGAAGGTACCTACACAAAAACCTGGTCCAAGTCCCACTGATTTAGCAGAAACGGATGGGCAAATCACTGATGGTCAGGGCACCAGTGCGGACACCGCGCTGTCAACAAACTTATCCTTTGTTCCTAATAAAGCCACCTGTGAACGGGGAACAGCTGGCGCTAATGGACAGAGGAAACGCAAACGAGCTAAACGAAGGGGCAAAAACCAGCCGTTGGAGGGGAGATCCCCTCCAGGCAACAACAAGCCCATAAAACTACCCTGCGGTGATGTGCCGATCTTGGATACGTCGGAACAGAGCCCAGGAAAAACAGTAAAGGACCATGTCCCGACGAAAGGTGGCTATAACCTACGTCGGAACCGCCGCCCTAACTACGTCGCTCTGTCCAACGGCGGAGAGAGCGACGACATGGATGATTAATGAAGGAAATTTAGCCGCCCTGTGAAAATAAAGGTTCGGCGGAGCGGCACCGTTAGCATCAGCGCTAATGGAACAGGTGGTCTGCCTCACGGCCACCTTGCCGCGCCCAGGGGCGTGGCAGAAAGGGAGGGTGCGCACGCCAAGAGAGATGCCAGTGGTTGGGCGTCATCTCTTGGGACCGGATGCAAGCGTTCCCCCCACCTGAAACAAGATACAGCTCCAAATATGGAGACGGCATGGACAAGCGGATCGGTTATAATTTCGTGGGATCCGCGCCGATCCACCAGTCGGTCCGCAACTCTGCTCCTAGACGGTCACCTCTGCTGCAGGTGATTGTGCGCGCAACCCAGCCCGGGACGAAACGGAGATAGATATTGATTCTATCTCTGAACAGAAGTTGGAGATAGAAATTGTTCAACCTCCGACTTCTCCTGGAAGGAGCAGAAAGAGAACTTAGCTGGGACACTGATCCACCGACTCATGGGGAACTGTCTAGCCCTCCGGCCACATAGCAATCCAAAGGGAACCACTACTTTCCCTGCGGACACGGAGGGAAGAATCATCGTCCCCCTGAGAAGGAAACGGATTAGCCGGCCCCACCAGAGGGCGCTGCCTACCAAGGGAAGGTTCGTTGGACCGTTCTTTTAGGATTTTACCAAATGAAAGAAAAGGCAGTCGAGAAGGAGAATACTAAGAAACAACCGGCTCAGACCCTTAGGCGGTGGAGTTGGCCGGGCCGGGGCGGTGTCCGTCCGGACTCAACCGACGCCGGGATTGCCCGGAAGAAGCCAAGGACACCAGCCCGGCGGCCCACCAGAACGACCACAGGCGGAGCCAAGAGGTCCGCCAAATCGGCTCCAGCCAAAAAGAAGACAGCAGATAAAGACTTCTACAATTTATCTGAGGTGAGTGACTCGGAGCCCGAGCCAAGGCTAACGGCGTTGGCCAAGCCGGTTCAGAAGGAGGAAGCGGCCAACCAACCGGTGCAGATTCAGGCCGGCTGGTTCTGGGACCTTACGCAACCACTGTTCCAACTATTTGAGACTGTTGACGAAATTAGGAGAACAGTAGGACTGGATGTGCCAAAATCAAACAAACAGTTAGCTGAGATTAAAACTCAGATAGCTCCTTTCATTCAAAGGACCACACAAAACTCTAAATGCGTCAAGGAAAGTACCAGCCTACAAACAACACGAGGCGGCCGACCTCTGCCCACTCTGGAAAGGCGATCGGGAGGGGAACAGCTAACCGTCGCCGCTCCAGGACTAAAAGTGGAGGTAGCACCCGTTCAACACGCGCCAACCCCACCGGTGGGGAACGGGCCAGCGGGAGCTCCCCTCCTCCACCACTTACAGCCTGCGGACCCCGCTTGTTTAGACTTGAGCAGCTTGACAACGAGCTGCAACGCCAATCCCTCACCACTGCTATGGAACCAGCAGCAGTGGACGCCAACCAGCCAACCGGGGGGCCCACTGTGGCCGAGCCCACTCCCAGCGACAAACCAACCACAGGTACCGAACCCATACCCCTCGAGCCAACCGTCGTACGATCCAACGGGGGCCGTTTCGGACTGGAACCTACTAGGCCAAGACCCCTCAGAGCAATGCGCCCCTCGTCCTGCGAACGTATGAGAGGCTTGAGGATCACGGTCACCAAGGACGAGAGCGGGATCATCAGGCGAGTGGTAAATGACAACGGGCAAAACCTCTACGAGCATGTCCCAAACTAAACAGACCAGGAAGCCCGAGAGGAGAGCATTTTTCGGCGCATGGATGATAGTAGTGCGCAGAAAAATAAGGTAACTTTGCTGTGAACATGTTTTAGATAAACTGCAAAAAATTAACTTTCTCAAACTATCGCTAAGGCCAAAACAAAGACAATGAAGTGGCTAGTGCTGTTCGTATTAGCTATAATAGGGGGCATTAGGGGAGTGCATAACGACTCCAGCCCACCTGAAGGGCTAGCCCCTAACGCTGAAGTGATAGCTTTAGAACAATATGGAGTAGTGTTAAAACCAGGGAAGTTAATGTCCACCGCGGATATAACACACGTCCGACAAGGCTTCCTAATCACTATTCCAAGGAGGCGCTCCTTCAACAAGGCTACCTTTGGCCAGGTCTGTCACCGATATCTACAGGGAGGAGACGCCCTCGATCGGGCCTGCTACCATATCAGGTCGCTGGTCAGTTGGATGGATCAGACGTCACAGGCGCTTAAGGGTCGGTACCGAGAAGTTCTTAATGAAACCTTAAGTTCCCTAATAAAGAACACTCAACAAGACCTTCAAAATCAAGAGTCGGAATTAAATCCAGGTGGAAGGGTTAAGAGAATGAAGAAGTTGCCCACAATGCTAGACGATCCAGGGTGGCCGACCTTTCCTCTTCCAACCTCTTGGAATCAAGGACTGGCGGCTGATGTCAAATATAACAGAGAATTGATTAGAGTATTGCAGGAGTCTTCGAGCCAAATGATCGAAGACTTGGCTCTGATGAATGAAAAACATGACGAGGCTGTCGAAAAGGTTAACCATGTCGTGATAGGCCTACTGGACAATCTAAGATCACTAAATAAGGCACACAACACGACTCGCCGAAGGTTGAAACTCGTGCAACATAAGGTGGATTGGATGGAACTGTACCTGAATATGATACCGGTCGCTCTAGAAGACAAGTTAGGAGAGATGGTGTATCTTCAACTAATGGTAGAGCAAACTCGCGTGTTCAGGAAAGGTGTACAGCGCCTGACGCGGGGCCAGCTGACTATGGACTTGGTACCCCGCCAATATATGGTCGGAGCGGTCCAGGAAGTGAACAGATATCTGAAGGGGATCCACCCCAGGTTCCATGTCGCGTTCACAGATCCTTCCTTCTATTACGAGAACAGTCAACCTTCGTTCAAATTCAATGAAACCACTCAGGAATTTATAGTGTATGTAAGGGTGCCTGTGGTGGCTGATGAACATTTGTTCCGGGTCTACGAAGTACTAACTTTTCCTGTGCCAGTGACGGTTAGGGGGCGACTTAAGAAGGACGCTCTCCAAATTGTTAATTTACCCAAAAGTGTCGCCATGTCCATGTCCCGCCAGTATTACGTACCATTGGCTAGTGGCAGTTGGTCAGGTTGTTATGGACAGACCATCACGCTCTGTAAGGACCTACCTTATATGAAAAAGATTACAGACAACACCTGCACTGCTGCGCTACTGAGGCGCGACGACCTAGCGATCCAAGAAAAATGTGAACTGGACTATCTACTGGAAGCAGACTTCGGAGAGATGGCAGTGTATCTAGACGACGGAGATATGCTAGTGGTCAGCGCCGACACCCGAGGCCAAATGATTTGCAGAAACCAGCCTGCGGTCGGAGTGAACATAGAAAATTATGCAAGGGTTCAGGTGGAATGCGACTGTGCATTCCAAACACAAGGAGCATGGATACCGTATAGCTTGCGAAATTGTGACAAGCACACCAGGATCACCACGGTTGTGTACCCACATAATGACCTGTTGGAAGCAGCAAGTCGTGTGAAGGGGTGGGACATGAATTTCACGACGTCCAAAAACGAACCCACTATGTTAGAATCAGACCCTATCCCTGAAACAATTAGGAAAGACCTGCTGGAAATCGAGGAAAGCCTGAAGGCCAAAATACCTGTAACCTCCCTGGCCAAACGAATACAAAAACACCGTAAAGACTTGGCCAAGGGTATCAAGAAAGCGACTGACCGTTATGAGGTAGAGAAACACGCCCCGTGGTTCTCTATAGGCAACTTCGGAGGCGGTTTTGGTCTCCTCACCATCTTTTGCATAGTGGTAGCTGTGACAATTATTGGATGTGTTCTCTGGAAGTGCTGGCGGAACCACCAAGGCAAGGCTGCCCTGGCCGGACTAACCATGACTTTACCTCGGGCCATGGCCTTGGAGGCGGCGGACCCGGAGGAGCTGCTGCGCAGTGAAAAGGAACTAACTGGATGCCCGGACACGACCGCCAACCCCACTGCGGTGGCAGTACTTGCTATATTACTGGCAGTACTAGTCATCGCCATAGTGGTCCTCGTGTGGCGAAAGTGGAGAAATATTAGAAGAAAGACTGTGGATGGATTGTACGTACAGTTTGCCAATCCACATATGATAGAAACAATCTTCCTAGGCGAACTGGCTATGCCTTCAGACCACACTTATACGGAAGGCTATGTGCTCATTAGGGATCTACTGGTGACCCAGCTGTGTCTGAAGTATACTCTGACGGTAACCTGGGGGGCGCAGCTGATGGGAGCAGCGACTAGACCTGGACAGCACCCATCTAAGGTGCCACTACCCGACACCCTGAGGGTATCTAAAAAACTAGCCCGTCTGATGATGAGTAACTTAAAATACAATACCAGGGCCAGACTACTGAGATATTCCTCGGGGCTAGCCACTCCTGTACCCATGGGAGTACCTCGCCTCATCGACGCAGGGTGGTCCGATGTCGGAGCGGACTGGCCTCAACCGGTGTTGGGACAAGGAACAATGCCTAACGCTCCTCCTAGATCGACCACGCCCACCTCAACAGCGACCGGAACAGGATCTGCACGAAAGACAATAAGACCAGGGACATCCGAAATAAATCCAGGAACGGTTTATGAAGTTATCATATGACAATGTAACGAGTGTTAAAACCTGACCTAGTACTGTACAGGTAAAATTGGTGAATTAATAACACAAAGGTACGAATACTAAAACTAAAATGTTACAGGAAGTTCGCTGGGCAATACCTGTTTGGGTAGGTAGGGTTCTGTTGACTAGCCTGAGCAATAAGGATTCACCAGTCAGGAAAAACTTAGTTCGGGTAGGCTGGTCCAACCGTCTCTCTATGGACCCATGGGTTATCTAAATTTCTCTCAAGTCGAGTGTCCCATGCCCGGTAGCCTAGCTCAACACTCTAATTGTTATTGATTTGGCAACTCTTTTAAAGTAGGGAACCATTTGGAACCGATCCTAGTGTCGCAAAATTTTAGCATTTTAAAAGAAAAACTCAAAATTCTGTATAAAACCTAAGAGCGCTCAACGGGACCAATGCTCCCAACGAGCGAAGTGAACTTCCCCAAGCAAGTACCATCTACACCTGACCCCTGTGCTGTTGTTACCGCTAGGATCGGGCTGCAGTACAGGAGCCACTTGGGGAACGCCACTGTCTATTCTTTAGCATGCTTACATATATACTCTTCTCAAAGATGAGGGGGTTGCACAAGCAGCAGGAGCCTGCCCACAGGCCTGGTGTCAGTGGTGCCTGACAGGAGGCAGGACGTTGGGGTTACGCGTCACCGACGCTGCAAAGGGCACTGGGGTGGACGCCCGACCATGGCAGTCACTATGCCCCGGGTGGATTGGCTCCTGACAAGCGGTCCCTTCATCACAAAAAAATCGACGAGTAGAAAGAAATTTACCTAAAAACTAATATATAAAGCAAACCAATATTTGTGTAACTAAGAGTAGCAATGCCAAAGTGTCGCCTATAAAGCTTTGGTTTTTTACACTTTTTGCACTTTATCATGGGTTTAGATATTTTCACAAGTTATTACCATTAGAAATAGATGAGCTTAGTCTCATTTTGAAGCTTAAGTATTGTAGTTTTGGAATATTTGCTTTAAATTGTGACAAAACAAATATTTTTTTTTCAAAAATACAAGAGAGCTTGGTGTTGTATGAAATCATCCAGGAGTCCCAAATGGTCCACAAGTTTTTAATTTCAACCAAAAAGCCGCGGTTCAAAGCTAACAGATACATTTTAGCTTGAATATTATCTGAAAACACCAAGATCTAAGCTTTCTGACAGTTTTTGAATGAAGTTTTTATCATTATTAGATCAAAAGTTATTGGCTTATCAATTTCAAAATAGCATGGATTTGGGGGTCCATTCTGAAAAATTACTTCAAAATTGTCCAAAAATGTCTATTTTCAATTAAAAAGCCGCGGTTCAAAGCTAAAAGATGCATTTTAGCTTGAATACTACCTGAATAGACCAAGATCTAAGCTTTCTGACAGTTTTTGAATGAAGTTTTTATCATTATTAGATCAAAAGTTATTGGCTTATCAATTTTACATAATTTCAGCGTTGTATTTCAGTATTGGCGATCTGCTGAAAATGTGGTCAATTTTCCATTATAGATTTACTCATAACTCTTGAATGAATAATCTGATTTTGATGCAATAAAAACTCATTATCTTAGAATTGCAAGCTTTTCCAGAAAACATTGGACTGAAATTGATGGTAGTTAATAAAAAATTTCGTCTGGCATTGCTACTAAGAGCTCTTCCTCAGGGAATTTTGGGCAAAATATAATAAGAACGCAGTATAATTAGTAACATTCTCGGGGGGGACGCTCTGTGACAGCACACGAGAGTACCTTATACGTGGCTCGTTTGCTCCTGGCATAGACACGCTGCAGCGGCAAGGATATGTGCAAATCCTGACAAGGCGTGCTATATTTGGGAGTTATAACGGAGGTCACAAGGAAATGTAGTAACGGGACAACAGCGAATTGGTGACATTCACAGGGTGCTCGGCTCTCTCTCACTATATCGCGACTCCCTCAGACGGGACAAGCTATCCCTGGGGGGGGAGAAGCTGTAGCGAAAACTCACAAGGCGGTGGAGCGAGGTGCTGTCCTTATTAATAGCCCCGTCGTCTTGGTTATGTGTAAATGACCACTGAATCACCGTATGTCTTAGGTCAAAGGATCCTGACTTTAACATAAAAAGTCAGGATCCAACGACAACTAGTATATGAACAACTGCCCATAATTCAAGACTAAATTATTTAGACCACTTTTAGACCAGTTTTAATCGGGACAGAGACAAAACGGCAAGAAATCAAGTTTCGACCCGGGTAAAAAATTAGAAATAATTAAAATTAATAAAGGGAATGAGCGGCTTCAGAACTGACCGCCGTCGAGAAAATAAAATAAAATAAATGAATGAAAATTAGTCTTGACCGCCGTCGTGGCGCTAAAAGCATCCAGGTCTCCGCTCAACAGTTGAGCTGAAGAGGGGGGACATGGACTACTGATTCCCTGATGAACAAGCTACAATAAACTTGGTTGACACCCAGAGCTGATAAGTTTACCCGATCTATTAGAAAGAAGAAAAAAAAAAAAAAAAAAAAAAAAAAAAATAACAATACGATACGAATTACCCACACTCCAGAAAACCTACTTGGATCGGTAATGTCAACAAACCGCTAGTCAGAAAACCCCCTAATATCGCCCAACCACGCGCGAGGTAAAATGCTTGATCATGTTAGCCTAAACAATCCGCCCACTAAAATTATATAGCCTGACGCTTTTCAGTGCCAACCGTGTCACATTGCTTCATTTACATCACCCTAACATACCGCAGGACCTGGAAAAGATAATAAGTTTAGTACACGAGATCCTGACTCTCGGCCCGCGTCCACCATCTTGGAACCAAAAGTAAACACTAGGTGGCCACCCACACTACCCGTTACTAAAATTACCAGCGAAACACAGTTTCTGGTTCCGGGAGTGACATCAGCTTCCGGAATACAACCACGTGAAGGCGAGCCGAGAACCACCAAGAAGAATTTGGCCAACAATCTCCTTAAAACCTACGGGTTAGTAGCCTGCCTAACATGCAAAGAACAATAGAAAGAAGGCTGTACTCACCAGGTCTCGGAGCGGTCTGGACGAGGGGCCGTCTCTACGAGGAGGGCGGTGTCCAACGACGAGCAAGAGCGGTGAAACATCTGAGTCCTCCCATGTTAACAGTCCGGAGCTCCCGTAAGAACGATCTGGCCGAAGCCTCTTGGATATATGAACTTAAGTGGACTAGGTACTGATCGGGAATTAAATCACCAGAATCACTCGGTGAAAACGATCCAGAATTAAGTGTTCCAATCACAGGCCGGGAATTGGATCATAAAATCACTTGTTTAAAATCAATAAGAATTATTATATACAGGAAACCGAGTGCCGACGGTTTAGCGCGCCACGACGGGCAGACGGGCGATCAACCGCCCCAACACCCGCGCCCAGCGTCTGATGATCCTGTCTGAAGGTCGGTAGCCGTCCTCCAGCTCACGGAAATCATTCACTGTAATGTTGCCGTCGACGACTGTCCGTATGGCGTGGAGCACCCGCCCCGTGTCCGCGGTAGGCACGCCAAACCAATCGTTGGCCCGGCGCACCTCCCGGCTAACTTTGGGTATGAGACGGTTCACCCATTTCTGGAGTGAACCGTCACTGTCAGTAAAAGCCCAGCGCTGAACATCAAATCCAGAGGGGGTCGTGATCACGAAGGTCGACGGGGCCGGGTGCGACTTCACATTCAAGAAGGCACGATTGATGGTCTCAGCGTAGAACTTTGCTGCGGCATCGGAGCTAGTATAGAGTGGAATATACAGGTCTAACTCCTCGTCCCATGTAAGAACGTCCAGCAAATTACACATGACTACCAGAATATCGTCTGGCCACATAACGTGATGCGCAAACGCATATCCAGATAGTTCAGCCGTCGAGGCGTCTCGGCAGGAAAACACCACACAGGTGTGCTCACCACCCGAAAGAAGAAGATCGGGGTACTCTTGAATTCCACCCTCTCGGTCTGAGCAAAAGATTGCTATGCGAACCATGGTGGAAGTCGGCGAAATAATAAAAAGGGCTAAGCTTGTAAAAGTACGTCCACACGCGATAAAACAACCGTCGGCACTGATTAAAATGACGTCAAAACGAGGCTAATTTGGAAAACCCCTTTTTGATCCAAAAGATCCAAATTTTGAAATCGGTTAACATGATCAATCCATCGCATAAATTTTTACAAAACCTGTGCTAAACTAAAGTTTGGGTCCCCAACCAACATAATCAAGCGCCAGAATTAATTCATATCGGCCCAAAATATCAGGTCGAACAATCAAACTTGAAAGTTTGATCGAAGCAGAAATTTGCCATCCGGGCGCTTCGCGCCCGAAGGATCCAAATCGAGGTCAAACCTTGGGGGGGAACTCCAGTCAAGCGTCCCGCTAAGTACACGTGTACTAAGTATAGCTGGCGGACGCGTGACGGGAATGGTGGTATTTTCTGGTTCCAACTGCTCGGTATTACTAAACCTGATACAGAGACCTTGTATTTATTGTAAATAATGTTGTTCTGGTTGAAATTTGATTGAAATTCGACACGCATTGTATCATGAAAGTCGTTCGTTCAAAATGTCCGAATTCTCTGAATTGACTTATGTTGTGTTAATTTGTTCTGAAATTGGATTTGATGTACACTTGTTACTCTTAGAAGTTTAAGACAACCCTACACTGTATATATGTTGAGTTCTGTTGACTTGTGTTACAAATCATAAATATCAGAAACTGTACATGCGCGTACTAAGTCAAAACTGAATTTGTCACCTTATGCACGGGTGTCGCAATCTTTGAATCTTAAAATCAGCTAACGATGCTGAGAACTGACTTTAATGTACAAGGCACGTACTAAGTGAATACCTAAAGATGACGAATACTTCATCCTCTAAAGTTGACTTTGTCATTTTGTAACCATGATTATGTCAACATCTACGTTGTTATCCAAATAATCATGTTATCAATTTTTAACACTTACCTTGTCATTTTATGAACAAGTTCTGCTAACCTTGAGCTTCAAAATGTGGAAATCAACTCAATGAATAATTTCACTGTGAATTTGTGTTGAAACCGGATCTACAAATCTATTGATACTGTGTTGAATGTACCACGAGAGTCAAGGCCACCCCACCATGGTTTAACAAATATATCCAATCATCAAAATTGGGAGTTCATTATATTCATTTGGTTTGAGCTATGTCGTCCACCTCCTTAAACTCAAACACCTGACCGCCGTCGAATGTACTAATGGCTTAGTACTTTTAATACATTGTCATAATATATAACCCAACAAGGATCAGGCTTAGCAAGTCTACTTCTAGTCTACTTCTAGGAGAAATATCTTACGCTCCTAGCGCCACCTGTTAACCAGTATAAAAGGCGCTGCAAGGTAGGGAGCGAGCAGTTAGTGAGTTAGTGAGTGAGTTGGTTAGAAGTTAGTAATCACTCAGTTTAGTGAGAACATCAGCTAAACATGTTTAGCCAAGGAGTTATACCTGGAGTAAGTACATCGACTCCGTGTAACAGACTGGAGTTTACCAATACCCACTACCTCGGACATAGGATTGTGTTAGAGCTGAATGCTAGAATGGTCTAGAAGGCGTTGGAGCAACTCGTGTTCTAAATGTGGTTGATTGCTGATAGGAGATGGGAGGTGGACTGATGAAGACTTATACATGGTGGCTTTGACTCGGGATGAGATGTTTATTGAATAAAAACCCTTTCATATTAAGAAGCTCCCTCATCGTTCATTTCTTTTGAACTATTGGGAAGTGAATGGACAAACTTTAAACGCGGTCTGAATTACTCAGACATTCTGGAAAGCAACTTACGAAGACTTGGATATACACGAATCTTACGCAGTCTTAAATCAAACATTAACAATAGTTCAATTCCACTATCCGATTTTACTCGCGATTTGGGAAATTGCCCAAAAAGAGTAAAGTATAATTTAAACATGATTATCATATTACATCGCAGGAAAGTATATGAGTTCTCTTCCAAATAGTATTCTTCTATCATTTTAGACTCCAGTTGTACTCCAAATGATAATTTAGAATTGATCAAATCAAGATGAAACTTATGAAAAAAAAGCCCCCTCTCTTAAAACAAAGTAAAAACAAAGAGAATTATGATTCGGCTTTCAGATATGCCGTTTTCCCTACTTTTGTAGGATTTCCTACTTTTTGGTGGTTTTGGATTACACAACCAAAGTTTCCTACATCTCTTTAATATATGCTTTAGAATATTTTTATGATAGTTTCAAGCTATTCAAATACAAATTCAGTGTCAGTTCTCTGTTCCTAAAGGTTATTCCCCTGCTAGTTGCTTCTAGGAAAACATTAGGAAACGTGTTTCCTCCTTTTCCTACTTTTTCATCAGTCAGGAGTGGCATCTCTTAAGGGATTTACGGTTTTAGAACTCACACCTCGACGACTCCACGTTTTGGATGTCGTCCATTTCACTCCAACAAACGATGCCCTGGGGGCAAACATTCTTTAACCGATCGTGACATCATGCTTATTCAAATTCATTCACAATTCAATTTGAAATAAATTTCAAAATATCCATTGTAGATCTAGGTCACAAAAAACAACTCAAAAACCTAAACATTTTCTGTCACCTCCTGTTAGTTTGACTATTCCTGTATTATCGTAAACTCTAATGGCAGATTCAAAGTGTAATGGGTCTTGTTAATGTAGACACTTCTTACAAAAAGATATTTATAATATCTAGCCAGAACTCTTAACTATCGCTATGTCACTATAAAAAGAACACAAAATGAACTGTTTCTTGCTGGCCAGATCTATATACCACAAAGGTTTTGTGATGTCATATTAGGTGCCGGTGTTATGACATTTATAAATTTGAAGTATAAAAAAGTGTCAAAAGCCCCCTTGAGCAAGTTTCTATGAGGGCCGTTTTCTCGAAATCTGAAGGCATTTGATACATTATTTCATAATTTTTGGAAATATTAATGCGGGAATGGCTCCTTCAAAGTAAATTCAATATGGGAATTTAATTCCTGATATGGGAATGACCCATCCCGTAGGCCTAGGAAGATCCCTGATAATATATAAGGTTTCCTACTAAATATCCAGAAGTCAGGCCTTCTGATGTCTATTTACTTCTGCTGAGTGGCATGCTGAGGCCACCCTAAAAAAAGTTTGTTTCCTGTTCTTTTTTTCTCTCTTCATGTTTTTGGATTTTTTTTTCTTTTTTCAACAAAAGTTTTAGTTATAAGCTTACCAAAAAATACATAAAAAATTCCCGACCTCCCGACTGGCTTCATTTCTGACCACCCGTTGGACAGGAAACAAACTTTTTTTACGGGTGGCCTGAGTGCCATTGTAACCAAAATACCGGACATGACCGGATGTCTGACTTTTGATATTAAACTAACTTGTATTCTTTTTAAATGACTCCTTTTTTGGGGAGAAGTAACTGCACGAATCTGCAATCTCAGCAGAGAGGATGTGGATGAGTAATCATAACCATGGTGGGACGATAACACAGTTTTGGTTTATATAACACAAGCCTGGAAGGGTGACAACTGCATAGCGGAAACATGGAAAATAGGGAAAACTATCCATATCAGGGTTTTACCTTAGCATAGAGTTACTACCGGTAGTACCAGGTACTAGTAAAAATCTGTTTGGGATAGTGGAACAAATGAGCAACTAGCCCGATGGGCCAGTAAAAACTTTGAAATTACTGTAACAATTTAGTATATAGACTAATGGAACTCTGATCCGGGCTAGTGCAAGTACAGGATCACTAGCCTGGTAGACTAACAGACAAAAAATGTTAAGGAAAACCCCTGCATATGTGCTGTTGGGGAAAACACAGGAAATTTTACAAATTTGACTTCAATATAGAATGTTGTCACTAAACTGGTGTGGTGAGGATCCAAATGTGATCCACGTTCAATAGTTTTTGGATGACTTAATTCCAGGTAGGTGATCCTTGGGGAACTTCCTGGAAAGAATCTAGGTCCTCAGTATCCTCTGCTGATCGTATTAGGCCAGCCTTAAAAAAATATGGTTTCCGGTGGACCGACTGGCTTTTAAAAGAGCCAGTCGGGAGGTCGGGATTATTTTCTTTTTTTTTTTTGTAGGGAAAGTACTAAAATTTTTGTAAAAAAATAATTAAAAAAATTTGAAAATGAGAAAAAAAGACCCCCAGTCGGCACTTTTGGACCCACTCGGGCGGTGGACCGGAAACAGAATTATTTTTAAGCCTGGCCTAACAGGCAATAAAAAGGGGAGAAGGGGAAAAATCACACTCGGTACTAGTTCACTTAGTAGAGTGCCCTCTTTGAGTGTGGGAGATTGTGGGTTCAAATCCTGGCTGAGTCACACCAAATATTTTGAAAATGGTAGTGGTTGCTGATTGCCTGGCACTTGGTACGCAGTTAGAGCCACAAAACATAAAAATTAGCTGAAAACCACTACCTTGTGCAATCTGGAAAGAAGGGTTGTCCAGACGTTAAACTACCTGTCAGAACAACAGACTTAATCCCCAGGCGGTATTTCTTAATTTTATAAGACGTCTGTGACCTTATTCATCTAACAAAATAATCGGAAATCAAAGCAAATCTGAGCAGTCACAAAATCTCATGCATTTACATGCACTATTGTGCCCTCCAGGTGCAAGGGGCACCGCTGTCTTTTAGATAGTTCTTTTTTGTTACAAGTGGTGCTTTTTTATGAGGCACTATCTTTTAATACAAAGCCATAGCTCTGTTAACCGACTAATCAGTGTAGTTTATCTGTGTGTCCTTATAATAAAGACATAAACTTTATCTTGATAATATCGACCCAATGTATCTTTACCATACCCTGATAACAGTGATAAGGACAGAAAGGTTCTGGAAATACTATGTACACATGTTTTTTTGCGCTGCTAAATTTCCATGCACCTAACACTCGGGAAAACTTTCGCGCTATCATAATTTTTCGCATTCGCTAGTTAATTAGTTATTTATATCTTTTACATTCTTCATACATGTCATTGCCACCAGTACGCGAAAATATTGTTTTCGCGTATTGGTGACAGTGTTTGAAAATATGTGCAATGCAAAAATCAAGACGTTTACAGTATAATTCCAGCTAGTTCCTTACCTTAGTAGAACTAGGTCTTAGCAATATCAAAGGCTATACATAAAGGGAATGGTAATATCCTATCATATAATCATCTGAATTGGATTTACTTAACCTTATTTAGATAGTCTTGCCTGAGATAGAAGAATTTCATGCTACATTAAGTTTACATGCGCTAGTTCTTCTCGCAGTGGGTTGCCTGTTTGTAAGTACAAGAAAGGATGTGCCAATTAGGTCATAATGTACTAGAGCGAGGACAGGTTTTCACATGCTATACTCCTATTGGGGTCATGGTTTATGCAGTAATATTTCCTAACGACTGTCTTGTGAGGTTTTAATTGTATTCAAACTTAAGGCCGCACCCAGTTGTTTAAATAGTTTTTGTTCCTTTTATGTCACATTTCTAATCACACCAATTAAGCGAATTATTGTCCGTGTTAAAAGTTTTCATGGGGTTAACCGCCGCCCCCCCCCCCCCTCCGACCCCAGAGAAATAGAGTTGATTCGTAAAGGAAATCTTCTCGGAATTTAAATCGCCCATTCAATGTGAGCACTAGTTAAACATAAGTAACATCAAGCAGTTAGACACAAGTATCGTGGGCCAATATGTCTGACGATTCAGGCCAATATGTCCCACGTCTTAGGCCAATATTTCTGACGTCTCCAACTTAAGTTATATGTCAGACATTGTACTTGAACGTCAGACAAATCTAATTGTTTGACGCATCTCCACACCCACAGCCAAGACTCATACCGACCATTGACAATAGGAATTATACCAATTTTACTCCAACCTAAGTACAAAAATGTAAAAAAGTATCACCCATCATTATGAGACATGCTCAATGAGTGCTACGTGTCAAAGCACTTGGTCAGAGTGGGACAGGGCTCTGGGAACAATGTCTGTGTTTTAGACATATTTGTCAGACATTCAGACAAATTTGATTACCCGACGGGTCTCCGCACCCAAGGCAGACACTCACACAGACGATGGGAAATGTGCCAATTTTACCGCAAATTAAGTATAAATTTAAAAAAAAAAAGTCACCAACCATACAAGGCATACTCAAAGAGTGTTAGGTGTGACAGCACTTGGTCGTCGTTGGACAGGGCCCTAGGGACAATATGTCTGACGTCTTGACCCCTGGGTGCCCAACAGGATCATCAAAGGCTGGGTGTGTTGTGTCCTTTCTATGGGACATTGAATATTAAAGACCCCTTGCCACTCTTTGAAAAGAGTAGGGTATTGAATCTTGTGGCGGGTTTCTCCTAAATCATAGATTCAGTCACCCCCCATGTGATGTTAAACTAACTGCAAAGCTTTACCTTGTGCAGTCTGGTAAAAGAACCCAGAAGGGTTGGCCGGACGTTAAACTAACCCAACAAATACATGTCGGACATCATGCTTAAACGTCAGACAAGACTGATTGTCCAAAGGCTCTCCAAACCAACAACAGATACACATTTCTACCTGTGATGGGGTGCAATTTTACTGCAACTTAAGTACACAAATTAAAAAAAAGTCACCCACCATATAAGGAATGCTCAATTAGTATTACGTGTCATAGCAGTTGGTCAGGCAGGGACAGGGCTGTGGGGACAGTATGTCCAACATCTTAGACTTAACGTCAGACATTATATTTAAACGTCAGACAAATTCGAATGTCTGACCCACTGCAAACACCCCTACTGACGTAGGACAGTGGGAAATATTCCAATTTTACTGCAACTTAAGTGAACAAATTTAAAAAGGGCCCTGGGGACAATATGTCCGATGTCTTAGACTTTTATGTCAGACATCCGACTTAACGTCAGACAATACCGAATGTCCGACGGCTCTCCAAACAGTCAACAGTTACTCATTTCTACCTGTGACGGTGGGAACTTTTCCAATTTTACTGCAACTTAAGTGCACAAATTAGAAAAAAATCACCCACCATATAAGGCGTGCTCAATGAGTGTTACGTGTTAAAGTACTTGGTCAGCATGGGACAGGGCCCTGGGTACAATATGTCCGACGTCTTGGACTTCACACTTAAACGTCAGACATGACCGATTGTCCGACGGCTTTCCAAACCAACAAGTTACTCATTTCGACCTGTGATGGTGGGAACTTTTCCAATTTTACTGCAACTTAAGTACACAAATTAAAATAAAAAGTCGCCCACCACAATGAGTGTTACGTGTCAAACTACTTGGTCAGCATGGGACTGCAGACCCTGGGGACTAGATCAAATTCTACTTCCTGGACACCATGTCACGACGCGGCCCCATGACACACTTTGTTTCGTTATCTCTTGTGTTGGCCAGGGATGTTAGCTTAATGTTGTCTTCATGTTTCGTTTCTGTTTTTCTAATTATTTTTGGCATGGGTTCTCGAACTGTCCATGTTTTTCTTTAATACATTGTGATTATTGGTCGTACTTTTATACTAGTGTCTCTATGCTTTGGTTATTCCGACGATTTAGGTTAGTTTCTCTAGTTCTCTGTTGATCATGCAAAACTAAACAAACATAAGAGACCCCTCCCCCCCCCCCCCCCCCCCCAAGAAAAAACGGAAGGAAGATTGACTTAATATTTCGTATATCTTTTTTTCTAACTTTATCTTCTGTCTCACGAAAAGTTTAAGTTTTATAATTTATTATTTGACATGATTTGTGGCTTTGTTATGATAGTTATTCACTTTTCATTAGTTTTCTGTCAAATTATATTCCCATTACTGAAGTGAAGCCTCTCGTAGTATCCATAAAATCATTATGCAGTACAATATACTGGATAGTTTTTTTGAATTCCCATCGTTGACATAAATGCTATTGCTTCATAGTAAGTCAGACCTTTTAAGTTTGACTTGCTATTTATAAATTCAATAAGAAAGCAGGGAGAGCTTAGACCGTGGGACTGTCACATTGCAATGTCAATACTTTTTATAAATCATGTTTGGAATTCTAGCAGTTCTCGAGAACTTGATCTAAAGTGACCCAGTTCTGACTTTAAAATGCATGCATCACCTAACACCAAGCGGGAAACAGTTAGCGTTGTTTCCTACAGGTGGCAGCACTGACGTCAAACGTTTTCTTCCACTAGTCAGGTAGGTTTGGCTTTGGGTAAACGATGCCAGAGTTGTGGAACGTACCAGAAACTGCTGGAGTATTGTTTATAAAAAGGGAGGAAAATTGCTCCAAATTATTACTATCATCCACTCCTAGCCCCATCCATATCCTTATATATGGGTACCAACCTACACTTGCATGTAAATTTGTTAACTTTTGCTTGTATATATTTTCGCGAATTCACGCAAAAGGCCTGTTTGTGTGGATCTTATTTCGCGTTCCAGAGAGTAAAAGCCATATTCCACTTTGCGGTTGGAGTATTTGCGGCTATTTGAAAGCGCCACAAGCAATTTGCGGCTTTGATACCATCTTGTTGGTATCCCTGGCCGCTAGCAAACTGTAGGGGCCGCTAGCAGAGGCCGCTAGCAGAGGCCGCAAGTACCTAGATTCTATCCTGCATTTCCCCACCACAAACGTGTTTTCGGTGGCCGCAAATGCTGTTTGCGGCCTTTTGCAAGTGGAATATAGCATTAGGGCGGCCGCAAGCATATTTGCACGGTGGACAGGAAACAAACTTTTTTAAAGGGTGGCACCGGGATAAGAGCTTGTCAAGAGAAAAGGTTATCCTTAGGAGCTTTGCTCAAAACACACTTTCCAGTGCTGTCCCAGTTAATGGCCACACCCTGCACTGGCCCAGTTTCCGGCCCCACTGTGCACTGGCCCAGTTACTGGCCACACCCTGCACTGGCCCAGTTACCGGCCACACCCTGCACTGGCCCAGTTACCGGCCACCCCCTGCACTGGCCCAGTTACCGGCCACCCCCTGCACTGGCCCAGTTACCGGCCACACCCTGCACTGGCCCAGTTACCGGCCACACCCTGCACTGGCCCAGTTACCGGCCACACCCTGCACTGGCCCAGTTACCGGCCTCACCCTGCACCCTGCACTGGCCCAGTTACCGGCGCCACCCTGCACTGGCCCAGTTACCGGCCTCACCCTGCACCCTGCACTGGCCCAGTTACCGGCCCCACCCTGCACTGGACCAGTTACCGGCCCAACCCTGCACTGGCCCAGTTACCGGCCCCACCCTATGTGGCCCAGTTACCGGCCCCACCCTGCTCTGGCCCAGTTACCTGCCCCACCCTGTGCTGGCCCAGTTACCGGCCCCACCCTGCGCTGGCCCAGTTACTGCCCCCACCCTGCGCTGGCCCAGTTACCGGCCCCACCCTGCGCTGGCCCAGTTACCGGCCCCACCCTGCACTGGCCCAGTTACCGGCCCCACCCTGCACTGGCCCAGTTACCAGCCCCACCCTGCACTGGCCTAGTTACCGGCCCCACCCTGCACTGACCCAGTAACCGGCCCCACCCTGCACTGGCCCAGTTACCGGCCCCACCCTGCACTGGCCCAGTTACCAACCACATCCTGTACTGGCCCAGTTACCGGCCACACCCTGCACTGGCCCAGTTACCGGCCACACCCTGCACTGGCCCAGTTACCGGCCACACCCTGCACTGGCCCAGTTACCGGCCACACCCTGCACTGGCCCAGTTACCGGCCACACCCTGCACTGGCCCAGTTACCGGCCACCCCCTGCACTGGCCCAGTTACCGGCCACACCCTGCACTGGCCCAGTTACCAGCCACCCCCTGCACTGGCCCAGTTACCGGCCCCACCCTGCGCTGGCCCCGTTACCGGCCCCACCCTGCACTGGCCCAGTTACCAGCCCCACCCTGCACTGGGCAAGTTACCAGCCCCACCCTGCACTGGCCCAGTTACCAGCCCCACCCTGCACTGGCCCAGTTACCGGCCACACCCTGCATTGTCCCAGTTACCGGCCCCATCCTGCACTGGCCCAGTTACCGGCCATACCCTGCACTGACCTAGTTCCCGGTCCCACCCTGCACTGGCCCAGTTACTGTCCACACCCTGCACTGGCCCAGTTACCGACCCCACCCTGTCCTGTCGCGACCCCACTTACCAGCCTTACCCAGTGCTGCAGCGAGCCAAGTTACCGACCAGGCCTTTTAACTGCCCATCGATCTCAATGATCATCTCTCAGACTAGATGAGTCTGGTGGCGGCCACCGGCCTAGAATATAGATTGAGCTACTCGTAGAACACGTCAGGCCTGAGGCGCTCGCCCTTCAACTAACAGACCCCAGGGGGTTTACGTTACAAATCGTTTTACCTGCCAATGTTGTAGTGCTGACATGTAGCATTAGGAAAGCTGAGGAGTGCTGTCATGTTATCGGTATGTTAATAAATATATATACATTTTTATATTGGAAATGTACTTTCTGTATTGATGATACAGGGCGAATTTCTCAGTGCTTTCTTCTGAATATTTGAGATAAACTAATAAATAAATTAAAAGAATTAGGACAGAAGATTGAAATCAATTTTCAATAAAATGCAATAATATAATATGATAGGAAGATAAATACATAACTATAGACAGAAATAAACCATTTGGAAATGTCCATGTGGCCTAAGGCGATTTATTTCTAGGAAAGGGCACTACGGCTAAACTTTTGCCGTTTGGTGTTACCTTTCTCCTCTATATTTCAGTATTATTTGATAAGAAATAAATACACCCGATATCGACTCACTGTCAATTATCGCAGGCTACCCTCAAGTAAAAAGGGTTAAAACGTTGTTTCATGTCCACTGACTGAGTTTTTTTCTAGTCGCAAATGAGAAATTTGTTATTAATTTTTTCCACCCAAAAAAATCTCAAAAGTCTTCCCCAGAAATATCGGTATTTTTATCACAAGAGGAAAAAAATGAAAACGAAAGAAACGAAAAAAGGCAGACTTTTTTCCACGCCTGTCACAGGAAACAATTGATTATTTTTGGATGCCCTCAGCCGGTGCCAGCTGGTGGTAGGCTTAATACTATAGGCCGGGGTCATAGGCCCACACCCCATACGGCCTATAGGTGTCTGTCTTTGTTAGGCCAGTGGGCGGGTGTAGGGAGTCCTATTATGGAAGTGGGAACCAGTATAGAGTCTTTTCTGCGTCCAGTCATAGTTCAATGAACAATTGAGTTTATCCAGTCACTTTGTGTTGGAATAAAAACACATAATTATCAGTGTTGGAAACTGATGTTATTTTAAGGATTTGTTTGGGGAGGGGGAATACATTTAAATATTCTTTAAATTAATATTCTATATTAGTATCAGGCATGGAAGTAAAAAAATTTTTTTTTACTCCAGATACACATTTTAACGCGTGTTGTAAAATGTAGGAATATATAATCAAAATTAATATTATTGCCAGTTATCCCAGATACAAAATTAAGGAACTGCTTGTTTTAAGACACAGGAAATATACCTATAACAATCATTATCCCCAACTTAAGCATTAACCCACCCCATTAACTCATACCCAATTCAATAAAACACTTCTCTAAAAACAACCCCAAAACTTTCCACCCACACCCAAATATGGGCATAGTTTGCACTTTTTCCCCTCTAGGGGGCGTGGTGCGGAAAGAGGCCTATTACAGAGCACGCAGAGGGCCCGTGGTCGCGCGCCTCCTGCTGCCTCCATCCAGGGGCCACACGCGCCGCGAGCCCATTGTCAGCCGCGCGCCTGCTGCTCGGCCATCTGCTGCTGGGCCATCTGCTGCGGCCACCATCTGCTGTGGCCGGCCATCTGCTCGGTCAGCAAGGGGAGCGCAGGTGGAGGGCAACTTTTAGTCAGTGGACGAAATTTAGAAGCGCTATTCTTTCCAATGATGCCATTTTCCCGGTTCCCCCCCCCCCCCCCCCCGGATTTTTGCTCTGCTCAGTTTAAAAATGAAATTTACTTTTCTTTTTTCAAAATCGCTATTCTCACAATGGAGAGTATTCCTCTACCAACTCTTAGCTTTGTAGATAAGGAATCAATATTTTCTTCCAAATAGCATCACTGTTTTAGTTATAATAAGAAAATCCGGAAATGTCCATGATTATGAAGGCAAAAACAAACGTAAAAAATGTGTTTTAATGTGTTTTCAAAAAATAATTCAGTGAAAAAGATAATATCATAGCAGCTGTAGTCATACATGCATGTAGTATAGCATAATGATACCTTGGTTGATTAGAAGATATCACAATGCATTCTGACTAATATTACCTAGAATTACTCCCTCTCCAATCCTCCCCCACTTTTTACCATCCAGTCTGCTACCCCAGCGTCAGTAGCCCTACAAAAAGTACAATCAGGACGTAAAAAAAGAAACAAAAAATGACAAAAAAACCCTACCCTTCATCTGGTGGTTAGGCTATTAAGGTGTAAGTGGGCAGAAGGGCACTTACCTGTTTTTATAGGGGTACTAGGGAGCAAGGGTCATGGAGGTAAGGAATTAGTAGAGGGGATTTGGGGGGGGGGGGGTAACTTTGAAAGTTTGAGATTGGAGGAAGGGTGTGACCTTGATTTGTATGTTAAGGCCAAAGTATTTCCACAAAATGAAATACAAGAAGTCAAAGAGTTTGGAAAGAAAGTTATATGCGGCATTGATTGTGACCTGGGTTGTTTAATGCACCAAATTACTGAAGTTGTCCACAACTAAATTACTGGGGCCTTCAGTCTGTTTTTTTGGGATACTGTCTGCACAAAACTATCATTGAATGACTCCTTTGTGAAATTATAATTAAGAGCATTGGCCAAACCGGGGACCAACTAACCGAAGGAATCATGTACTAGGAATCATGTTACCTCGTTGCATAGTGGATGGTAGACTAGTATACTGTCAGGACAATGCCAAAGAATAGCTGAATGAGCTTAACATTAAATATTGTGAAGCATTTTTATAATAGAAAAAATAAAAAAATAAAATAAAGATTTAAGAAAAAAAAGCATATAAAATAAATTGAATACTATTTAAAAAAAAAACAAACCAAAAAACTCACATGTCCTTTATCAATCCATTGTCCTGACCCAAGAAAGGGGGGTCCTGTCCCCCACCCCCTACCCTACACCCCCTCCCCCACACACCCCATCCTTACCATAACCTGGTCCCAGCCTACTCCCCCACTCCCCCTACCCCTCCACCCGGCCACCAGTGCACCGCGCCGGGCCCGCAACAAACACGCGGAAGTGATTACTCATAATGCGGCCTGCTGCCGCCCCCAAAACTACCCGCGATATCAACAAAATCCCCGAGCAAAATCTCATACTCACGTCGTTTTGGGAGGTAAAATAAGGAATAGATGAGCTAAATATAGGTGGTAGTTTGTGTTGAGATTGTGGGAGCCCTGTGGAAGATGTGCGTGGATGGTGTGGTGTGATGTGGTCCTTCCGCGTCCGCGCGAAGAATTACGCGCCCCTCGTCCGCGCGTGGTTACGCGCCCAGAGTGGCGGGCGGCGGGCGGCGGAGGAGGAGGAATGGATGGGTGGGTGGTAGGGGGTGGGAGTGGGAGGGGGGCTGAGAATAGATCCATTGTCATGGGCCACCTAGTATTTGCTTTTTTCTTATGTTTTAAAAAGAAAAAAAGACTGGGTTCATTCGTAAAAAAAAGGGATGGAGGTCGATTACTTGGTGAGTTTTGTGATGGTATAAATGTGGACGTATGTTTTTTGTATACAGAGACATAGTTTGAATGAATATCGCAAAAAAACAATATGTAGGCCTACTCATGGATATAGGACGATGATATAAATCCTGATTAGGAGCCAGATGGATCTAACGAACTGTTTCGGATAGGACCTAAAAGATACATTTCTGTGGGTACATTTCTATAATTACCTGTTTAAAAGGTGCACACATTAAAAGAAATCATGCACCCTGCTGGAAAACCATGCACGCCAGGTGCTGGGTGCACCTTTAATTTCGGACACTGTGACAATATACACATAATTGTCAGCTTATCAACCATAAGCTCTTTTAAACGTATCTCTGAAATGAAAAAAAAAACACACAAAAAAAAACGTACTCAGCGGGTGGCACCTAAACCCTCCTCTTCATATCTGGTTAGTTTCACCCACTCGATACCAGTCAGCAGAGCGCCAGGTAGCTGGCACCCCCCCCCCCCCCCCCCCACACACACACACACACCTCTCCCCTTCCCTCCCCTCCCCCCTCCCCCCATCCCATCCCTTAACACCCCTCCCCACCCCAGCATCCCCCCCCCCCCCGCTGGCAGGTTGCAGCCGGGCCGGCGCTGTAGAGGCGTAGACGGGCTAGACGGAAACGAACGAGTCGCTAGATAGAGTAACCCTATACGCCGCTGTTAAACTGTAGGGTAGGGGATTTTAGAACCTTATAGAGTATCTCTGAACGTGGAGGTATTGTGTGAGATAAATTGTACTATTCTTGACAAATTGTACCATTCTTGACAAATTGTACCATTCTTGACAAATTGTACCATTCTTGACGAATTGTACCATTCTTGACGAATTGTACCATTCTTGACGAATTGTACCATTCTTGACGAATTGTACCATTCTTGACGAATTGTACCATTCTTGACGAATTGTACCATTCTTGACGAATTGTACCATTCTTGACGAATTGTACCATTCTTGACGAATTGTACCATTCTTGACGAATTGTACCATTCTTGACGAATTGTACCATTCTTGACGAATTGTACCATTCTTGACGAATTGTACCATTCTTGACAAATTGTACCATTCTTGACAATTCTACTATTCTTGACAAATTCAAGCTTCAAGATGGTTGATTGACTAATGTATACATTTGCATTTATGTTACCATAATTGTTTTAAAGTCAATGATAAGATTTAGAAGTAATTAATAATAGCTGATGTAAAATTAAAAATGTGTTACGTTTACGTTATTTAATGCGTAACATGACGTATCGTAGAACCATATATAATGGAACGTATGTACCGATAGAAAAGGGAAAAATAGTTGTAACATTCAGTAGCCACTTTTGCTCAGATATCTTCGTTATAAATGATACAATAGCTCACCAAATTGAACGGAAGATCCTAATTTAGTACCCAATGACATGAAACCTTGTGAATATAAGATGAGTATAGATAACAATGGGAAAATATGGTTATGGGAACAATGGGAGTAACAGATATTAAAGCGATCTCGTTTGATTTTAAGAGAAAGAAACAATCTAAAAAAAACAAAAAAAACAATGGGAGTGGACGGAGTGACCTCCTATTTCTGACCAAATGACATGCTATCCAGCAGCAGGGAATTATCTTTTCTTTCTTTTTTTCTTGGAGGGTAAAGGGCGGAGGGGGGGGGGGGCGTTTAAGTAGGGGAAACCCCTTTTTCGCATGACCTCAAATCACTAAAACTAGTTCTACCAACCACAAGTGCAATGACACATCGTACCGAGGTGATTTAACAATAGAAGGAAGTATGACAATTGACATATCTTTCCTACCATGAAGGTCTAAAAACAATAAGCGATTTTAACCCCCTTAAATTTGGGTAACTTCTTGATTTATTTTTAGCGATATCACAGTAACCCATGCATGCTACATACCATTAGAACGAGAATTCGAAATCCTTTTCAATAATATGTAACATGTCCATAATAATCCCTAGCAATTCCAAAAATCACAAGTAAAATTGGATAGTGGAATACAGCCTTAACACAAGCAGTTGATACGGTGTTTAGGCCTAAAAGGTTGTGTTCAGGTAACCCAAGATACCCTAAATCTCTGGCCTAACCTAATTTTTTTCAGGATTTTTTTTCCTCAATAATTTTCTAAAATCCAAAAGAATGGAAGAAAATCTTGAAACAGCATGGAATAGTATATAAATGCCCAGGACATGTGTTCATGATGCTAGAAATTGATTTAAAGGAGGTTCCCAGTATGTGTTTTCATTTCCAACACTTCCCGGGTTCTTTTGGCAAGTAAAAAAAATCAACAACAACAAAAAAACGACCTACTCTACTTTTTTCGATCTATGTTACCTGAACACAACTTTTTTTTTTGGCCCTATGATACATTGTTGCTATTTATAGCTCGCAGGTGGCGCTGTTTTCACCTGGAGGTCTGCCGCTAGGGGGTGCACTTAGTGGGCTTGGTGACGTCATCGATGACTGGTGGCGACATGTAGCGGTGACGTTCTTTTCTGGCACTCCCTTCTCATTAGACCAAACTTGATTTGCACCCCCCCCCCCCCCCACCACCAACCCTGCCCCTTGAATCTTGGCTTACGATCAAGTTGTTTCATTGTGGGGGTCAAGAGCATTCTTTTTTTTTTGGTACTTTTTAGTTTGAAATTGTTTTGTTTTTAGTTTGAAATTGTGTTGAAACTTTTTATGTGCCTACTGTTGATACTAGTGACAGAATTGGTATATACATGTACATGTATAGGTTATGAATGGAAGAGAACCAGTGTTATATTGACATATAGAGCCCCACAGCCTTGTTCATTCATGCAGCTGCTGTGAACAACACCACATAGCCACCTGTCATTTAATATTGGCAAATAAAGTGGAAAACAATACTGAGATCTTGCATAAATTAATCGAAAACCAATATGTTCTGTTTACATAATAAAAACAAAAAATATGTGTATACATAAAATCATATGAACAAGAATGAACTAGAATTAATATGCAAATAGAAAACATCTACCTACCGATATACTTTTTTTTTGTCAAACATTGTTACCGGGACTGAACTTTTGTATATATATTTTTTGCCACTTACCGGTTGTAGCGTTACATATACACCTTTTTCAATAGCATGGCGCCCCGCTAATGGATAGACCTGAACCAAACGGTTGGGGTATGGTTTCCTATGGGACCAGGCTCAAACCGTTGGGCGCAAGGTGTCTATGGGAGGGCTCACTACGCGGGTTCGTGGGAAAGGTGTCTAGCACAGAGTCCGTCGCCAACACATTCTCTGTTGTTATAGGGGTGTGAGGTAACCTGACCCAAGTGCCCCTCTCTGGGTACTACTTACAGGGTGCCAACCACCACCCTGAGTCAGTGACCACTTTCCACCTACTACTATTACTCATACTCAACACTGTTACTTCCACTGCCCAAAACTACCCTTTTTATGCGGGTTATACTCAGTACTGTTACTTCTACTACCAAAAACTACTCTATTTATAATGGTTGTACTCAGTACTGTTACTTAACCTATTTTACTTATAGGTGAGTCAGCAGAGTCGAAACAACATGCAGTTCTTAGTAAACAGTCTAGACAGCAAGCCTGACCCCGTGCTTGTCAATTGCTGACATTATTTTTCTTTATGACTCTATAATACTTTTAGTCACGTGCCAGGAATTGTTTTTCAAGTGAACACTTATGTCAAAAAAAACTCTCAAACTTAAAAAAAAAAAGTGCATGCCAAACGCCTCATCCAGTCTCTGCGCCGGTCTGTTCCCCTAAACTACTTAGTGATGCCTTGGCGATATTTTTTTTAATTTAAATTTATCTTTTTTTAATGATGGGGAGGGGGTGGGTGGGTTCACAGTAACGAACGTATGGAAAACAATTATATCGGTCATCTCTGGCCGGGATATCTTCATATCGCATCCGCACCACACCTCAAGTCGTACATGTGTAAAGCCCCATATGCTTGGAGGAAGAAGTGGTTTAGGTTGTGAGGCTTCAGTGAGTGAGTGATACATAATACATGGCCTACCTACTTGTTCTTGAAGGAAATGATATCGCATCTATTAGAAATAGATAATGATTGTAGGCAGAACCTTTTGGGTACTAGAGTACACTGCTTACTGCTTCATTTATAAATAGTTTATGCTCATAGGCAGAACCTTTTGGGTACCAGAGTACACGTTACTACAATATAACAAAAAAGAGATAGTAAAGATTCAATGTGCATTCTCTTCTCAAAGATGAATATATGACTGATATATATTTTCAAGTACCCTTGGCACAGATCTTTGGAGGATAAAAGCCCTGCAGTTCCTACACTACAGGCCTGAGATGTCGATTGCAGGAAGGGGTTTCTCTTTTGTTGTGCGTTCTCCGTCGAGCCTAGTCCGTTCCTGACCTACTTAGCTATTGCATAATGGGTCCGTACACCCACAACAGTCCATGGCTTTTATTGGTCACTTCAAATCTGTTAAGAATTCTTTTATTGGCCCACTATAAATAGCATGGGCAAGCCCTTTGATGGTTCTTGGGCTGCTGGCTGGTTTATGGTCCTACCTGCCATAAACCAGCGGCTGCAAAGCATGCTGGGATACAGGGTGGAATTCCCACCTAAAATGGTTGCTGGTGTACAGACTCACTTTGGGAAACAGTGGGTCTGACTATGACAGACTACGTCGAGCCTTGCGTGTGGGTGTACGTGTATTAAGGGGGTGGTGCAGGGTCGTATACGGCTCTAAGTAGACCGCGCTGACCCAGTTGTAGACGGGTAGGTAGGGGGTGAAGGGGGGGGGCGGATGGCCTCCCTCTACCCCTCATCACTGCCTCTGCCTCCTGATTGGGAAGTAGGGGAGGGGGTTGTGGGGGCGGGAGTACTTCTGTGTGGAAACAGTGTGAAATAGACAATGGTTCCCCAGATTGGAATTTTCTCTCAGCTGGTTATTTCTTTATAGATTAAAAGCATGATTACGTCAGAGAAAAGTGGGACGTAATTCTGACATAACCATATGTCCGACGTGTTTTGGAAACGGAGCAATAGATGATTTATGTTGCTAGGAGGAACTCATAGTGAGCTGCCAGGTACATTCTTAAACAAAAGGTTTAACCTGTCGGACATCTTGGTCAAGGTTATAATTGGTCATGTTCAGATGTCCTACATATTTTCATAGCTGGTACAGGACTCCGCAAAAGGAGAACACATGTTTGTTCAAGGTGACAATTGGCAAAATATTTAGTTGGCTACAATGCTCTATGAATGGCAACATAAATTGATAGCCATCCAATTGAAAATTCTCCAGGTACCGAATTGGGCGGTCATTAACATTTACCCACCCGTCCAGTTTTATCGTTCAAAAGAAAAACTGCCGGCGCAACCAATGCTGTAGTCACCTTCTTCCTTAAAAAAAGTGCCCTCCCCTTTCACTCTTTCCGGCAAAGTCCCCCCAGCCACCTTGCCGTGCACGCAGCCGGTCGCCGCCGCCCGAGCGTGCTTTGTATACGTGTCTGCACGATACTGTGGAGGTGGGGCGGCCGTGGGGGGTAGTGGGGGGCTGGGGGGGGGGGGCATGCACCGCGCCGCCCTCCCCCCCTCCCCCCCCTCCCACCTCCCTCCCACCCCCCCCCCCCCCCCCGCCCGCCCACCTTTCCCAGGCCCCTGGATCCGGCCGGTGACTAGACTGTAGTTGCAGCCAAATCTGCTGGTGGCTCAGACTAATACGCATGGGGGGAATTGGTCGTGGAAGGACTATTTTTAGCCGGTGGCAGGCTGACTGCAGGAGGGGCGGCGACGATTACTACTGCTCCAACTGTCGGCAAGGGCAGCAGGCAGTGAGTGGAGTGGAGGCTCAGGGACTTCTCTCCTGGGTGGGGTTTGTCCTTGTTATTATTAACAACCAGGAATTAACGTAAGGAGACCTACCTACTGGACTGGAGGAACAAGGAACTTACTGGAGGACGCAGGAGGCTGTTACTACTACTAGTGGTTTGAGTGTGGGGTGTTTTGGTAAGGAGGCGCAGGACGCTTCAAACCCCTACACCTATCTATATCCACCCCCCTTCCCACCACCACCACCCCTCTACAATCGCGTGTATGCATGCACGCCCCCATTGCAGCAGCAGCAGCAGTGCAAGCAGCAGGAGCCCATAACCAGCAGAAGCCCATAACCAGCAGTAGCCCATAACCAGGGCCATATTATTATTCTCATGGGCAGCTGTCACTCAGACTGGGAAACTAACAGATGCCGCTGACACTATTATTATATCCCCAGCCAGCCAAGCAAGCACCAGCCAGTGGAGAAAGGAGAACGGACTACTAGTACAATAACCAGAGCTTGGTGAATTGTTGCACCATCCACATCCACAGATCTGGTGCTGTGCATTCACCAACTAGCCGTGTATTCACCAACTAGCTGTGCATTCACCAACTAGTCGTGCATTCACCAACTAGGTGTGGATTTATCAATTTGTGCATTCACCAACTAACCCTACATTCATCAACTACTCTCTCAATACTACTTCTATCATTACAACCACTACAGATCTGGCGCCGTGCATTCTCCAACTAGCTGTGCATTCACCAACAATGCCCTGTGGATTCACCAACAAAGCGTGCATTCACCAACTAACCCTGCATTCACCAACTAACCCTACATTCACCAACTCACCCTGCATTCACCAACTACCCTCTCAATACTACTTCTACTATTACAACCACTACAGATCTGGTGCTGTGGATTCACCAACTATCTGTGCATTCACCAACTAACCTTGCATTCAACACCAACTCACAATACTACTTCTACTATAACCACCACCACTACTTCTAAATCCTGGAGGGAAAAAAACCTACACTGTGCTCCCGTATATCAGCGCCTTGTGCCACCACCGCCCCCACATTACTGGAGTCAAACTCCAGTAGATTGCTACGTGAGCAGTGGTCGTTATCGAGCAGGGTCGTGGGCGGAACTCTAATAAACCCTGGAGGAGGAGGAAGAGAGATGGAAATGCTGATATAAATAGGACGGACGGATGGTTGGTGGCTTGGAGAGGGAGAGCAGGCATTAGGAGTGAATAATGAGAGAGCAGGAATTAGGAGGGAAGAGTGAGAACTGGAATTAGGAGGGAATAATGAGAGAGTGGATATTAGGAGTGAAGAGTGAACGAGCTGGAATTAGGATTGAAGAGTGCCAGAAGGAGTGGCATTTATGGAAAAAGTATAAGAACATTTAGGAATGAGAAGACAGCAAAAAGGAATGGGAGGACGGCCAGAAATAGTGACCGTGGTAAGGTAAAGATTTACAATTAAGAGGTAGTGAGAGGAAGAGGACATTCAAGAGGAGGGAAAGGACCTTGGATAAAAATTAAAGGCCAAATAGTACAAACTAGGTGTAGCAGTGAGTTCGTAAGTGCAGGAGTGAGAGAAGCTTCAGTAGGACTAGGAATGACACAAGATAACTGTCAGGAGGAGTGAAAGGACAGCCAAAAGGACTGACAGGACAGCCAAAAGGAATAAAAGGCCAGCCAAAAGGAGTGACAGTTCAGCCAAAAGGAGTGAGCCCATTAAGGCAATAGGAGTTAGAGTGCAACCGGTATCGAGTAAGAACCCGGCCAGTGCTAGGGTTTCAGCCTCGGCCGCCCTGCCCGGCCGGCCTCGCTGACTGGGGTCAACGCCAGGTCGCCCGGCCGATCAATCGGTCTGCTGGGAGTGGCTCATCAAGGCTTCTCCTCTTCCTCCTGCTCTGCCTCTGTCTCCAGTCCCTGCTACTACCTCCCTACCTACCCCTCAGCCTAAGCGCTCCTCCCCTCCTCCTCCTGTGCTGCCTGACGCAACGTTGCCGTGGTAACGACGCAGGGCAGTGAGGGGGAGCGGAGGTAGGAGGTTTCAGGTGTGCGCCTTCACCCCTCTGTGGACTACAGCCACAAGGTGCTTGGGTACAAAACCTGAGAGCTTGGGTTCCTCCATGATGAGACTGACAGCAGCTGAGCAGCTCATGAGTGGAAAGTGAGTCGAGCGAGTCGAGCGATTCGTGAATGAACGCAACCTCAAGCATTCAACCCGCCGAGCAACCGACCGACAGCGGGTTCCCCGCGTATACGCCCACGCATCCGGAAAGCGGTTTTAAAGCGGGTGAAATATTGCCGCATCGCCCGGAGGGAATTATGATATGCTGACTTCATCCCCGCAGAGGAGCAGGGGACATAACTCAACAGGAGCAATGGCCTGTGGTACGGCGAGCTGCTCACTACCTGTGCTGAGCTCAGCATGAGCTGCTCCAGCCGGCCAGTAAGCCTTACCTGGGTGTCTGAAGCCGGCATTCCGTTGGACCCAAGTCTGAGATCAGCATCAGTACAAAACTGGGGATTTTAAAGGTGTGGATTTTCCCAGTGATCGTGTGACAACTGTACTCTGTTGTCTTGACTCCAGGGTCATACTGGTTTCAGCCTATGTAACAGGATCACCCAATTAGGCCTATAACAATTCATGGCAAGGAAAGGTTAACGTGGAGAGAGCGGTATCATATAAACCTATCCTAACTACCTACCTAACTACCTATACCTACCTACCTACTTTATAACCTAACTCAGTCTGGAAAGAACCTTGTGTGGTTGACCGGACGTTAAACTACCCCAACAAACAAACAACCTAACTACCTAAATTACAACACATACCTACCTAACTACCTACCTCTTCACCTAACGACCTATAGCTACCTAACTACCCATACCTAACTACCTACCTGCTGCACAAGCACACAGCGTCGCCATGGTAACGAAGGAGTATGAGCGGCAGGCCTGTAAGGATGTGACATTAACCTGACAGTCACCCACCACCATGGGGGCAGCAGTCCACGCCCCAACACAGCGAGCAACTCAGGGAACTGCTCAATGTATAGGACATGAGCAGCTCATCCAAAACACCCCTGAGCACTACCTTGATCTCATGGATATACCGGATTTCTTAGACTCCGGCCAGCTGAGGCCGTAGATGCAGGAGGAAAAATTGTGTGATTATAAACAAAATAATAAACATGGGGGCTGATCATAGGGTCCCTTTTTTATCCAAGTTGCCCTGAAAAAAAGGGTGGAAACTTAGCCACCATGGCCTAGACGCCCCGCGACCGTTCGGATGTCGGGGCTCGAATTGACCATGTCGAACTGGAAGGTGAACTGGGTGGCCAGCCAGACGCTGAGTGGCATGAGGTCAGTGTGTGGTCAGCCTTTTCAGTGTGTGGCCACAGTTATAGTGTGTGGCCATTTTTCAAAAAAAGGAATGGAGTACGTCGACCTACCACATGGAAAAATGTGATTTTTTTTTTCGTGATTTTTTTTTCGTGATTTTTTTTTATTTGATATTTTTAATGTGATTTTCCCATGTGATTTTTTTTACGTGATTTTATTTTCATGTGATCGTTTGCATGTGATTCTATTTGGTTTCATCTTTTCATTTGTTTTTGACATGGTACATTGTGCAGAGTATAGCCATTCCCTTTTTTTCCTATTGCAATGAAAATCGTTTTTACTTGTTGCCAGTTAGTAGGACAAGCCAAACTGCAGCGAACGCTCCAATCGAACAACCTACAGTTTGTTTGGTCAGCTTTCTATGGGGGTGGCCTCAACTAGTATGCAACTATTTTGCAGACCAAATGTTGCTGGTAGATTAGTTTGTCTAGAAGATACCCAGATCGTGTATTCTATTAGGCAGTTTTGACCAATAATAATTCTGTAGTTTCTAATTTTTATGAGGAATCTTACAGAAGCCCATGTATGCTACATATCATTTGAAAGGATTTTCTTTTCTTTTCCAATTATATATTACATGTCTTTTATAACCGGCGTTTATCAATTGCGATTTTCAGAATCACAAGTAAAATCAAATAGTGGTATACAGATTTAAAGCACTGTACCCAACTCCAGCAGACCTTCCTCCCAATTTGAACTTTAATTTGGTATACTTCTATTGATTCAGCTTGGCATGGTACCTTGCAAAATGCTGACGCAAGCAATTCAATACAGCATGTGGTCCAATTTAACAGGTTGGCACCTCAGCCATACATCATCATCATATGGCCAATTACCAGACCTTTGCTCTCACTAGAAGCCATATTCCACCTTTCAGTGTTTCACTTCTATTTGCATTGTTTTACGTCAAATTTGCTGTGTTTTGAACATCACAAGATGGAATATAGGAATTTGCTTGCATGGTACTTGTGTTGGGTCAACGCAAGTGCCAACGCAAATGAGGCAACACTTAAAAATATCTCTGTTTCCGGTGTACCGGGTGGGCAAAATATAGGCGAGTCGGGCGGCCGCGATCTCTTTTTTTTTAATAATTTTTTTTTGGTAGGGGTAAAGAGCAGAATTTTCGGGAATTTTTTTTTTTTTTTTGAAAAATGACAAAAAAATCGCCCCGACCAGCTATAAAATACTCACCCGGCCGGTCCACCGGAAACAGAATTATTTTTAAGTGTTGCCTGATTTTATATAGGTTTTCTATGGAATGCTTGTGGTGGGGGATACCAACAATGGCAACATGTTGGTATCTGAAATGCAAATTACCGGTACTTGCAGTGGCAGAAAAGATTTGCAGTGTTTTGAACACCACAAGATGGAATATAGGAATTTGATTGCGTTGGGTTAGCGGACGTGACAATGCAAATGATTCTATATAGGTTTTTTATGGAATGCTTGTGGTGGGGGATACCAACATGTTGGTATCTGAAATGCAAATTACTTGCGGCCGCTAAAAAGACCTTTTCTAATGGTCCCCTGCCGCAAGGTGGAATATGGGCTTAGGCCAGACTAACAGGGTGCAATAGTGCCAACTGAAAGGCTTTTTGTTGATAAAAAAATATTTCTCGAACATTTTAGTACTTTCCCTACCAAATAAATTAAGGAAATCCCTAATTACCACCCGACTGGCCCTTTTAAAAGCGAGTGGGTCCATTGGTAACAACGTGAACGTTTAATTAGCAAATCAGTCTGGCAAAAACATGCATTTTGTTGTTGACACAATGATAATGTGTTTTACATATGCTTTCCGTTGTACATAGTGAACATTGGAGCCAGAAAATGATAATGACACCTTTTATGTGATTCTTTAATCAAGCTTTGTGTTCGGCCAGAGAGACCTGTCAGGTCCAGGGTAGAGCCAACAGGTGTTACATGTGGCTTAGATGTGAGTGCACTCAACTCTCTGATACAGGTGTACCAAGTATACCAACCCACTTGCACAAATGTAAACAGTGCATCCAACTCAAAGAACCATGGGCAGACTACCAACAGCACAAGGACAATAGGGAAAATGGCAAAAACAAAAATCCCTGGCAGGGAAAACCAGGGAATTTGCAAATTTTGCCAAAACACAGGGAAAACGGAATTTCATTTGGCCAGGTTCTGAAATTCCTGATTCTCAAGATATTAGGGATTCGAGTTTTTGTTGTTGGGTTGTCTAAATTGTTTCTGCATGCAGAGGCTTTTAATTTTGAACAACTTGCTGGATATGAGACAGGGAAACATTGTCGCGGGACCGGGAAATCTCAGGGAAAACACAGGGAATTTGAAAATAGAATTTGGGTTGGTACCCTGCCTGGGGGGTTGGCCGGACGCTGAAATACCTCAACAAACAAACATGTGCACCCAGGTGCATCTTACTCTGTGGTAAAGTGGTATCAGGTGCACCCATCTCACAGGTATGGGTAGACCCAGGTGCACCTAATTCTGTTTTAGGTACATCAACATGTGTACCCAGGTACACCCAACCTTTTGATAAAGGTTACCCAGGTGCAACCATTAGAAAGCTGGACCCTGACACACCCAACTCTGGTCCCCCGTAGGGATACCGAGGTGGAGTTCTGCTCCTGGGAAGAATATAGGCCTTCAATAGCCCCAGCTGATCATAGAAGGCGACAATAGGGGGTACCTATAGGTCTGCAGGGCAAGAAAGGACTGAAAAACTTGAAATATCTGGTCCTTCTACCTGTCTTAAAAACGTAGCACTTTTAATAATGTTATGATAAAAATAAAAGTGGTATATTTAGATTCGGTACATTTTTTCCTATCATTCAATACCAAAATTGTTTGTCAGACATAAGTATTTCAATAAAGAAATGGGAGTAGACTCTGACAAAGGTGGCACAAGTTTTCAAAATATCAGCATCCTCCCATGTGATATTGCTAATGAATATAACAATTATTGGGAACAAAGGGAAAAAATATAAAATATGTTCAGATCATAAATGGCCACAAATGACATGCAAAATATGTCTTGAAAAATCAAATAGTCATCAATTATGTACTCCCCCACAAGTAAACTTATGTAATTGATATAAAAAAATTACTACAAATCTTTGGAAAGTAGAACTCAAAATAGAACTGAAAAACGAAGCCAGCCCTTTCTTGCCCTGCAGACCTATAGCACTGACCAAGTGGTTCTTTCATTACAATTCCCAGCTGGTGCTGGGTTCACTAAGGGATGAGGTACAGCAAAAACAATTTCCAGGTTTTGATCCCCTGCTGTTGCCTGCCCTGTCACCTTTATCTCAATATGACCACCAAAGACAGAATTTGTCCCAACCTGTTTTCGCAGTGAAAATAACCCTGGCTGTCGGTATGGCGTAAAACGTCCATCATTCACTCACTCACCCAACTCTGGTACATGTACACCCAGGTGCACCCACCTGCATGGTTAATATGTACCAAGGTGCACCAATCTCTCTGGTACATGTGTCGTAAAGGCGCACTTAGGTCCACTTATCTCTGGTACAGGTGTCAGGGTATTTTCCCACTGGTCAACTGGGCAAGTGATCTTGTTTTCGCACTAGTCCACATACAAGTTCCACTAATCCATTTCAAATATATATCTGCAATTATACAGATTTCCACTGGCCCACTGGACTAGTTCTTAACATATTGCACTAGCCCGGCAGGATCTTTACTAGTATCCGGTACTAGTAAGTCTATGTAAAGGAAAATCCCTGGGTGTACACCGTTACACCCGTCTCTCTGCAGTTGTAGTCAGTTCAGTATATGACTTTTAATTAGATAAGGTCAAGTAGCCTGCCCTGGTCAGCCTGTCAACGACGTAAACCAATAAATAATGTCAATTTATCAAAGAAATCAGTTAGATATTACTATAATGTAATTAATAGAAAATATTTCCCAGCGGGTCAGACTCAATTGAGCTTTTGATTGGAGAAGCTTTGTTCTCACAAACACCCCCTCCCAATTGATTGTAACTCAGCTTTTAGTTATATCAATATCACCTAGAGTGGTACAGTTACAATATCTCGAAAGAGTTAATAGCCTAGAGCTAAATTTCCAGACTTCGTCTGTGGCGCTGTTCTTGTTTTGTTTTAGAGATTGCCATAAATCTGGTTAGTAAGGGATTTCTTTGAGCTATTTGGAGATGAAGCATCATGCCCACTAGGCGATTTTAATCAAGTTGGCCGACCGATAAGTGCTAAAATCAGCTGATTCTACCACCAAAATTGGCTGATTTTAGTGACAATTCAGATCAAACATATACACTCCAATATGCTATACCGTTGGCTAACTCTGTAAAAGTCGCCTAGTGTGTATGGGACTTAACAGATTTGTGTGTGTTTGAAAAAAAACCCTCAAAACATACTCAGGCTGTCCACGATCATAATCTTTTCAGTCGTGAGGGTTGCGAGTAATCAAATGTTCTCCCATGCAGGCGTCGTTATTAGGTATAAAATTTAGATACGACATATCACGAGATAATTATAGGCACCTGTATAGATAGTTTAGGCACCTGTATAGAGCAACCAAATTCAACACAGCTTTTTAATCATACTAATTTGCTCATAATTATGTTACCTTAGCATAAATTAGAAATAGTTGTAATGGACGTTTTACCGAAGTTCTGCGTACGAGTGTGTTTTAGGAATGAAATACGAACACTTAAACGCAATAGATAGTTTACGGGTATGTATTTAACATGCCATAAAACAATCTTAAAGGGAATATGTTATCAGGGTTATTGAAGCATAGATAACATAAAGGGAGATCTCACGATAGTCATTAAAACTACCGTTACTCTTGTTTGTGACGTTTTGGAATAAGCTTGTACATGAATGATAAATCATACAGGCTTTATACGAAGGAAAATGTATATGAGATGAGGAAAACTAATTCTCCCTACCACGGATAGCATATTTCCTGTGATTTACCTGCAGACCAATATCAACTTTTTTATCATGTTGTATCCACGTACAGTTATCATTTTTTAAGTTGGTTTAAAAATCCATTCTGATTCATTATGTAAGTATGTTGAGAAAATGTCAAATTTTCTATAGATTTCCCTGTTTTTGTCGACAAAATTAGTCTCAATTAACCTGCAGGTGCTTAAAATACTGAAAATCAGCTATCCGTGGTAGCGTGAATTAAAGCCAGTTTTATAAAACCAAACCCGGCCATTTCCTTATTTGCACCCAAGAAGCTCATTCCCAGATCCAAACCCAAGCTGATCAAGTCGTTTTTTTGCTCCCATATGGCCTCAGTGAGCGAGCAACTGAGTGAGTGACTCACCGTTGTGTGAGTGAGTGAGCAGTTCCCGAGCAGCTCGTCACAGCCCGCAAACACGGCCTGAGCACATACCGTAAACCTAGTAATTTTCGCGCTGTACATATTTTCGCGCATTTCGCGCGAGATGCCACTTTTCTGTACCGATTTCCGTATTTTTTGAGTAAAATACCGATTTCCGTATTTTTTAAGTAAAAAAAAAGTCTTAAAAACTGCCAAAATTGCAGAGAGAAAAGAGTTTTGTATTCAGATTTAGGTTACAAAAATTACAGATATGTTAGTACATTTTATGTGCATGAGATTTGTTTCAGTATTAGAAGTTAAATACAGAATAGACTACCTTACTTGTTTCTGTATTAGAATACGGAAATTGGTTCCGTAGTTTATTTGATTGAAGAATGGAATCTCTGCACTATAAATGTGCGAAAATATGATGTAAGTGAAATTTAACAGTATTATAGAACAAGTAGAAATAACTGTCAAATGCGCGAAATTATGATATTGTAATCATTGCTTAGTGCGCGAAAAATTAGCAGCGCGAAAATTTATAGGTTTACAGTGAGCAGCTCATTGTACTCTGTCTGTACCCGGCGTGGGGCCTACCTCCAGTCACTGGGTCAGCTGGGTACCAGCCGGCTGAAGGGAAGGGGGGGGGGGGGGGTATTACACTACACGACATGAGCTGCGATATGATGATGTTACGGAGAAATCACACATGGAATTCATGTTACACATGTGTAGAATACTCCGAAATTCAAACAATTATATCACTCGTGTGTGCGAATTCTCCCTACCACGGATATCATGTTTCATGGTTTTGACTATCCCTAATCAGGGTGCATGCTGGGAAATATGTCGATAAACTACAAGGCTTCACTATAGACATTTTCATTGATTGCGGCATTATTTGTGGTTTAAAATTATGGAGATCAATAGGAGCTATATTTTCATTTTCCATTTGTACATCTTTATCATTGTTTTAGTTGTTTTGAAAATTCATTCATTACACATTGATATATAACAGATATCCATATTTTTGTCACCCAACCTTTTTTCCTGTGTTTTTTTTTTTCGACAAAATTATCCAAAATTAACATGCGGGTGCCTAAAATACAGAAAGCCAGCTACCTGTGGTAGGGAGAATTGTCTGTACTATCATCATGTGACACTGACATCGAAGCTCAAATCGTGTAGTGTTATAGGGCCTTGAGTGAGCACCTCGCCCCATGAGCAGCTCGTCTCATGAGAAGCTCGCGGGGGTTAATCGTACGTGGCCCGGAAACCTGGAGATGTCCTTGGGTTCGCGGATAAGGAGATTCTCGTTCCAGACCAGGGGCGCCTGGAAATGGGCGTTGATTTGCCAATGCCAGAGACGTTTCCAGAAAAGATAAATGATGATTGTTTTGAGCTGTGAATCGGATTTTAGAGATGAAATCTTCAGGCTCGTAAAATATATTACTTGGAATTACTACTATGTGGGTGTGATACAGACAAAAGGAATTTATTTTCAAATATTAGCTGGCAATTGATAGATTATAACTTATGCAAGGAGTCCAAAAAAATATGTTTATTTCCCTATAATTGCACCACGGTAAGTTATGGAATTATCTATGAGATTATCTATGATCATGCTTGAGGATTTGGCTGTCCATATATCAGTTCCTCGTACTGGTTCCGTCATTACTGCTAGTATAAATCCCGTTGGTGTGAACTACCCTGCCAATGTGAATGACGTTCATTGTGAACCTTGTGAACACAGTCAGCTTGAAACCTTTAATCGTGGATCTTGTCAGTGTCAAACCTGTCAGTGGTATTATCACCCGCACGGCTGACGAGCGGTGCGTATTGTGGGGAGGTCGTATTGCCACACCATACGCACCGCTCTGCATTACCACTTGTTTTAACATATTTTGAGTAATGCTTGGGTGATAAAATAAAGAAGCCCCCCGCGGTGCTTCTTATTATAACCCTGTCAGTTTGAACCCTTTCACTATGAACCATTCCAGTGTGAACCCTGTCAGAGTGCTCTCAGTGTGAACCCCTTAAGGATGATCCCTGTCAGTGTGAACTGTGTGAACATTCATTGCTAGGATGACCCCCATCAGTGTGAACCCTGTCAGCATAAACCCTGCCGGCATGAACCATGTCAATATGTCAGGGTACCAACCACACAGGGAAAACAGGGAAAATGGCCCAGAAATTTTCCTGACCGAGAAAATACAGGAAATTTGCAAATATTGCCAAAACACAGGGAATTTTATTTGGTTAGGTTATGAAATTCCTGATTCTCAAGGTATATGGGATTTGACTTTTTGTTGTTGGGTTGTCCAAATGTTTTTCTGCATGCAGAGGCTTTTAGATTTGAACAACTTGCTGGATATGACACAGGGAAAAATGGCCATGGGACAGAGAAATCTCAGCAAAAACGCAGGGAATTTGAAAATGGAATTTTGGTTGGTACCCTGATATGAGCCCTGTCAGTGTTAACCCTATGAGTCTTGACAGTGTGAACCCCATCAGAAGTAACCCTGTCATCAGTAGCCCTAGCCATGTGTCATCCTTCAGAGCTAACTACCAAGCTATTCCCCCGTGGGGGTTCCGGGGAAGAATATAGGCCCCCAGTAGCCCCTGCTGATCGTATAAGGCAACAATAGGCAGGACCCAGCACTGACCAAGTGGTTCTTTGGGTTCAATTCCTGGTCGATGCTTGGTTCACTAAGGGATGAGGTACAGCAAAAATGATTTCCCGGTTTTGATCCCCTGCTGTTTGCCTGCCCTGTCATCTTCGTCTCATAGATACAATCACCAAAGACGCAATTTGTCCCAACTTGTTGTAGCTGTGAAAATTACCCTGGCTGTCGGTACGGTGTAAAACACCCAACAGAACACTCAATCACTCACTCAGTAGCTCCAGCCGTGTGTCATGCTTCCGATGTAACTACCAGGCTATTTGTCGATAGGGTCTGTTGGCAGGGTCTGCAGAGATGCCATTTCACCTACTTTTGTAGGATTTCCTACTTTTTCAAAAAAGGGAAAAGTGTCAAAATCCTTACATTTCTCTTTTAAACACTCATTGCCCTATTGTTTTAGTCAACTGTAAGCTTGAAATTTGATCTGGCATGGATTAGAATGGTATTTCTTAATTTCCTACTTTTTGTAGGAACCCTGCTGTACACAGTATGCTATGATCTTCCTACTAGAAAAGTAGGTATCAATACAGCCTTTCTGCCACTAAGGATAAAGAAATCTAAGTCTCTAGCATACCCTTACGGCAAAGTAGAGAACTACTCTCATTCAGACAGCAGCAGAGTCATAGTTAGAGTTCCTACACAAAAGTAGGAAAGTTGAGATTTTATGTGTTTAGACGATATTTTGCTTCCAACTGAACTTACAACCACCAAAGGCATATATAATGTTGTTATAGAGTATTATCTACTGCAAATTGTAACATTTACATATTTCCTACATTTTATGGTCGGTGAGTGGCATCTCTGGGTCTGTGAGCACGGTCTAATGTCATCGGGGTACAGGTCACTCAGGGGACAGGAGGGCAGTAGGAGGAGACAACATAATGTGTCCATTAACCTTATGTCACTCCTGGGTATGCCCACAAACAAATTAGAGGGCATAACTTGTTAGTCACCTATCGAATGCACCCTACTGAGGACCTCCTGGGTACCTCCTGGAGTAAAGGATATGCTAATAGTTAAGGGCCATACCCACTAGGCGATTATGCTTGAGTATGCCGACAAATCGTCGCTAAAGTCGACCAATCCTAAGGGAAGAATCGGCCAATTTGAGCAGCGATTTAGATAAAATATGCCCATTCCAATATATCATACTAACAGGCAATTATAAGAATCGGCCGAGGTCGCTTAGATTATTATCTGTTCGCAATTAAAAGCATGTAGGGGCCTAGGTGATGATCTGTTTAGAGTACACAAGGTGAAAACGTCTGGAATGAAAACGGGCCTACACTTTACTTGTGCAGTCAGGGGTGTGTTCAACACAGTTGTGTAGGGAATTATCAAATACCCAAATCATTTTCCTAGTTTTCAGTCCCTGGATATTTGCACTCATCATAATGACAACTGTAAACGACTCTTGTGAAGTCAAGGGTGAGCCTGAACAGGCAATCATTTCAACATGAAGAACAATCACTATAGTCAGTTTCCCGTTGCCGGTCGCCGGTAAAATCGTTTAGTGGGTATGGGGCTTTAGGTAGTGTCATTGGCTGACCAGTGACCCCGTGATATAATAGTAGGAATAAATATAACAGGTTCCCCACTGCACATTGGAAACTGGGAAAATGGCAAGAGCAATAAATTGTCAGTAAAAAACGTAGGGAATTTGGAAAATGTGACCAAAACACAGGGAAAAGACAGGGAACTCGGTTTATCCAGTTTTAGGAGATTGTACGTATCTAGTGTAAATATCTTAATGATATTTTGAAACATGAACATTTTGAGATAAGAAAAAATCATCAAAATCATGACGGAAAATTTTCCATGGGACAGGGAAAAGACAGGGAATTTGAAGGTGAAATTTGAATGGCGACACAGCATAGAAAGATAATTTCCCAGTTTAGAATGTTGGTATACATGTATAAACCTCTATACAGATTACATTGTTACTTTTAGAATGATGTGAAATGTGTTCCTAAAATATATATAAGATGAACCCTTGAGTGTTGCTCTGTATACACCGAGGAAGACATAAACTGTGGGGCCTTCCATTAAGTACGTGTGCAGGAAGGGGGCACGGGGGGTCTAACATTTTGGAAAATTTGCATACATCCCTGTACACATCCATTGCCCAAGGGGGGTGGGGGAGTCTAAAATTTTGGAAAATTTGTGTACGTACTTAATGGAAGTCCCCAGTGCATTTTAAATCTTAATCAACATTTTGATAAAGCCGTGCGAATGGGCTTAGTTAGAAATGGGTCGGGCAAAAGTGGCGATAAAGAAGTGAGATTAATACACGATACGAAAAGCATTAGAGGCCATATTGAAATGCAAGTCATAGGTAATGCCTTGGGGTTTCCCCTGTCCCTCTCTGCTGGTTATGTTGAGTGGTTATAAATCTGAAATGCTAAGTGTGGATTCTGATAAATCGCAAAACTTCCCATTTTATTTTAGAATATACAGAAATTGTATATGCTCTAACAAAACGTAATACGCAGTCAGGAATTAGTCAATTAATCTATCCGGGAAAAATTCTCAAAACATAATCGCACGATGATACTAAATAGTAAGTCATAGGGACAAAAATTAGGCTAGGATTCTAAGAAACGAGGACGTAGCAACCTTCAGTTGCAACCTTGAGTTATAATAGCGGATCTCTAGGCCGGCTTTTAAGAGGAAAATAAATGAATTTTGATAATGTCAGCAGTTGGTTGTGTCAGCTTCGGTAAAAGACATTAAGTCCAGATTTCTGGCTGTCTCAATTAAATAACCGGACCTTTAACAGGGGCTGTTTCACTCTTCTCTCGTCACCCGGCAAAGAATTTAAGTTGTTAGGTTGGAGGGAGTTGTGACCTGAAATGTCCTATAGAGAAGGTCGCGACAAAAGGTTAGTGAATGCTGTGATTAAATTTAAAGCAATTAAGAGGCCTGGATAGTTAGGCCAAAAAATAATTATTTTCATATAGGGGCCTTCCATTTAGTACGTACGCAAATTTTCAAAACTCTCAGACCCCCCCCCCCACCCCCCCCCCCACCCGGGACAAAAATACGCATAAGATATGTATAAGAACGTACGCAAATTGTCAAAAATCTCAGACCCCCCCTCCCCCCTTGATGCGTACGTACTTAATGGAAGGCCCCATAGCGTTGACAAAGAAATACGCTTGGTCAGTTGAGTTTTTTTAAGGGGGCTTTTTTTTTAGATGGGGCTAAAAAAAAAATTATTATTTTTTAACGAATTAACGCTAAATTTAGGATATTGAAATTATTGCATCTTTTGTTGTTAATTCAGATTTTACTTTAAAAAAAAAAGAAGAAAAAAGAATTGGGGTAAGGGCTCAAAATTGGCGTCAGTCGGGTTACCTGAACACAGCTTTTCCTTTGGCGTAACCGGCCTCCTGTGATGCGCGCATCTGGAGAATGTAGATTACTTCACTACGAGTGGAGAGTGTAGGTAACTTAACGAGGTCTGGAGAGTGTGAATTACCAAAACAGACCTGTGGGGATTTAATCAAGTCATTTACCTTAAAAATAGAAAGACTTACTGGGATCTGGCTCGGTCCTTTTAGTCTCTCAGTGTTCAAGGCGTATCATAAATTGTTCTAGCACTTACAACATTGTAAGGAATTGTGAATTATAAACCAAGGTCACATTTTCATCTGCTCGTCTGTCATCAACGTGAAAGATTTGGTTTCTCCCATGAATGAAAATTTGAAAAAAAAAAATTGAAAATGTGAGAAAAAATTCTAAGGAAAATTGAAGGGAAAAAGAAAATTGAAGAAAAATCGGGGGGAAATTAAAAGAAAATTGGAAAGAATATTATTTGCAGTCAGCCATCAGCCCTATCCCCAAGCCTATGGTGCCCCTCCCTCGACTAACCAGAGAGAGTGAAATTTTAGTTTTTTTCTCTAACTCTACCCCCCCCCCCCCAATCCCTTTCCCTCCACACCCCTGGGGGTAGGGACCCAGGGGCCGGGACAAAGCCTGGTTCCCCGGTCATTGGCTGACCGCTGAGGTGTGGGTGTGTCGGTTGGGGGGGGGGGGGGGTGTCTCAGGGGGTCCCCTGCCCCCCGCTGCCCTTTGTGTTGGGGGTCCCGGCGGACACCCAAAGGTCGCACTGAGTCAAAGGTCATTGGGGTCACGGGGCATGCGTACAACTATTGTAAAACCCCTGATATAGGCCGCACCTCATTTTAGGTCGCACCATTATATTAGAATTTCCGTTCGTTCTGTTTTTTAAATTTTTTTTTCTCTCCAGAAATACATAGTATAAAATGGGGTGGAATCCCCTAACTTACGCCAAATCCCCAAATTTGAGGCTTTATATGCTATTATTTGTTAGATTAACCCTTATTTAAGCTGCGTCGTATATAAGTGTTTTACGGTAGTAGTCATAGTAGTAGTACACGAAAAGTGGCCCTGGGACAGGTAGACTATAGTACAGTCACCGGCCATGGGGGTTTCATATAGATAAGGCTAGAGCTAACTTGGGTCGGGACGGACTATTTGGACAGAAAGAGTTGCCAAAACGTGAGGTGCCAGAGTTCTCACGGAAATTGGCAAAACTGGGGGAAAAAATCAAAGAGCTCATGGAAAATTCATGGAATTTGGAAAAGTGACAAAAAGTTGCTGAATTATTAAAGGATCACGGTCCGTTGTAGTTACTATACTTGACTTAACCGATTTCATCTATTGATCCGCAAAAATTCGACAGTTCTTGATCGGTAGGAAAAAGTAATGAAAATGGTTCTGAGTTTCATTTGGTCAGGGCCTTGGCAACATGAGTGCTCATTACATTAGACGCATAAGTGAACTATGTAACAAAAGAGATTTCTTGGGAAGGCTAATACTAAAGGAATAATATGAAATTCATTATTAGTTAAACAAACAATTGAAATGCCAAAAGTTTTAGCACTGCCAATACAGGGCTTAAGCCAGGGTGCACCAATGATTTCAAACACTGCAAATCTAATAGCAATATTCTGTATCTCACTTTTACTGATCATATATCAATCTAAATTTTTTGAAAAACAAATTTTAAAAAAGGAGTCTGTCCAATTCACAATGTTGCATTATAAGACTGACATTTTATTGGAGGTGGTGTTTAAAGTACAGCCAAAATACAATTTGCCTTACCCCACATACAACATAAAAAAGATAATCCCTGAAATTCTTACAATGCTGCTGTCCAACAATCAATTATGCCAACGCCATTGATCAAAGTCTATTGAATCAACAAAACTAAAACTCATGCCTAACCTTCCAAAGTCGATGACGTCATCAGGGTCAGACTGACCAGGTCGGGTCCAGCTGACCCCTCCGGCCACCGGGGTCACCGGGGTCACGCAGGGCGGGGTCAAGGGTCAAAGGTCATAGAGGGCAGTGAGTGGTCATTGTTGAACCTGCTCGTCGCATGCAGGGGGCATTGTGTGCGACCTATAAGGCATTGTGTGTGACCTACAGGGCATTGTGTGCGACTCACAGGGTATTGTGTGCGACTCGCAGGGCATTATGTGCGACTCAGGTCTAATATTATTGAAAAAAAGAATTAAAAAAATCTGTTGATTGATGTTGCCAATATCTGGAATTCTTCCCATTTCTCCCACGCCATGTTAATAATATTGCAAAATAATCGAAATAGGTACACGTAAATCCTTTATGCCGCTGGGGTTTTTTTGTTGCCCCAAATGGGTGAAAGTGGATTACTAATTAGGCAGAGATGCCATTTTTCCTACTTTTGTAGGATTTCCTACTTTTTGGTGATTTGGGATCATGCAAGCGATGTTTCCTAAATTACCTTAACATTCTGTTTTAAGAGTATTTTTGTGTAATTTTCAAGCTAATTGAATACAAATTCAAAGTTAGATTTTTATTCCTAAAGGTCATTTCCCTCCTAGTTGCTTCTAGAAAAAAAGTAGGAAAAGTGTTCCCTAATTTTCCTACTTTTTCATCAGTCGGGAGTGGCATCTCTGATTGGGAAATATACTTAGGAGGAAAATATATCGTATTGGTTTTGATATACCACGCCATTATAACAGATATACATCTTTGTACTTCTCGTGATACATTTCACTCCAGGGACCCTGTGCTATAGATAAACTTCCCTCGAATGTTTAGTACTATAATAGCTTATTGTGACTGGCTTTTAAGGATTTCCAAGAACCACCATAAAGGCATTAATCCAAATGTCGATGGTATCTACTTACAAATACTAATACTTCCACATTAAAAGACCAGTCTGAAAAGGTTGTTTATTGTAATAGCTTATTAGGAATTCCTTTTAAGGATTTCCAAGAACCACCATGAAGGCATAAATCCACATTAAAAGGCCAGCCTAAAAAAGGTTGTTTCCTGTCAACCGCCCGACATGGTCTTGAAGTGCAGACCCCGTTGTTTTTTTGTGTTTTTTTTCACATTTCTAAAAATAATTGTTTTATTTATTTTTTTATTTTTTTTTACAAATGTTTCTTTTGATAACTTTATTGTTACTTTTAAAAATATTTTTTGATATATCTTTTAAAATATATATAAAAATGATATATATATCTATATAAATGATATATCTTTTATCTTTAAAAAAAATTTTTTTGTCACAAATAATTTACTTCCTTACCGAAACCATGCTCCCCCCCCCGCAACACATTACCACCAACTCACCTCTCGCCTATTGCTCCCCTACAGATGGTTCCACCCCAACATCCTGGGGCTCAAGTCGGAGGAGCTGCTCATGGAGCGCGGCTTTGACGGCAGCTTCCTGGCCCGGCCCAGCGAGAGCAACCCGGGCGACTTCACGCTCTCCGTCAGGTAGGTCGTCCAAAAGCGGAACAATGAATTTTCATTTCCTTGGGAGATGTTCAAATTCCACTTTTGCGAACGACGGATTGTATGTCTGCTATGCCTAGCACCACCACACAAAGTGACAGTTTCACTTAGATATATTTCGAAAAGGGGGGGGGGGGGGTAAAAAAAAATCTACTTTTGCCTGTGACATTGACTTTATCTATTTTTTACATTCCTTTTTCCTTTTCGAAATATATTACCATGTCATGTATCTACTCTAATAACTGTGTATTGTCAGGAAGATCAGGGCTTGCCTTGATGATGATTTTTGACATTCAATATTTTGACTAATTTCGACCAAATCCTTTGAAGGGGGTTTTGACGTGTAGGTCTAAGAATATGGAGACATTCATGGATAATTGATTTCAGAAGGAACATTGCTAAACACAGAAAAGAGTTGGAAATGTCTTTACCAAATTAGTGAACTTGTGCCTACGTCGAGGCTTATTCTTTAAGCGTCCCATTTTTCTGAAGTATTTTTTCTTTTTTTTTTAGCATATTTGTGGTTTTAGCTTTTTTCAGTCATATAATTCCAAGTCTCTTGGTGACAATGTTACTAGAGCCAAACTGATGTTTATCGCAGTTTCAAGTTATAACATGATCGTCCAGCTGGAACACAAATTATATTATATGATATACATCCAGGGTACCAACCACACAGGGAAAACAGGGAAAACAGGGAAAATGGCAAAAAAAATTCCCTGACAGGGAAAACACAGGGAATTTGGAAATTTTGCCAAAACACAGGGAAAACACAGGGAATTTCATTTGGCCAGGTCCTGAAATTCCTGATTCTCAAGATAATAAGGATTAAACATTTTGTTGTTGGGTTGTCCAAATTTTTTCTGTACGCAGAGGCTTTTAAATTTGAAAAACTTGCTGGATATGACACAGGGAAAAATTGCCGCGGGACAGGGAAATCTCAGGGAAAACACAGGGAATTTAGAAATGGACTTTCGGTTGGTACCCTGTACATCATGTAGTGCGTACGGTTAAAACATTGCACACTTAAAGGCAGGTATTAGAAAAATTGTATAACGTTAGGACGGCTGTCCCACAAACTGTCAGTTACCACACAAATTGTCAGTTAACAGTCAGGATGTAACCCATTCTGACTAAAAAAGAAATTAAAAAAAATATTAATAGATTAACAAAAATATCTTATACACGTACTTAAATTTTCCAGACGTAATGGAGAGGTGACGCACATCAAGATCCAGAACACGGGCGACTACTATGACCTGTACGGCGGGGAGAAGTTCGCCACCCTGGCCGAGCTCGTCCAGTACTACATGGAGAACCAGGGCCAGCTCCGCGAGCGCAACGGGGAAGTCATCGAACTCAAGTACCCGCTCAACTCAGCCGACCCCACCACCGAGAGGTAGGTTTAGTGTTGAAAGACTAGGTGGGAAAAAGATTTTTTTTCTTTGTGATATGTGAAGAGGTGGGAGTTTTCAGATATGAATGGGATTTTAGATTTTTTCCTCGATTCTTCATCCAAAGTGATAACCTGAAAAAAATGGGACAAGTCACCTTTTGTTTTGGATTTTAATTGATATTTTGCATATATTCAGGAAATATACACAGTATCTTGCAACCTAAACATTTCTTTCTCAAATGTCTCAGAGATGTATTACATTCTGTAAGATTGCTTATTCGAAGCATCTCTTGTGACGAAAATATCAGTTTTATTCAAACAGAAATTAGAGAGTAACCTTACAGATTATTCGGCTTGAAACATTTCCGGAAATTCATATTTACGCCTTTAGTTTTTCATGAAAATTAGAAAAAATCATAATAGTAGGGAAAACTGCACTTCGACATTTAGATAAAAGATTGAATAAACTAGAGGGAAGCAATGAAAGACTCATGGCAAAAAAAATACAACAATTTTATAGGGTATAACCGTATTTTAAAAGAAACTTATTAAGAAAATTCTGGTGAGGGATGTAATAATGCGAAACATGTCAAATCTAAAAAAACATTGTTGATTTCGATGCATTCCACCAATTTATCTTTATCAACACTAAAGTTTCAGGAAAAAACAACTTTAAAAAATAACTTATTCCCATCTTTCCCCAGGTGGTTTCACGGCCACATCACGGGCAAGGAGGCGGAGAAGTACTTGACGGTGAAGGGTAAGAACGGCTCGTACCTGGTCCGGGAGAGTCAGAGTAAGCCCGGCGACTTCGTCCTCTCCGTGCGCACTGACGACAAGGTCACCCACGTCATGATCCGCAGCCAGGTACGGTTACACGCTCCAGGGCGTGCAGCCAAACTTCTTTTTTTTAATGGTTTTAATTGCCATAAACATCAAGGTTACTCCTGTTTTCATATTATCACATTGTACATTATATAAATGAAAATTATATTCATTGTCATATAAAGGCAAAAGAAAACTTCTCCTACTTTTGAAATAGAAAATAATTATTTCCTTCTGTTTGGTGATCTGGGATAATACAGAGGATTTCTCCTTCCTCACTGACATATCCAAATGTCCTTGTCACAGTAAACGTTTTGAACACTCACTTTTTAAAAATGTTCATCATATGTGTTGAGTTATTGTTTACAAATTTTAGCCTTTAAACATAGGATTTGTGGAAATAATAATGGTGATATAACCCAAACAACATTCTTGATAAATTTGAGATAATTTCGAATGATTTTCTTGCCACTGATCTTGATGTTTTGGAATGTAACTACTTTTTGAAAAAAAGAAGAAGAAAAGAAACAAAAAGAAAAGTTAATCCCTAATTCGCAAGGGCTCAATTGTGAATACAGTTTGCTGTTCAATTTTCTCACTCTCTGTGAACCACAAACATATGTATTATTTTTCACATTTTCACATTCTGATATCTAGGATGGCGGGCGGTACGATGTTGGGGGCGGGGAGCAGTTTGACAGTCTGTCCGACCTGGTGGAACACTACCGCAACAACCCCATGGTCGAGACCCTCGGCACGGTAGTCCACTTAAAAATGGTGAGTTCAGACTCTTTATGGTCCTTGTCATTAAACAAAAGCACAGTCAGAATAAAGTTTTCATCCTGATATTAACTTTTAAGGTCCTCTGAAAATATATATAATTCAGTAAAATATTATGGCAATTTTTTTTGTCATTTGCTTGAACTGTAAACAGATAATAAGTGTCCCTAATATATGCAATAATGTTCGTGCTTGGACTGGAAACCTGGACGTGCTTTTGAATATTGCTTAATTTATTCCTGGCCATAAAATCCTTGGGAAAAAAGTTTTTTCTACAAATTACAGAAAAAAATGTCCCCTGAAAATTGAGTACAATGATCAGAATGCGATCCCAGATTTATAGACCGATTTCATATGTGTCTTACTATTATGTTGATTATGATGGATTCAAATAAAATTATTTAAAATATTTTTTTCAGCCATTCAACGCGACCCGGATCAACGCTTCGGTCATCGACAGCCGTGTGAAGGAGCTGCTCAAAGACCAGGGCACGAACTCGGGCAAGGCTGGCTTCTGGGAGGAGTTTGAGGTAAGTGCGCTTTTACAGGGTGCTCGGGCAAGCCTTTAAAAGGTTTCAAATAGTCTAAAAATCTAAGGCCTTAAAGGGACGTTCTTGTCCCTTAGTTCAGTGAGATACATCGCCGGCGTAAGCCTAGTGACATGACGGCTGGTGACGTGTTTTGCACTTTTGGAACGTAATCCAGCGACATTATTGGTCACGTCACGAAATTGGCGCGGCCATCAGGGATACACAGGGAAATTTAAGTAAAACTTGAGTGTTTACCTTATTGTAAGGAGGACTTAGACAGAAGAACAAATGGAACTAATTGAAATGTTTACTATTTTGTCTGGGGTGTATCAGCATGTCTGTAATATAAAGTGTTTTAACGCTTTAAACTGCAACCCAAAATGGTGTTTTTGTTTTTCTCAGCAACTTCAACAACAAGAATGCAAACACTCCTACAGCCGAAAAGAGGGTCAAAAGCCGGAGAACAAAGCCAAGAACCGCTACAAAAATATCTTGCCATGTAAGTGCCAGTTTGTTATAGAGATACTAATGGCCATTCGTGGAGCCACCTGGTGTCAAATGTTTGAACTAGAGAAAACCAGGGATGCCATTTTGACCGCTTTTTCCGGATTTCCGGATTTTTGTCTATCATAATTTTTACGTAAGTCAAAACTTTTAAGAAAAAAATATTACATGTGTGTTTTGACAACAGATTTTGTTTTCTAGAAGGTCTTTTTAATGTCAGAAGGACCAAAATAATATGATTCTATTCTTTTATTTTTTCCTGCCTTAAATCTGAGAAGGCTTTTTCACGAAATTCCGGATTTTTCAGGATCATAAAGTGGCATCTCTGGTTCAAAACATTTCCGGCATACTGTTTTCAAATAACGACAACTTATATATCTATGAAGATATGAGAATATTGAATGTTTTCCTCCAATTCTCCCTACCACGGATAGCTGATTTTCAGTATTTGAAGGACCTGCAGGCTAATTATGACTGATTTTGTCGACAAAACCCCTGCAAAATCTTTAGAAAATAATCAAATAATTGGTATAAAAACGTCTTCAATGAATGAATTATCAAACAACTCAGGAAATATTGATGTATATGTATACTAATTTAAAAAATAATGATGTCTAGTTTTTCACAATGTTAATGTAAAAATAATGATGCAATTCATGACAATTTCTATACTAAAGCCTTAAGTTTTGTCGACATATTACCCAGCATGCATCCTGTTTTAGGCTAACCTGCAGGTATCACTTGAGAAATTATTTGTTGCAGTTGATCACACGCGGGTATTGTTAAAGGACGCCCCGGCCGGAGCGGTCAACACCGACTACATCAACGCCAACCACATAACGGTCAGTAATCAAAGAAAAATGGGTGTATATTTGGGAAAAGTACCTCTTGCCATATTTAGCCACCATAAACAGATACAGTATATAGAAATTTGCATATCGCATAAAGATAGTGGTATCTTACTTAGCACTTTCAAATATTGATAATGTGGGCATTTATGACGATGTTTTTATAATTTTCAAGATCAAGCTATCCATTCTTATAACCTATTCAGAGTGTAATTTACATATCTGTCACTTAAGGCTATAATCCACTATGTGTTCAGTTACACTTGCGTTCACGTTCAGATACTGAACGCAAACTTACTTGCGTTCAGATACCAACATGTTGGTATCTGAACGCAAGCATTCCATAGAAAATAACATAGAAAACGCAAGTAGAATGCAAGCAAACTCTATATTCCACCATGTGTTCTTGAAATTGCTTGCATTTCCCTTGTGTTCATGTCAATAAACGCAAGTAAAATGCCATGATCCAATATGAGGTAGGTCACATTTGCGGTCACTATTTGTTGGTTACGCAAGCAATTTGCCATTTTGATACCAACATGTTGGTATCTGGTGCTGCAAGCAATTCAAAATCAATGTAAAATGACAAGTGCCGCAAGCAAGTGCCGCAAGTACCTATATTACACCTTGCGGTACCCTTCCCAAAACGAATTTGTGGCCGTTTGCTTGCTTCTGGTGGCCGCAAGCAAATACAGTATAGTGGAATATAGCCTTAAAATGGAAAGGACTGCAAGCAAGTACCCCAAGTAGGTGCCGCAAGTACCTATATTCCACCTTGCAGCACCCTACCCAAACAAGCTAGTGGCAGCTTGCTTGCGTTTCATTAGGGTGCCGTAAGTAAGTACCGCAAACTGGAATATAGCCTTAATGCAAGTGAAATGACGCATAGTAGAATATAGCCTTTAGGCATGGCAACAGGAGTTGTTGGTAACAGGAGTTTTCTCACTATGAACCTTGCCTACAGAATACGGATGAGGACTTGTCGCCGGAGAACCGTAAGACGTACATCGCGACTCAGGGCTGTCTACCGGGCACGGTGGCCGACTTCTGGAGGATGGTATGGCAGGAGAACTGCTCCATCGTCGTCATGACCACCAAGGAGGTGGAGCGTGGGAAGGTATGGAGAATCAAATCTTTTGTTATAAAAATCTTCCAATAAATGGTTTTTGGCCATTCTTAAAAAATATTTACTTGAAACTGAAAAAAAACCACATTTTTTTGTATATTCCAAATTTTATGAAGTAATATTCTTCGCGTGGCCGTTTTCACAGAATGACACATCTTATAAGACATTGAAAAAGCCCATAATGAAAACCTGTTTATCAAATACATGGAAAAGATATTCCTATTTTATCAGCAATAAATTATATGGAAAATAAATACATACTCGCACTTGGTTAAGATAGAAAGAGAAATATTATCATCTAAGCACATAATCAGTGATTTAGTATATATTGAAAAGAGTTATTTAAGTCATACATAACGCTACCCAATATACTTTAGACTTTTAAGGCTTACAGCTATCTAATATTAGTACTAATCCATTCCTTCATGCATCTGTTTACTCAGAATAAGTGTGTGCGGTACTGGGCTGATGAGGACACCCCGCGGGAGATGGACTCGGTGTCCGGGAAGATTACGCTCAAGTACCTGTCATCCAACAGCACGGCCGACTACACACTGCGCGAGTTCCAGCTCGAGAAGGAAGGATTCGTAAGTACCACGTGGTTTACTGAGAATTAAGGGAAGACAGCTTTGAAAAAGTAGAGAAGATCATGTTCGGTTGGCTCATTGTCCAAACTCAGGGATGTAAGTTTACCAATTGATAGTAGTAGCCCTTTTCTAAACCCCTCCCTGAGTTGTGTGTGACAGCAGGAGTGGTGGTGGTGGTCAGTGCTCATAGCCATACAGCCTTCAGTTAATTGAGGGACGACCATCGCTCATGCATGAGCGAAACTTTGTAGCTATTTTGCACCTTGTTTCCTGCAGCACCCCAAAAATATTATTCAAATTTTGATGTTTAGAACAAGTTAACGACATTTAAGGATATATATATAATCAGATTTTCTTTATGCTGTTTCCAATTTTTTGACTGCCCCCAACTTAAATCCCTGCTAAATAGGTATGCTGTGGTTGGCTGTTTCTTTTATGAATGGCATGTTCTGAATTTGGATACAGTCTGTAATAATCTGGCGTACTGGTTCCCTGGTGGGACTTGGGCATTGACACTGCAAATTGCTGTCAATATTTACATAAGTGTCCGTGCATAGGCCGTCAAGCATAGGCTAAAGCCCCATTCCCACCAGGTGATTTTGACAAGAGTCGACCGATTCAATGGAGCTAAAATCAGCCGACTACTGGAAGAGTCGGCCGATTTAAAAGCCAACTCATATCAAACATGTACATCTCAATATTACATGCTAACAGGTGATCTGAAACATTGACGATTTTACCAGCGATTCTGCTAGTTTCCCATTGCCCATCGCCGGTAAAATTGCCTAGTGGGTATGGGGCTTAAGAGACGCAAGCCACAGCCGATAGTGGACCTAGGGACGGGTTTCCAATTAGTCAGATAATTCTCGTTTGTAGTTACAACACTAAGTTTTCAAGCTCGTGTTTTTTTTCCATTCCAGGACGAGATCCGTCAGGTGTACCAGTACCACTTTAAGGCGTGGCCAGACCACGGCGTGCCCCAGGACCCCGGCTGTGTGCTCAACTTTCTACATGACATTAATGCCAAGCTGGAGCAGATTGGCGACACGGGACCCATTATTGTACACTGCAGGTCAGCACCAATCAGTAATCTGGGTTCACTAAGGGATGAGGTACAGCAAAAATGATTTCCAGGTTTTGATCCCCTGCTGTTTGCCCGCCCTGTCACCTTCATCACATAGATACGATCACCGAAGACAGAATTCGTCTCAACCTGTTTTTGCCGTGAAAATTACCTTAGTTGTCATAACGGCCTAAAACATCCATTACTCACTCACTCACTCCAATCAGTAATAATATTATTACGGGGAAAATATACGGGGGGCAGGGTGTCACATTTTCAAAGAATCAAAATGACTTAATCTCAGAACGGCGAAAAGAATTTATGAAATCGAAATATTGATTGGAATGATGACCCCCAAAACTGTTTGTAAGTAATACATGGAAATTCCATTGTATTCATGAATGTTAAAGAAGGATAGTTTTCAAGGAATAACGATCATGCGAGCACATTAGCCTGGTTTAACCAACTGTTCACTTTACGTTAGAGATGTCAGATATAGCTAGATAATATATTGTTGACTTCCTACATTCATTAAAAAATTGTTTAAAGACGACTGTTCCTATATGATGTTTATGACCTTATTATTTATACCTTAGCCCTTTAAGTTCATATTTGAGGTCATGACTCTCTTGCTAAAGTTTATTTCCCTCCTAGTTGGTTTAAACTTAAAAGAACGGAAATTGTTTCCTAATTTTCCTGATTTTATCATCCGTCTGGAGTAGCACTTTTGATGAAAACATTTCTCTCTCAATCTTTGAAATGTGTCTTTAATCCCATGTAACGTGTTTCAGCGCGGGTATTGGGCGAACCGGTACTTTCATTGTGATAGACATGATCCTCAACCAGATCCGACAACAAGGTAAGATCACTGGTGACCTTTGATGGGTCATTCACAAAACACAACCCCGAGATCCATTACATATAATTCTAGACCAAAGCAGTTTTTGCCATTTTGAAATTAAAATGTGAAAGGACTCTTATGGCATGATTTCCCTGCCTTTTCTAAAAAAAGGTTAAGTAAGGTATTTTTTATACTTGTTTATCAAACAGTCAATGTGTTATAAGAAATCAGTTTAGGGCTACTGAGCTTTTACAAAATCTAGGAGAAACAATTGACATCTGTTTTTATAGCAGTCCATCCTGGAAGATTGGTTCAATTATGAAATGCATGGAAAAGTTCCATTTAAAAGAGAATTTGTTAGTATAAGTTCATTTCATTTGATATCTTTATTCCATATATTGGCTCTGCGCTGAATTTATTCATCTTGGTGTAAATTTTCCGCCACACTAAGAACAATTATACCATCAAGTATACATGCTCTTCATTATTTACTCGCCCGCTTTAATGTGCCTGTTTTTGCTCCTAGGACTGGACTGTGAGATCGACATACAGAAGACGATACAGATGGTCCGGTCGCAGCGCTCGGGTATGGTACAGACGGAGGCGCAGTACAAGTTTGTCTACCTGGCCGTGCAGCACTACATAGAGACCGTCTCCCAGCGCATGCAGGCTGAACAGGTACTGTCTACAACTTAGCAGTATACATTTTGCAACATAGAATTTAACTTTTCATATAATTTTATTGCCATATTAGTAAAGCTATATACTATAATAGGACGGTCAAATACCATACAGTGTAACCATGGATTAATCCATAAGAATTAAGATTGAGACCCTGGGGAACAATGGAAGTTAATCTTTGCATCCAGCGTTTTTCCTCTTTACACCACTGTACAATATTAACTGCCAAAGTAGTAATTTGATTTATCTAATCACTTGCAAGCACTGCAACATACATTATGTCGGCCAAACTAAAAATCAATTACTCACACGATTTCAAGGCCATTTTCATGATATTCAACATAATCATGACACCACCGTCGCTCGGCATTTTAATACTTGCCCGACTTAAGACCCGGGTCTAACTAAGGGTTTTGAAATTTCAGTTTTATCTTTTATTCGATCACCCCCTGGATCCGAGGTAGCTCAATTGCAACGGGATAAAGAGGAAAAACGCTGGATGCAAAGATTAACTTCCATTGTTCCCCAGGGTCTCAATCTTATGGATTAATCCATGGTTACACTGTATGGTATTTGACCGTCCTAATAAATTCAATCTGATTTGTCCATATCGTGTGAACCCGTGACATTACACACTAATTTTTTAGTGTATGGACATAGTCCTAACACCTTATTGACCAACGCCCATTGCCCCCCTTTGGTGAATTTTATCATTGATAAAACACTGAAATGGGGTACTTCACCAACTTTATTCTAAAATTGGAATGGGCCTGCCGAAAAAATCAAAGAACTTGAATAACATTTAGTTATCTGAACCTTCTAAATTATCAATGGAATTTTCTCTATATAATTAGGAAAAAATTCGCACCTGAAGAGCCACTTAAGGCGAAACCACTAAATACCAACAGTCATTTTACACCATGATGCTAACTCCATTGAATTGAGTAACTAGGGATACTTAACATTACATCATCCTGATGAGCACATGTTTTCCTGAATCACATCACATAATCATGATGTCACAACCCTGGTTGCTATACAAATCTGGGTTGTTACGCAGGTTACCGTTGGCAACTTCTAAGTGACAACTGTCACTTGGTGTGGTAGTGCTGGGCAGGTTAGACCAACAATCCGTCACTCCTATATACTATAATATTATATGGCGTGCCCATGGAAGTCTTGAAAAGTCTTAACCCTTTAGACCCCACAGATTATGATCATGATTTCCATGGATTTCCCTAAGGAGTTCGTTGAATTTGTTTGTAATTGAGGAATTTCAACGGTTTCACTACTCATATGAATATGAATTATAGAAATCTGATATGAAGCATTGATTAGGGAATTTCATCAGCTTTCAAACGATATCTTTTCCATTTTTGCTGCGGTGGCGTTTCTAATGATATCAGATTAAGAGCAACGCCAACGAAGCCTTACTGTCGGAGGTTTTTCATTGTGTTTAGTCAGTGAGCTGTGAAATCTATGGGGGGTATATGAATAGAAAGCAAATGGTCCATGAAATGGGCTCTTGTAGTAGGTGGGGCAATTAGTAGCAGTTAGTGGTCGGGGTGGGGGAAAGTGGGGGGGGGGGGGGCAGCATACCTCTAACCCAAGTTGTGTTCGCATTGGTCACACTGGCATGTCAATCAGCTCCTTTAGCCACACCCCTCCCCCTCTATGGTGCCTGTTGTGGTCCTTTCGACCTAGATACCTCTTGCATAATAGTTTGAACACCTGGCGACCTGGACAGTCGGGGACTTCTTGTTGTATGCTGAAGACTTATCAAAATGTTCTCGTTTGAAAAACATGGACAAATCATAAAAAAGGGCCATATTTCCAGGCGGCGATGGCCAGATTAAGGAATACATTCTTGGACGACTATGGCTGGATTAGGGTCCAAAGAGTTAAATTAATCTTTTCAAAATAAAGGGTTAAAAAAGATTCTCAAAGCTCAAATTTTTCCAGTCAGGGTTCTGTAGAAACCAACATATATTTCTGATTTAAAACTTATGTTGGTGCTCAAGCCTAGTATCTTTATTTCCAACCATATGACAGGAACTATTTGCACAACAAATACACCTTAAATTCTTCAATCTGTACCCTTAAATAAATTTTAGAAATATCTTTATTTGGTACTGAGATTAAACTTAGACATCCTGTTAAAATGCCTATAGTGGGCTTACTAACCCCTTCATGTTCGCTCGTTTACAGCGCAGTCAGAAGGCAGGACGGGAGTACACTAACATAAAGTACTCAGCCGAGGCGGCGGGCGGTGGGGATGTACAGCGGGCACTGTCCAAGGCCCCACTCGGGGGTGTGCCCGTACCGCCCTCCCGACCCGGCCGGGCAAAGGACAAGGATAAGGCCAACCGAGACTTGCCAAGGTAAGTGTTGATACAGGGCATAATTTACTAGGGGTCACTTAAGAAAGTATGGGTCTTATAATTTCTTCAAAATACTGCTTCTGCAAAATTTGCGTTGAAAATAATGGGCATGTAAATTTTTAGGATTTCGCCAGATTTAATATTTTTTTCCACATCAACAACTCTTAAAATGAATAACAAAGGTTTTACAAATACTTTTATAGCAAGATTGTTTTTATTAACCTTGACTTACACCCCTAGATAAACATAGAACATTGAGGAACCTGGTTCCGGTAATCATAGATGATATACATGTATATCAATTGTACATTATATATTTTAGGTTGCCCGGGGACCACCCACTGCCCCCAACCCCGCCTGTACACCAAGCACATCCCCAGCACCAGCAGCAGATCTACCAGAACGTGGGACCCTTCGACCGCAACGCCCGACCGCCCGAGGGAGCCCGAAATGGTACGCCCAAACTGCCACCCCGCCGTCAGGCTGAAAAACACTGAAACTCTGCCAAGCGGGGAGGCGCACAAGCTGCTGCTTCCACGGGCACCTTCCAGGTTGCAATTTGAGAGTAGGGAACATGGGCATCTTACGCGCATGGAAAAAAAATGACATTATTCCTGTTAGTCACAGTGTTGCTGCAATGCGCGGTTTTGTATAATGAATCTTCTGCTGGCCCTACTGCCGCTGATAATTATTATTATTACTATAAATATTGATAATATTATTATTATTTTCGAATATATGATGTGACTGGTGATCGGTCGATTATTATGAATATTAAGCATTGAGATTCTCAGAGCACTACTTAATTATTCATGCAAGTAGTGCGTCTAATAATTATTCGTCTATTATTAAGGAAGGCAATAGAGAGAAGAAAATGTCTTTGTACGTCAAGGAGGACGCCTTGTATTTTTCTACCCAACTTATGATATAGAATTATCATCATTATCACTGTCATTATCATCATTATCATCAGTAGTAGGATCATTATCATCTTCATTCTGTAAGTCAATCATGTTGTATAGGTGTGCAAGAAGAAGGGACTCAAAATCAATTTCTTCCTTTTGTTTTGCATTTGGGTGTGGCTATGATGGGGGTTTGGGTACTGTTGAGTGACTGGACAGACCTTACATTCCCTAATTACATGTACAGAACCAAGTTCTAGAGTTTTAATTCCCACTTTCCCCCCAAAACAATTAGATTTAGGATTGCAATTATGAGTTGTTTTCTTAGATAATGCCTTCATCACTTGGCAGCAGCTTGTGAGATACAATATGCCCATTTTTAGTAAATACTAAAACATAAGTCAGCTTAGTACTTCAAGTCTCCAGTAAACCTTTCCGAAAATTAAAACAAATCACAGCTAAGAGTCCCCACGAACTATAGCTAGTAGAAGATATAACAATCTGACACAAGAACAAATACAAGACTATGGTCATGATAAATGAAGAAGGATATTTCCCATATAGAATGTCTTTTGCAGGATGTAGTGTACCAAAAGTATATTTGCAGGGAAAATGATCACTCCAAACTAGAACAGCAGTACATAAAAAGATATTATGCAAATATTATATATGATACAAAATATAATATCAAATGAATATTACAATTTCTTTTAGAGTAGGATCAGATTATTATAAGTTGTAAAACTGCAGGTCAGTTTTCACAAATTCTCCCTATTTAGAGTGGGAATCTAAAAGCATCAACCAAGGGTAGGACCAGTTCAACAAAACACTAGTGCAATAAGTCACATTCTCCACCCTTTGTATTGGAAGAGACTTGTGAGGCCATATTATAAGTATGAACTATATATTTGTCAGCATGAATACATGGTTAGGTATTAGTTCTATGATCAGTGGTGCTTATTGAGGTCTCCAGAGATTTTTCAGCTTTCATAGGTTTAATTTTTGACTCCAAATTGACAATTGGCAATATTTAGTTACTATCCATGAACACATTGTAGTTGAAATAATAGTTGATAAGTTGATTTTGATGGTGGTTTGCAGCAAATATGAACACACATGCATATACAACTTCTGAGCTTGTTATGTATCAAATGAAACAGAATGCTTGATATAAACATAGAACTAGGGAAATACAGGAATATGGTGATGGATCTCCCTGCAACTAGTCAGAGGTCAGATTCAACGGTTTGCTACTCACTCATTAGTACCCAAGTCCCCAATCCTTATTCTACTATCCTACAAAGCCTATATTCCACTAGGCGGTTATTGAGTATCGAGAATTCGATAATTTAAGTTTTCATTAGGAATATGACAGGAACCCATGCATGCTACATACCATTTGAAAGGGAATTCAATATCCTTTCTAATGATATTTAACATGTCTGTAATAAACACTTATTCCCACTGGCGATGATTTTGAAAATCGCTACGAAAATCGGGTAGTGGAATACAGCCCGAAATCTGGAGGGTATAATCAGTTAAGGATAGATTGAGGTTCCATTGCCACCCCAACCTCCATAAGGTCACTGTGACATTGTTAATAAATATTCAAGGAGAAACAGAAGCACAAGCAGTTTTGCTTGAGGAATGCATGGTATCATTAGAAAAAAGTACACGCCATTAAGAGAATTATTGTCCTTCTTTGCCCTTACTTGAACGATGTTGTATATATCATTATTAGTGTACATTGCTTTTGAGTTGATTTCGTTGTTTATAATTTGCTCAAAGGTATCGTCCCATTCTAAGACAATTGGAAAAAATGAATAGTCTTCGTGAATTATCGGGCGAGATAGGAATGGCTTCCCTTTTTTACAGAGAGATTTATATATTATTTTTGCAAATAGGTGATGATGATGGCTGATATTATTGTTTGCTCAAAAGCATACTTTTTGAGTCCATGTCTACTTAAGGACACAGGAGCTAGTATTCCTGGACATTATTATCATTATGATATATGCTAATTCTGCCGCGTAGCTTAATGTGGTTAATATGTAAGTGGATCGTCTATCCGTAACGAATACTAAGTGGAATTTTCCATGCACTGTCCTATTCGGCATTCTGTTCACATTGTCATAGTGTTCTGTATCTCTTCATTGCAATCTCCAATGAATAGGCACCTTTGGCCATGGGTGTGCATATAATATTATAATCCTAATGTTAAGGAATACAATGGGAGGTGGTAGTATTGATAATCTACACAATTTAAGATTACAAAAAAGCTTAACTTTGCTTATACAAATGCAACATTAATTTTTCAAGCCTGAATAGGGCTATTTGGGAGATATCATTAATCAATGGGGAATATGATAATTATAGGAATAATGGGAGCAAGTAATGGATTTCCATGGTGCTATACGTCAGTATACATATATATGATATCTATATATAATTGACATTCAACCTTGTGACATGAACTATCGGAGCAGTGCATGACCAAAGTGTAGGATAATACCCCAACTTTAGTGCCACTAAGGAATAAAACCCCAAACCCTAGTGCCACTATGGGAAAATACCCCAACCTTAGTGCAACTTTGTCACTATGGGAAAATACCCCAACCTTAGTGCAACTTTGTCACTATGGGAAAATACCCCAACTATAGTGCATCTTTGCCATTGACCTGTGGCTGTGGTAAGATCTGTGCATCTTAATTTAGCCAAGATTTGCCTATGGTGTAAACAAGAAAAAGTACTACTGAATTTCCAAATAGGTTAATTAAGTGACCAATAAAGATCACTTAATCAATGCAAATTAGATTGTCGGCCTGTCCTTGTTGGCGTTCTTGTGATTCAATTATTGGTGAATTCAATTATTGGGGAATTCAATATTGGTGAATTCAATATTGGTGAATTCAATTATTGGTGAATATATTTCTTGAAATGCAAGAGGCAGATTGATGAAGCCACTGTAATGTGAATCAGTATGTGAATCCTTTATATTTGTCATTTAGTCCCATTAATTCCATCAAATAACAAATGCCATAAGCTCACTGTAAAGGAATGATGCACATATCTTTGTAATGTGAATCAGTGATGTATAACATTTCTAAATTTACTAAGGCTTATATTTGTTTAACATGTGCTTCTTTAATTCAATGGAATGTGATCTTAATGTACAAGAGGTGATGTGCATGAATACTGCAAATCATATGTGTCCAGGTTACCTTTTCAATGATTCACGTTTCTATGCTTAATTGAAAGCAATGATTCACATTGCAATGTGATGTGTAAGGTTATGGGCTCTTGAAACAAATCAGATTGTTGTAAATGACTGGTCTTCATGTGTTTTATGGGTATCATAAATGTTTCACAAGCAATAACCCCTTGTATTCACTATGGTTTATGGTATGTTACCATGGTGATGATTACCATGGTATATATGGTGTTTCACCATGGTATTTATGGTGATTTGCAATTATATTTATGGTTGATATACCAGGATACATGCTGGATATGGTGTTTATATCATGGGGTTGCACCATTTTATTACCATGGTATTTTTTGGTGTTACACCATTTTATATGTATTAGGCTATGGTGTGTATGGTGTATGACCATTGTAAATACCATGGTATGATTATCATAGTTAACCCTGGCAAGATCCACCATAGATATCAGCAGAAAGGTTTATTGTGTCTGATTGAGCAGCAAGATTTCCCAGAAACCACAGACTTCAGTTCTTGTGCAATTTGAAATATAAACCTCTCCTTAGTCCCATTTTAATTGTCTATTAAATTTTGTCCCCAGCTATATTGTAGAGACAACACAGTCCCTTATGTACTTCTTATATCAACCAAGAACACACAAGATGACAGCAAATATTACTTCTATCTGATCACTACCTTCAATTTCCTAAATCTCTAGTAGAAGACAAATATGAGCATGTCATTAGAAAAGGCATTAAATGCTCCTTCAAATGGTATATGCCATGTTTGACTTCCATTCACTTGTACTATAGATTGGAATGTAAAAATAAATTAATCAGAAAATATTTGACCACTGACTGCTTAATAAGATTTCTTGCTGCAGGTGCTAACTTTTGTTCACATCAGTGAACAGGGTTTGAGAAATGTTTGCTTCTTTGGTTCCAGGCTCAGCTTGGTTCTTTGGCTGCCTCCTAACTTGGTTAAGCCAACTGTCTTCATTTTTGGTCATTGGTACCTGGACCAAGGGAGAGCAACTCAGTGGAGAATTAGTTGCTCTCAGGTATTGAGGTTCTGATAACAATGAGTTGCTCCTCAGCTAATTAACTCCTCAAAAAATAGCTATGAATTCCCCACCTAAGCAGAAGATTGAACTCTTCTTCGTTTACAACTACCAAACTGACTGTCAACAGATGTACTTTATAAATTACAGAACCTTCATACACATGAGACTGCTACAAGAACAATATTATTTGTTTACTTTTTCAGGTAAACATCAACCCCCCCTCCCCCCATACACACACACTCTTCCTCTGAAAAAATATGCTTTAAAACTTAATAGTATTGGTTTCAATTCAGAGGTGGAGAGATGACTGGTTAATACAAGGATGTATATGTTTTTGAGGTAACACCTAAATACCCTCTTAACCTCTACATGGTTATGAAAAAAATGTGAGAACAAGATGTACACCTGCACTTGTTTTGCTGTTCTCTTCAAGAGGCCAGTTATTGAGCTGCTCCCAATCTTTGAGTGATTTTAGCGCTCGAGCTGCTCGGAGTGCTGAGTGTGTGGTTAACGGAGATTGACCAAGTGGCTCGGCCACGCCAATGAGTGGCCTGGCCACGCCATCATTGTGTAGAAAATCACCATGCATCGTTCGTCATGTAGCTAAGTCATCAACTGGAATAAATATTTCATTGGTATTTTCTGTTCTTGTTTTCTCTGTTGATGCTGTAATAATTATAAGATTTGAGGTTAAAGGGGAAAGCTTTCTTTCTCATGTTTGAAAATTACTCAATTGGTCTTTTATTAGAATAACAAATATATCAAATTTTATCCTACATAAGGTAAATCCTGAGAAAATAGTATTTTCACTCTTAGACTTTCTCTTAAATGGTATGTGTGAGGATAGTATCTTAAGGGTAAGCTGACAGAATTTCTAGTTAGTTGTAGCCTAATAACACAAAACTAAGCAGGAGGGTGAAGAGGACATAGTATATCCTTATATTCAAGTATAGTGGTCAGTGCTGCAGACTGAATTGGACTGCACTCCCCTCACCAGGGTTCATATTTCTGCCATGAGGGGGCGCCACCTTTAAAAAGAAGGGTGTATAACCAAGAACCTTTTGACTAAATAAAGGTAAGGAGATACTGCCACCTAGTGGTTATTTTGAGAAGTAAAGTCTGTTGAAATAACGAACCGAAATAACCATAGTAATAACTGCAAGGAATCCTTGGAGTAGCTGTGGCTCTCTTTTATTGTGGGTAACAGAGATCGCCTCTTTTTGGAGCTGTGTTCTACATGGCTGGTTCTGCCTAGTTTGTTAGCTAATATTTTTTCAACTTTTTGTTTTCCTGGCCTCCTTGTCATAATCGGGTTTTCGATAGGTCCAGCATGACAAATTTATTATTAAGATATAATTTGTTATGAACTTATTAAAAGGCGATCCTCCGGGAGCCTTTTACTGGGCCTTAAGGCACTTGCAACAGTTGTGATGTCACAAAAGACCTTTTTGGACAGTGGTTTTCCTATAGTATTGGCTGTCTGTAATGTCATTTTGTCACCAAATTCGGAGGTAAAGTTTACTGTACAATTTTATTGAAAACATAAAAGCACTATTGGAAAACACTTCAACGTTTGAACTTGGGCATACTGAAACAAACTATTTTCTCAAAGCATGATAAATGAGCCTTTTTTGTTAGTGAATTTAAATGTTCTTGCTGCTTTTATTTTAGCATTTCCAGGTTTCAGTAGATCAAAGGCCCAGACTGTTTATCAACAATTAGGAAGGCATGTGTGTTAATTGATCTAGCACATGATGCCCTTGGGGGCAATTGATCTGGCACATGTTGCCCCTGGGGCATGGGTGTTTTACTGATGCTTACACTGTTTATCTTATACAAACAATTACCCTAGTGAATCTAGCACATGTTGCCCTCTGGGCATGGGTGTTTTACTGATGCTTACACTGTTTATCTTATACAAACAATGACCCTAGTGAATGGTCTTTTGGTAAACATGTATACTGAAAATAACTTAGATGAAACAACCAAATCAACCAATACAGTTTACTTATCTAACTACTTTGCATGGTTTTGACATGTGAAATTTGTTGGTTTGTTTCTACTTTTTCATAAGCCCAAGCACCCAGAAAATTATCACAATTTTTTAAATCCCCTAACTTTAATTGGTAACCCAGGAAAATTAAATAGAGTTATTTTAAAGTTACATGAATTGATCCACAAAAGAATTAATCTGTGATCTTGTAAATATGCAAAGTGTTAGACCTTGAGGTCAGTAAGAACTACCAAAAAAAAATCACCTATCCTTTTTGTTTGCCCAGGAAAATTTTCAAAATTTTGTATTGATTTAAAATTATGATAAAAAATTGAGTCCAAACCCTAGATACAGGGATCGCCGATTGGGTAGCTAGGCTATTAGATGGCCGGGCTCGTGCTTCTTGTTTATATTTGAACTTGACACTATACAATGTTTTTGGTAAATGCTTTTATTGCAAAAGCGACACATCAAGTGGAATACCCTAAACATGAGCAATTTGAGCATTCATCACTTTGAACTATAAGTTTGAATGAATACTGTGTTAGCTAGAAATGCCCAATAACATTATCAATAAAATTAATGCAGTTTCCATATAAATATTCCTGATAATTCTGCAATAAAATTATCAAATTACGAGAATCCTGTGTAATGAGCATCGGGAACCATTGCAAAGCATTGCAGACAAGAAATAGGTCTAGAGACAGTCTCAAACAATATGTATACTGGACTTTATACTGGACTTTACACCGCCAGAACATATTTCAGTCATCATCAGCCATATAGGGCCTCTTTTTATCATAAATACCCCATAAAACTACATCAACAAAGAAAAAATAGAACGTCACTGAAAACATTAAATTTTACCATGTAAATTTTATAAAATATCTTTGAAGCATGTTTCTTCGACATGATAATCACATGGTCCAGTGGCGAATCAGTGGTAATTTTATATTAAAAAATAAATATACATTAATTAAAGTGCATGTAAATCAGTCATTATCACAGAAGGGATTTGTACCTAAAATCGAGAGGTTGTTTGGTTTACATTCAATAATAATTGGGACAGCGTGCATCACAAAATGACACAATATCATATTTGTGATTGTTGCTATGATTCTGTATTGAGAGACAAAGTATATGATTATTATTGTCCATTCTATTAAAACTTGCAATATTACCTTTATAACACTGTTAAGATAAGACAAAATCTGAAAATCAACACTTGGAGTTCAGCCGGTACATTAAAAAAATACTGACAAGTATTAGTCAAATTGCTGTACAATTAGTACAGTTTATTAGAATAATTAAAACAGCCCTTTCGATATGGTCTCCCATGAACCTAATAGAACACGTACATAATTTGATATCGTATTATGTATTTTTAAACATAATATAACATAATAATGTAATGTGATAAAGATTGTATATCACGCTTTGTAATAGTAATATATCATACTATAATTGCCATTGCTACACAACAATTTTGTCTTATATACTGAGACAGATATGACAAGATATAAAAGGTAATACGTGGCAGTGCTTAAGCTTAAACAATCATCAATAATTAATTCAAATCAAACAAAACCATCTTTAAAAGTTTTTCTCTTCTTTTTCAGCTCCAATTGCCAAGGAGCCATTTGTGCCTCTTCTGTTTTACTATTCTTAATGTCTAGATTTTCTACGACATTGCGCATTTTCCTTAGGCCAGGTTTGATTCCATTTTCTGTTGGTTTAGACCCATCTTTTGTAGAATTTTTGTTCTTTGCTTCCTCTTCTTCTTTCTGCTTCTGCTTCTTCGCCTCCTCTTCCTCTTCTTCCCTTTTCTTCTTCTCTCTGGCTCTGAGAATAAAGAAATTATTTTAGAATTTCTACAATTTTCTTAAGAATTTATTTGGGTTCATGGGGTTCATATCGTCGTAATACAGGCAGTATAATTAGAAAGTATCATAACATATGAAATCAAAGGTATTTAATGGCGCATAATATTAATAAGTATGTTTTTATACGTGTGATTGGCACTGGACAATATAGTCGAAAATAGACAAAGTTTAATGAATTGACGAATCAAAACACTCACTCTTTTTCCTTTTTCTCAATCAAGGCTCTCTTCCAGGCTGGGACGTTCTTAAATTTTCCCTGCTCTTCTTCCTCCTGAATATTGTAAACATTAGTTAAATCGATGTCTGAACAAGCCTGACTATTCAATTGTAAAAGGCAAAATCTTTGTCATGAATCTTGACCGTTGATATTTCGTTTTATATGTACTCCTTAATGGATAAGATGACCCTAGCAAAGATACGTGAGATAATTATGTTATAGGTCATTCCAAGTAATATCAAACCGTATCCAGCCCCTTAGAGGAGAATAGGTCAAATTATTTGTCCCTGAAAAAACACATCCAAAAATGCAAAGACAATCAATAAGAAAAAATGGGGAATAAATGAAGACAGTAATGAATATCTTTTCCAATGATATTTTTATACCACTTCCTGTCGTATACACAAGATCTTCCGGTAGGTCATAATTATGACAGTAATAACATATAACACAGTAACATAACATACATCAATTAAATCAAGTTGGAAAATAGATATACAAATTAATCAATATACAATAAATCATAATCAAATACACCCGGTGATCTTAAATGAAGTATAGGCTATAATTCTTCAATTTTGCCCCGTTGAAAGAAAATGAAACAGAAAGTTCATTGGGACAAAATGTGGGAATACGGCAGAGACCTTGTATGTATATAATTATAGGGTATATCGAGACTGGAAAGCCAGGGGTAAACCTGTTATGAACTACAGGCCTGCCACCTGTCCCTTGGTTGGACTAGATTTGGATTGACCATTACGTCCATGTTAAAAATAGCCAGTTTGGTGCCACTAGATATTCCACAATTACATTGGTAATGGCCAGACCCTGGTCATAGTTGATCCTACCAGCCACCAGGGGAATGGTCACATAGGGTCACAGAGAAGCTTTCCAGTCTCGATATATCCTATATCCTAGTACTGATAATAATTATTATACATACAAGGTCTCTGATTACAGTAAACTAGTCATACCTTTTTTCGCTGGTCGTCAGCAGCCTGCTCCTTCTCGGCTATTTGCCGGGCCAGGATGAGTTTCTTCCAGCCGGGAATCAGCGTACCCAGGGGGTCCTTCTCGCCCACCTTGTCCACGAAGTTCTGGGGGTCAAACTCCGGCCTCAGCTGCACACTGCTACGGCGACTCTGAAGAGAAAAAAAGTTATAATTGATCTAAATTATTATCAATATATTGTGGTAATTATTTATTCATTTATTTTTTTATTCAAAAAGTCATCCTCAGGGTAACCCCCTGGTCTTCCAGCTGATACGTAACAGTGTATATATAATTTAAGTGGAATAATAATAGGAAAGAAAACAAAAGAATTACAAGTACCATATGAACATCAATATAATAATATTATATTGATGTTCGTATTGTACTTGTAATTCCTTTATTTTGAGATGATATTATCATCTTAAGATAAAATGATATTATACAATTACATTTAGGTTACAAAAGTTTTTCATAATTCCGATACAATTTATTAAGTTCTATCTTAAATTCTCCAATATTTACACTCTCCATCACTTTTCTTGGTAATTTTTCCCATAGCTCAACTCCCTGATAATACAGACTTCTTTGATAATTGCAAGTTTGCCGATTATCTACCTTGAAAACAAATTTATTTTGTTGCCTTGTATTTATACCAGTAACATTTCTGAGCTCCAAATTAGATTTTTTCATAATACATCAAAGCTAATAACTGTTTTTGGCACCTCTGTTCCAGGCTTATTATTTTACAATCTCGATGTAAGTCACATAATTCGACTTTGTCTTTTGGCTTAACATGCAAACAAATTCTTAGACATTCATTTAGTAATGTTCTGTTTCTAATTGTCACAGTATTGTTCAGATTCTGTGGATGCTAATCAGTTAAGAACTACGCTCATTGGCTATGGCATTAAGAGCTCAGTCTAGGCCACGCAATTATCGCAGACCCGAACCTTGCGTACATGCTGGCTGAAACATGATTGTTGGCCAGTTCATAAAGGAGTTGCAAAAAACTGTCCGATGCAACCACGTCCAGGTTATGTTTCCCCGTTGTTTTGCTTCCAAATGGTTATTAATATTTATGAATCCCCTTATATTTTAGCAGCATTACAGCAATACATTTTTGAATAACAATCTGCGCAATACAATTTGACTATAACTAAAACTTAAGTCAAAACACAGTGAAAACCTTCACTGTGTTACATAATGCATTATGGTTAATATTTCGACATGTCCATAGCCTATTACCCCTATTCTTCAACTGGCAATTGGCAGGCATTAAATCCCCCATTCTTCATGGTTCTATTTCTTGCTTTAGGCCTATAATTTATGATAATTATTTTGTCTTATTATCTGTCTTTACCTTTGATATTTCCCAAGTTCGTTTACCCACATCAGATAGGCATTAGACACATGAAAAAGACAATAAACACTTACCCCAGCGTCACTGTGGGGTGAAGTTGATCTCTTCTGAAGTTGTTTCCAGAATGCTTTGGGCTCACTCTCGGCATCCGAATCTCCTCCTGCCCCCACCTCGGAGATGGAATCATCCACCTCATTCTCCTGTCTCTTAACCCTTTTCAGCGAGGCCCTGCCGTTGGCAGCCTTTAAAGGGAATATGGTGTATAGGATGATTTCTTAAACTCACTTGGTGGTTAGAGGGATGTAGGAGGAATATAAAGGAACCTTAAAAGTCAGAATTAAATGACCGTTTGATATTGGGGCATATGCCAAAAAGTAGGCTACACCTTTCGACATTCAAAAATAAATAATCATTTATTTTCACATTTTGTTAATAAGGGGGGTTGGTTTGCCCCCATTTGACTGACTCTGGATCCGCCTCTGGTGGTAAGAAGGATGCTGAAGGAACATTTTACTATTGGGGCATAGGCCTATGGCAAAAATAGACTACATTTTTTAACATTTAACAATAAATAACCGTGATTTTAACTTGAAATGCTCAAAATGTCTGGTTAGAGCCATAATGAGCATTTTAAGTGAAAGAAAACATAAGGTCTCAACATGGAAAATCTCATTCTATTCATGAAAAGAAGGAAAACGTGAATTGTTGACGAAAACCTGCATTATCATCGATATTTTCCTAATTTTTCTCTTTCCAATAATGTATTTTTCTCCAATCACATTTGGACATTTCCTATTTTCTACGTACTCCATCATGTTTAACTGAGATTTCAAAGAAATATCGTGAAAAGAATAAAATAACACCGGATGGGCTGCAGCGCTCACCCATATTTACCTTTAGCTCGGCGATGAGGTCGATACTGGGCTTCTTGTTGCCCGCCTCCCGTACGGCAGGCCGGAGTAAGAAACGGGCCGCGTCCCCAGTCATGTTAACGTTGGGTAAGGAGCCAAATCTGGGATTTGACATTGAAACAAAAAATCTAATAATATCATTTGTAAAGGCGGAGGACGGAATGAGGAGGAGGGGGTACGAATCAGATTTTTCCATATGCCTATTGAAAAATAAAGCAAGGACATAGTCTAGTCTTCTTGAATTTCACTCATAATGGGTATGGAATTTGGCCGCTTCACTCTTTCAAAGATATTATTGCCTACAAAAGTGCAAGGACTAAACATTATGCACCAATAACACATACCATGTAATAGGCCCTACGCGACGTATAGTTATGCTCCATACCAATATCCCTGATGCACAAACCAATTTATATACACCCCCAGCCCATTCTATGGAAGGACCATCATGCAATGTACAGGTGTATTCAAATGCATTTTCAATACCCGCATAATTTACTTACGTTTTTAGGATCATAATTATAATCAACTAGATTATGTAAATAATATATAGCAGACACGTTTTTATCATGAAAAAGCGTAAATATTATGTTATCCAATATATGTGTGTAAGGATTTTATCAAGTAAAAACGAATTAAATGTGAAAAGAATATGAATTTTATACAAAGACAAACTCAAATAGAACCGAAATAATACGTGGCCTTGACTTCGCACTTCCTTTTGTCTTGAATACATTTATAGTGACGGCCATGTCATATTAATTATCAGAAATAGGCCTAGACAAGTATACTATACAGTTACTCACGCCATTTTCTTCCACCTCAGGGAGTTGGTAGGAGGGGTGAAAGTTGCAGGCGGTGGAGGGGGCGGGGCTGGGGGTATGGGGTTGGCGGGGGTGCAGGGGGCGGAGCTAGCCGCCTTCTTGGGCGTGGCCTCCATCATGATTGGCAGGTCAGTGGGCGGGGCTCTGGGACTCAGGGGGCCAGTCTTATTTGGGGAGGAGGGGTTAGATTCCAGGACATCAAGGGAACCCTCTCTAGATCCCACCTCGCTGTCCCTCTCTAATATCTCCATAAGGCGGGGCGACATAGTGACCCTTGAATAAACCCCGCCCTCTGAGTCGTGATTGACAGGCGACGTGGCCTGGTAGCGAGCCAGGACTGGCCGAGTGGGCGGGGCTCCGTTCAAAGTGGGCGGAGCTACGCCATTATGGTCCCTCCCCTGGGCGGGCCTATTTTTCAAAATCCCATGGCTATAAATTGGATTACCATACGTTCCACCATTCATTGGCGCATGCCCATATATGGCGTCTCCATTTTGTGGCTTTTCATGATGCCCAGTCTTGCCCCCAATACCATATATGGGCATTCCTCCATTCCAACCAGCCACGCCCCCTTGACGTATTGCCGCCCTCATTTGCATAATGGACGCTAACTCTCCCTTTGTGAGATTTTCGTAATCTTGCCCCTCACTCAGTGAGGATGTGGATGATGTTATATCGCCGTTTTCTGGATTAGGGATAGGGGGTGGGGGAGAGGAGGGTGGAGGGGGGATGGAGAAGTGTGGGAAAGCGTTGCCGTTGCCATGGAAACGCCCAAAGTACTGCCAGTAGTCGCCATCACTGCTCCAGGCACTGGACCGTGACATGTCGGTGTGCACTGAGGAAAAAAGACAGAGTTTTATTTTGCGAAATCAAAAATAAATAAATCTATTGAATTTTACTTCATGACTACATGTGAATAACGACCAATAGAATACAAAAAAATAACATTTTTTGAGTTTTATTATTCATCTTAGTTAAATATTTTGATTTAATTTCTCATTATATCGGAAGTCCGTTTCAAAGGACGGCTCAATAGTTATCCATGATTGCGTCTCCCCCTCTGAATTATAACACAGGCTGAGGCGCCCGTCCCCCTAAGTTTTGCTAAATTTAGATTGTTTTAATGTAAAATTCCAGCCCTGGATAGGGCGCCCCAAGGTTTCAAATTTTGGTTTGTAAATATGTTTATTTTGTGTTCACTAATTTATTTAATGTCAGCTGTATGAAAAACTTACTCTGCAAGATGTAACTCTGAAATAAATAAATAAATAAATAAATAAATAAATAAATAAATAAATAAATAAATATTAAATATATCAAATATATTAAATAAATAGATAAATAAATAAATATATATATACATACATATATATATATATATATATATATATATATATATATATATATATATATATTAGGGCGCCCCCTCTTTTTTAAATTTCTGGATATTTCCCAGATACAACCATCAGGGGTTCTTACCCACGTAGGTACTGGAGGTTTCCGACCCACTGTCCACGTCCACATAGTCCGAGTTACCTGCACCTATACCAGGGTAGAAAAAGGTCATGTCATTCTTTTTCTTAGAAGACATTAGACATGGGCTATAGGCTACTTCACAATAAAATTATCGGTGTTTTATTTTTTGTCTATCAATTTTCTATCAATTTATTATGTTGAAATGGTCTTAATTTGATGCTTCCAATTCTAAGATTGTAAGGGAAAATACTAGGCCTGTATAATGTATTGTTTTACCTTCATTATCGGACCCCCTGTTGACCCTTGACATGTCCCCTATTTTGACTTACCTTCATTATCGGACCCCCTGTTGACCCCTGACATGTCCCCTATATTTACCTACCTTCATTATCTGACCCCCTGTTGACCCCTGACATGTCCCCTATATATTGACTTACCTTCATTATCTGACCCCCTGTTGACCCCTGTCATGTCCATGTAGTCTGGACTGAAGTAACTGCGCACACTCGGCCTCTTGCGTGAGTTGATCAACTGGCCGTTCACTCCCTGGGGAAATGATACGAGTCCATGAGTCACATGTTTAAAAATGGGGTTAGTTAACCAAGGTTAGTAAATGTCTGTCTATTGTGTCCGCCCTTGCATTTTATTATGTTTATCCTATATGACTTTATGAGATATTATTACACCTCATGATTAACATATGAACGCCTTTTCGTAAGTAACATTTCAGGAGGGAGACATAGATAAGTGCTATCATCTAATACAAAATACATGAGCCGATGTTGTTTACATTGTAATAATTATGGAACTTAAAAAAACACAACTTTCAACAGAGTGATCTTTTCTAAGTATATCGGTCCGTTGCACACTGATTGAAAAAGCAACATGCACACGATGATGACTCCATTAATGAACCAACTATTCTATGATATTCTGTTTCTTTCCTCCTGAATGAATAAAAGTATGTTATTGCCTCACTCACTACGACTTGCTACAAAACACATAAATATGTATTAAAGGGAGCCCAAACCAATGATGTGTCACAATGTGACAAAATTTAACAAACTCAAATAAGTATGAAAATACATTCAAGACTCTTACATTAGCAATTGGTATGGTATAAATCATGATAACTCACACAATAACATTTTGTGACTTCCATAATACAGCTATGTTTGTAAACAAACCAATTTTGGTGGGTCACCAACATTGACCAGGGACACGTTTTAATAAATTTTGATATAGTCTAGTTCTTTATTGAGAGTCTATATTTTACCACGGGATTAGGTTATGGCTATGGAATATATTTCAATAGTTAATAGAATTTGCAAAATTTTGACCAAACATCGCTTTTGGCTCCCTTTAATGCTGGAATACAACGGCAAATGGCCCAAGACCAAAATGTCACTCTGGAATACCAGAAATAGATTCCTCTTTGATGTCACTAACCTTGGCCAGCCTCCTCCGCAGGGTGGCGGCACAGTCTCTGTGCCAGCCGTTCTCGGCCAGGTCGGCGGCCGTCATCCCGTTATTGTCCTTCAGCCCTGGAGGACAGCCGAACCGCAGGAGGGCCCGCACACACTGTAAGACAGACACAGATTTTCCAAATTATCCTGTATTTTATGCACCTGCAGGCTAATTTTGGCATATTTTGTAGACCAAAACATGGGAAAACCAATAGAAATAATGCATCTTATGGCAATATAACAATATGTAATAAAAATATTTTGAAATTAACTTCAGAAATAGAATAATAAAAAAAATAACATAAATAGAATAACAAAAACATAAATAGATTAACAAAAAAATAACATACAATAACAAAAGAAAAAGTACCTAATTCAACCATCTCAAACAAAGGAAAATGTTGTAGATTACTAATTATGATATGCTAAAGGCTTAAAACAGGAAATGAACTGGTCAACATATTTCCCACAATGCACCCTGGATAAGTAGCAGGTAGGCCAAAAATCAACAAACCAGAGAACCGGGTCTGGGAGAATTAAGGATGTATTCAAATAGCCGATTTCGATAGTGCTGATTTTGTATTTGTTTATTCATTCTCGAGAATATTGCAAGGAACGAAAAACATCCTGTATGCCATTTGAAAGAGAATTATGTGACCTTTCTAATGATATACCCCGACTACTCCTTCTGTGCTAATGACCTATAATAATGTCTAAACTTCTTTATTTTCCCTGCCGATTTAAAAAAAAATCTAGATGGTGAATACTAGCTCATGGCTGTATTCCAGTATAATAGCCGAAGAGTTCATCCCCTATGTTAGAGCCTAAATCATCAAAGGGAATAGGGGTTAGGTATGGACCTGTTGCATATCATTAGAACGGGTTTGTAATTTTCTCTCAAATGTTATGTAGGATCCATGGTCTTTTGAAATATTATTGGAGAAAAATCACATAATATTTCCAAATTGGAGGCAGTCAGAATCGCCCTGAAGATTCGGGTTGTCTCAGTTCATGTGATATTCCTCGTATTTGAATTTTAAATATATCATATAGACCTTGTGCAGATGACGTCACAATTGCCAGGTAGGGACAGGGCGCCATCTTGGTGATCAGCTAAGAATCCTTGATATTACAATTTTACAAACATGTAGGCCTATAACAGGTATTATTATTGAATGTGTCTTACCATATACCATGTGCTACCATAATGTACAACTTTATCATAGATGCTTGATGATTTCTGGATTTATATAATAGGCACATGTTCGAGAAAAGCACGTGGTGATCATCAAATGTGATCACGTGACAACGTCTGCACAAGGTCTATACAATGTTGAGTTCATCTCTCAAAATATAGGCATATATATGCCTGATTAGAATTCATTTGAGTTGTGCAATTATTTCAGTTTGCTTCTCCCAAAGAATATCAATATATTTCATGGAATATGATCACCAAGTAAACCTAGTAAAGTACCGGTGCTAACACTGGTTATATAAATATATAAATATACATGTACGCTCACACACAGCAAACTATGGCTGCTCCAAATCTCTATTTCCGTATACTACTATGGTCCTGCCTGATCCAATGCTAAGATTTCGTATACTACTTACATATTCTAGGAAGTCTTTAAAAGAATCGTAACAACTTTTCCCACATCTAATCAAAGCTGTCCTTCAGATGACTAGGAATGTTCATACCTTAAATATATTCATATAATTAGGTTCTGATGGTCCATTCAAGGATTCATCATACTGTTTGGTTTGGACTCTCCATTAGGAATTCTCTTTTTTTAAATTTGTCAACTTAACTTACAAATATGTTGGGTGTTCTTCCAGTTTACCTAAAGATAGTGGGAGTCTTGGGGGGGGGGGGGGGGGGGGTAATGGTATAATATGAACAACATGAGTTATGTGGGATCAGTAGTGCAACTTGTGGATATCGCCATTTCCAAGATGACATTCTATGGATCCTTTCAGAGAATTCTAATAAGGTTTTACCTATTTTCACAATTTCAACTTAGAATCTTGCTGATCGATTGATTTTGCAAAGCTCCTATTGTTGAAAACATTCAAACATACTTTACATACTGGTATATTTTAATTTCTTATGGCGACATTCTAGAACTATTTGGAAATTCATAAAATGCCTGATTGATTTATTTCGACCATAAAAAATTTTTTTTTACTACAGAGAGTTCACACAGCCACGTCTCCACCCACATATACTTTACATACTGGTCCAAAGTAAAATAAAAAAAGAAATTTTGATTCTCTGTGATTAATAAAGGGGATGATCCACGATGCAATTTCGGACCGGTTTTGAAACAATTTTGAAAATCGGTTTGTTAGATGATCATTAATTTTCTTGTAAAATATACAACTTTCCAAAGTGATTTGAATTATCCATATCTGAAAATGGTATTTTCACATGGAAATATCATGAGCAAAATTCATGAGAAGAAAAATAATTGGTGTTTTATTGCATCGTGGATCATGGCCTTAAAGGAGAACCGCAAAGGCAGTTTTAATCTTTATATTGCATTGAGTATGTATTTCTTTGGATAAATCTGCAAAATCACTGCTAATCACTGCCATTAATACAGGGGTAATTGATATGTAAAAACTAACTTTCACAGTGGCTTCTACTGAGTGCATGTGATGTCATCTAATCTCTTTCACAGCTGTAGGGCTAGCTGATAAGGCCCATGCTATGGGTGACTGCACACACATACCCCCTGTGACCGAGAGCCTAGATGACATCACAGCCCTGTGAGATAATCTGTGAGAGTGAATTTCCACTACTATCAAAAGCATATTTATCTTATTATATTGTCCCTGTATGCTAATTTGAGTCTAATTCTGTTTAAAATATACATCAATTAAGAGTTTTGTACAATATTTAGGATTTTCATTTTCTCCTTTGCGTTTCACCTTTAAGGTTAACTGTTAAATTTGATTTTAATATAACTTCATACACTAACCTTAACCTGGCCATGCTCAGCAGCGTCGTGCAGTGGCGACCCTCCCAGATTGTCCTGGGTGATGCTCGCTCCATGTAACAGCAGCCATTCCACCACCCGGACGTACCCCCTCCCGGCGGCGAAATGCAGGGCAGTCGCCCCGTCAAAATCAAACTCGTTGATACCAATTTTACCCGTTACAACCTAGGTTATTTTTAAATAGAAGTTTGGGAGAGTTATTAGGAAGCACTGAAGTTAGGATTGTTATAGTTTGATGATAATGGTATTATTTACATTTTAATGTATGATTGAAAAATACAGCATATTAATCCTATTGACACGTTACATATAATTATATGTTCATAAAATTATTAGCCCTACTGTAAATGTTAGTCCAATTCTGAAAAGAAGGTTGTTGACTTTAATGTTTTTCAATGTGTATCATTTATACCCTTTCTCTGTCAACAGGACGAAATAATATCCTAGTATTTCTATGACTACAATTACATAGTTATGTATTGAGTACATATCATATAGGCCTACTGTATTATATCCTATTAGGCCCCCTATATGACATTTAATACATAATAATATGACATTCAATACATGATAATACTATTATTATGACATTCAATACATAGTACATTCAATACATAATGATATGACATTCAATACATAATAGTATGCCTCTATAACTCTGAATTTTTAATTAAATTGCAAAATTTCTTTTATACTCATTCATTAAAGGGAACCAAAACCAATGTTATGTCAAAGTAATTATTATGACAAAATTTCACAAGCTCAAACAAATATGAAAATACATTCTGAGAGTCTAACATTAGTCATTATTACAGTAAAAATCATGAGAACTAACTACAACTTTACTTGAATGTCATAATACTCATGCTATTTATGCCTAAAGACAGCATTGTTTGTAAACAAACCAATTTTGGTGGGTCACCAAAATTTACCAGACATAGTTTTAGTGTATTTTTATATAGTTCAAGTCTGTATTTACACTCTATATTTTTTCACAGTTAACAGAGTTTGCAAAATTTTGACCCAACATTGCTTTTGGCTCCCTTTAAGTATACTAATAAAAGACAAAAACTTACCAGCCAGGCGACACAGTCTAACCTCCCCTTCTGGGAGGCGGCGTGCAGACACGTCATGCCGTCGAAGGCCGTCACCGACACCTTAGCGCCCCCCTCCTCCACCAGGTAGCGCAGGGCCTCCAGGTGGCCCTCCTGGGCGGCCAGGTAGGCCGCCGTCACCCCCGTCTCCATCTGACGGTCAACCACCCTGGAGGAAAAGTAGGGTAAAGGGTATTTTGTGAGATGTATGTAATGAAATACAAAGGGAAGTATAAGTATCCAATGTAAGTAGAGACATATTTTATTGACCTTTTGGCAGTTAACCCAATTTTCATCTGATGGTCAACCGCACTGGAGTAAAGGTAGGGTATGGTCATAAGTAAATGGGGTAATATGTATATAATGAGATGCAAAGAGTATGAGAAGTATATCAATCACCTGGAAGAAAGGTATGATATGGTCATGTGTAAATGGTGTGATATATAATTATCTACATGTGATACGATAAAACGGAAAATAGCATGAGTGATATATAGAGAGAGACATGGGGCCTTTTCATGTCAGTTTTCTTAGGTGGTAGTAACCACTTGTCTCCATTTGGAATCCTGGAGGAGAGGAAGGGGAAGGTCTTAGCGCCCCCCTCCTCCACCAGGTAGCGCAGGTCCTCCAGGTGGCCCTCCTGGGCGGCCAGGTAGGCCGCCGTCACCCCCGTCTCCATCTGACGGTCAACCACCCTGGAGGAAAGGTAGGGTATATAGTATGGTAATGTATAAAATGTATGGCGTATGTGATTAGTATTAATAGAAGAGGGGACATTCATTACGGCAATGACCCCCGTCTCCATCTGACGGTCAACCATCCTGAAGTTAAAGTCATGCATATGCTGCAATGTGTAGGCCTATATGATTAGATACATGCATGGTACAGAACAAGGGGGCACAACACAATTTTGCCTGGGTTTGCACATACTGTCAAGGGCTTTAGTCTGGGGTGCTCAGTGCACCTGCAGTGCACCTGCAGTGAGTACCTGATTTATTCTATTGTACTAATAGCTTAGTACTTTTAATATATTATCATAATTTATAATTTAGTTAGGATCAGACCTAGCAATACTACTTCTAAGAAGAGGTATTTTACGCTCCTAGCGCCACCTGTTAACCAGTATAAAAGGTGTTGCAAGGTAGGGAGCGAGTCAGTTTAACCAAAGAGTTAATGGAGTTAGTAACTAGTCAGCAGCATTAGCTGAGCTGCTCGGAGCTATGCCTACCAGCTCCTGCGGAGTATACTGGAGTTTACCGATACCAACTACCTCGGACAAAGGATTGTGATAGAGCTAAGCGCTAGGGTGGTCTAGGATGTGCTGGAACAACTTGTATTCTAAATGTGGTTGATCACTGAGTAGGAGATGGGAAGGTGGACTGATGGATTTTAGAGCTCCCTCATCGTCCATTTCTTTTGAACTATTGGGGGATGGATGAATTAACTTTGAGCGCAGTCTGATTGACTCAATAGCTTGGATGAACGACTCATGGATAAATTAATTATACACATCACGCAGTCTTAAATCAACACTAACAATAGTTCATTTGGTGGAGAACCCGGGTAAAATAATAATAATAAAATAATAAAAGGACGTGCGGCTTCAGAATTGACCGCCGTCGAGAAAAAAAAAAAATGAACAAAAGGAAACTTTAGTCTCGACCGCCGTCGTAACACAAGTAACCGGGTCCCCGCTCAACAGTTGAGCTGAGGAGGGGGGAGACGGACTACTAATTCCCTGACGAACGGCTACAAACTTGGTTAAAACCTTAGCAGATAGTCTACCCGTCCTATTAGTAAATAGTCAAAATCCTAAAATTGTCTTTAGCAGAAAATTCCTGCCCCTCGCGCGCATAGTTAAAATAGGCTGGGGGCGGAGTCCTTTCAGGAGTAGTCTCGGCTCTCCACAAGAAAAAGACGGGCGAAGACCTTGACAGAATACGGGTTTAACCTGGTGCTACAATTCGTTAAAAGAAGGCCCGGCTTAATAGGTGCTGTCTGGAAGTGATCTGGAGAAGTGCATTTACACATCTCTTGGTTGTAAAAAGGGGTAGAGTGCATACTAAAGGAAGTGTGCATGCTGCTCCTAATTATAACAATGTGAGACTCGGTACTCGACCCATCTGGTTTCATAAGATGGGGGGGTGCCGACGACCCACGTGTAGCTGATGAGGTTTGGTGTTCAGACCAGAAATGGACCTGGCTCTGAGCCCCGATCCTCTCAAGTGATAAATTAAGTAACGAATAATCAAAATATCCCTGTGTACAGTTGATATTCAAAGTCATTTAATGGCATGTATACTTGCGGAATGAAAACCCACAGTATTGTACAAATTTAAAATGGTAAATTATTGCTGTGCAGGCAGGCAGGATAATTATCCAAGAAATTGTCTGGTGGTGGGGACGCGCCTACCTGTCTGGAAAGGTGGGGCGTCAACTGCCCAGTGTAAATGGTGGAGTTTGGCGCTCAACCCCAGAACAAAATTAGGAGGGTGAACGCCAAGCTACCACTCTGTAACTCAATTATATGTACCTGATAATATTTACAAATTAAATATAAGACACACCGTTCAAGCAATGGCTCTTTAGAAAACCAAAAGTAGTCTCTCTATAAAACAACAATAGACCCAGTCCTAATCATCATTTCTCTCCCTCCCATCTGGACGACACTGCACAAGAACATTATCTACAACTCTTATTCTAACACCACGGCATTGACAGTCTTGGTATCGCACTAAAGACTGAACCGGTGTTTGTAGCCTTTGCTACGTCCTCAAAACTTACCTTGGAGTCGCCGACGGTCAGTCGGACGACTCTACCTGGGGTGACCACATGAAGCGCCTACGCTTTATAGTCACCAATGGAGCGTTTTCATTACCTAGTAAGGGGAACGACGAATCAAAGAATTCTGTCACAGCCAATCTAGTGCTGCGCAGTCCAGACCAGAATGCTTGGTCACATACAGTTCCACTAGTGCAGTGTCAGTCAACTAGTAGATAATAATCATAAAATAATATTACAAAGCCAATACGGAAAATACTACCCACACACTAAGAGTCTGCTTGAACTGGTAATGTCAACAAACACGCTAAATCAAAAAAAACCCCTCTATTATCGCCCAACCCACGCGCAGGATAAATAACATTTGATCATGCTCGTCTAACAAATCCTCCCACTAAAGTATTCAGCCTGACGTCTCTCAGTGCCCAACACCGTCATCTTATCCCATCCGTATTATCCTAATCCACCACAGGACCTGGAAAAGACAATAAGTTTAGTACACGAGGTCCTAGTTTCCGGCCCGCATCCACCATCTTGTAATCAAAGTAAACACCAGGTGGCCCCACCACGCTACCCGTTACAAAAATCACCAGCGAAATACAATCTCTGGTTCCGGGAGTGACGTCAGCTTCCGGAATTCAACCACATGAAGGCGAGCCGAAAACTGCTAGAAGAATTTTGGACCAACAATCTCCTTAAACCTACGGGTTAGTAGCCTACCTAACGTGCCAATAACGAGGGAAAGGGTTAAAACTCACCAGGAGTGGAGCGGTAAAGGAGAAGGGCCGGCTGGGCAGAGAAGGGCGGCGCCCCGACAACGGGCGAGAGAAGAACATCCAAAGTCCCGTGTGAACAGTCTCGTGATCTGTGGTAGTCCGTGTTTCCCATAAGAACAAACTGGCTGGTGCCTCTTGGATATGGATAAAATTCTTTACAAGGGTGCTAAAACTAGTGACCTGGGCGCTAACCAGGAATTGAATTAAAAGAATTACTTGGTGGAAATCGCTCCAAAATCATTATATACAAAGGGAGTGCCGACGGTCTACCGCGGGGCTAGCGGTAGGCGGACTATAACTCGGCCCAGGGCCCGGGCCCAACGACGAAAAACTCAGGCGGACGGTATAATGAAACCCGATCATTCAAGATGTCCGATTTCTCCGGAGTCACCTGTTATTATGTTCACTCGTTCTAAATTTGAATTTGCTGTTCATTCGTCAATACTAAATGATTAAGACAACTCCACTTTGTATATATATTGAATTTTATTGACTTTTGTTCCAACCGGATAGATTAAGAATCTTTACAGATATGTACTAAGTTAATACTGAAAATGATATTGACTCGAAACAATGAGTACTGCTACAGTTTGCAGGACAATCTCCTCCACTTCAATGATCATTTCACGATCCTCTAGACTTACCTTGTCACTTTATGAACGGTTTCCGCTGACCTTGAGCCTCAGTAAGGGGCTGACAATACAATGTACTTATGTAGTGAATAATTCCGTTCATAAGGTTGTGCCTTTGGATTACGTCTCCGAAAGGCCTGTAGCAGAATCTACAAATATATTGACACTGCGCTATATGTACCACGAGAGTCAAAGCCACCCAACATCAATTTGCTTTACACTTTAAAAAAAAAAAAAAAAAAAAAATATGTCCAATAATCCAAATTGGGAACACAATCACATCTGGCTGAATAATCCTTATTAGGTTTGAGCTATGTCGTCCACCTCCTCAATCTCAAACATCTGACCGCCGTCGAATGTACTAATAGCTTAGTACTTTTAATATATTATCATAATTTATAATTTAGTTAGGATCAGACCTAGCAATACTACTTCTGAGAAGAGGTATTTTACGCTCCTAGCGCCACCTGTTAACCAGTATAAAAGGTGTTGCAAGGTAGGGAGCGAGTCAGTTTAACCAAAGAGTTAGTGGAGTTAGTAACTAGTCAGCAGCATTAGCTGAGCTGCTCGGAGCTATGCCTACCAGCTCCTGCGGAGTATACTGGAGTTTACCGATACCAACTACCTCGGACAAAGGATTGTGATAGAGCTAAGCGCTAGGGTGGTCTAGGATGTGCTGGAACAACTTGTATTCTAAATGTGGTTGATCACTGAGTAGGAGATGGGAAGGTGGACTGATGGAGACTTATTCACTGTGGCTTTGACTCGGGATGAGATGTTTAATTGAATAAAAACCCTTTCATTTAAGAGCTCCCTCATCGTCCATTTCTTTTGAACTATTGGGGGATGGATGAATTAACTTTGAGCGCAGTCTGATTGACTCAATAACTTGGATGAACGACTCATGGATAAATTAATTATACACATCACGCAGTCTTAAATCAACACTAACAATAGTTCACTATATCAACTACACAGAACAGATTTCAAGTTTTACTCATATATAGGAAATATTGCCCTCTGGGGCAATAATAGATCTTTTATTCACCGGTTTCTGGGAGTGCAGGACAATGGTGAATGTATCTATACCTATAGGGGTTGGAATCGTGATATAGAATAACACGTGTTATAGAAGTGGGGACCTATTTTATGACAGTTTTCTGAGGTGATATCACCCTAGTCTCTATCTGAGGGTCAATGACCCTGGGGGAAATGAAGGGCATGGTCATGGCATCCCTTGTCTCCATTTGACAGTCAGCCACCATGGAGGACAGGTAGAGTATTGTCATGGTACGAGGTGTATGTAGTCAGATGCAGAGTGAAGTGTGAGTAGTATACAGAAATGGAGACTTTTTTCGAGGTGCCAGTCTTCCCGGTAGCAATCTAAAGGTTTAGCACCCTGGAGGAAAGGAAGGGTATGGTGATGTGTAAATGGCGAATGATATCTATGTGATGAGACACACAAAGTGTGAGAAGTAGGACTATATAGAAATGGGAACCTTTTTTATAACAGTTTTCCTAGGCGTCAGTCACCCCTTGTCTCCGTTTCATGGTCCAAAACCTTGGGGGTAAGGAAAAGTATGGTCATGGTCTTAGTTGTAAGTGATGAAATACAAAAGGAAGCGTGAGTAGTATAGAAATGGGGATTTCTTTTTATGACAGATTTCTGATATTACAGTCACCCAATCACTATTTGACAGTCTGCTGCCCTAGAGGAAAGAATTTGGTCATGTGTATGTAAATGGTGTAATATGCATATACGGTGAAATAGAAAGGAAAAGGTGTGAGTAGTACATAGAAATGGGGACTTGTTTATGGCACATTTCTTGGGCAGCTGTCACTCAACCCTGGAGGAAAGGAATGGCATGGTCATGGTGTGAAGCATAGGTAGAATGAGATACAGAGGAAAATGTGAGTCATATATAGAGATGGGGACATTTTTATGAGAGTTTTCTGAGGCAGAAAAATTAGACCTTTTTAGACCTTTAAATGTGTAAATCAGGCCATTGAGGTTCATTAAAGGCTTAGGATATGTCACCTTTCCAATACCTTTGCAAGATCTTTGATGAATTTTTAAAGGTCACCTAAAAAAGTTTTGGAAAGGTCTTGTAAAGGTGGCCATTCCATTACCTTTAGCACACCTGAATGGCCCCATTTACAGATATTTAAAGGTCTTTTTTCGTGCTGTGAGACACCCCCTATCTCCATCTGCCAGACCACCACACTGTAGGAAAGATAGAATATGGTCATGGTGTGAGGTGTATGTGATGGAATATATGAAGTGTGATTGGTATATAGAAATAGGAACATGTTCTTAGACCATAGATGGCAGCCACACCGTCTCCATCTAATGGTGAAACTCCCTGGGGGAAAAAGGAAATTAGTATGATATACACTTTATTATTGTATGATATACTCTTCTTAATTTCTATCCCATTATATCATAATGAGATAAAAAGTAAGAAGAGTGAGTCCCAGCCAAACATCATGACGTTATTATAAAGTTGCAGCAATGTTCTGTATTGGTTCTTGGTACATTATTTTAATGGCTCCCAATAACATTGCTGCAAGTTTTTTGTGGAAGTTTTCTTAGGATTAACCCCAGTCTCAATTTGAAGGTCTACCACTATAGAGGAAAAGTAAGATATGGTCATGTGTGAACGGTGTAAAATATGTACATGACGAAACACAAAGGATTCGTTGGTGCAGTTTTATTCGGAGTCTTTAAATAGAGTTGATGGTGCTTTCAGATAAAAGGATTGAATATTTATAACTCAACATAATTCTATATTATAGGGTTCAACTCTATTGTCGGGATAAAAGCTGTGACCAGAATGAGTTATATTCGGATAGATGCGTTTTTTCTACATATGATTGAATATTAATTTGTTCGATTGATAAATCACAATGGCAGTTTTAGGCGATGCGGATCAGCCACAATATTCAGCGCATTTAACCTAAAAACTTTCTATATGAAATTGTTGCTTGCATGGTTACAACACAGAAGGCCCCAGGGGATGGGTATTGAGTGAATAGATCATTATGATATAATTATAACATTACTTCTTTGTTAAATTTCTAGAGTAAATCTTTTGAAATAAATTATAAATGCACCAATGCATTGTTATGTGATTCAGTCGCTGATGTCAAAATTAGTTGGTGGTCGCGTTGAACTGTTGACTACTAAACAATATATCACATTTTTTGTCAATTGCTCATATCGAATTAATTATGATTTTAGGGAAACTGAGGAGTATGCCCTCAAGCAATGCAAATTGCCGTACATATTAAGTAAAACATTCATAAAGAGATCAAAATAAAATCTGGTTAGATCCAAATGTAACGACTAGAGCATATTGCAAAAAGGCTTCTTTAGATTACACCAAACCTAACTGTCTCAAATTTGCTTACATAGAATCACATGTAAACAAAACAAAAGCGTTTCAGTTTCACGTAATTGCAGTAATTTTCAGTAAGAAACTCGCAAATCTATAAATCATCAATCATCCCATGTTAACGAATTACCAACCGATGTGTCCTTTCTTCAACTAAAGAAAAGATCAAAGTCATGTTCGTTTCACTAAAAAGATTCTAAATAATTGTAAAAAAACATTTGGACAAGCCTAAAAATCTTCAACCAATGCTAAAGGCGGGAACCCACTTAGCGATCCAACTGAAATTCTGGTCGAATCTCAAAATCTGAATTATCTAAAAAGCCCAGAAATGGTTGGAAATTACGAGAAATGGGGTTCGCATCGAGGGAAGCAACTAGAAATTGATCAGGAAATCTAAAATTGCTTGAAAACTATCTTAAAATGTTAGATATTGGTCCCTTGGAATCCCTATTTCGACCAGAATCTTAGTTGGATCGCTCAGTGGGTTCCCGCCTATAAGGTGTTTGTGTTCGATTATACTCACGTGGGATTCTTCTCGACAAGGAACTTGACGACGTCCAGGTCGCCGTGGGAGGCGGCGAAGTGGAGAGGGGTGGCGCCCGCCTTGGTGGTCACATCGAACTCAGCCTCAAAGGTAGTCTCCAGCCACTTGACCGTACCCAGGTGGCCGTACCTGGGGGTGGGGAATATAGTGGGGAATATTATAATGGGGAATATGGTGGGGAATATAGTGGGGAATAAAGTGGGGAATATGGTGGGGGATATAGTGGGGAATATAGTGGGGAATATAGTGGGCAATATGGTGGGGAATATAATGGGGAATATAGTGGGGAATATAGTGGGCAATATGGTGGGGAATATAGTAGGGAATATAGTGGGCAATATGGTGGGGAATATAGTAGGGAATATAGTGGGGAATATGGTGGGGAATATAGTGGGGAATATAGTGGGGAATATAGTGGGGAATATGGTGGGGAATATAATGGGGAATATAGTGGGGAATATAGTGGGGAATAAAGTGGGGAATATGGTGGGGGATATAGTGGGGAATATAGTGGGGAATATAGTGGGCAATATGGTGGGGAATATAGTGGGGAATATAGTGGGGAATATAGTGGGGAATATGGTGGGGAATATAATGGGGAATATAGTGGGGAATATAGTGGGCAATATGGTGGGGAATATAGTAGGGAATATAGTGGGCAATATGGTGGGGAATATAGTAGGGAATATAGTGGGGAATATGGTGGGGAATATAGTGGGGAATATAGTGGGGAATATAGTGGGGAATATGGTGGGGAATATAATGGGGAATATAGTGGGGAATATAGTGGGCAATATGGTGGGGAATATAGTAGGGAATATAGTGGGGAATATGGTGGGGAATATAGTAGGGAATATAGTGGGGAATATAGTGGGGAATATAGTGGGGAATATAGTGGGGAATATAGTGGGGAATAAAGTGGGGAATATAATGGGGAATATAGTGGGGAATATTACCCAGCATGCATCCTGATTAACCCTTTAGTGACGGCCCCATAGGAAATCGATCACATATGATCGATGGTCACTCTATTGGCTGTAGTATTTATAATTTTAATAGCTGAATATTATCATTTGAAATAATTGTATTAGATGTTATGTCTCTGCTATCAGATACAAATTTTTATCCATTAATAGCTCACTTTTAATTTTTCTGAGGTCTTAATTGGGGTACTTTTAACAATTTCGCCACTCCATTTATGAGGGACCCTTCTTATACCCCTAAAATTCCCTAAATATTTAGTTTTAATTGCCAATTTTGAAATTCTTATTTTATTTTATCTCAATAATTTTTTTCGAATGCACAGCATAATCATTTCTACATACCTTTACACTTTTGATTAAATTTTTACATTCATTTTCTTTGGCCTACAGTCAGGTTAATTTGATACTACTGTATTGGAAAATGGTTAGGAATTACCCATTTTGAGCCATTTTCAAGATGGCCGCCCATGAAAACTAGTATTTTAGAGTTTTTATCTCTTATTTTTAGTATTTCCTGAGTAATATTGCACAAAATTTCTTAGGTATGTCATGAACATGTTGTTTTATCATTTTCATTACTAATTTGGTTGTTCACCATGGTTAGATTGTATTTCCCATCCAAATAATATTGTATTTTATCATAAATAACTAATTTAGGGAAATTTGAAGATTTTACTGCCACAACGTCCTCATACATCTCTTCAAGGCAAATGCACAAAAACTGCAAATAGCATAAAGAATGTAGTATCAAATGAAAGGCAATCGCATGGGGAACAACTTTCAAATTCAATTTTTTTTTCTAAAATCAGTATTTGTTCTATTTTTTGGCCATTTTTGCAAAAATAGGCTTTTAAATATTACATTTTCCAGAAATTTGACTTTCGTTTAAAACGTTCTATGGTTACCATGGCAACAAATATCTAAGATAATATTTAATTTTCTAAATCCTGTTATTATGGGTTGTACATCAATATTAAACTTTACCATAAAACAACCATTTACAAAATGACAATTTGAAAATGAAATCACCCATGCCAGTTCTCTTTGTTAAAATCCGTTTTGGTGCCGTCAGCAAAGGGTTAAGTCTAATCTGCAGGTAAAACTCAAGAAAGTGGCTATCTGTGGTTGGGTGAAATTGTCATCCAATATTTCCAAACCCACTGTAAAAAGGACTGAATTTTACATACACCCATGATTTTCCGATTTTAAATTACCGTCAGGAATTAAAAAAAATTATCATAAACATTTCTGGAAGACCAAGCCACAGGGGGTTACCCTGAAGATTATTTCAGAATTGAGGGAAAAAAAACAACAAAACACATTCCTTACCTGGCGGCTAGGTGCAGTGCCGTCGCCCCTGAGTCGTCCTCGTCAGTGAAGGCTGACCCCCCGTGGTCCAGTAACCAGGTGAGGGCGGCCGTCTGACCAGTGGCCGCCGCGTCCAGGGCAGGGGTGGCGCCCACCCTGGAGCGGGTGTTACCTGGACACCCCTGACTGACCACCAGCCAGACTAGTACAGGCACGTTGCCAGATCTAGGGGAAGAACATTTAAATATTGGTGGATTTACACAATTTTCTGTTTATTATTATATGGTGACATGTGATAAAGAATAAAGGAGCAAAAAAGAAATTGTAGATATACAGATCTATAGGAGGAAGGAAAATTGGAAAATCGAAGAATTTCCATAATTCCATTTATCATATAAAATGGCAATATGCATGATAATAAATAATGGACAAAGGTTTAATTAGATATGAAAGGAATATGAAAAAGGGTATTATAAGATAAACATTACTGCCGCCCCGTGGTATAAATGAGAAGAAGGGAAGGCAGGCTTGGGTAGAATAAATTTTATTTTATAAAATTTATGATATAAGATAATATTTAAAGATGAATATATAAAAAGTTTTAGAATTAAAATAATAATGTTAAGAAGGAATATAAAAATGTAGATGTTGTTGGTAGTGTGGTTGAGGAGGTAATGGAGGGAGAGGGAAGGTGAAATTATGGGATGTTGGGTATAGGTGTATAGGTGAATGTTGGAGTAAGTAAGTTTTATGAAAGGGAGTGTAACCATAGGTGGCAGCAGCAATGACCCAGCCTAAGCCCAAGAATGGGCGTATGCTGTAAACCATTTTTTACACACGACGATAAAAATTATAACTTGATCGTATATGTGTTATAATTAATTTTGACAAAGGTTAAATATTATAACTTGTCCAGTAACCAGGTGAGGGTGGCCGTCTGACCAGTGGCCGCCGCATCCAGGGCTGGGGTGGCGCCCACCCTGGAGCGGGTGTTACCTGGACACCCCTGACTGACCACCAGCCAGACTAGTACAGGTACATTGCCAGATCTAGGGGAGGATAGGAAAATTGGTGGATTTACAGAGTTTTCTTTTTATAATGATATGGTGATATATGATAAAGAAAAAGGAGAAAAAATAAATCATGTATATATACATAATATGTATATGTATATCATATATATATATATAATATAAAAATCTATAGGAGGATGGAAAATTGAAGAATTTCCATAATTCCATTTATCATATAAAATGGTAATATGCGTAATAATAACTGACGGACAAGGGTCTAATTAGATATAAAAGGAATATAACAGCCACACTAGTACAGGTACGTTGCCAGATCTAAGGGAGGATAGGGAGATTGGTGGATTTACACAATTTTCTTTTCTCAGAAGAAAATGGTCATATGTGGCAGGCCCGTACCCAGCTTCTGCTGTGGGGGGGGGGGGGGGGTTGAACTTAAAAAGGGGGGTGGTGGGGTCCAGAAGTGGAACTTTTCAATATTTTCCTACTGATTTTAGGGAAATTTACATTAAATTTTTGACCAAAAGTAGGAACTATTGGAAAAAAATTCCTTTGAGGGGGGGGGGGGGCGCTACCCCCACCTACCCCCCTGGTAACGGGCCTGCAATGTGATAAAGAATAAAGGAGAACAAAATAAATTGTAGGTATACAAATCTATAGGAAAATGGAAAATTGGAAAATCGAAGAATTTCCATAATTCCATTTATCATATAAAATGGCAATATGTGTAATAATGAATAATGGACAAAGGTTTAATTAGATATGAACGAAATATAAAAAGGGTATAATAAGATATGAATAAAATATGACAACAACGATGAAATTGTGACTTGATCTTATGTTTTATCATTAATTTTGACGAAGGTTATTGCAAACTTCTATCTCTGTCAATATAATACAGACCATGTCGAATGTATACCTATTATCATAAACAAAGCCATGAATGCAGTGTGAAGCAACATCCTCAAAATATTACATCAATACCACTAGAAAATAGAAATACCTCTCATCGTGGTAAAATTAAACGATAGCAATTGATTGACTGGGAGCTGATTTCTTGTCTAACATATGAATCCTGCCGAGGAAAAGCCCATGTCTAAAAGATTATCAGAAACACACCTTGCTTCTCTTAAATCTTTGATATTCACGGCTAGCCGGGAAGTAAACGTCCGAACACAAAGGCCTTGGAGTGCACACATACCAGCGTCTGTTTGTCCTACTAGGTCTAGGACAACAGGTTATGTTGGAAGTCGGCCTATGTATGTTGGTAGTCGGCCTATGTATGTAGACATACCATATAGCGCAATTCAATTAAGGCTTTATTCCACATACTGAAAGTGTGCTGCCGATAAAGTGTCGCTACAATATCGCAAGTATTGGCAGCAAAATTTACCAACATGTTCGTAACATTTTGCTGGCAATTTTTTAATGGTTGTCGATATTGCACTTTCGACAGCCGAAATTGTGCTGAAAGTATAATTATATGATCCTGATTTCGAATGTTACAATGGAGATGCTCAATATCGGAAGCACATGCTTTCGGTATGTGGCATATGGCCTTTAGGTTTCATGTATGCTGAACAGTGCTTACTTGGTATTTAAAAATGAATGGCCCGCTCTATTCACACAAAATGCGACGAGAAAAATGGAATCAGATTATGACGTACATACTGGGTAACATAAACAAATTGCTGCCGAATGTAAAGTTGGATAGTCACATGATTAGTCCATAATGTTTGAACAGTTTCACCGATTTTCATTCAATATCACTCATCATTTTTCGAATACTAATTTCTTTGTGTGACAAAATGCAGGTTTCATCTTAGCTAGAGGGTCCCTGTAAATTGAACTGAGACAATCTTAGACAGATAGACAGATGAAACATAGATCTTTAGCCTATATCATAGGCTAATGATCTTTAGCCTATATTATAGGCTCGAGATCTATGGCCTATTTTATAGGCAAAAGATCTATGTTTCATCTGTCTTTGAATCACCCCGAATTACTTATTGTATGAATAAGGACAAGTCGGGTAAATATGCATAATCAATAGTGTTGACTGGCAATGCATTGCTACTAGAATTGTAAATTTCTCGTCAACTCTATGTATCCGTCGATTCAGAGCGATAGGTTTTACATATAATGTAGGGCCATGTAAGTTGTGTGTTGGGACAGTGTAGGTTAGATGGTTAATTAATTCATTTTACCTGTTTTGGAATACAGCAAGGTAAGGATGGGTACTATAGTTAATCACTTTCGCAATTGTTGAATTTATTAAAAATTCTCTAGTCATAATTAAAAAAAATGAGTTTTTTCTAATCACTTAATGGTGAAAGGAATTAAATTTCCAACACGTTATTTCAAGTAGGCATGGAAAAAATTCCGGATGAATATATCAAGTATCATATGAAATAGACACATGACATAGATACATCGTAATTCCAAGTAGATCTGGAAAAGATTCCGGATGGATATATGACATATTACAAGGAATAGAATCTATACATAAGACATTTACATTGAATAATGAACTGAAAAACAGAGGCACTTCTGATGTTTGTTACAGAAAAAATGTATGCGCAAAAAAATTTATAAAGAAAATAGACACACACATACATAATGATATACCAAAGGAGTGGTTAAATATCAACAGGTGCGATGAACATACATACACACACACACACACACACACACACACACACACACACACACATACATACATACATACATGTATACATACATACATACATACATACATACATACATACATAAAGATAATTATGCCAAAGGAGCAACAGGTGCGATGAACATACACACATACATACACAGGTGAGAACATCAATGACCACCCCACCCACTCACCTGGCGGCATAGTGTACTCCAGTAGCCCCTCGGTCGTCCTTCAGCCCTGGCCAACCCCCTCCTCCAGGGTCCAACCCCTCCAGGTCCTCCGGCCGGCCGGCCTTACAAGCCTCCAGTGCCCTCTCCCCCATCCTGCACCTTAACCACCCCTATACCCTATCCTCCTGAATCCTCAACCACTTTCCTCCAGGGTTCCTCCTGTGTGGTACTCCTATGTATACCCCTGAGAGCCTTCAAAGTGTCCTTTTGGGGTCATAGGCCCTACTGGAGGGGTAGATACTCATGGGTATGAAAAGGGCGCCTCTTCAGCGTCCGCGAAACGGGTTGAGATTGATACTATACACTGGAGGAAGTGAAAGGAGGAGGGTGTGGGTGGGGGGGGGGGGGGGGTTGGAGGCGGCAGACCACGCCCAGTGTACAGGAGGAAGTACAGGGCCGACGTGCCAGTTGCTATATAGTTGTGGGGTGAAAGATATACCAGTCATAACTATAGATCTACATATGAATGTATGTATTTATGTATGTGTGTATGTATGTATGTATGTATGTATGTATGTATGTATGTATGTATGTATGTATGTATGTATATTATTAAGATATCAATAAATTTGTAGACATCTACATATATAACTACAAATGTTTTTCTCTATATTCATATATCTGTATTTGTCTGAACGCTTGTCTTAACGTCCATGCTAGTTGGTAGTTGTAGGGTGACAGATATACCATTATAACTATAGATGTACATAAATTATGAATGTATAGTTATATGTATGTATGTATGTATGTATGTATGTATGTATGTATGTATGTATGTATGTATGTATATTATTAAGATATCAATAAATTTGTAGACATCTACATATATAACTACAAATGTTTTTCTCTATATTCATATATCTGTATTTGTCTGAACGCTTGTCTTAACGTCCATGCTAGTTGGTAGTTGTAGGGTGACAGATATACCATCATAACTATAGATGTACATAAATTATGAATGTATAGTTATATGTATGTATGTATGCATGTATGTATATAATTATATGTATTATGAAGATATCTACAAAGTTGTAGATATCTATCTACATATAATATCCACAAATATCTTTCTATATAATCATACACGCTTATTTGTGTAAACATTTGTCTTAACCTGTTGACTTCCCAATAGAATAAAGTAACTAAGATTCGGATGGAAGTATAGACACTGGTGGTTCTGCCTGTTGTCGAATACTGTTGAAGCTTACGATTCCTAGAATAATTAGTAGCTATACAACTTATTCTATAGATTTTATGCAATTATGTGTAAAAGTGACTTTTATTTTCTTTTACATTAACTTAATATTTACATATAACTGAATAATTAACTTTTCATATAAAACTGTAAAAATGCACAACATTGATCACAAGGGTTATAACAATCGACCGATGTCCAGGGGTTATAGGACTAATTGTTTGCCCACACAGGTAGCAGGTCGTTGCAGTCATACCTGGACCACCACCCTCCTCACCTGTCATTTTCACCTGTGGCCGTCCGTTGGCTTCCCACCACTACCACTCTACCTGTTCGCCATGCTCCTGGGTCCGATCACCACACCTAGACTTGGGACTAACCAACGATGGTCTATTGTTAAGATACTAAACTCTGTGATGATTTGTCCTGGAAGTAAAATAGGAAGCGCCCCCTGGGAGAGCTTGTTTTCAAATTCAAGACGCCTCCCCTGAAGGGCCATACTCACCCAGTGACCGGCGACCGTCAGGATCGCTAGTGAAATCGTCGGGCAACTGGATTATCAAGCACATTTGATATTTTTCCGCTGATTTTCCCGCGATTCCTTTGCATGTCGCCCATCGCCCATCACCCATTGTCTGTCACCCAGATTTGGCACAATACCCATAGGGAATTGCCCAGTGATTCATTGATAATCCAGTCACCCGGCGATTTTACCGGCGATTCTTCCAGTCGCCGGTCAATGGCAAAATCACTCTGTGGGTACCCTGTGGCACTTAACTAACCCCCTTTAGCATTTACAAATATAATAAAGCCCTTGAGCCCCCCCCCCTTAAATAATGAATGTATGGCCCTAGTGCCTTTTTATCTGGGTCTTTTATACGGTTGTCATCGTCGAAAAGTCAGGAATCTCAGCAGATGCCTCTTTCTCCTCGGTTACAATGCAGTTTTCCATGGAATATCACCAATAACGACATTATAAAGTGTCAATACAATATGCAACAGCGGGACTTGGGTATCTTAGTGTATAATATATAGTTAAGGTCCACCCTACCTGAATTGGCACCGTTTACAATACGAACACATTGCTTTACAATAGCAATCGCATTTTATTGAGATGCGCCATAGGTAAGTGGTGAATTTGATTGAGTTTGGCGATTGGTTAGTAGTGAATGATACATGTAAATTATGTATGGTTGATTGTGTACTTGTATTGACGTTTGCAATTTGAAACTGCAAAAAAGGGATAACATTTCACTGAATGTTATTACTGAATAACTTGTAAAATAACACTCACACAGAAACACATCCTCACTCACACACAGACACAGACACAGACTCAGACAGACACACATACACAGCACACATACACACATACACACACAGAGAGACAGACACAGACACACACAGAGACCCTAGGGTCTTCAAATAAATGTAACTTTTGTTCTAATTAGAATATTGACATAATTATTTCAGTATTGGAATCCTAAAGTCCTCCCTATTCAATATTCGAGGCCATAAGATTGCTTTTTGCAGAGGACGTCAAAATACTGCGGACCTTTGCAGCACAACTAATTAACTAATAGACAACTAATAGGATACTTTCATATAGCACTATACTGAGTTGTAATCATTAAAGACGCCCACGCAACTTTGTATGGTTTAAAACCTCTCTGAGTCAACAGAAAACAGGATGACTATTCAAGGCGGGGTTCCACTGTCCAACTAACATATAGCCCGATTCGGTACTGATTTCGAAAATCATGCAGTTTGATAAGATTCTACAAAACATTTCTTATCAGCAACTTTTACACCAATAGTATCACACAAAGTGAACATTCTGACACAAGAATACTATCCTAAGTAAATGGAAACCCTTGGAAAAATCGGTTGGTGTTTTGTCCTATAGTGTAAAACCTCCTTAATTAGTTAGTCACTAGACGTGTCGCAGTGTAATAGATATAGTCACTAGAACAGAGTGTGACGTAACGTGAACACTAACCCTGACGTAATACCGTTCTAACACGCTATAGACCAGCGGTGTGATGTGTATCTTGGACGTAAACCCTTTAATGACCAGTCGCCATTGAACGTCATACAATGGCAACCACCACTATTCTATTATAGCTGTAAACTTAGATATTTTCACGCGTATGAATTTTGGCAGATTTGATCCAAAAAATAGTTTTAAAAAATGTATTAACCACATTCATTACAGTAAATGTTCTTCCATGTAGGTATCATTGTCTTTATACAAGACATAATGTTAACGTGATTTGTGTATATCAAAGGTACAAGGGCCCATATCTTCGTAACTAATTTGGCTAATCAGGGAAATTTGGATTAGCATCTGATAGGCCTAAAGTCAAAGTTGCTGATCTTGAGACCCTGATCAAAATATCCCTGATTAGCCTAATTACTTACGAAGATATGGGCCAAGGTACTTTTATCCAATAGTTAATTAAAGGGAGCCAAAAGCAATGTTGGGTCAAAATTTTGCAAATTCTATTAGCTATTGAAATATATTCCTTGACCATAACCTATACTAGGCCTATGGTAAAATATAGACTCTCGGGTAGAGAGACATAGCCACATTCACAATCATTATATAACAGTATTCAAGACTAACACCGGCCCGTTGGCCAATGGCCAAGGAATTTTAATCAGGGCCAATGTAATATGGGGGAAATATTGTTGAATTGGCCTAGATGGTCAACACAGTTTTTTACCTTCATTCAGGGTTGTTCCCAGAAAAATATTTTGAGTATCAAAATCCTCCTCAGGCAATTTTCCATGGGACCATTTTCCTAAAACTTTTGGGCATTACACACATTAAGTTATCTTTTAGAAAAGTGCGGGAATGGTACCTCTGAATTTAGCCCAGTGCGGAATTAAAATCCTAATATGGGGATGGCCCGTCCTGCATATCTAAGAAGAACCCTGTTTATTCATGCATTTTTAAAGCATTTTTCGTATTTTCTAATGCATAAATCAGAGCAGATTAGTAGCTGTCAGGGCTGCCAATCATATTCAATTTTTACTTACTTAAAAATTAGATCTAAATCTTTTTTTTTTTTTAAACGGCAAGCATATGTTCTGTTTGCCATCTGGGCCGATTTGATCCCATTTTTGGTAAAAGAAATGTTGGCACTGCTCTCAAATTTTTGGTGGGGGGGGGGGGGGGGGGTCCCGCCCAGGCTCTCTTTCACAGTTTGTAAACTGAATTATATTTAATATATAAGTTTGTAGAAAACAGATATATATCCCTCTCCTCAGATAGATCTTTAGGATTTGTACCTAAATGGCTGACTTGTCCCTATTCCACAGTTTGTAAATGGGGAGGAAACTATACATTCCTCTCTTCTGATAGATCTTTAGGATTCATACCTAAAAGGCTTACTCGTCACTACTCCACAGTTAGTGAGGGAGAGGAAACTAAATACATATCCCTCTCTTCTGATAGATCTTTACGATCTATACCTAAAAGGCTAACTCGTCACTATTCCACAGTTTGTCAGGGAGAAGAAACTAAATATATTTAGTATAAATACTAAAATAATTATATACATATTCTTAAATTCAACATGCCACTTTTGGAAATTACCATCAAAGGTTCCCTCCCAGGGCATCCTAAAGTAAAGAAAAAAAAGATGAAACAATAATTCGACCTACCAACGCAAGCTTTTTTAGGGATGAAACAATTTCTTTTTTTTGGCCTGATGGTCTCTACAGCTGGGACTGATGCCCCATGAGTACAGAAAATAAAATGCTTATACATTATGGAAATATGTATAACAAATGTTAAAAGTCATTCAAAAGGGGGAATTGAGACGTTTTAACTTCTTAATGTTTAACCCTATCCTTCATCACAGTTTAAAAAAAAATTATCAAAAAAAAAAAAATTCCCTACCTACCTACCCTAATTTTTTGGAGGCATGAAACCTGAACACAACTTTTTTTTTTTTTTGGGCCTAGTGTAAAATCTTTTAACATTGCGGGGATGGGTACAAAGAAATTGTGTCCAGGAGATATGTACCCTTTTCATATCTCTAACAATGACGACAGCGAAACAATATTCACACAATACATACTCGAAACGCACAATGCACACAAATACAACTTACCAAAACATACTATTTATGAACCATACACAGGCATGATGTGAAATAAATTATATACACCTTTCCCATGAACCTGCATAGTCTGCGACTTTGTCTACCTTTTGGAATTCATGGTAACTTGGTGACTTCAATTTCATATAGGTTTACCAACGAAAACCTCCCAAAACGTTGTTTCATGATCAAATTTAAAACAGCAGGGCGGTACCACTTTATGGAATAAGAAGGGACCTATACTTTTATATAATAATATATAGTTACATAATTATGATTGTTATATTTGCCACTCTGTACCTCATCTTGGGTTACATTTATAGTTAACCCAATACAGCTATTTTAACGCAGTACATGACTGTAACAATGTTGCACAAGTTTTCCAGTCCACACTGCGTTTATGGATTTTATGGTGTAGTAAAGAATGTGGAAATGCAGTATCACTGACTACAGACTGCATTACCTATATGATATTGCTAAACGAAATGACGACTGGAAAACCGCACTGAACATCGCAGTTGTGTATTGTGTAGATGTGGTTGCATCAACTCTCCGGTGTCATGGCACCCTCTAGTGGATCGGAGACTAACTAATCCCAAGAAATGATCCTCCAGGGCAGGAGATCACAGCTCGGTTATTATCTATATCATACAGGCAATTTTCACCCTAGAGTGAGTTACTACTAATAAAAAATAATACCAAAAAAATACAAAAAACTTGATGCAGTTAATTGGAAACAATGCCCCGGGATTCCTAAATCACATTTTGGGACCAATTTCAAGAAAGCCAATGGGGCCTTCCATTAAGTACGTACGTAATTAAAAAAACCTTGGACGAACGTACGCATTGCATTTATACAGGAACGTATGCAAATTTTCAAAAATTCCAGGGCGCTGTTCCACAAAAAGTGTTCGTAGGTGATGTCTTTTCTCTTTGAAATGAGCGCAAATAGTGTAAGTGAAGAGAAGTGTTCGTTACGTCACTTACGTACACTTATGAACACTTACGTACACAAATTTGCACTTATGACAAACAAATCTTTTCTTTGATAGCTGCGTGAGTTTTCATCCGATTTTGATTTGGTTTTCATTAATGAATTCCTTGTAAAATAAGGTTTCTAATGATACCCTATATATTATTGTAGCACTATTACTTCATGGTGAAAAAAATATTTAAATATTAAAAACTAGTTACGAACACTGTGATACCTGTCGCAGCTTTTAGGCATGTATGCACACTTTTGCATACTTGCGTACAGTACGCAGATATTATATTTTTGTTCGCAACTTGTTTCTGGAACAAAATATAAAATTATGAATGTTCGTAACTTTTTATCGAATGGCCAACAGACCCCCCTCCCCCCCCCCCTTGGTGCGTACATACTTAATGGAAGACCCAAAAGCAATTTTCGTTTGTCAAAACGAATAGTAGGCCCTATGTTGGAATGCACCAACCTTTTTTTTTTTATGTATAACTGTGAGTTATCATATTTTATCACAAACTAGTAAAACTGATGGATATTTCACAAACGCAAATTAGGCGAAAATATGCAAGCCCTCAACGTGATATCAGTCTTGATAGGTATAAAATAAATCAAGTTTCCATCAGTATTGCGTATTTGCATTTTCGAATGTTTATCGAACGTTTTAATTGGAATAATAAACCTTCCAACCTTCCCTTTTTCATGTTTTGTTTTGTTTTACACGTTCCAACATTTTTTGTTTAACATGTTAAATATGCCTATGCATGTAGACTGGCAACTTGAGGAGCGACCTTAGGGTTGGAGTCAAACAAATCTAATGTCAGAGCGTGCCATGGTATGAAATATAATCTCATAAATCGACCATACACTTTGTACTTGACAACGCTGGATGTCGTGACGTTGGCAATATGTTATTTACTCAAGAGGATACATGACATTTGCAAAGTGAAAGTCTACAATAAAATAACAACATCCCCTTTATTGAATTTAACAGCATAATTTTAACAATCTCTATAAGAAAGGTTCTGCATTGCTGAAAAGTATAGTTAATTCATTTGGATGTTCACAGAATCTGATTTTGAAATTAAACAATTATTATCTTGGTAATTAACCGGAGTTAGGACTTCTACACCTAGGATAAATTGAATAATATTATTAGGTTGTTGTTCATTACAACCTTCATTGAAAATAAAGAACAGGTGATATGCTAGTAATTGTGAGTTACTCGTTGTTGTTTTAGGATTCAACTGAACTCTAAATAACATGTATAAAGTGAGCCACGTTGTTCATAAGCAACCAGTATGTGCTTGCCATTACAATTTGAGACAACAATTATAAGAGTGCACAAAAGTACGCTTTTGAAACAGTTCCTTTATTTGACTTCTCTTTATTAATTTTATTTATCTATACCAGAAAAATAATAATATTGACAAATATAAAAAAGTAATGCATTACAACAGTACAATAAAAGAAAGTCATAGGTGTATTTATACTATTCATAACATTTATATGCTGACATATAGATATAATGTCCTTATTAATAGAATCATTTTGTGAGAATTTTTGAAGTGTGTCTTTAATGGAGACTTAAAGGCAGGAGCTGTTGTTGATGTTGGATATATTTCTCAACAGAACCAGGAGTGTAGGCCAAAAGGCCTGTTGCTGCTAAGTGGTTACATGTTGTCTCCCCACATCATACCCACAGCTCCCCATCTGACCTTTGGTCAGCGACCTAATTACAACTGAGGGATAGGAGGAGTGCTAACTGCCTAATTACCATAAACTCTACGATGTAGTACCTTATTCATATTTTAATTCATCTTTTGATTATTATTATTTAGACATAAAGTCTGGATAATAAAGGAAAATATTTTATGAATAGATTTTGTGTAATAGATTTAGTAAATACTTGTAGTCATTAGGAAAAAAAAAGTGACATGCCTAAACTTAGGTATGACAATTTCACTGAATATTCTGTGCTTTTGAAGTTGCACACATTTTGACTGCCTTTCTAATAAAGAGAAAAAAGGACACACCAATAAAAGCAAGCAACACAACAAACCCACTAAGAGGTAACCATACAAGAAAAACATTCTCTATCATCTCCATTGTAACAGCAATGTCCTTCACTGGACCAATTGGTGAATAACCTGTTTCAACAAAAACTGCACGAACAGCATTAATAATGGCCACCACCAGTAGGGCAAAAGAGGAGAAGGCCCCAGCCAGGTTAGCTTTAGGGCCTTTGTAAGGCCTGAACCTAGCCTGGAGGAACAGACTAAGCATAACCACAAGGACCATAAGAAGTTGCCTGCTGAGGGGGGCAGCTATGAAGGTTTTGGCTAGCACAAGTATGAGACGAAAGGCGATGAGAACCCCTGCCCAGCAGAGGGAGGGGCCTCGGGCGAAGAGCGGTTGCAATGGACGGTAGGGCCCTTGAAGAACAGCACAAATCAATTCATCCTCAGTAGACCGGTGGGAATTAGTTGGATGTTTTTGTAGGGCTACCTGGAAAGGCCAAATTATTAGACAAGGAAGTGGAAAGAAACAGGCCAGAGCAAACCCTTTGTGGGATATGTGGCCTTTTCTCAGTAAATCTGGGCCAAGGGAAAGAACAACAAAGAATGGACAGATGCACACAACAGCATAAATGATAACCACAATCTGCCATGGCTGATAACATTTAATGTTTCCGTTAATGTTCAGGATCTGGTGGTCTAGGAATGGTACACACAAGAGCTGAGTGAAGGTTGTAACTGCCAGTTTTTGGTATGAAAACATGAGAGCAACTAACAATCCAGAAGTTGCTCTTTTTAAAAATTGAAGTCCAATTCCCTTTTTGTGGTATAACAGACATTTGCCAATGCCATATATTGTAAACAACATGAATAACAATAAAGGTACAAAGGAGGCCTTAAAGATGACCTTTCCTTCTGAAGTGAGTCCCACAAAAGCACAAACATCACCTGCTGTCAAGCTAAATAGTTCAATTCTGAACTTAAAAAGACTCCCTATCATGGACTTGAATTGTTTAACTGCTGTTGGGAGAGGCAGGGGCTTTAGAACAGGAATAGTGATTAGTGAGGCATCCTGGAAGTAGTAGAATAAAATTATAACAAACCCACCGCCCTCCTTAGGCCTCCCACCTTCTTTTTCTTTCCTTCTACCTCTAGAACAAATATTGAAATTAACTTGATTCATTGTTGCATTGATGAAGTCTTTCTGAAACAACAGGAAGAGGGAGTAGATGAGGCAACACATTACAACCATAAAGAGAATCCACATATCCTTGCAATGTTCATTCTTAATGCACTTAGTAGAAAAGAGCGCTTCTGAGAAACCAGAACGACACTTTCCGCACAGAATACCATCTCTATTAGACATGCAGATATTGTCTAGGGGACAGGTTTTAGCATTTGCATGATTACAGCAGTAGGTTGATGGACACCTCAATGTGTGAATCATCCCTCCATGAAGTTTGCCCCAAAAGTTAGGCTTTACATGAACATTGCCATCTGAACAATTTGCTCCATAGGGACAGCCATGACAGACTATCTGGCTCAGATTTACTTGTCTTTGTTTATGAAAAGCCATTGATCCATTTCCAAAACTGTAAGAGTTCTTACAAATATCACACTGATACTCCAACCGTCTATATTTGCCATCTGAGCCCTCTATAGTTCCATGTTGGGATAACTGATTATTTTCCTGACATCTGAATGTTACTGAGTTTAGGAACAGTGACTGGTATTTGGAGTTAAAGAAAAACATACTATGGCCATGAGAGTGAGAAAAGAATATTGAATGATTGATGGCGACCCTTGTATTAGAAATATACATCAGGGCACCTTCAAGTTTATCACTCATACTACTTCCTTGAATAGATACATTTGTAAGATAGCAAGGAGATGCTTTTCTGATGCATACTGCACCCCCTGCCTGCTGGGCTGTGTTGTTAATGAACACTAAATCTGTCAGTGTAACACCAACATCATTAACCATCAAAGCTCCCCCATCCCCAACAACTTCAGTTGACCAGCCATAGGGTAGAGACATGAGTAGAGTTCCATCATTTAAAGATGCATTTACTGGACCTTTATCAGTGCTAACTTCAATAGTCCTTCTCATCTGACCAGGAAATAGATGTGCCATTCCTACTTTGTTTCCAAAAAATGTTGAGCCATTAATGTCCAAAAGTGTCCAAGCATTGGCACCCTCAGATATCTCTACTGCACCCCCATTGTGCATTAAAACATGGTTATTAGTAAATAAACAGTTGTTTATATAAACGTGTGATGCCGTGGCAGAGTAAAATATTGCTCCCTCGTTTCCATCAAACACAGAATCAATCACATAAATTAGAGCATTTGGTCTGTGAAAACTCTCTTCATAATAATAAGGTCTTATTTGAGATTTCAAATAAAGTGGTCGGCTCCAATGTACATATAATTCATCATACACAGCCCCCAATGCAACACTCTGAGGGATGAGGTTTCTGAAGATACACTTTTTAACCATGATATAGGCTTCCTGATAGTGGAATACAATGGTCATTCCACCAATCATAGTTTCATTAATGGGATTTCCATGAAATGCGTTTTCTATAGAATACAACTCAAGCTTCCTTACTCCATGGATATTCAGGCGCCTGTTGCCAAAATCATTTTGCTTCAAGTCAAGATATGAATCCCGTGCAGAGACAGTAAGAGTTAAACGAAAGGCACGTGCTTCTACCAAAGAAAAGGACTTTTCTACAAGAATATCCCAGGTTGTGTTGAACAAAGTCAATGACTCCCAGCTTCCCCTTTGGGGATATTTAATAAACAATTGTCTTACAAGACCAGGAAAATCATGATACCAAAATGGCTGCAGAGTTCCAAGATTTATGGTAGCTTCCTGGAAGCGACACTTGTCCACAATCATAGGAGCAAACTCTCCTACAATGAAACCAGTCACAAAATTAATGTTGTGAATGAATATTATGGGCCTAATGCTCCAATTTGGCATACCTTGGAAAGCAAAGATCCTTCCAAACCCATCTCCATCTGTTCCTTTGCAGGAAAGCCTCACCTTTCCACCCATCCCAATAACCCTCACTCTTCTCTTTAGTGGCTCAGTCATGCAGTGCTCATTTATACCATCAGAAGCCAGGAAGAAGATTGTATCATACCTAAAGGCAGCCTCAATTCTGGTAATTAAATCCTGAATGTTCAGGCATGGGTTGGAGATATTATAGCCACAGTCTGTGCCATTGGTCCCATTTCTAGCCACATACCATGTGAGGTCTGAAAGTGTTCAACAAATACATCTTTAAGAGATTATTTAGCATATCAATGAAAAATCCATATTCAAGAGGTATTGTAGCTGTCTTTAAGCCAAATTGTTACCAATGAAAGTCTGATGATTATATTCTATCACTTTTTAGATGTTTGTTTGGCATTACGACAGATATTGAAATATATTTCCAAGAAATACTTTTCCAGGCTGCAGGTTACAGGCATACACTAATGTTGCATATTGCCAGGAAGCAGTACGAAGAAAGTTCCCAGCCTGGTACACTGGTAACCATTGGCTGATACTCAACAGCCCACAAAAGTATTCAATCTTAAAAGCCCTATTCCACATATTGAAAGTGTGCTGACGATGTGCTGCCAACACGATTTCGGTGCCGATATATGCCAATCAAATTTACCAACATATTACTTATTATTTCCTGATAACTTTCTTCTTGTTGCTGTTATCATGCTTTCAGCTGCCGATATCACACTTTCGGCAGCTGAAATTGCACCAAAAGCAGTGGCTGAGGGTAAAGAACATTACCATGGAGAGGGTCAATATAGCACTTTCGGTATATGGAATATGGCCTTTACCTAGAAATTCTTTTTTGACAAAGGTATTTAGGTTAGGGGCAAGTATGATTGCACAATGGGGGCTTATGGTCTCTCATAACACATGCACACAATTGATAAAAAAAGGGCCATTTCTGTCAGATTGACCATATTTGTTTTTGAAAATGTAAATACTCAGATCCTTTTATTATATAATAGAATATTAAAAGGTAGCATTAAGGAATTGTGTCCATAAAAAGGGAACACTAAAATCAGATGTTCTAGTACAAAAGCCAGGCCAAAAAAAGTGGGGAGGGTCCCCCTCCCTCCCCCAATTTATTTTTAAAACGGTACATACATACTAAATGGCAGGCCCCTGATATTAGGTCTATCACCTATGCATTGGCTTTTCGTTATAGTTGGTGAAATTCCATATCTGTAACTAAAATACAATTGAACTACCTTGAGTTGAACATATTCCTATCAGCAACAACAAATAAAATGTGATACAGGCTCCCCTTGCAGGAAAAGATGAGGGAAGTTCCAGTAGAGATGCCATTGAAGTCTCTCCAAGATGTCTTTCAATTACATTTAACATTCTCTGATGGCATAAAGTCTAGTTCAAATTCCTCTGCTCTGAAAGAATCCATTTCAAACATGAAATAATACACACAGTTTCTGGATTCTTTTACTGGTCTATTTCAAGATTAACATCATCACCCTGGTAGTACCTAGGGTTCCTTCTGAAATATCTATCACCTGTTGCTGAATATTATAGGGAGTAACAATAATTCGTACCTTATATAGGATTACATCATATTTATGAATATCAAACTGAAAGATGATGTCTAATCAATGTTAACATAGTCTGACTAATGCTTTTGGGTAGAAAAATTGCTGCTTTCAAAGGCTGGAAACTGTTTTTGATAAAAATCAATGTTTCAAAAATCAATGATGGATGCATGGTGGTACATTGCTGCCAACAACATTAAATACAGAAAGAGTCATAGCAGATAGAATTATACTACAGAGAGCTCCCACTCCAATATAGGCCCTGTTAACAAATCTGGTGGTGGCGTCACCTGGTGGATGACCTGAAATATTGTTTTTTCAGGGCTTTTTCAATGTAAAACACAGCAACTTAGGATGCTTTCCATGTTCCTATGGCAACCACCCAAAAATCAGGTAATTCTGAAATTGACAGTATTTTCAACAGATCTTCCTTAATATTCAAGGTAGAAGCACAAATGAGACATCAAATTTAAGCATTCCTAGAGTTCTATGGGTTAAAAGGATGGAATGGGATGTCTTGGTTACCTGGTTGCTATGGTTACCAAAAATGACCCCAAAATTGACCATAATTTCACTTTATCTTCTTTTTGTCTACCATAGTCAACACAAATAAGGGTGAAACAAGTCACAACTTATCCTATCTCACCAGTACATATCCCTCCTACAGGGAATCATGTGTTTTGTCTTTACCAATTAGATGGAATACAGTTAATGACTGGTTTCCATGGAAACCACTCAAAATTCAGGTTATTTCAGATTTAACAGTATTTTGGATGTATCTATCTTATCATCTACTAGGTGGCGCCACTATCAGGTTTGTTATAGCTTTTTGCACAAGTGGGAGCTCTCCATAGTATAATTCTCTGTGGTCATATTCAGATAAACCTTCCTGTTAATGATCCCAGTGCATTAGACTTGTCAAAGTTTAATGATTTTCTGTTAACATTCCCTTGTTGACTTTTGGCGCCATTACATTAAAAGCTTGGAAAAACACACTTATTCATGCATACAATATCTCTGATTGATTTCTAAAATGGGTGACGAAGGTAGAAAAGAACATGTTATATTTCATGTCTTATTAGGAAATTTTAATTGTAGCTTCTGATTTATCTTCTTTTCCTAGAATGACAAATGTGACTTAAGGAGTTTTCAGGATTTTATCAAGCTTTTCTTGCTACATAGGCCTATATTAATGGGGCACTATTTGAACATCCTCTTGTTGGGGTTGGTATCAATAGTGTTTACATGACCCAAACTTAGGGACTTAGGCTGACATGTTAACTTTATTGGTAGCATCAGAACATGATCACTTGCACTTATGATATTGTCAAATGATTATTGTAAAAGCGAACAGATCCAACATGTTGGATCAGTTCTTTTGAATTCGAGCCGATATTGGGAAAAAATACTTGAGAAAATGATCAGCTGTAATTGCAAGGTGCCTTTCATCTCAGTGCGAATGATATTTCTCTAATTTCCCTGCCATGCGATCATTTCATCGCCCCTCAAAGAACCATCTTATGGCCATATTCCACTATGCGATGGGGAACCATTAGTGGGGTCGGTGAAGGTAATTTTTTTAGTGAAATTGTTACTCCATCAGCTTCTTGCGTGTCCTGACCCCCTCCCCCCTTTTGGTAGACTCCTAAACTACAAAAAGAGGACAAACTGCTGTGCGTGTATGTGCGATTGCATGCGGTTTTCGGACTTAGCCCTTTTGCTGACCCCCATTTTGAAAATCCTGTATCTGCCCCTGAAGATCATACATAAAAGGCTGTTGCTAGGGCATAGGCACAGAATCTCCATGTCATGTCCAGTGGGGGGAGTTAAGTCAGCAGCTAGGTTGTAATGATGAGGCAAGACTGCTGGAGTTTAGCTGTTCAAACCATCAGTTAGTGAGGACCTCATAGCAGGCCAATAGGATGAGTACTAGACTAAACTCAGCAGATAGGCTGGACTTTGTCTAGGAGTGTTTGGTTGTGTGAGATAAGTGGATTTGCCTAAAGACTGGTGAAATGCTAATGGGAAGTCAGTGATGTATACTACATGTGTTAGACATCTAAAAAGAAACTACCTTTCATATGAGTGTTCTTGTTTACTCTTGACTATGGAACTATTCAGAGCTGATTCGTGGTCCCAGTGATGGATGACTGTGACTTAGACTAGCTAAACTAATTGAATAATGAGTTGAGAGAATAAAGCCCCATACCCACTAGGCAATTTTACTGGCAACTGGCGACTGGCAACTGTGAGAATCGGCCAATTCTAAAGGGCTGTACCCACTAGGCGACGGCACGTCGGCCGACGCCGACGTCCGTCGGCCATCGGTGTTGGCGTAAAATTATCAAACATGCTTAATATGGATTGGCGGTCCCGACGGCGGACGCCGGCGCCGACGGGACCGCCGATTGTGTGTTGGTATGGGCACAAAAGTGGCCGACGCCGATGCCGACGGCCGACGCCAGCACCGACGCCGACGCCGATTCAGCAAAAAGTGGCCTAGTGGGTATGGGGCTTTAGGATCACCTGTCAGTACAGCATATTGAAATGTGTATGTTTGATCTTAATCGGCGCCAAAGTCGGCTGATTCTAAGGGCAGAATCAGCCGATTTTAGCGCCGATTTATTGCCTAGTGGGTATGGCCCTTAAGGCTTAGTACTCCCTATAATTAACATTAAAATATAACGTCATAGTTTAGTGTACAGCACTCAGCTATGCTTATATATAACCAGCAGCAGGGCCAAAGAACGAGAGGCGTTCTTACTATCATCCCCCTTGTACATTAGTATAATGGTGTCTGATTGAAGTGGTATGTTTATTAATGTATCGAATCAGACATGGCATATTGATTATTGCAGCAGAAGGATACCACATCTTACAATATCGATATCAATCAGTTGTTAATCATAACTGTAAAAAAATTCTATTAAGAGAGAAGACTGGCACCAGTTATTTAGTATCACATACAGTTTTTATTCACATTGAACATTCACAAGACAATGAATAATATTCAACTCGCATAGTTTCCTGGGTGTTTCTTTATCATAATTTTACAAAGATATTCTCGATGACTAGAACAATCCTTCTGTATCTTAGCTTCTTCATTACATGTTGTTTCTATTTAAAGAAAAAGCTGTTGTTCATAGGTTGTATTGAAATGCTTCCTCGTGAAAGATGCAGGTTTGTTTAATTTTCATTTCAAATCTTGAAAATACACGTATGTTTTAGTATATTTTGACGGAAATAAATCTTCAGTGACGTGGCTATATGTAATACTGAAGCATGGATGTTGACTGTTACAAAAATAAGTTATGAGAAAATAACTTAGATATTTATTTAGAAAATTATTTTTTGTTTGGCATTGTGGCAATATTGTCTCCTGGTTGCGGCTTTGCGAAATTCCGGGTCTTTAACTGAAAAAAAAGAATAGTTTTTCCATTAATTGCGAGGAACTTTTACTTCTACCTACAAAACGAAATATTGGGCAAGGTGAACAGTGCATGCCAGCTAGGAAATTGATAGAATTTACACTCTGGATTTGTAACTATAACTTCAATAAATCAAGTCTCAATTAGCAATTGAAAAATACCATCATATTAAACAACATAATTAATGCTGCCATGATTAATAAAGTTTCTATGGTATGACTTGTTGACAAATTTCCCGGTATGCATTCTGATCTACGCTAGTCAGCAAGTAAAATAAGGAAATACTAAATAGTCTATCCCTTGTGAGGAGAATTGGAAGACAATAATGCTCCCTTCACTGCACTAAATTTGACCATTAATGAATCCAAATTTTGTAAATAGGACGATTAAGCTTCATTAAATACACTGGAAAGGTCACACTTACCAAAATTTAACAAGACCTTTACAAGAGTCTTATAGGTGGCATTTAGAAAATATGGAATGTCACCTTTACAAAATCTCTTCATGACCTTTAACATACCTTCATGGTCCCGCTTAAAAACTCAAATGTCATTAAAGGTCTATTTTCGTGCAGTGCTCTTTTCACAGAAATGTAGGAAAAAAACAAAACAAAAACAAACAAACAAAAAAAACAAAAAATAAATAAATAATTAAAAATAGAACAAAAAAAAAAAAAAAAAAAAAAAATAGTATGTAAAAAAATATAATTATACACTTACCAAGACTTGCAGCCACAGGTCCTAGCCTGAATTACGCTGACCCTGCCCGTTCTGGTACCGTAACGTCCACAGTTAAATCTCGCGTTATAATTAGCCAGGTACTGGGTGCGAGGCTTGCAGCAGCTGCACCGACTGACTGGTGTCAGTGTGAGTGGGTTGGTGTAGTAGAGGGAGGTGCATTGGCCGTAGCATCGCCTTACATTGACTACTGTCGTACATGTTACGGTACGCCTGCTGATACGGAACCTCCTTCGTACGATCCTACTGAGGTTGTTTACGGTGCAACGTCTTGTCCTGATGGGTGGACGCCTTGGGCCAGGTCCACCAGGTCCGCCAGGTCCGGAAGGTCCGGCAGGTCCGGCAGGCTAGGAAAGACAAATAAAACATATTAAATTAAATTTAAAAAATTAAAAATTGTGTATGAAATAAAATTGAAATAAAATAAAATAAAATAAATGAAATAAAATAGAAATATAAAATAAAATAAAAATAAAAATAAAATAAAATAAATAAATATAAAATGAAATGAAATACATTGTGTATGAAATACGATTTATTTCATATTATTTCATATTTATTTGTTTCTTTTGCAGTGTCTACTGTATAGTCTATGAATAATTGCGCTGTCTGCTTTTGAAAGCTCTTCCAAGTTTCTTTGGTCATTGATGTAATGAAAAACCATCTTAAATGTTTGTATTTAGATGTGTATTCACCTAATTTACCTGGCTGTTTTATACCAAACTTTTAAACTTGAGACTTGTTCTGTTGATAATTGCACTATGTTTGCTTCTCACTCTTTTCTATATAGGAACGTATTGTTAATGGTACTATAAAACATTGTTTTAGGTGGATTAGAGGTGTGTCCTGGGGGGTCCTGACCCTCCTCCTCTTTTGGTGGATCCCTAAACTACAAAAAGAGGGGAAAATGCCGCGAGCATACACACAAATGCACACCGTTTTAGTACTTAGCCTTTATACTGCCCTCCCCCCCACCCTTTTCGAAATTTCTGTATCTGCCTCTGTATACTTTGTAACATCTGGAAGAGCAGACAATTTCTGAAGACGCCAAATAAAAATATTATTAAAAAAAGAAAAGATATAGATTTACTTACCCCTTCCTCTCCTGGTGGTCCTCTTTCCCCTTCGTCCTCATCGTCTTCATCATCATCAGTGGGGTCTTCATCTTCGTCGTCGTCCATAGGTTCTAGGTCCAGCTCAGTCTCCCCGTCGTCCTCGGGACCTATAGGCACAATGACAGATAAGATAAGCTTCACTATAAAAAAAAATCTGGGACACAATAAACAACTAAAAAAATTGAACATTTTCTGTCACCTCCTGTTATAGGTTATCTTTTCCTATGTTCTCATAAACTGACCAAAATGCAAATCTAATGGCACATTCAAAGTGTAATGACAATATGTGTCCTGTTAATGCACAACACTTCATGTAAAATAATATTTACGATATGGAGCCATAACTCTTAACTATCACTATGACACAAATAAACGGAACACAAAATGAGCTGTTTCTTGCTGACCAGATCTATAGGCTATTAGATAACATTGGTTAACCCTACTTAATTCCATAAAAAAAAAATATAGATGTATAATTATAGTGGCGCATCATTTTGGGCAAATCTAGATTTTTTTAAATGTAAATTTCTGTAAATAGGGGGGTGCACCCCCTTTCTATCAGCGCGCCCCCACCTTTACAGAAAGCTGAATCTACCATTGGTATATCATAAATAGATGGAGAAAATATGACTATAGAGCAACATCGCATTTGTAATGAAATGGGCTCTGTTATGTATAATACAGTTAATGATGTAGTAGAACATCATGGACATCTAAATATAAACGAATTAAATAAAAGCACCGAATGAAAATGTTTCAATAGAATTTATACCGTTAGAGAAATTAATGGCTAATTCTATAACTTATTGATTACACGATTTTTTAAATTTTGTTTAGCAATGAATTTACCTTATTTTAAAAACTGCTTAAAGTGTGACACTAACATGCTACATCTTGGTTAATAGTCTATTTCGCTGCAGCATTTAACTTACTACCATTCTAAATAACTTTCAAGAAACCAAAACATTTTCTCACACATCAAAAGCAATTTTCCTGACTCTGTAACAATAAAATACCATATACTTTATAAAACTTTTTTAAAAATAAAATTAATGTATTATATTATTATTTCTTAATCAACTTACCGTCTGGTCCTGGTTCGCCTGGTGGTCCGGCTTCTCCCTCATCTTGTGCCGATACCTGGTACACTGCCAGGCACAGCATGAAAAGAGCGAAAAGTGTCGTCTTCCCCAACATAGTGTCAACTTTACGTGGATGTGAAGTCAAACTATAAGCGAGTATTCTGCTTGTTCAGTGTGTTTACTCTCTGGCTGAGAGAAGGTTTGTGTTTGTCCCAAACAGACTCGACCTTATATACTTATGTGTGATGTCATGGTGCGTGACGTTTTCTTGGCAGGGAAGTATTTTTGTATAAATAATATGGTAATGAGGGTGATGCTACCCTTTGGGGTTACGGTTCTGGTTATAGTTCCGGCCAATTCAGGTGTGGCGACAGTGAGTCAAGTGCCCTGACAACTAGGAAGTCATCCTTTTTTTTTAATTCATGTATTTTTGTTTACAGACAATCGTTACTCCTTCCGTTCTGAATACCTGACAAGGATTACATGGTAACTAATAGCATTAAACCACAGCAACTTGCTCACAATAATAACTATTATTATTTCACCAACGGAAACACTAATACATTTTGAATGGCTAACGGAAGTATCAGTTATTAGAGCCAATATTATTCACTTCGTTTAAATAACTATACACAATTTTGTCGCAAATGTTCTAATGATATTATGAAATAAAAACTGGTGACCCTGGCCATGATGTTATTTCACCCATCAAAACACCAGAATTTCGAAAAAAAAACACAATACAAAACAACAACAACAACAACAACAACACTAACAACATCAAACAAACACAAAACAAACAAATATAAAAGACATGAAGACATCCATGATTGATCCTATTATAATTATTTTATCATTTTATCATCCTATTATAATTCTTTTAATCTCTTACATAAAGATATGTCGCCCTGACCACAATGTTATTTCAACCATCAAAACTTCAGAATTTCGAGAAAAAAAAGACTACTCGAAGACATGCATGTTTGATCTTATTATAATTATTGATACTGCTATTATAAGTATTAGAATTGGTGATCTGGGTGTGTGTGTTCCATGTCTGGGGTATGGTTCCAAAATCTGATTATTATTATATATACTGTTATATAACAAAGCAATAACAATATGATAACTCATTGTATATACCATCTCATTATCTAAAATTATATAAAAGATAATATGCCTATGCACTTGATTTATCACAGAAATAGAAATATTGTAACCTCTGGAAGATCAGACACGTGTTTGAAGACGACAAATAAAAAAAAAAAAAAAAAATTGTTTTAATCGCTTTAATCTCTTACATGACATAGAAGCACGTCACCCTGACCACAAACCAAATTATGTTATTTCATAATTACCCATCGAAACTTTGGGATTTTGGGGAGCGCCCTTTCTCCATGCCCTCGACCTTACCCACCTGCAGGGTACTTTTTAAATCATGTTCCTGTGGTTATTGTATCCTGGTACATGGAAATAATCATTGTGATCATCCAAGCGGAACCGTTCCTACGGCAGTTCCTGTGCTGACACTATACATGTGAACGTAGAACAGGGGCGGATCCAGGGGGTGGGGGTCCAGGGGGTCCTGACCCCTCCCATCCCTTTTGGTGGACCCCTAAACTACAAAAAGAGGGGAAAATGCTGCACGCGTACATATATTGCACGCGGTTTTAGTACTTGGCCTTTGGGGCCGTCCATAAATGACGTCATGCGCCGGGGAGGGGGGGGGGGGGGTCTAGGCCCCTATACATTTCTATAGTAAAAGCATGACGAAGGGGGGGAGGGGGGGGGGGGGGGGGGGGGGGGGGTCAAAAATGGTCAAAAATAGCATGACGTAATTTATGGACGGCCCCTTTATACTGACCCCCCCCCCCTTCGAAAATCCTGTATCTGCCCCTGTAGATATTATATTTTGCGCCATTTAAAGAATTAGTGAATTTTCACACTGTCATTATTTTTCGTATTTGGTTGTTGATTCTGTTTATCTAATGAAATTTGAATTTTTGAATTCCCATTGTATATTCACGCATGGAGGCGGTGCCTGAAATACCCAGAAATATGTACAAGACGTAAAAATCACCTTTATAGTTTGGTCAAGTTTTCATCAATATCTCAGCTTATTTTCAACAAACTGATCATAATTGCCAGTTAACGTATACACATCAGGCTGCCAATGCAAATGATTTGTTTATTGCAATATTATTTATTAAAAATATGACTTGAACTTTTCTATTATGAAAATATTATTATGGGAATATGGTATATTCTGGAATTATCTTATAGATAGCAACGTTCTAGGAGGCTTAGTCATTTTTCTTCTAGAAAATAAGTAGCGTTAATGTTTTTTTTCACAAGCTTCTGTTACCTTGGGTGTTTACTAGAGCGTGACCATAGAGGTGGGAGAGAAGGATGTAGGTGGGGATGGCATACCTGACAGTCGACAGCTTTAATCTATCTTTTTTAATATAATCTTTTTTCTTTTTTATCCTTTTCACAAATCGTACTTACATTAAACTGCCAATCCAAACCAGGATGGGACAGAGTGCAACACAAAAACAATAGCCAATGCGTAATTCTCCCAACCACGGATAGCCATTTTCATGAGTTTTACCTGCAGGTTAGCCTAAAACAGGATGCATTCTGGGTAATATGTCGACGAAACTCAAGACTTTAGTATAGAAATTTTCATGAATTGTATCATCAATTTTAGGATATTTTCTAAAATTAGTATCCATATCCATCAATATTTCCCGAGTCATTTGAAAATGTGTTCGTTCATTGTAGATGACTTTATAACAGATATTTGCTGACTTTCTTTAGGTTTTCCAGGGATTGTGTCGACAAATTCAGTTCAAATTAGCCTACAGGTGCTTAACATGCGGTAAATCAGCTATCCATGGTAGGGAGAATCGTCTGTATATTAGGTAATTCTATAATACATGTAGTATAATTACTATGAGAAAATATGCAAGAACGTAGTTTACTTAATTTGGGCCTAAGGCACTATATTCATATCAGAAGATCATTTTATGGAGTGTTTCAAAAAAAAAAAACCCACTGGGATTCACTTAAATTATGAATCAATGTAGTCTTTTTTATATTTTTAATCTAATTCCTGCATACAAGTTCTTCCATCGGATTTATAACACATAATGACAATTAATTCACACAAACTAACACTTAATTCACACAAATAACAGTAAATATTATACATCCTTATTTAGACAAATACATGTTTTTTATAAGCTTTCTAAAAGCCTCCTTATTAGGGGCTTGCTGTCTTGCCATTGGCATTTTATTCCACTCTGTTAACCCTCTGTTATAGAGGCTTTTCTGAATTTTTGTAAATCAAGTGAAATGGGTTTGCATTTTCACTTTTTTAGTACTTCGTAGATTTATTTCATGTTTAGGTACATAGATATTTACCTGTTCTTTGCTACTTGTATACATCAACTTTAATAAGTTTCGCTTTCTTCGCACTAATAAGTTTTCCATTTTGTATTTGAGATGGAGTTCTGACTCGAGCTAATCAGTGCTAATCGGAATGTCAATTATTTTATGTCACTTGTTGGGCGACGGAAGAGTTTGTGGATGAGATTCTATTTATTCTACAATTTTGTTTTCGGAGAAACACAGTATTATCTTTACAGATTAATGTTTAACAAATATAATCATAATTGTAATTATTACATTATAATTATTTGATTCCAATTCTTTAATTCTAATCATCTTATTATAATTATTTCGAAAAATACAAATTGAAATATGAAATGTTGCTGGTTATTAAGCTTTGTTCCACGTTATGAGTGGACAGTTAGGTAAAATATCAATATCAGATTTATGAAGACAATAAATCAAACAACTGATAAAAATGTAATACATCCGAATGTATGGTTGTTACCAGGGCCCATGTTTTCAAAACTAATTAGGCTAATCATGGAAATTTTGATCAGGGCCTTAAGATCAACAATTTGGTCTTTTACCAAAACTGATGGTATTATTGCAAGATGTTATTGAAGAGGGGTACTCAAATGTAAAATTTATTCATGATAGACAGAATCTCTAATCGTGAGACACTGATCAAGATTTCCCTTATCAGCCAAATTAGTATCGAAGATATGGGGCCAGTTAAATGATAATTAAATTAAAGAGTCTGCTATATAGAACTTTTCCCAATGAGGTATGCACATTATAACTTTACTGGTTTAGGAAACGAGAAACTACCATAGGGTTTGGCACTTGTTTATGGCAAATGCTTCTTAGTGCATTAGGCCTACATCATAATTCTCTGGAAGCTGTGATCTTTATATCTCTTAATATCATTAATTAAGGTAGGTGAAATCAGTGAATCCTTTCCCACTGATAATGGTTTAGGAAACGAGAAACTACGTAAGAGTTTGTCACTTGTTTATAGTTAATAATTATTCTACTTAGTGCATTATATCATAATTCTATGGAAACTGTGATCTTTTTTTCTCCATATATAATTAATTAACACACGTCAAATATATGTGAGCCTATCCTTTCCCATTCATAATAATATCCGATTTGTTATTTGTTTATGGTAAATGTAACGCAGTGCATTATATCATATTTCTATGGAAGAGATGATCTATGTTTCTCTATAGCCTATAGCATTAATCAAGATACGTCAAATCTATGTATCCTTTCCCATTGATGTTGATTCTGATGTAAGGATGGGTCTCCGTCGGATCCGGCTTTATTTGTGGTCTGTTAACAGTATCATTAGTACCAAGCAATATGAAATACACCATAGATAAATAAATAAATAAAAAAAATAAAAAAAACATGGCCAAAACCAAACCGACCAGTAGCGTCCCACTTCCCGTTACGGTTCGCTGCACTAGGTTATGGTGTCCTACCACGTACTATTGAAAACATCACACACAGGAAATCAATCTATTTTTGCATCGTTTTATCATTTTTCCGCCAGAAACATGCCTATTATGATTAATAAACAAGGCGTTTAGCCATTGCTACTTTGATATAATTTTATGCTATTTATCAGACATATATTAATGTAACGACTCAAATAATCATGTTATGTGTTTCCTTATATTATTAGATGGTATGAGGTAACTAGGTCTATGTTATTCGATAGAAATCTAGAAAATCAAATCACAAACAACACAATGACTTAAAAATTCCATTTTTTTCGAAAAATAAACCAAGCGAAAATACTATAAAGACGTCGAGATTAACTCTTTTCTAATTGAAAGTTTTGCTGGAAATGTGATACTGTTATGTTCATATTTTCATGAGACGGCCAATTGATAAGATAAACATAGAAGAAGAAGTTGATTTGGGACAAATCTAATACAAAAATTAACTAAGTTTTGACCTTGATTTTGAGACGGTCAACAACGTACTTTCATTAAACTCATTACATCTGCGATCACTTGGACAGATAATTGATAGTACCGTTTCTATAAAGTAGCCAAATAATTTTGCTACTTTGTTAAATTTGATATAGAACATTAATGACTAATGTTTTATACCAAATTTAACAATCACTCTGATAAAGTATGAACTGATACCTGATAGGAAATTCTAACTTCGCTTTTAAGAAAAATAGTTTGTTCTAACATTAAATTTACAGCTCCATAATTTTGCCAGAATAACAGGATATTGATTCAGAATTTCTCAAAAACAAATAACACCGTAGGCTTGTCTTGTTCATGATTATATTCTTACATTACTTAATGCTTTGACCCAACCCCTATCTAGCCCGCCACCTCCACCCATCCACCCCCCCTCCCCATCCACCCACCTACCCACCCACCCACCCACCCACCCACCCACCCACCCACCCACCCACCCACCCACCCACCCACCCACCCACCAACCCTTACCCCTCCTTACCCTGCCAGCTCCACCCAAACCGCTCTAGGCAAATTCATCCAATTAGGGTACGTTTACCCCAGGTTTCGATCCTTATGACTTCCTCATCCTACCTGGACAAAAACACCAGGTATAGCCACTGGCTTTATGATAATTACAGTTCCTGAAACGTTTTTGGGCGCACGTCATCTGTGTGGTGCATAGACCACATCCGTATTGGGGTCAGGAGTGCCCTCATCAAAATGGTATAAAAGGCCCACCGTCCAGGGACTAAACACAAACACTCTCAGACCTCCTGAGTAACAACAACTACAAACAGAGACTTCAGACAACCTGAACCAACTGTTGTTTCACTTCACATCCAAAATGCTTGGTAAAACTACACTTTTCGCACTTGCGGTACTCTGCCTGGTAGTGTACCAGGCCGCAGCACAGCCTGGTCCACCAGGTGCACCAGGACCGGCCGGACCATCGGCACCAGTCGAACCAGATGACGATACACCAGGTAGGTCCTTGAAACTAGTAATTAATTCTCCCAAACACGGATAGCCAGTTTCTTGAGTTTTGCCTGCAGGTTAGCCTAAAACAGGATGCATGCTGGGTAATATGTCGACAAAACCCAATGCTTTAGTATAGGAATTTTGACAAATATAATCATTATTTGTAGATTATCATTGTCATCCATATCCAGTGATATTTCCTGAGTCAAATGAAAATTCATTCATTGTAGGTGGATTTATAACAATTATTTGCTTTTGGTTTTTCATGGGATTTGTCGACAAAATTAGTGAAAATTAGCCTGCAGATCCTTAAAATGCTAGAAATCCGCTATCCGTGGTAGGGAGAATTAATTGAGAATAATATGTATTTGAAGGCCATGATCCACAATGTGACAAAACACCAACTGATTTTCTTCTCATGAACTTTTCACATATTTGGAATGATATTTTCCCACGAGAATATCATCTTTTCTCTATAGATTATTCAAAACCCCTTGAAAAATTGTACATTTTATAAGAAAAACTATTATTCAACAAACCGATTTTCAAAATCGGTTTAGAATAGGCCCAAAATTGCAACGTGGATCATCCCCTTTAGATAAGGATAAATATAATGAATGAAATTAATATGCACATACATATTATATACATGATGTCATGTACTCTATAAATATACAACTTATATTGACATTATTATAACCATAGAACTTTTATTATGTAGTTCAAAAATAATGGTAACATTGATAAGTATATTTCTTTTTTTCGGATATAGCCTTGGTTTTAGATGCTTTGGTTCTTAGGTGTTAGTTCGGCAACACTATATCTGTAGAAAAAGCTCAAAGGATGACACAGGAATAATTTTTCACAAAGGGGACAGATTTTAGTACTTCGATCTTACCAATTATCTTAGACAGAATAACATTGTCTAATATATGATATTACCATATCTAAGACTAAACAGCAACCATTATAGTCTTGGCGGACTATACATATACTATACTATACTATACTATACTGTACATATATATTATGTAATTAGAAAAACAAAAAAGCTAGGTTCATAGTCAGATAATGAATAAGAACACAAATATCTCACAAAAAGATCATAGTGTGTAGATTATAACCAATAATGTCATTGCTGTATGCTAAAAGTTAAACTGAATGATGAAAAGTTAATTTTGTTCTTTCCAGTCGATGACGACCTTGAAGATCTTGATGTCACCAACGGGACAGCTGGGGTGAGTCTGTCACTAAACTACAGCTTTTAGAGCTAATGATATTTCTTCTCACCTAGTATTACTGAGGTTATAATTGTATCCTGATCGAAAATTATTTCCTTAACAAACTTTTATACAGATTTGTGAAAAACCGCAAAAGAATCGTATGATCGTATAGCAGAACATGAGATAAATTGAGATTAACGTTGAGGGTGAATGTCACGCGTTAGCCATGGGCGGATTCATGAATTCTCGAAAGTTTTTTCCCAATTAGAACATCATTATTGGACCAAAAGAAGGGATAGAGAGCACGCCCCATGCAACCCACCTAAATCCGTCCATGTTCTTAACTCACATATCTATTAGGAAAGCAGCAGTATTTGGAAATCATCGGGTATATTAACTAAAATTAAAGAAACACCATACATTATTAATGAGAGCACAATTGATGCAATCCGATATTCCACCATATGGGTAACATCATATCAACATTATTAGGCCTATATTATGACCTTATCTGATGGAATTTTTTGTAGCAACAAACAGAAATAAGAAAAAAACTAAACAAACAAACAAAAAAACACACACAAAAATACAAAAAATTTGATTTTACATTGCAGGCAAAGGGTCCCGACGGTTCCGACGGTCCCGAAGGCCGCCCTGGCCCAAGATTCCCCAGTTCGTACAGCTGCCGCGTACGCAGGGCCGCTATCCGCGTACGCAGAACCTTTGTCGTGTCCAGACCCCGCAGGATCCAACGCTGTACCGGTTACGTACGTCCCATCAACTACTGCCGTGGAACCTGCACCTCCTACTCCTATAACAACCCCCTCAGCCTGAATACCGTCAGTGCCTGCAGTTGCTGCCGCCCTAGGTCCCAGAGAATACGCAGGTCACGCGTGACTTTGACATGTACGCCCTTTGGAAGAGGTGCACCTCGGATCAGGACGCTTACGGTGTCCTTCCCCGAGCCTACCAGCTGCTACTGCCAGCGTTGGTGAGTTTTAGGCTTTAAAATGTATATTTTTGTGGGTTTTGGGCTTTAAAATGTATACTTTGGTGGTTTTGGGGTTTAAAATGTATAATTTGGTGGGTTTTGGGCTTTAAAATGTATACTTGGTGGGTTTGGGGCTTTAAAATGTATACTTTGGTGGGTTTGGGGCTTTTAAAAGGTGGTCTTGAACTGTAGGCGTTATGGGAATGGTCCACCTAGGACCAAGAGGTTTTCGGTGTCCTTCCCCGAGCCTACCAGCTGCTACTGCTAGCGTTAGTGAGTTTTAGGCTTTAAAATGTATAACTTGGTGGGTTTTGGGCTTTGAAATGTACATTTGGGTGAGCAAGTTTTGGGCTTTAATAATGCATAGTTGCAGTCAGCTGTAGTCACATGATCACCTTTTGGTGATCATCACGTGGTGATCAATACCACGTGGCTGCAGAATTAGTACAAATAAGTCAATTTAAAGTATTACTAGGTGCTAACTATTGTTCAGTGAGACTATTTGTAGCATAAAACTATTATTTTAAATACCTCAGACTTTAGGAAACAAAAGTTAAAAACTGATCACCAATATGGTGGCCAGCTCATTATAACCAGTTATGACGTCATCTGCACATGATCTATAATGGGAGGGGGGAGGGGGGCTTTGGGCTTTACATGTATACTTTTAAAATGTAACAGCACTGGCTGTATTATCAGGCTTGACTTGCTCAACTGTACTGTATACTTGTGTTTGTTCATAGCGTTAAAATATATTCGGTCATTTCGAAATTGGCTCTCAATTAGATTTTAAAATAAGTGTTCAGATCACTGTGATACATAATGACCAAGAGTTTGGATTTTGAACCGCAAGTTTACACAGAAACAATTGCATGCTATCCAATAGAAATTAAGATTTATTTATGGTATGGTCAGGGACGATCTTTACAACAATTAATACTTTAACTTAAAGTAAATATATTTCTATTTACAGCTAGTCGAAGTATACAGAAGACCTTCAACAGATGACAAACCGAGAAAGAAGATGAAATTATAATTTAAAAAACTTAATTATATTTATCGCTACACCAATGAAGTCATTATGAATATGCCTAGTCAATTGGATGAATAACAACTGTACTGTCATTATGAATCTACTTAGTCAATTGGACGAATAACAACTGTACCATACAAATGAAGTTTTATAATAAATGATCATGAAACAAAGTTTATCATGTGGTATTAATTTTTCGTTCTTATCAATAGGGTTATTTGTATTCTCAGAAACAATGATTCTCTTATGATGTTTCCAATGTGTTTCTCAAATTGCCCTATGAATTTAAGGGAAGCTTTTCAATCGTCTCTTAGAAATAATCAAACCAAAGGCTAATTAATCAGTTTGCAATCATTCCATAAAGACTCATTCTATAGATTTAAACGGTTGATGTGTGCACAGATTGGCAATAAAAGAGCTCCATATTCTTACAAATTCTTTCCAACTAGCAGTCTGAAAAGGAGGGTTTCACCTAGTGTATCATGTCTGTATACGAGATTGAACTACCATGGCGCCATCTGGGGGAAAATACATGCACTGTGAATAGTTGTCAGCTCTTTAGGGGCTGTCCATAAAATGATGCCACACACAAGCAGGTGGGTGAGTATGTGAATAATGTGACACTGCCTGAAAACGGGCCTTATGTTCATACTTAAAACAGAAGATTCAGTGTGACAGGGGATGGGGTCCGAAATGTACCCTGAAAAAGTGTTACATCATTTAAGGATGGTCCCTTATCTTATTAGGAAATTTGGTAAAATGAATAGAAAATTACAGGTGCTCTCAAACTAATTGTGAATTGATTTATATAAACGAATGCAGAATATTCAGTAATAATGTGACTGATTAATCAAAATTATTAAAGGAAGGCCTTTGCTTTGGGGATTTTGGCTCTGTAGAACCGCAAAAAGGAGTATTCATGAGTGAATGTTTTTGGGCTATGATTTGGGGTAAAGGGTTTTCCTACCCTGAATTACCTTAAACGTGATGTTTCCAACACTTTTAGAGTGAACCGCAAGTTTTCTGCAATCTTGTGGGGTATACATGTTTCTGTAAAATCTGTATAAAGTATTAGTTTAATTAACCAGTCTGATTTAAAACACAAGTGTTAAATGGATAGAAAACAATGATAGAAATATCTAGTCTTTTTTATGAGGAAACAACTGAAGGACACGTTTATTGTTCCATATGTTTTATTTCATTTATTTGATCTAATATGGACATAAGATCCAACATTACAAACCTGGCAAACTCCCATACCAATGTAATCTTAGATGTCATACACATAAAATTATTTTGGGCATTAGTTTGGGAAATAAACTATCATAACAAACAGCACTGGCTGTAGGCCTATTAGAGGTCTAGAGAAAGAATACACCATACAGGATGGAAGGTCTATTTACATATTTGATACTGTGTAGGCTGACCAGCTGATTCCAAATCATTCAGCTGTTAGTTCATATCATAATGTAGGGTAATTATATTCACATTTATTCCAGTCTTTTGTTCCTCTGCATAATGTACAAAACAGATACATTCACTACTTTCCCATAAATCTCAAAAATCCAAATGCACAATACTGACATGAAAGGAATCCTAAGTCTATAACCAGTTCACAGTAAAGGGTATACATTGGCCACACTTCTCAATTTGTAATTGGACTTACTTCACTTTTTTCATAATGCACAATTTACAATAGATAATTCATATAACACAACTCATTCACTGCAAACATTGAGCAGGATATTTCAGACTGTACATTGTATGTCTTTGGAGGGCTGCATACTTCAATATCTAATAACAATAAAGTTCAACACAGATTTAACTATAATGAGATGGTTATTATATGTACACCACAACAAGATCCCCATACGTATATGACAAATATGTACATCAATTCGTAAGACGGAATAATTCACAATCATTTTGATATAAGGATTCCTGAAGTCTGATTGGCTGTTGTTTCTGTCAAGGCTTCACATAATTATATTTGTCATAATATTTGGGTGGTTCATTTTAGGGCATAATTGTGACAGTTTTTGGACATAATTGTCTGGGAATAGCATTTCTTCTTCATTGTTCAAAGCACACTCTGCTGAAAATTTAATATTCTCAGAACCCTGATATAATGTTAACAGATAAATCTGACTTGATACTTCATGGTGCCCCATATCGTTATTTATATGTCACAAAATAATAGTAGTGCCTAGAACATTATCATTAGATTCATGATATATTTGGATGGCTTGGCAGTCCATTTTGGGATTCAACATAATGTCAGACACTCGTGTTTTTCAGTGATTGATTTCACTGAATGATACCTTTGGCATTACACAAAAGTGAACATAGGAATTCTATTAATTTTGGACAGAACAATACTGAATGAGCTCTTGTTCCTTCTATGGTATGCTCTACAGTATCTCATAACCAAATAACTAAAATATCAAACCACCAGGAATGATCCCTTACGGAATGGATTTGTGTTTTAGATAACAAGATTATATTTGATTAAACCTTGGCCTGGTGGCACAACAAAGAAAACAAATATATTATAATAAATTTGAGATCTTTAATATCCAAAATCTTTGTTTTGGACGGGCATTCGCTATTGATTCTTTTCCCCAAATAGGGCCGTCGATATATTCTGTAAGTCATTTATAATACATATATATGCCTATGACCTTTTGAACCCACCTATAGAATCATCCTGTTGATAGAAAAAAACCCGATTATTTTTCACAGTGTTATCAATAATTATGCAAAGCTATTTTTGTTACAAATATTCTTAAGCAGACGTTCACTGTCTATTTTTATTTTCAATGATTTTATTCAAAAACCTCATTTCAACATGTTTGATATTTCCTTGAGTGAAGGGAGCTGTGGTTGGACTTGGTATCGTTAGATTGGGGCCTTGTCATACAAAGATACAAAGCGGACCGTCGATTCAGATATATCATTAGGGCCCAGTCGCCTCTTACATCTCCTAGAGGGTAAAATAAAAAAAAACGAGGGTTAGCAATCCATGAACATGGGGATACCTTAATGTACCGTACAAAAAAAAAAAGTTTTATTAAGGGCATCAATTGTTTTATCAAATTAAGGACAAATTGTGTTCCCAAATATATGTTTCTATTGCCCGCATTAAATTGCTTTAACTTATGAAGAGCACTATGCGACCAAACTTTTCAATCGATTTCGATCTTGATGATTGACAATATCGTTTACATTGAGTTCTTTGGGCAATGTAGATATGAGTTTGATGATTTTGAAATAAGAAAATGATGTTTTAAAAATGTATGGCATGTCTCAGATCAAAAGCAAAGGGTTTCAGCATTTTAGGTACGCCCTTTTATTCTGGTATCCTCTTCAAATCCACAAAACTTTGGATAATATCACTAATAAATAATGTCTTGTTTTTTCAAAACCTTCATTCCTTCCAAGCCAAGTTGCAACAATATTAACATTGTTCTGCGGCCATATCTTTTTTGGTCAGTCTGTAACTTACTAAAATATTTTTAACAGTACACAATTTGATGATGAGGTTTAGACCAAGGCCACTATACCAAGACCGTATATAACTAGAATATTGCAATTATATTGTAATGCAATGTCACAAGAGTGTGTTGCAGTAATGTTAATGAAAACCACTAAAATAATGTAACGGAAAACAAAACAGAAGAGGTCCTTCCAGTGCTATATCCTTCTAATGTGCCTGGCTAGCTATAGGTAGAACAATTGACCATACCTACTGAGCAATTCTGACAAAATCTGCAGACTGATTTTCCCAGGAGAATCGCCCGATTTTAGCAAAGACTCATTTCAAAGAAACTGATTGGTTATTTGATTATGTGCATGAATCAGATGAGCATCTAAGAATAATTGGTTAATATTAGCACTGATCAGTAAAGCCCTAAAACGACATTTTGATAGTCTTTGATAGTCTTTCATAAAATCGTTCAGTGGAAACACAAAACCGTTGATAAACTATTAAAGACATTTGCTCAAGACAAAAGTGAACAATTCACTAACGACCAAATATCTAACCTGTTCATTTCTGGACGAAGTTTGCAAACAATTTCTTCCCTAGGCAATTAAAAGCAATTACATCCATTGTTCCCTATGTTCTTTTGACTTCAGTCATTGGCAATAGTCGTCCACAATGTCCCAGAATCATCCAAATCTCTTTATTTCAGTCGTTTGGTGGGAACAACATAACAATCAGTCATGAACGACCAAAACAGCCGACCAAAACTATTTTTTACAGTTGTTTGTAGTCATCAACAATTTTACATGAACGTCGTTCTGTGGAAACCCAGCTTTATCCGACTTGGCCAAATTCGCCTAGTGGGTATGGGGGCTGATGTGGGGTGGGGGAGGGGGGCCGAACAACCCCGTCCCCCTTTTGGTGGAGACTTATGCTTCAAATGGAGAGGGGAAAACCAAGAAACATAAGAAAAAACACTGTGCAAAATTGATGCGAAATAAGACCTTTAATGACCTTTAATTTAGTAAAATTAATGAGGCCATTGAAGTTCATTTAAGGCATTAGATATGTAACAATTCCAATACCTTTGCAAGATCTTTGATGAATTTTAAAGGTCACCAAAAAAAGGTTTGACAAGGCCTTGTATAGGTGACCTTTCCACTACCTTTAGCAAACCTCAATGGCCCCATTTACAGAAACTTAAAGGTCTTAAAGGTCTATTTTCATGCAGTGAAATGTTGCGGGTACACATGTGAATGTACAACGTTTTAGTACTTAATCTATAATGTGGACTCCCCCCTTTTCAAATCCTGTATCGGCCCTTGGGGCTTTGGACTCACCTGTAGACGAAGGCTGTGAGCAGACCCAGGAGGAGGATGGTGACGACCACAGACAGGACGGCCCCGGAGATAATCCCCGCACTGGTACCTGGAAGAGGAGGGTAGAGGATTATACAGATTTGTCAGATTACTAACCTGTTTAATAAGGAGCAAGTGCCTTTGGCAAATTTAATTGGCTCCTGCAGTTCTTTGAATAAAGTCTAATAATCAGGCACAACCTAATACGATAGGTCTTTGTCTTATACAGCTATATTAGAGCTATTAATTTTTGTTTACGGTTGTTAGCTACCACCTGGTTACGCAAGTTTGGTTACTTAACATAGCTTTTTGGTTAATTTATCAGAGATTTTTGAGTCACTAAAGCCCCATACCCACTAGGCGATTTTATCCAGAGTCAGCTGATTATTGGTGATAAAATCGGCTGACTCTACTGTAAGAGTCGGCCGATTTTACCACTGATCCAGATCAAACATATACATTTGAATATATCATACTAACAGGGGATCATAAGAGTCGGCCGATTCTCCCAGTTTCCCGTCGCCCATCGCCGGTAAAATTGCCTAGTGGGTATGGGGCTTGAAGGTGGTTTTTGTTAGGAAACGGCCTTTTTTAAGCTTTTTCTCTGTTTCTGTTGGGGAGACTTGTAACTTTGGGTTAGTGGATATTTTCATGAAATAGACCGCAGTTGGACCAGTTGTCTGATAGTGAATTATGATAATTATAGAAGCTGGCATTCTAATCTATAATGCTTACACTATCCTCGTTCATGATGCTTCCGATGATCCCCTTACCTATATAGGCCCTAGCATGAAAAGCATTCTTTATAAACACCCCCTCCCTCCCCTTCCTTTTTTTTGTAATGTGAATATGCGACATTTTACTTCTTTTCCTATAATATGCATAGCCCCCCTCGAAACTTTAAAATCTACAATGATATTCCCAAAATTGTACATAGAACTGTGCCCAGAATAAAAAAGGGGATATGTCAGGAACAATTGCTCAAGTTCTTTAATGTGAGTAGTTATTCCTACCCGGAGGGATGGTTCGGCGTTTGATGACGTCAGAGAGCGTGGTGTTAAACACGTGGTTCGGACGGCGGATAGAAGGGGGCGCTGTGGTCGTCACCCCCCGAGAGGTGAGTAGCTCCGGACCTGGGGGAGCACACGCAGTATTAGTATAAGATTATTAAAAAAAAAACCAAAAAAATCAACCAAAAAAGAAAATATATCACACTCATGATTAGTTTGTTGAACAACCTAAAGGCCCATTCGCCGTGGCCGATATTTGTGTCACTCGCGGGTCCGACAAATTTATCGCATGGAGAAAAGCATGGAGGGGTGATAAAATTATTGCGCAGGACCTTTTTGGTCAGTGTGAATATAAGTTTATCAGTGTGAATAATTTTATCACCCCTAGATCACCGTTTTCTCCATGCAATAAATTTGTCGGACCCGCAAGTGACACAAACATCGGCCACAATGAATGGGCCTTCGCTCACAAAAAATAATTTGTTGACATACAATGAGTTACCTTACAATAAGGGTAAAAGTTAAATAAGAAACATTACCCAGGAGTATATCTAAATGCATTACAGACCTAGTTCTAGATGGCCTACAATGAAAGTGGAATTGAACGTAAACGTATTTGAAAATTGTAAAGATAAATCGTCCATTGATTTATCCGAACCATTTTATTATTATTATAGTGAAAATTATAGTTGTTACATGTCGGTTCGCACTTGCACTATGGGATTAATTGATGTAGCTATCTTTCTTCACTTAAAGTTCTAATGCTTCAAATGTAGCGATATTATTATTTGATATGCATGAAATTTGGCAACGTTATATGTAGGCTATGCGTGCATAATACATACAAATAGATCATACATTTACACCATTATTTTAAGCTTAAATTAAAAAAAACAGATTCTAACAAATATTCATACACTATCAGAACAACTTTTGAAATTGAACCTTTAGAAAAAATTATATTGAAATAAGAGTCAAAGAAGAAGGAAAAAAAGAGAGAAAAAAAGAGAAAAAAGAGAAAAAAGAGAAGAAAACATACCATAACCGTCATCCTCGTCGGGCCCTGCTAGTTCACATATAAAGTTGTGCGACTCATAGCACTTCATAGAGGACATTTTGAAGGGCAGTTCCTCGGTAGCTCCGAAGTCATCCTCAGGTCTTCCAAGCACCACACACTCCTTACCATGGACTGATAAGAAAAAAATAAAAAGGTAAGTTATAATGATTCACACCGTTATAACAATATAGTTATCAAAGAAATATTTTCACAATATAGACCTTTTTCATTAGGGTGTTGCGCCCCTTGGTGAAGTAAATGGAACCAAAGGTTTAGGTCATATCCCATAGTTAACCTATATGAAGTGAAACATATAGGTTAACTCTAGGAAACGACCTAAACCATTGGTTCCATTTACTTCACCAGGGGGCGCAACACTCTTAATGAAAAAGGTCTATAGATAGCAGATATAGAAAGGACCCATAGTAGTAAGGCTTTAATCAGTGTGACAATATGTATGTGCAGACATTAACTTACCGAACATGGGTTTACCTAAGAAATATTTTTTATTTTAGATAAAAAAGAATGATCTTAAACTTTAAGGGTATATTTTACTAAGCCTTGCATGGCATTTGCATTTGCTCTAATGAGGAAACGCAAATGGCTTGCATTTCAGATACCAACATGTCGGTATCTGAAGTCCATAGAAATGCACTTAAAGATATGCTTGCATTCCTACTTGCATTGCCCTAACACAAGTGTAAACGCATGTAAATTACATATTCCACTATGTATTCTCAAAAATTGCTTGCGTTTTCTTGTATTTCCATGTGTTCCTGCCAATTAAAGGCTGTATTCCACTACGTGGCAGACAAACCTGCCTAAGATCGTGAGTTTTTAGGGTTCCCAAAAGAGACACTAGAGGGGGACACACTCACATCACCACTAGACTATAGTAGACACATGTCATAATAGTCTCCTCCAATTTATACATTTATCTATTCAGGGAAACAGATAATATAGCTACCTCCTGAAGGTCAACCAGGGGTCATTGACATATCCCCCAGCCCATAATAGTAAAGGTGAGAGGACCTACCTGGTTGGCAGTGCCCCCACCTCCTGTAGGTCAATCAGGGGTCATTGACATATCCCCCAGCCCATAATAGTAAAGTTTAGGAGACCTACCTGGTTGGCAGTGCCCCCACCTCTTGAAGGTCAACCAGGGGTCATTAACATACCCCCCAGCCCATAATAGTAAAGTTTAGGAGACCTACCTGGTTGGCAGTGCCCCCACCTCCTGAAGGTCAACCAGGGGTCATTGACATATCCCCCAGCCCAGTAAAGGTGAGAGGACCTACCTGGTTGGCAGTGCCCCCACCTCCTGAAGGTCAACCAGGGGTCATTGACGTAACCTCCGACCCAGAAGGCGCTGGTCTCTGGCAGGTCCATATCGTGTAAGGCTGCACTCACGGCTGCATATTCCTGCTCGCTAGGAACAAGGAAGCAATAAGCAGAAATCAGTAGGACATACTTGTTATGGAGTTTACTATAAAAGTAAAAGGAACCGATTATACTTGAATTACCATTAATTTTGTTGCGTAGACATGCATGTGCTCCTGGAAATACCCCTGGATATTTATCCCATGGTCCAGTACTCAACTGTGACAATTTGTGTCCACTAAGGATACACAGAGTATTAAGGCAAATCCTGCTGGGTATCACAAGACTGCACAATTGAGCTCATAATAATTATCTTTGGGAAAACCAAGCAAAATAGGAGGAATGACAGATGATCAGTTAACGTGCTCTTATCAGTTATATCTAATAGATATAACCATAATCATAGATATAACCAGAGAGAATTATACTATAGTATAATTCTCTCTGATATAACCAGAATCATAGATAATCTATGATTATGCCGAGGGGAGTCCTGCACCAAATGTGCCTTATGAGTAACATAAGGGAGTCCCAGACACCTCTGTAATCTAAGTTTCACTGATCATAATTCTAGGCAAATATCAAACTCACCTTGTAATGTTGACCAGAGTGGCTGGGGGTCCCAGTAGCCTGGCGCATGCGCGCTGGGCCTGCTGGTAGGTGTCGCTGAGGTCGGAGACCAGCAGGTACTGGGAGGTGCCCGACGAGAACCGCCAGGTGGCGGGCTGGTCTGTGGAAGGATAAGGGGAAGAGGACATATGAAATAGATTTCACTATGGGCTTAACATCTAAAAGGAAGTCAAAACCAATGAAATTGATAAAATTTTCAAAACTCAGAAAAGTATAGAAATATGTTCGATGAGTCTAGTTAAGGTCTGTGGTAAAGTATTAGCTCTGAGAACCCACTCAAACCAAAGTAGAATTCCATGAGAGTAAAATTTCTATTTGTTTGAAACCTTATTTTTGCGGATCCACATTAATTGATTTGAGCAAGGAAATTGTGTTTTCACTGATTTTCTACTATATTCTTAGGTTTAGATTTTAACATAAGCCAGAAATAGGCTCATGGAATAGCTTTCCATGATTATTTGAGTTTGGAAAATATTGCTAAATCTATTGGTTTTGGGTCCCCACTATTGCACAAATTGCTCGATTATTAGCAGCTGATTCGGCCGATTTGTGCACCATTTCAGTTCATCAATCAGTTTGCAATATTGTACATGTTAAAGAATCGGTGATGAAATCAGTCAATTATTCTCGTAGATTCAGCTAATCTTAGCACCGATAAGTTGGCTGACTTGGTCAAATTTGCCAAGTCGGTATGGGGCTTTACTTTGGGCTCTTATATATCTTAAGCGTCTTACTAAGTAACTTATTAAGTGATTTAGACCAGGTCAGAAAACTCATCGGCGCTAAAATCAGCAGATTCTATTAGAATAATTGGCCGATTTTAGGACCGATCAATTTCAAACATGTACATTTCAATATTGCATACTGATTGGTGATCCGAACTCTACCAATTACTACGGTCGAATCAACCAATTTTGGTGCTGATCAGCCAGATACAGGGCTTGACATAAAATCTGAAAACACAAACAAATAGCACAATTGCGTGCATTATTATAACAGTGGTCTAATATACTTTCTTCCTTAAAAGACAAAGCCCTAAGGGTCATGCAGTGTATACATACACAGTATACATCAGGGGCAGATCTAGAGATTTTCAAAAAGAAAAAAAAAAAAAAGGGGGGGGGGGGCGGGGGCGCCCTATTGTAAACATTTCTGCCGGACCCTCCAGGTTAGAGGATTTTACATTAAAAAAAGTTAGTATTTGGCCCAAAATAAAGGGGGGGGGGGGGGGGGGGGCTGCGCGGCCCCCTTTATTTGCTTTAGCCTGGATGGTAACCAATGGTAACCAATAGTTTTATAAATGATAACAAGGCCTATCCGTCAACACAAAAGGGTCGTTGACCAACACATAAAAACATAATACTCACGGGCAACCTGATAAGTAGCAAACATGGAGTACATCCTACACATGGACGCCCCTTGGGTCTTCCTCACGAAGCCATGCACCACTCCAGGCCTTACCCCAGCCGTCGGGGTCTCAGCATAAAGCCCCACCTCCTCCAGGGTGCAAGGCCCTGCCACGTTGTCGTAGGGCACAGGGTTAAAGCGGGCAAACTGGACCCCCAGGACGTCCCCTGCTTCCACCTCTATACGCTGGTCACCTATGATAGGTATATTACATAAAAATTGAAAAATGCTCAAAAAATGTTAAGGAACATATTATCAGACATATTTGGTGTCTAGTTTAACATGCTTTTTGAATTTTATCTTTATCTGCATTGGTTCAAGAGTTACAGCTAGTTATACATAGTACTCTGGTTTTGCCCTGTCAAAATGACATGTGAATTTAGGGGGCTCGCTGTGCAGCTTGGGGGCAAATTACAAACCAAACCTGTATGTCATTTTGAAGGGAAAATAATATAGATTAATATTCTTGCAGGTTGATCAAATATTTTCTTGATCTTATATCTTCATTTTACAAGTGAAAAACTCGGTCATAGCTTTTACCTCAAAAACAGGGGACACTTTTTCATGGATAAACTTGTGGAATGTAATATACCTACCTATGAGGGTTTTATCATAACGCCCTGGAGGAAGGCTGTGGTACTCCGTCTGGCCCACCAGCATGTACTCCAGGGGGCCTTTCTTCCTCCAGATCTGGAGTGCTACGTCCGCGCTGGCCGCAGTCTAGGAACGTGGGAAAAACGTGGGATTTTAACATTTATTTTTAAAGTTATTAACCATATTACTTCTAGACAATATTCAATCATTTACAAAGTATCTCCCTTCAAATGTTCTTATACTTCTGAAATTGTAATTAGGCCTTATATTGTAAGAAACAATTGGAATACTAAAGTGTCCAAATCTCAAAAGGTTTCCCCTCTTAACACGCACACACATAAATGCTTGAATAAGGGATGGTCCATACTTATTAATAACAGACCGTCCACCATTTTCCTTGTGATTCATGATTTATATAGATAAAAGGCCTAACGTTCATTGAATCAAACAACCAAGTTCATGCCCATCAAACACGACCTACTAGACCTTTTATATCCAAAGATATGATAGAACAATGTTCATTACCTTTTAGTCATCCTTAATCTACGTTTTACCCCATTGCTCTCATTGACTTTAAATGGGGTTATTCTAAGAATTACGAGGAGTGGGTATTTTTCAATACAAGACCAAATTACCTGGATGTAAAAGTGCCAGTCGGTGAGCACAGCCCTGGAGCAGGGCAGTTGTCGGGTCGGATGGGGCAGGTAGATACCACTCATCATAACCTTTATAAACCAGATCAAGCCCCGTCCTCTACTTACCTGGATGTAAAAGTGCCAGTCGGTGAGCACGGCCCTGGAGCAGGGCAGTTGTCGGGTCGGGTCGGGTGGGGCAGGTAGATACCACTCATCATAACCTTTATAATCCAGATTAAGCCCGTCCTCTACTTACCTGGATGTAAAAGTGCCAGTCGGTGAGCACGGCCCTGGAGCAGGGCAGTTGTCGGGTCGGGTGGGGCAGGTAGATACCACTCATCATAACCTTTATAAACCAGATCAACCCCCGTTCTCTACTTACCTGGATGTAAAAGTGCCAGTCAGTGAGCACAGCCCTGGAGCAAGGTAGTTGTCGGGTCGGGTGGGGCAGGTAGATACCACTCATCATAACCTTTATAAACCAGATCAAGCCCCGTCCTCTACTTACCTGGATGTAAAAGTGCCAGTCGGTGAGCATGGCCCTGGAGCAGGGCAGTTGTCGGGTCGGGTGGGGCAGGTAGATACCACTCATCAAAACCTTTATAAACCAGATCAAGCCATGTCCTCTACTTACCTGGATGTAAAAGTGCCAGTCGGTGAGCACGGCCCTGGAGCAGGGTAGTTGTCGAGTCGGGTGGGACAGGTAGATACCACTCATCATAACCTTTATAAACCAGATCAAGCCGTGTCTGTTACTTACCTGGATGTAAAAGTGCCAGTCGGTGAGCACGGCCCTGGAGCAGGGTAGTTGTCGGGTCGGGTGGGGCAGGTAGATACCACTCATCAAAACCTTTATAAACCAGATCAAGCCCCGTCCTCTACTTACCTGGATGTAAAAGTGCCAGTCGGTGAGCACGGCCCTGGAGCAGGGCAGTTGTCGGGTCGGGTAGGGTAGGTAGATACCATACATCATAACCTTTATAAACCAGATCAAGCCCCGTCCTCTACTTACCTGGATGTAAAAGTGCCAGTCGGTGAGCACGGCCCTGGAGCAGGGTAGTTGTCGGGTCGGGTGGGGCAGGTAGATACCACTCATCCACCGGTCAGTTTGAGATCGCTGGACATCAGGGAAACCAAGCACATGCTCCGTTTCTGTTTACGGGAAAAGTAAAATGATTAATAAGCAAATACAGAAATATTAAAGTTTGAATGATCATTTATTGAATAACAGTTGGAGACAAATAAATCGATATATGATTTTTACTACTGAAATATCATTAACTTTGTTTAAGTGGTCGTTTATGAATATAAGAAAAACATGACAATAAAAGTAGAGAACATGAGTATTATAATTATGTTTAATAAATTATTACATGTACTAAAAATGGCAACTATAGCATAGTCATTAGCGAAGGCATGATAGTATGATTGAACTTAAAAAGATGTCTGTGTTTGTTACACACATTAAGGAATCTTTGAAATTTTAGAGTTGTCCATGGTATAAGGGATCTCAGGAAGTCTAAATCAATCTCCCAATAAACATGTTTATTTATCATGCTTTAGAAATATATGATTTAAAAGAATTAATGATGCATATCTAACCAATGGATCCATCAATATTAGAAGGTTGTTCCTTGTAACCTTTCCTGGCCTATTACTCTTATGGAATAAATTAAAGGTTATACTGACCATTGAGGTGGTTGAAGCACTGTACCCCTGCGTCCTCCCGGTGGTAACAGTTGTGTCTGCCCCACCTACTGAGGCGGGGGCAGTCGGCCAGCTGGAGCTCCGTACCGTTACACTGCAGGTCGTCCAGCAGAATAGGCAGCTCCGGACTGCCCTGACCGAAGAAGGGTGGGTAGCGGGCACGGCCATCTGAAATTTACAATGTATTTATTTGACCAACTCTGCACTTCCCATCCTAAAATTACAATGTATAATTCATTTGACCAACTCCGGACTGCCCACATAAAGTTAAAGTTATTTGGGTAGCTCTGGATTGCCCTAACCGAAGAAGGGTGGCCATCTGAAATTTACAATGTATTCATTTGGCTTACTCTGCACTGTCCATATAGGTGATATTCATACAGACAGCTCTGGACTGCCCTGACTGTTGAAAGGGCCCCAGGTTTACAGGCAGAGCTATCTAAAATTCACAATGATCTCATTTGACCAGCTTGATACTGCCTACATTGATTGTTTTTTTTATATAGGCATATCAGCACTGCCCTGACTAAAGAAGGAGGGAGATTGGGCATGGGCATATAAAATTTACAATGTACATATTATTTGACCAAATACACAATGCCCACATTAAGTGGTAGTTCCCTTTTTGACAAGTTATCAAGTCAAATTGATAACTTAATAAATGCATTAAAAAAGGCCAAAACACAGCATAAGGAGGAATTGAAATATAATTTATAAGTACAATCCTATTGATTCTTTAAAAGAAATCACTTAAGACACTATGCTTTAATTCATGAAGGCCCAAGGTTTTTGAAATATGCACCCAAAGACTCATGTAAAGTAGGAAGGCATACTGTACCTGAGAACCCCCTCTGTCGGCAGACCACAGCAGCGTCCTGGTCGTCCCAGCCGTCGTCACACACTGTGCCCCACTCCCCACCCGGCCGGCGTACGTACACCAAGCCTTCTGCCGGGGTACGACCCTCACCCACACGCACCTCTGTAAGAGAAGATAAAGGGTAAAATGTAGAGTAACTATGATGTTCATACACCAAGCCTTCTGCTGGGGTATGACCCTTACCCACACATACCTCTGTAAGGGAAGATAAAGGGGCTTATGTAGATTAATTACAATGGGAAAAGTGTGGTTATCACACACTGTGCCCCATTCCCCACCCGGCCAACATACGTACACCACACCTTCTGCCGGGGTACGACCCTCACCCACACGCACCTCTGTAAGGGAAGATAAAGGAATGTAGAATAATTACAATGAAAAAAGTGCTGTTATCATACACTGGCCCACTCCCTGCCCGGCCGTACGTACACCAAGCCTTCTGCTGGAGTACGACCCTTAAGGTGGTTTTACACTATGCGATATGGGCTGCGATTTGACGATGTCGCAGTGAAGTTTCACATATTAGAAATACAATTATTGGTTATATAAGTGAGAAATACTGAAAATAACCAATTGCAAACAAAAATATCATCCATGTGAGTTAACCTTCTGTGATTTCCTCATGTCAATCTGATATCGCAGCTCAAGTCGCATAGGTGTAAAAGAGCCTTACCCCACACACACCTCTGTAAGGGAAGATAAAGGGGCTTATGTAGATTAATTACAATGGGAAAAGTGTGGTTATCACACACTGTGCCCCATTCCCCGACCGGCCAACATACGTACACCACGCCTTCTGCCGGGGTACGACCCTCACCCACACATACCTCTGTTAGGAAAGATAAAGGGTAAAGCGAAGAATAACTACTATGGGAAAAGTGATATAATCATAATTATATACACTATAATGATCTCAGTTTAACTGATGCACATACACCAAGCCATCTGCTAAGGTACATCAATCCATGTAAGGAAAGATAAAGGGGGAAAAACTACAATGGGAAAAGTTTTGTTATTACATGCATCCCTTGCCATATCCCTTACCAGCCGAAGTACATACACACATCCCTCTGCTTGGACATGACCCTCACCCACAAGCATCATATTGTAAGGGAAGATAAGTAGAAATTTTAATTAGAATAGTTACATTATCCCAAATAGTTCCTTCAGTTTCCACATGATAGAACCTGATACTCTACAATTCCCCAAGTCACAACATGCCCAATGTTGCCATAACACAGCCTTGAGTTTCTCATCCAAAAAGATTGTTCATCGGTCGGAAATCATTGTTTATAGGTTAGAAAAACAAAGTTTATTACCATAGATACTTAGGTAAGGTGTTGCCAATCCAGACATATGACACCCCTTACAGTAATCTGCATCCCAGATTTTTTGTTATGAGATTCCTGTTAAGCTGCATCCCGACGGAGCAACGAGTTACACTTCGTCGTCGACGACGAAGCATTCGTTGGCTGATGAAGGCGAGTTGGAAGACTAAAAACTTGTCGGGCGACTAAATGCAGCTCGTCGTCAGCAAAATATCAGACATGTCTAATTTTTTCACCAAATTCGCCAATGATTAGTGTGTTTAGTCGCCCGCCAATACGGCGCCAGAGGCCTTGAGCTTCATCGTCGACGACCAAGCCGCACCTAGTCGCCGTGTGGGGATCCAGAATTACCAACTTTCAATTAAAAACAGTTCTGTGTAGTTTGGTATTCCTTGTTTATAAACGGCAGTAGTTATTGCTCATATGCATAGCAATAGATATGTCAAAGTACCAATTTCATGCCACATTATTAACAGCCTACGTGACTAAGGACAGAGCATCTGGTGAAATATTCAGTTTCACAGAATCTAAAAGTTTCCTAATATACCTAAAGGTCACCTGTCAGTATCAATAGGAAACTTATGCTTGCAGTGAATCAACCAATATCCACCAGTCTAACTTTAAAGGTAAAAAAGGAAAGGTTTGAAATTTCATCTCCTGCCCTGTTCATATAGCTTCAGTAGCTCTGGATGAGGTGTTGATTGCATGGTGGATTAAATGTCAAAAAAATGTTTTATGAGAATGTTTATTAGACAGTGAAGCCTTCGCAAAGTTCTCATGCATTGTTCCTCATCAGATGTATTGAACTTGATGTATTGCAAGCAGTTTAAATTCTACCGTCTCAATAATTATGAATTATACGCATCATAAACAATGGTTTCAAAGAACCAAAGAAATTTATGGGTGCGAGAAAAAGTTGAGTTCTTTAGTGAAGTGACTGTAATTGAATTGGTTGAATACAATGGCAAGGACAAAACCTGAACATTTAATGTTCAGTGGGGTTCAGGTTTTAATCAAGAGAATGTCATTCAGGCTGAGTGAATTGGACATTGAAGGCACTATGGCGACAATTCAGAGGGCCTAAAGTTAAAGATGAATGATAGCCTTCCTCAAACAATTAATGAACAATTAATCCTTCATAATGATTAAGGAGAATTATGTAATAACTTGTATCAACAGAAATATGTCATCTTCTTTCAGAAAAGGTATTACCTTGATAATAGTATGAAAACAATAGCTATGGAGGTTTTGACATTTCTACATCCTTCTCACCATATTCGTTTACTATCCATACCATTTCGCTGATCTCGAGCAGAGTATCATGTCTGCCCTTTAACCGACACTGGAACGGCCCCAGTAGCCTGGATACAACCAGCAGAAACCGCTGGACTACTTTTCAGCCACACGGCGCAGTTATCATGGGGGGAACCCATTGAGCGATTTACCTGTAATTCTGGTCGTTTCGACCGGTTCTGGTTGTTTAGCTCTGATTATTTTGACCAGATCTGGTTGAAAACAGTGTTCCCTCTCATAATTTCGACCACAAAATTAAAAAAAATCACTTGCCAAATATCTGACATTGTTAGATATCAGTAGCTGGTGATCCCATAATCAACCAAAATCTTAGTTGCATCGCTCAGTCGGTTCCCATCTTTAGAGGCCTCCAAAGCAGTGTCTTTACACAGACTACCTTTTCGGGTGTGGAAGGTGAATCGTCACAAAAATGCTAGTCACACTGCAAATTTAGTATATCTGATTCTACAAAATCTCTGGTAGACTTAGCGTGTGCGATGCTTGAAAGTTACAGTAAATCCCCATTCGCTCTGGGCACCTTTTCATTGCAATCTGAGATACAATCTTCTTGTATTTAGAATTATCGTTTTGGAAAATATCTTTGTGGGTTACATAGAGCCAATCAATGTATAAGGTTATGCGATAATATAGTCAAAATGATAGTTTTTCATGCTTGTTGTTTTAAAATCGCGGTGAAAAATTGCCCAGGGCGAATGGGGATTGAGCCATGTTGCCTATGCCTGGAAAACTCCTATCGGTCTCCTTCCTGTGGAGGTCTCAATCATAAAACATGGTACTTTGAAAAAAGAACATACAGAAAGGGAAAAAACACTCACATTTAAAGGCAACATGGCATAGCAGATTTTAGTTTGAAGATGGGTATCTGATTAGCCACTCTCTGGCTTCTTTCTCCAAGTTTTTACAACCATGTTTTTCCTCACATCCGTATTTAAGTTCCCTCCTCCATCTTTTTGTGACATGAATACACAAGACTTCTCCCTTTGCCAGCCCTTGAAAGTTCTTTCCACAAACCAACGGCAGGATTGCACATGGTGATCAATTCTGGTGAAACCCTCATATCCAGGGATAAAATAGTTGAAAAATGGTTGAGAACAACTTACATAATCATTGACATTTACAGAAGTGTTCAACCAGCACACAGCCAGTAGTTCTCCATCCATATCATTACAAAATGTTTCATAGAATTGTCTGAAATTCTGAAAGACCTACCACAATTGCTGCCACGTAAAATTTTCAACTTATTCATTTCTTTTGGTCGTTTTTCAAAGTCCAAAGTACCAAGAACGTGTCTACAACAAAGAGGTAATCACTGAATTAAGGCATAATTATCGTGACCTATTTTGTTCGCAATGGTTCTGTGAGTGCCTGCTTCTTCGCAAAAAAAAGAAGCTTCTTTTCCTGATCTTGGTGATAAACTAGTTTTTAGCCTCTTGTGTGGAACCAAATGGGTGGAGATTTAAAGAGTCTTAAAAAGGTTTTGAGAGGAAGTGGAAGAGTGTTTGTGGATTGCCATGGAAGCCATTGCAAGCTGGGGTCCCATAAATGTTGATTCTAAAGGTCGGAAATGCAAAGAGGGGAATTTTGTAGTAACCTACTTTGTAATACTTATAGCTACCAGTCTAAATCCGGATCAAATAAATACTTCATAGCATCAGAATTCTTCTAAATGTGTTACCAACTTATCACTTTCATCTAAAACATGAGCCTACAAGGACATAAAAGCAGTATTCAAACTTATATAGGCTAAGGTTTACTCATGATCTTTAGCTTGCGATTGTTGAGATGTCATAGGTCTCCACCATTAGAGGAAGTATTCTATCTGCTATTCTTAGGCAAGGATAGCCATACCCAAAGGCATCAGACAAATGTCCCTAAGATTGGTGGTAGAAATTGCAGAATCCCAGAATCATGAGCCTAGCATCAAGCTGTGGCATATGGCTTTTAGCCTTATTGGAAAAACAGGAGTCAGAGCAATAAAGGCATACAGGAAAGCTGCTCTTATGGCACCTTGCAAACCACACACTAAATGTCAAAAGGACATATCTCATTTCCAATAAAGTCCTCTTCACTGTCTGACCAATCGTGTGGTTCCGACAACATGCAGGGCTATGCTAAAACACCTTTAACTATGGCTTGGTATGGAAGACTATCATTGTACTATTTATATACACACATGATATTGCATGTCCTCTAGAACTGTTTACGCATATTGTAAAGATATTTAGAAAAGGCCAGGGGTTGAGAAATTGGATAGAATATCGTATGCTTTTCTGAACTGTGTTTGGTGTAAATCTTTGAAAGATCACATTAAGATTTAGATGGGGTTCCAAAATTTAATGATAAAACTGCCTCTCTCACCGTTCAGTACAGTCATTGCCTTATTTTACTAACAATGTAGCCAATGTAAACTATCAATATTCAGCATTAAGATTAATATAAAGCCTATCAAATATTTGTTGACTGAATGCCCACCCATACACGACGTGCTTAAATGTGAATTCATCTGCCAAGGTCTGAATACTACCCAATAGGATCAAATCACACTAATTCTACACCCATTTCAATAATGTAACTCACCCATTCCCCTCCCTTATTTCTCAACACCACTCAGTACATTAATTCCGACACTATATTCCCTTAATCCAACATGTCCACCCATTCACTGCCTGGCTTATGGTGTTTGAAGAGCACACAGTGTAGATGTTGGACCCGGGGGTGGAGGGGGGGGGGTCACTCAGTCTTTGAATGTAGGTATCAACTGCGAAACTACAACACTCACCCCGCCTTATTTTGGGATTTGACAGCACCAGAAAAACTACTACGCTTGGACAGCCCCCTTTTCAGGATAGTTCATTGGCAGCTGCTGTAAAAGAAATAAATTGACACATTTCTTGGTTCCAATAGGATTTCAGAATGTGATAAATAATCTTAGAGGCATTACAAATGCACGGAATTACCTACTTTTAACTTTTAATCTAGTATCAAAGATACTTTACTGTTGACAGCTCTCCTAAAAAGTGGTTTGATTATTTGACAGCTCCCTCTTTTCAAGCCAAATTGGTGATCTACAGCTACAGCTTCTTAGGAATCCATCAACAGTTTATAACCCATGGGGGTTCCGGGGTAGAATATAGGCCCCCAGTAACCCCTGCTGATTGTATAAGGCGATGATAAGTGGGACCCAGCACTGACAAAGTGGTCCTTTCAGTTCAATTCCCAGTTGGTACTTGGTTCACTAAAGGTTGAGGTACAGCAAAAATGATTTCCAGGTTTTGATCCCCTGCTGTTTGCCTGCCCTGTCACCTTCATCTCATGGATACAATCACCAAAGACAGAATTGTACAAGCTGTTTTCACCGTGGATATGACTTTAGTTGTCAAAATGGCGTAAAGCATCCAATACTCACTCACTCCACCGTTTATTCCCACCACTGGACTGAGTACCCTCCCCCCAGGCCGGGATGTTGAGGCTATTGTGAACAAGCTCTATTACTTCACAGTGTCTGTTGTTGTAGCCCCCGGAGGCTTAAGCCCCATCCCCACTAGTCGATTTTACCAGCCCCAGGCGACTGATCGGCGGTAAAATCGGCCAATTCTAGTCATAAAATCAGCTGATTTTAGCACTGATTCAGATCAAACATTCACATTCCAATGTACTATACTTACATGCGATCATAACAATTGGCTGATTCTCCCAGTCACCCGTCGCCAGTTGCTGGTAAAATCGCCTAGTGGGTACAGGGCTTCACAGTGTCAATGTTGACTCCAGTACCAACTAATCCACAAAGCTAACCATTGGCTCATGATCCTGGGAAGGGGACCAATACAGGATTTGTTGATCCCAATCCAACAGAATGCAAAGTCACTACTTCAATATTATCAATCAGGGGGAAGGGTACACAATCATGTGGTGGAACAATTCAATACATTTGGCAATGGTAGAGCACCATTGTTATGTATATACATGTATAGACTTATATGCTATCAAATCAGGTCTGTTTCTATTTCTTAGGCAATACAGAACCATTCTTCAAGTTTGAAATAAAAATATTTGGGATATATAGCTGCAGTATTTGCTTTGCTAAAGTCATTGCTCTAATGCTTTGTTTGTGTCAAATGAGTGTCACTTGTAAGCTAATATTTATAATCATAATATGGCTGTATTCAACTTATTTATTATGGTAATAATAGAAACACAGATATAATGATTACAGCAATTTCCTAATCTTGACAGAGACCGTTTATAGGATGAAATATGAGTCATAGCTGAGTAATTTTTACTTCTTATTTCAGGTCTCCCAATTATGTTTTCTCGTTAAGTTCAGAATGGCCCCTGTGGGTGGCATACAAGAGAAGGCTCTCAGACCAGACTATATCTCACACCAACATATTGCTACTTTGTCACCCTTTTATTGCAAATTGGCCTTTTCCTTCTATGAGCTCTTTATGGTCTGAGACTGGCTTGACTTCACCCTTAAATATGATGGGGTACGAGCTCGGGTCAAACATGGCCAGAAAGGGGCGAGTCTAGACGCGGGTTACATTGTATCATTTTAAGACAGGGTGATTAAATTACTGGGAATTGTACTTTCATGGTCAGCTAGGTTATTAGCTGTGATTAGGGTATAATAATTGTATATTATTATAAATAACAAGTGACAAGGTAATCATATTTGGACAATATATTTATAGCAGTACTATCTATTAATCCTCCTCCTAATCCATGAAGCTAAAACTTAAAATAGTGATGTTGTCTGAGTGGCGGTGGGTGGAAAACTGATTCAAACCATTGGTTGCCCGATTTTTATAGCGCGCTGTCAACAACTTGCTCGTATCTAGAATGTCACTGTGCCACCAGAAAATACATTTTTAGGTATAACTATACAAATTTCACATATATATTTGTACTAAGACACATACAAGGGGGCTTACAATGATCTACAGAAATACAGACATAGGGACACACACCCATGCTATTGTACTGATGCAGATGGCCAGTCCATGCTCTTTAGGCTTAACAGCGTTATGTTTTCATCAGCGCACACTTTAGTCATAACTCTTTGTCAATGTGAGGGAGTAAGGGGAGGAGTCTATGTGTGATGTATCATACTAAAGTTGCGCACGGCGCTTGAGCTCAGTCAGAGTTAGCTGAACGTTGTTGCGAGTAACCATCCTGGAAAGGTTGAGTCTCAGAAGCTGAGTCCTGGATTTGGAATAGAAGCAAAAAGACTGTATAGAAGGGCGGGAGTGTTGACTGAGTGTGTTTGAGGGGATTCCATCCTTGGAGCTGTTCATTGTCAGTTGAGATCTTGTCGTGGAATGATAATACACATGAACTAAATAAAGAACATCCTTTCACACGAGGGTTATGTCTTACATGATGTGGAACTATGATTATGTATTGGACGAAGGCAGTCAAACGAGGAGGAGACTGCCATAGGAGCTAGCTATTATCCATAAAATAATACAACTGATTAAGTACACCTAAAATAAACGGATAATTAACTCTCTATAGTTCACTGTTTTTAAATCCCCCCCACAAAAAAAGAAATCCTCGAGTGTAAAACTGGTTGCCTTATATTATTTTACAGTCGCTCTCAACTGCCGGGTGTGTAGGCCACCATGTCTGAACCAATCACTGACGCTGTCAGACCACACAACATAAACCCCGCCTTATTGGTCAATCCATCCGACGCTGTCACACTCATTATTCTCCCCTATGATTTATCCCTACTTCGCATAATTATTGGCTTATTCCACTATAAAAAGCTTAGGCCACCTTGGTTACAAACCTTTTCAATTCTGCTTGTTTCATTTTCTGCCATACGTATTAATATTTCCAGCGAGGAGGGTTAGGCCAGGGGAGATACAGGATTTTTTTTGGGGAAAAAAATGACTTGTGAAGTATAAGGGGGAGGGTTACCCCTGGAGCCCCCACCCCTGGATCAACCCCTGAGGTCTACAGCACCCCCCCCCCACACACAAAGGACATGTTCCACCTTCCCTTCCAAAATAGTGTTAAAAAAACCCTAAAATTAGTAGGAAAATATTAAAATGTTCCACTTTTTACTGCTCACCACCCCACTTTTCAAGTTAAAATTATTGGAAACATAGGCAAAAGTTCCACTTGTGGAACCTCGCCTCCCCCCACAGGCGAACCTGGGTACGAGCCTGGTCTACCCCGTCTCTGGAATTCTTCCATGGTGCCTTTATGTAGAATGAAGTAATTCTTTATGTTCGATTTCTTATTGGCATCTCCCGCCATTGCGGTGAAATGACGACGTACGAGTGACACGAAAAGTGGTAAACCGGAAGTGAGGGGTATCCGGCGTCAGTAGATCATCCGGGCATTAATTGGCAATGCTTGTTGGGAAGGAAACCAGTGGTATAATTAGAGAGGGGGCAACTATGAATTATAGATCTGGCCCTAGGCGGCGCGCCAAACCTGCGGAGTGGAAAGGTAGGAAAATGATGGATTGCGCATGCGCATACCACCTGCCGAGACCTACATCGAGGACGCTCTGGGTTTTTGCGCATGCGCGGAGTTCAGTCTGGATATATGTGGGACTTTGATGAAAACATTTTGAAGTCTAGCTTGTCATAGCCTACATGTGTTTAAGTGGTTATGTGAATGGCGTTCTTCATTTGTATTTATCACTATTTTGTCTATATATATGTGTGTGGTCGTAGAAATGAAGGGAGGAGCAGTCTTATCTTTTGGAGGACTTTGTATAGGCCTACATGTACGGCGTTTATGGTTAACAGGTCATGTTATTCTTGCACTGCTACCTGTGTCTATAGTGTTTGTTCAATGTGTGAAATCATTTGGCTGGCTCTCTGAAAGTTGCTGATGAAATTATATTATTTGCATTTGTACAAGAACACCTGCCTTGGGATCTATGAAAACATCAACGGGTTTTTAAAAATTAGCAATCCTTCTATGTTCAATGGGCCCTGTCTCTATTTATAGACCTTATGCAGACATGGTCACATGACCACCTTTTAGTGATCACCACCTGGTGATCATGGCCATATGCTTATGTATACTTTATCTATAATAATCAATTTCTGGCTTACAATAATTGTTGGTAATGTTTTAGTCAATTTGTCTCAGATAAATTGTAAGTGAAAATGTTTTCTAGAGGTTTCTGATTTTCAATAATAACAATTTTAAATTGATCACCAATATGGCACCCATCACATTATTGTGAGGTGTGAAGTCATCTGCACAACGTCTATACCCCGAACTCGATATCGCGTCAATAGGCTCTATTGCTGACAATAATTTATATCGAGCGAATGAATTATATTATTGTATACACTGATGATACAACTGATGATTTTGTAAGTAGTATAGAGAAATGTGAACTTGACGCCTGGTAGGCCTAATTCATCCTTCTCAAGCAATGACGCTGCATAGGCATGCATAGGCATGCATCATATCACATGGACGGGCAGCAAGTTTACCCGCCAATATCGCGTAAAATTACGTTATTGTGTTCGCAATATGTATGATGGCATGAGTAGTATACATAAATGAGAATTTCGTGCTTGTTGCGTACATAGTGTAAACAAGCGACATGTGCGTATTGGTTCTTGTTGCGCACATAAAATCATCTTGTTCAGGCAACGTCATGGGCCACCCATGCACAAACGCTACCTAGCCTTTAAGTCAAAGGGGGTTCCAAGTAAATCTAAGGGGGTTTCTACTTACACCTTTGGCAATATTTCTTATATTTTACTTATATTTTGGGAAATTTAAGGGGTTTCAGACAGCGATGAACCCCGCTGGCTACGCCACTGGTAGCATCTCGGGAGGAGGGGGGGGGGGGGGCGACTTGGCTGCAGGTATACCGGGATGTGTGGTCCCAAATGGGAGGGACGTGCATGGGTGTTTTTCAGGCTTTTGGGAGCGAAGTGGAGCACTCTTATATCGTTGTTATTTCATAGTTTCTGTCCTCATATGGGTTAACATAACACAGCCCCTCACATACTTTATCCTGATTGAAAGCATTATGTTAGGTATGGTTGGTAATTGCACATCTTACAGCAGTTGGATGCAATGGCAAAGATCTATAATTAGATAAGCATTCCCCTTGGCAATGGTATCTCAGAGAGCTATGGTATTTTTTATTACCACATGAAATTAAGCCAATATCTGTCAAATTATGTTTGTCACCTTTATTGTTTTCTAGAAAATATTCGCGCACAATTATGGGTCTCATTGTGGGGTAATAATTATACACAATTATGGGTCTCATTGTGGGATAATAATTACAACAATTATGGGGCAAATTATGGGTTATATGGGTACGCAACTATGGGTATGTCTCTTGTATTCAGGTAAAAATATTTTGTGTTGCCCCCCTCCCAAGGCATAGCATACACGGCATCGCGTACATAGCCAGTTTGGTTCAGGCTGCAAATCTAACGTCATTTTAAACCCCCTTTTCCTATCTAATTCTTCCTCCATCTCAGCTTCTTCATTATGTTCCTCTCGCAACCATTAGTTGCATTGGATCCCTTTAAAACACTCCTATCCTTTCAATAACGTTAAAAACTTCTTTGTCCCCTTCATTATCAAACTTTAAGATACAAACAAACAAAAAAGTGTTTTCCTCAAGACTATAATGTATCCTATCACGTGACTAAACACACAACCTTTCTAACAGTTCCGCCTTTCTCCGCTAGGGACGTAGGGGCGCTGCTAATAGGGGCTGCGTGCGCATCTCCCAGACAGATAACTTCCGGCCCATTTGCTGCGCAGATTGAAAAATATGACGCCGCAGAATTGAATCTAATTTACAACGATGTTGACGGATGTATGTATACATAGTCAGGCAAGGGACTAGCAAACGCATTATGACAAGCTTGTGAAGCTCCTAGCTAAATCCATCTTTGTCGACTGCTTAAGGGTAGGCCTAGGGGCCGAGGAAAACTGTATAGGCTTAAATTAGGTGGTATAGTCAAATTCTAGTTACTTCTAATAACAATATGTATACTGAATTATTTGTAATGATCGATAGACATATGTTACACACGCACACACATACAGAAAAAACACAGAAAAATATGGCTGAATAGCATAATGGCCATTGTAGACCACAATGTCATATTATTGTAGCTAGAACACGGCATTATGCCAACGTTGTGTTCATGTTCGATAGACATACTGTTGTCAGTTGATTTAATGAACACTTCGGTCTTGTGACAAATCAATAGAAGGGTTCCTGTCAAGTTTAATGTCGCTGTGGGTTTTCTTAAGGGGCGTCCTCATGCCATCTCAATCTGCAATACCACTACCTCCACTCCGGGAAAATAGTCCGTATGATTATTCTGGTGGTTTTTGCTGTGAGGCCTGGGCCACTGGCAGGGATTATACACGCGGACATAGCATAGACGGCCGCACACAGAGAATTTCATGTATACACGGATATGAAGTCAAGGCAAATAGATGTACTTATATACACAGACATTATGGCCGTGTATAGAAGTACAGTAACTTATGCAGACGTACTTGCCTTCAATATATCATTTGGAACTCGGATGCTAAGCCCCCAAACCCCCTTTTTTCTTTTCTTATTTCTATGTTTAATCTAATATCTAGCATATAAATCCTATCCTTACGAACACATGACTCTGTAACAACGGTTGGGCAAATTCCTGGTTTATTAACGTAATCCTGGACCTAATATTGGCCCACACAAACTAAATAATAGAAAAAGAAATTTCTGTGCACATAAGTCCTCACTGTGTGGTGGTCAGTGCCAAACTGACCAGTGTCCAGTGGGTGTCCGCCCAAGTAAGAGGGACAGAGGGCAGCACCTGCTATGAATCCAATGCCACCTACTGGTAACTGTGTTGTGCAGTCTGTCTTAATATCCAGATAACCTGGTGGCCGTTTATCTTGGTCATAAATCCTATCCTTACGAACACATGACTCTGTAACAACGGTTGGGCAAATTCCTGGTTTATTAACGTAATCCTGGACCTAATATTGGCCCAACTGCCCAACCAAAAACAGAGAATGAGAACAGTTAAGTCCCGAACAGGTCTTTGCAAGTGCGACGATCCAAATCTACTTTCGATTGCATCGACCTTTCGAGATAATCAAATACTGAAGCACTCTTCCAATCACCTCTATGCATAATGTCTGAGATGGATACGCCTACTCCAGCAAGCGATGAAGCACCACCTCGCCTTAATGAGTGCGATGAGATGTCATTTAAACCTAGAACCACACATGACCTATTCAGACGTTTCTTTAACCATGAATAAGAGGCAGGCATGTAACGGCCGCCATGCATGTAAGCGACCAACTGAGAATCACAAGTGGGATGAGAAACATTTTGCAATAATAAAGTAACAAAATGATGAACGCAAAAAATAGAATTAGGTAGCTTGACGAAAGGGATTTCCAATACTCTCTCCTTAAATGATATGGTTTTAGTCCTTCGGACACGAAGGAGGACCCCCCAGTCAAGAAACTCCAAATCTGACACTACGACCGCTAAGCTAGGTTCCACCACATTAGACTTGCGGAGCAAACCTCTGAAACAAATCAACAGTGCTACCCAATAAGCAAGGTCGTTGGTATCAGTAATATCTAAAGTATTGAAGATACGTGTTAACTCCAAAACTGCAACTGGTCTTGCATGCTTACTACAGTCCCCTAATTTACGCTTCAAACCCTTCAAAGTCATAACAATAGGGAAAGAGCTAGGATTCACATGGGGAACACCGTTAATCTTATGAAACGACCAGACAGCAGATAAATAATTGATAATTGAAACATAAGATAATCTCTCTGACAAAAAGGCTATATACAACAAAATAGTATCTACAGAAGCTGGTAACGGATCCAAATCGAATTCCTCACAGAATTTCAAATAAGCCTTCCACTGTGAACGTCTAGTTGAACGAGTAGAATCCGACATCCAACAAGCCTGAAAATCTGCCAGTCTATCACGTAATTCCTGAGTCCCTGTAACAACACAAATGACTGAGTAAGCCAAAAGGTATATCTCTTGAACGCCTGACATCAAACAAACGAGAGAGATAATCAGGAACAATGTTATCTTCCGTGCGAATATGACGCGCCACTAGATGGATGTTATGCATTGCACAAATCCAAAACAATTCCCTCAACCAGGCCATGCAAGACACACTACGAGATCTACCGGTATTAACCATCTGTTTAACTTGAGTATTATCAGTTATCAACAAGATCTTCGAATCCTTCCATAAGTATCCCCACCTAGACAATGAAGCTAGAACAGGCCAGAGTTCTAAGGTGTTAATGTCCATATTTGCATCATATTCGTCGGGTATCCCAGCCCAATGATGATCCGGGATCCAAACATCAGACCGAATCCCATCTAGAGACCAGATACCTACACACCAATCATCATTCCAAACACAACCGAATCCAGTCATGGAAGAGTCTGTGCCAAAGGAGTGTTGGGACGTCGAATGAGTTAAGACTTTAGCTTTACCATTAAAGGTTAACAAGAACGACTGCCACCAAGCTAGATCCAAGCGCAACCAATCAGGAATCTGACACATTCCCAAATTCTTAGTGTACTTACATAAATTATTGATCACGCGACGAGAAAAAGTACGGCCCCCTTTTACCACTGCACTAGCGTGTGCAAGATGCCCTGCCAACACTTCCAATTCCTTTTTAGTGCACATTGATTTGTCCTGGAACTCATCTACCAAAGACTTCAACTTAACTAACTTCTTCTGCGGTAAACTTAACTCCATCAGGACACTATCCAGCTGTATACCTAAGTATTGAACCGAAGTGGATGGGGATACCAGCTTCTTCCAGGAAATGTAAAACCCTAAAGAACGCAATAGCTCTAACAGGACAGATGCGGCTTCTTCACACTCAGTATTGGAATCTCCTATCACCAAGAAATCATCCAAATAACTAAATATGCGAAAATAACCTCTCCTGTTCATACATCGTACCACAAAATCTGAGATGCGTGAAAAAATGAATGGAGCGCATTTAAGGCCAAAGCAAATGCAATTATCCTGTAGGAAGGATGAAACACCATTCACATCCCAGACTAGACCTTGATAAGTGCGGTGATCAGGATGTATGTTGACAGATCTGTAAGCTGATTTAATATCAATGACCGAGAAATAACAACCAGGAGTCATTACCTCTGACACTTCATCAATACGGATGAAGCTAAAGGTATCACATACCGTTTCCATGTAGTTATTAATACTACGGCCCAAGGGCCTTTTACAATCTGTAATAGGCCTCAGAGATCCGTCACCTTTTGACACCGCGCCTAAGCTATGAATACAAGTGGGAGATTCTAATACTACCGACACCTTATCTGAACCAAGCTCATCTGCTAGAATAGCATCCATCTCCTTCCGCACTGAATCCGACAAGATGGAGCCATAATTACTACAAGCATAACCATCAGAAAAATTCGGATCAACAATCCGGAAACCATTGACAACACCGTCATATATATAACCAGCCATGGGATCAGCACCCCCTGGAAAACAGAAACATTCCGAGAAAAATACACAAGGATTTAACTGCATACGACAACCTTGCAAATAATGCCGTCCCAAACAACCAGATTCACAGGGAGGATGATAAGCAATGCCTTCAAATTCCGCAGAATCAAAATTATCAGAAACTGAAACAGGGGCAAACAAATTGGCACGTAATTCAGTGTTTCCGTACAGAAAATCAGCCTTTTCAGGTTCGGAATTAGATACACAATCAAAATTCAATAGAATATCCTCCTGAGTAGTTTCAGACCGAATAACCGTATCCTCCACCAAATTGGGAACACTCGGACAAAAACACACATCACCAGGGTGAAGTGACTGTGAATTCGAAACCTCAAAAGAAGGCAAAGAAAAATGGGGAGGAATTTCACCAACCCCATTTTCAACCCAGGGGCTGGACAGCCGCGGTCCACACGCGTCATCAGCTGAAGCCTCAGACACGCCCACGTATCGAAAATTGTTAGTAGAGACACACCCCGTCGTATCCATACCAGGAAAACCTAAATTAGACACAACACCGATGTCAGAAACAATATCCTCAGCCACAGAATCCGACTTCTGAAGATCACCTGCACTATTCACACCATTATCACAAATGGTACTCTCAAGGAACGTGTCAAAATCTGTCCATGTCTCACCAGAACTACTTATCCGTTCCCCTGCAATTTCAGTAGTGAACATCCCACAAGAAGAAGTTTTCTCCCCACCATCAAAAAGACAGTGAGGAGGAGCCTCATCCTATTTAACCTTACCGGGACAATCCCCCACACGGTGACTACCATTACATTCCAAGCATTCATGTTTGAAGGGGCATGGCGTCTTCTGACAGGGACGGTTCTCATTAAACCTCCAACAAAGGCCAACCGACTTCTTAACCTTAGATTTAGCACTAGAAGAAGGCGTAGTTGTTTTGGTCTTCGGTTTAAGGTTTTCTAATCCCAGATACGTGTGAAACAATTCATGATCCCCGTAAGTGAAACTTGAAGGACCCAACAATTCAGCCTTTTCACGCGCCGCTTGATCATAACGAACCATTGAAGGACCATTATAAACCTTAGACTTGTCGACGAGGAATTTAACATGCTTGGTGTAACCTTTGACATTAAATCCCTTCAACATCATGCATTCTAACAGAGAAACACTCGCCGATAGAACATCATCAACAGTACAGTTTTTGACATTTTCACAAGTCATGTGTGGTTCTAAATCATAGACAACGCACTTACGTTTAGATTTAGAACTGGAGGCAGGTGCTTGAAACTCTGTGCACATAAGTCCTCACTGTGTGGTGGTCAGTGCCAAACTGACCAGTGTCCAGTGGGTGTCCGCCCAAGTAAGAGGGACAGAGGGCAGCACCTGCTATGAATCCAATGCCACCTACTGGTAACTGTGTTGTGCAGTCTGTCTTAATATCCAGATAACCTGGTGGCCGTTTATCTTGGTCATAAAGATTTTAAAATCCAATAGACTCCACATTACTTTATGTCCGCATATGTAAGCAGATCAGGATGCGCGGACATTGTGTCCGCGTGTGTAAGAAATTATATGTACGCTACTTCTGCGTGTGCAACTGTTGCGCGTATAGACAGTCCCTGGACCACTGATGCCCACAAAGTGGCAACTACAGTGAAAATTCTCCGTAAAGAGAGCATCGTGTTGCAAAACGTTATGATGATATGCGTTCACACACGCTCTCCAAGAATTATTGCCTCCATCAACACAAATGGTGAACACAAATCGGGCTTCCAAGTGAATGCTTCTAGAAAGGGGCAGGACACTCAGATAAATCTCAGACGTCTGCTACAGAGGTGCCAGATGACTCGCATTTGGACACAGGAGATCTTTTCCTGGATGACTAGAATCAGGAGATCTTTGTTACTCAGTGTTTGGGGCATAAAAGGTGTAAAGACGAATCTGAGTGTTTATATGTATGACTACTGGCACATCGAACTTAAAAGATATAAAATTGAAGCAGCAGACATTGTATATTTTTCTTTAGACCACAATTTACCATGTCGATGCTAATTTCCTTATAACTATACATTCACAAAAACATGATAAGCTGCTAGAAAATATTATAGATCTATAGAAACATAATAATTTAGAAAGTTGGGCTGAAACAGTGTTTTAAATTGAGACCAAGAGAAAGGGAAGTCCTCCTAAAATGACCCAAAAAGAGGAGATCTGGCAGAAAAAGAGATTCGACACCTCTGCTGCAAAATAACCTCGAAATAACGTCTTAGTAGTAAAACACTAAAATGATCTGACATGTGAGGGTATAGATCAATCAGAAGTGATGCTTATTTTCAGGCCGGAGAGAAATTCTTGACAAAAACAATAAATGTAATTTAACTTTTGATAGGGTAATGCTCCTTAATGTAGACAATAAGGTATTTCAGATATTTGCTAATCATAACACTAAAATCAATTAGCAACCCCATTTCAAGACATGATAATGAGTGATAATATTAGCGGAAAGCAAATAATTCCAGTCCTGTCCATTCTAACACTAACCAACCAATTCTACCCATTAACCCACTTATTTTACCAGACACACACGCCTTCTAGAAATCTAAAAAAAAAGTATTACTTGGTAATAGTTTCAATTTCCATGCAAACCAACCCAATAACTCATTATGGCCAAGTTATTAACTACTTAAGTTGACATTATTGCCTCTCCAGCGACATTAAAGACTAACAGCTGCTGACAGTCAGGGCTGTGTCGGTGGTTTTCTACCTTCTACACTAAAGCCCGATACCCACTGGGCGATTTTACCGCTGACGGCCAACGGGCAACTGGGAGAATCAGCCGATTCATATGATTGCCTGAAAGTATACCATATTGAAATGTGTGTGTTTGATATGAGTCGGTGTAAAATCGTCCGACTCTTCTAGTAGAGTCAACCGATTTTGGTGCCGATCCATCGGCCGTCTCTATAAAAGTTGCTTAGTGGGTATGGGGCTTAACACTTTTAATCAGCTAATCTCTCAGCTGCTCACTTGGAATCAGCTTCAAGCTTCATCCATCGTCCACTTATAGATGGCTCTGAGCCCCTTATCAATCCACAAAGTGTGAAAGATTGCGCCTGGAGTGGGAGAGATAAGATTTAGGTGCAAAAAATAATGAAGATAATCATTTTTTGGGAAGATTTAACTTTTTTTAGTGGATAAAATTGATGTGGTGGAATGCTGATACCCTTGCAGTATGTTTTTCTTTTGACAGATTGTCAGATATGGGTCCTTGGAGGTTTTGTGGTTTGTCTGGTAATTTCCAAGGCTTCAATGGGAGTAAATACACGTGGGCAGGTTGTCAACTCAGTTAATTATAGCATGTCAACTGTTTCGGAAAGAAGGTAGGGTGATAGTTAAAGGTATCATATGTATAACAAGGCAATATTCCACATACCTAGACTTCTCCCCTGGAATAATTAATCTCAACTTTCAGACCATAGAATAAGTCCCAAAATTCACCACATTACTTTAATCTACTTCCTGTACCTTTTCTGAAAGGAAATACATTCTAGGGAATGTATGTTAACCCAATCCGCCAAACTATTATTTAAAGCCTTTATCTATACCAGATTTTGGTAGTTTTCCTTGTGAACAGTAAACCCTATGTACATTTTCCATTTCATAAACAAATTTGAATCCCAAACATCTCTAACATTCACCCCCTACATTTGAAAATTAAGTACTATAAAGACACCAGGTGCCATATCTTTGTAACTAATTTGGCTGATCAGGAAAAAACTTGATTAGCCTCTCATAATCAGAAATTCTGTCTATCATGAATAAATTTTACAATAATAATTCCTCTTTGACACTATTTTGCAAAAACACAATAAATTTTGGTAAAAGGCAAAATCACTGATCATGGGACCCTGATCAAATTTTCCCTGATTAGCCAATTTAGTTACGAAGATATGGCCCCAGTCTACAGCCATGTAAACCTTAAATAGACAAAACATTGCTGTTATACATAACTGCAAAACAGACGCAATAAAAACAATGATGATAAAACGCGTATCATTGTACTTAACTTCCTGACTTCACAAAGTATTTTGAATCTTTTTCGATATTCGAGCAATAGAGGAAGGATAGGAAAACATTCGGCCTATACTACAAGTATCCGAAGTATACAAAAGTAAGGATTTTGCTTGGATCGCTCCATCAAAAATTACCCTTGATAAAAAAGAATTAGTTAACGATGGTTTCTGAAAGAAAGCAACCAAGTAAGATGAGTTAGCATTTTCACAGTTAGCCGACACAGAAAGAATAACTTCAGATGCGTTACTTTGCATGCCTGGAGGGAACCGTGGTAAATTACTTCCACAAGTGATACTCCCAAGCCTGGAGGACTCCCACAGTAAATACAACCCCCACACAGTACCACTGGACCGTAAGCTTAAGGTGCCTTAGGATGTAGAAGAGACGTTCATGGAAGGATATGAGAGGGGAAGGTACTGAAGTACAAGAAATTATAACGATATGGGATCTCAGAATTGACTAAAAAAACGAATGCAATTCAGACTCAAAGAAAAGGTTTGGCATAAAATGCATCTAAAAACAACAATTCCAGAAGTAAACTTAACTAATAATTTTAGTTAAAATCATAACTAAAAATGCACGGACTTATACTGAATTAATTCATTTTCATTTTTGAAGAGTCATGTTTACTGGGATAATTGGTGTCATGATGTCTAAAACTATGCAGAAAGTCTCTGAAAATAAAATAGGATTTGCCGTTTCAAGGATAATGTTCCCCCCTTTCCTTGTACACAGATTTTCCTATTCCCAAAATGTTACAGCTCTCAGCCAATCAGGCACATTGTTGGACTCTGAAAGACCTGGCAACTGAGACAGCAGAATCGGATCGAAAACGGACAATTACCGCCAATCAGCTGCCTCTTAAGGGATGGCCATCCCATGGTACAGCCTTCTACCACAGAGTGTAGTCCACACAGAAGGTGCACTCCTAGCCCAGCCAGCTTGCGACGTAACAGAAACGTTCTGAAACCAGACTTTTTTAGTCAGTTTTTTTCTTACTAAGATGGCACGTAACAATAACGTAATTGATGGTGAGGTTGAAACCTCACCAAATTAGAACGTTATTATAACATTATTTTTTGGTGAGGTTAAGATGAAACCAAAACAGAACGTCATAAGAACATTCTGTTTAGGTCAAAGAACATAACCAGAACATTATAATAATGTTGCAGTGGAACATCACAGAGGTAAGTCACAGCAACATATTTGGGAGTCATCAAAAGAATGTAACAAGAACCAAACCAGAACCAAATAGACCGTTACTGCAACGTTATTGTATTATTACGTCACACCTCCAGCTGGGAGAGCAGTACCAAGGGAGGTTCTGAGGGTGTCTGGAACTCAGAATTTTAAAAGTTGAAGTCAATAAGCCCATCCCAGTTTACACCAACATTAAAGTCTTCCATGAAATATTTTAAAAATCACTTCCATGCTTATTTCTGTGAGACAATTGCATAATATGAAATTAACCAAAGCAATTTGGTTGACAGATTGCTCCTAAATTTAGTAGTTAGGAGGGCTCAGAGGCACCGAAGTTAGAGAAATGATAACAGTATGGCAATGTAACAACTGACTGAAATTCAACATTTTGATTTTCTAACAAACCTGGAAATCTGTGATATTCAAGAAATACAATTGTTTAAGGGTTACTTGGGGATATAGAAAAATATAATTCTTGCCTATATCAATAACGTTAACCCCAACTCTAGGGATTGAGATGGCTTAAAGGTTATTTTGTCCAACCCTTGTAGGCCTAAACCCCTTGATTTAGCCAATGTGGGGTGGGCTTATTGCAAAGAACATAAAAAAGCCAATTTGGTAAAGAATTTCATCTAGAAAATTCTCAAAATGAATTGGAACCCCTCTTCAATTTCCTGGAAACCTCTCATATCTGCTTGAAATGATGTCACACATACGGGGGTGGTTCGGTAGGTTGAACAGTGTGATACTGCCTGAAGTAGGACCTTTCTTTTCATGTTTAAAACCAAAAGGATCAGTTTGATAGGGGTGGAAGGGTGAGTCCTAAAAATATGCTGAAAAGAGCGACATCATTTATGAACAGCCCCTAAATATAACGCAGATGTCTAGCATAGGGACCTTCCATTTAGTACGTACACACATTTTTCTTAATTTTCGACCCCCCGCCCCCTTGGACTAAAGTTTGCATTGGAATTAAGCAGGAACGTACACAAATTCTCAAAAATCTCAGACCCCCCACCCCCCTTGCTATGTACGTACTTAATGGAAGGCCCCATACTATCTTCTGATAGGGCCTATAGTGAGGTAGCCAAACTGCAAATCTCAATTTGACGAAAACTTTTGTTTAAGATCATAATTTTTTGTATTATTCGTGTATTTCACAAGTTCAGACATATCCCTAAGCAGGGCACCACACTAATGAAAAAGGTACTCTGTGTTTCGAGAATTAAGCCTGGTTTCCACCAGCCGATTTTACTACCGATTTGTTGGTGATTTATTATTTTCACCTGGTAATATGGCAAAGGATTATATATCTTACATACCATTTGAAAGAGAATCAAAGACGCTTTCTAATGGTATAAAACATATATCGTTATAAACCAATATTCCCACTGCCGATTTCTGAAATTGGTAGTAAAATCAGCTGGTGGAAACAGGGTTTTGACCCTCTGTTGGGATACGTGAATACTCTGTGCTTTGGCTACAACTGGTATTTTCTTCCCTACTACAAGGCCCTTTGAGACACTGATAACGCTTGGTGGGGCCTGGCCACAAACAGTCCCCATTGGAACAACAGCTTTGGATCCGCCATTAACGATAACAGAAAGGCAAGAACCCCAACTTTTCGTTTCTATTAAAGTCAAACTGTTACTTAAAATGCAGCAGTGGTGTGCTTTGGCTTGTATCGAACGTAAAAATGTCATGAATTTTTACATGTACCTAAAACCTCCCCAAAACACACACACAAATTGCCAAAGATTTTCAGCCAGCGTCATTATGTAACCATGATTGTCTAATTGTTGCATTTTGATTATAGGCCTAATTGATATTCACTTAGTCAATAGCAGTGTCTTTGCTGTCCTTGGTCAAATGATATTTGCCTATTACACTCACATCAGTTGCAGTAAGTAAGTGTTATTTTCAAAGCATAAATATTTTCAATTGAATAAAATGAGAACAATTTCTTGAGGGTCATTTTCTATTGACTAGTCAAATATGATTGGCTTTAACGAAGGCAGCCAAATAAAATTTGTTTTCATTCTAGTTCGAAGTTGCCTTTAAGGATCATCCTACTATGTTGCCAGTAGAAAGATGTAAACGTCTTCATTATTCATTGTGTCTATCTTGATTTATTGTAGGGCACAATACAACTTGGGATTTGTCCTGGCCTCGCAGACATTATGAAGTAGCCAAATGGGAGTAATCCATTTTATTATTTTCTGACATTCTGATGTATTTCAATATAGTTTAGAGATACCGGTTTGTGAGACGTCTGGACATATATTTTGGGATCTTTTAGCCTATATTCCACGTGCCAATTTGCCAAAATCTGTTTGTCAGATGGAATTAAGGTTAATCATAGACATAATATATCACTAGAAAGGTTTAACGATTCCTTTTCAAATAGTATGTAGGATATATGTAGGATATAATTGGTAAGTGTAATATAGACTTTAATGTGCTTTTCTAGGGCTCCTATTATACCCTTTACAGACTAGGCCATAACTTTCACTTATCAAAATAGGTCTAATGCACATTCTGCTATAAATTCATATGGATTGTATGCGTACTAGGAACTTTGTCTGATTAATGGGATAATGAAATTCAAGGGTTTGGGTTTGGGCTGCATCAATAGATGCATTGTATTGGGGAATGCAATATGAATTTGTATAGATGCCATAGGAATGGCCTATACAGCACGCATGCTCAAGCTAACATTGTTAACGGAACCCCAACACAATACGAGAGGATTCCAAACTTGTTAATGTGGCCAGTTTCATGTAACCCAACCCTGCTAGAACCTGAGGGGGTTCCAGGTACCGTCACCTCGAAATCCTTCTCCTTCAAAGGCCAAAGTATGACAGCATAAATCAACAATTTATGACACAGCACTTGTATTAGCCAGGACAATATTCCATATAATCGATCATTTTGGCCAATTTTTACAAACCTTTCATGTCAAATATGGGATAATTTTGAAATTACCGTTGCACGTTAGATTTACTAAGCTCATAACTGCGATATTTCATAATTACTATTTTAACTTCCAACAGGACAATATATCATTATGGACATGCTTTGACTTCACGTTAATTAACTATTCCAAATTATAGGCCAATGTAGATAGATTTTATTGCATCTTCTAAGTCATCAACTTGTCTGATGATATGGAACTTTGACTCAGAATCTCAATAAAATTCATGAATTCTCCAGACATGTCCTCTACTTCTCTCCCCAATGATTTAAGTCTTCTTCCTCCATAAGGATGCTGATGACATGTATTTCAAGTAACTAACAATAGTCTTCTCCAGACTCCAAGGAACTTCCTCTCGTATCTTGTCAAGCAGACGACACCCAATCCTATTGAAATGTAAGCCGGGCCCACGGCGGCCATTACGGCGCTGATGAGGTATTGATACTCCGACCTTAATGCTGGTCACCAGCGAAACGTGGGCCGCGACCCCATCACCCACCGGGCACCGTCAAAAGCGCGGGAACGATTGGGGGGAGTCCAAATGTCGTCTGCGTCCGGGGATTGACGGGTTTTGTCGCTGATGGCTCTCCCAGGGTTTGATTGAAGTTGAGGATGAGGCCAATGGATTGCAATTATTGAACATTCTGCATTTTCACAGGGTCGCTGTCTGCGAAAGTAGGATATAGTTTTTCTCTCTGATACAAAAATGTATTACAAAGAAACTACCCACTGATGAGGTATTGAAATCTGAGAAAGATGTATCTAAGTTTTGCTTGACAGTCAGATGCTTGTGACCTCTGGGACTTATCAATAAGCATTCAATAAAGTTACTTCTGGTGGAGCCAATCAGAATTGTTTTTATCAGAAACATAACTTGATCAGAACTCTTTGAAATTACTTTTTAAGGCAATTTTGAACAAAACAGCTGAGTCATATCTGGTTTTATTCAATTTACTATAGTGAAGTCTTTTAATGGTACCTAGTATCACCTCGAGAGTAAAGTGCTGTATGTCCAAAATTGAATATCAGCTTGCAAAATTGAATAGCAGCTTGGAATATCACTATTATAAGTACTTTAGGTCATTACATAAACTTGGAATATACCATACAGCAATAAAAGTTGTGAATAATACCAGAAGAAACGATTAAAAAAGCTGCACAAAAACAAGTAAAGAGTTGTGTTTTTATCAGCCATAATATTCCCATGCTGCTGGGGGTTCTGCTACTCGTCCGTTCACTCTGGCCCCTGAACTAACGTCATTATAAATCATCAATTACCAGCCAGTGTACGTCAGATCGGCGTTATAATTCGCCGACTTGTGACGATTTCCTACCCTTCATTCCTCACCAGTGTGTGAGGTTTATGACTGGGGAGCTGGGGATAAAGGAGCAGAGGGAGGCAGGAGGTTAGTGTAAAGCCCTGTTTCCACCAGCCGATTTTACTGCCGATTTGTTGTATTTTATTACTTTTAATTGGCAATATGGGCAAAGGATTATATAATTTACATACCATTTGTAAGAGAATTGAAAGGCCTTTCTAATGATATGTAACAAATCTATGATATGCCATTATTCCCACTCACAATTTCTGAAATCGGTAGTAAAATCGGCTGGTGGAAACAGGGCTTAAGGGGTTGGAGTGTTAAGCCCCATACCCATTAGACGATTTTTTACCCAAGTCGGCCAACTCATTGGTGTAAAATAGGCCAACTCTACCAGAAGAGTCGGCCGACTTTAGGGCCGACTCATATCAAACATGCACATTTCAATATACCGTACTGACAGGTGATCATAAGAATCGGCCGATTCTCCCAGTCGCCCATCGTTCGTAAAATCGTCTAGTGGGTATGGGGCTTTAGCATTGGGGATGGGAGTAGTTGAGCTATGACAAGCTGTTCACTTCTGATGGCGATCTATAGCTACTTCTGCCAGCTGCCTACATGTAGTGTGTTGGTGAGGGTCTGGACATTGCCTCTGAGCACAATAAGTTTAGATTAAGGCCAGTTCTCCTTGTTGGAGAACTGGTATGTATGATACAACTTAAATATACATAATGGCACATGGAATTATATATGTCTCTGATATATAGAAGCAAGGAAAACTTGTTTATCTAGTTACAGGAATAAACATTGTGAGACTACCCAGCCGTACATTTTAAAATGGCCAAGCGTGATCTACTGATTTAAATCTGTGGGCACCTTTAAAGTCATATTCCACTATGCGGTGGGGGGCCATTTGCGGTGGCCTCATCTGCCACCGCAAGCAATTTGCATTTCAGAAATGAACATGTGGTACTTGCGTTGAGTCAATGCAAGTAAATTCCTACATTCCATCTTGCGGTGTTTAAAACACTGAATGTGAGGTGCAAAACACCGGATAGTGGAATATGGCCTTTAGGCTTTGTCTAATGACCAAGGAGATATTTCAGCCAAGCATCATTCTAATGTTATAAAAATGTTATATTCATATGTAGCTACTTCTAACAGTTCTCCATACTCCCTCCCAGAACACGATAATAGATGAGAAGTGGGAGGATGCCTTTAGGTGGAACAGCCTCCTTTTTACACGTCTGCTGTAACTTGAAGACATCAAAACATGTTACAAACAGGCGTCCCTTAGAGCCTCTGTTATCTGAATCTGTTGTTAAGACTTCATGTTTGAGAAAACACTATGCATATGGCATTGCGTTAATGTACCTGAAATCTGTTGAGTCATATTTGGAATGTAAAATACGGGAAACACACACATATATGTATGGTGATTTAGGATGTAGGAACTATAGTATTCCAGTGTTAAGATATTTTTTGTATAATCAATCATCAATCAAGCTGACATGGCAGCGTATTGTACAACGTTACAATAACGTTCTGTCACGTTCTGCGATGTTACAATAACGTTCTGCAACGTCACATCCCTGGCTGGGGATGTAAAATATTACATGAATTTTAGTTAACGTTATACATTCGAGTATCTGTACAGTTCTACCTATGACATTGGGTATGACACTTTGGTTAAACGCACCTCCAATCTGTTTTTAGTCATATTTGAAGTGTAAAATATTCCATTGCTCAGATATTTTTTTTTTTTTTTTTTTATAAACCAACTTCACTTACAGTGGTAGTGTTCTTCCAGTTGAACAGGGATGATAATGGGGTATAAACGGATAAAGATGAGTTATAATATACAGGGTATATTATATAATTTAGTTTTGGAATGAATAATCTAAGCTGATATATAAAGGATAGGCAACATAATACATAATACATTAGAATATCTGTACCTACCTATGACACTGGGTTCTGTGGGTGCGGGGGTCGTCGTGGGGATGGTCGTCGTCGTACTCTGGGTAGTGGTCGTCTCAGGGAGAACTGTGGTCGTCGGCGGGGTCGTTCCAGCGTGTCCCGCAGCTGAGAGAAACAAAAATACAAAAATAAAATTTAATAAAACTTAATTTTGAACCCACTTGTATGGAAAGAAATGAATCGACTACGCTATTATATAAGGGCAAGGTACTCCAAACTATCAAAGGTCATTTCCAGTTATTGATTTTGTCTGAAGATAACTCTCACTATTTTTGCTCTTCAAATTGTATGAGAGGGATTTTCATAGTCATATTGGTATGATATGTCATAGCTCATTTTACAAAAGAAAGATCTTTCCATAGATATTTTCATAGTCATATTGGTCTGATATTTCATAGCTCATTTTACAAAAGAAAGATCTTTCTTATACGATTCGCTGTTGTAAGGTAGACCTTTCATAGTTGATATGGTTGTAGTTTTATCATAAATTATAATAGGAAAACACATCGCTATGTATCTATGCAGATTTTCCTTTATCAAGTAAAGAAACAATGTTCAAAACACAGTTTCTTTTTTATCCTAAAACAGCAGTCAAAGGATTAATCAATAATGCTTTCAATTGAAAGTATAAAGTGGCATTTCATCTTTGACATAGGGTATAAGAAGTATACCCAGATGGCAATTTTACAAAGGCACCGTGTTAGGTGTACTTTGTAAGAAGTATATGGAAAATGGTATTTTACACTGTTCACAAAAGTTAGTACGGGTCATTTAGAAAAAACGGTCCTAATTTGAATTGCATTGACCATGTAAAATGTTAAATTTGGAGAAAAATATAAAGAACATAATTAGTTTTCAGTCAGGTGCGAAGGTCCATGGAAAACACCTTTCTTCGTGACGGTTATTGTATTTCATGCAGTCCATTGGGTGTGAGGTAAATTAGATTTCAAATTAATTTCCTGTAATTCATACAAATCCACCTTATTTATCATGCCCAGCATAAGCGCTCATCAATAGGTTTTCAGTGAATCTAGAGAAGAAAAATAATTTGATCTAAGCCGTCATCCTGACCACTGATTGCATTATTAATTCCAATCGTATCTTTTTTTCCTTTTTTTTCTAAAATAAAACATGAGCCAGGAGATGATGTTAACAACACCAGGGGCATTAAACTAGACCACCAGGACGCTAAGAAAAAGGACATTAATTAATTGGACTGAAGAAGTATAAATGTCAGATAGTCCTTTGGGACGGTGACTGCACAAGAAGGCATTATATTCTACCGGCCCTAGGGGGTTATTGTACAAAGCCTGTATTACACATACCAATTTTGATGTTGCCGATTTTCTATTTATTTCGTTTTCTCAGATAATATGGCATCACACTATACATCACATGTACCGTTCGAAAGGGAATCGTAAAATCTGCCAAGTGATATATAACATGTCTATGTTTCACCCAAATTGCAATTTCAATTGCAATTTTTGCAATCGGTGGTAACACCGCCATATGGAATATTGGCTTAAAGCCCCATACGGTATTACCCACTAGGTGAATTTGAACAAGTCAGACGACTGATCAGTACTAAAATCAACCTATAATACCAGGATAATTGGCCAAGCTTTGCACCGAATTAAATCCCCAATCTTTCAATAATAATATAATACATAATAATAATATGATAACAATAATATTTCAATACTAAAACATACATACATTATATGAGAAGAATTCATGCTAAAATCGGCCAATCCTTTGGTAGAATCGACTGATTGTAATGCCGATCAGTTGGCCGACGTGGTCAGAATTGACTAGTGTGTATGGGGCTTTAAGAGCTTCCCCTGGGGACCCAGACATTCACGATCCTGGGGCCTACTCGGGTAGGGTGAGCGAAAACAGTGTGCCATCATTTATCCCTTACGTGGCAGAACAGTGCCCGGCCGTCTGGAAACTTGTTATTTAACGCTTGCCGCTGGATAGCCTCGCACTATGTTTATTCCCATTACTAAATAAAGAAGTTTTCCTTGCTTCTATATATAAGTTATAGACGTTGTGCAGATGCATTCACACCTACCCATAAAGGCTAAAGTTGCCTAAAACAGGAACCATAATCAACAATGACTATCCTTTGGAATTCAATAATCTTAGATTAATTGAGAGCCACATAGTTATGGTGATCACATGGTGATCACCAAAAAGTGGTCACATGGCAATGTATGTACGAGTTCTATAGATCTTGTGCAGACGTGGTTACATGACCCTATTTTGGTGTTCACCATGTGCTTGTCATAGCCACATAACTAGTTAATAGATTTAAAATTGATTAATTCTAAATAATAATAATTGCTTATCATGAATTCATATGAATAATTGCTTATCATGAATTCATATGAAACGATATGTCCTAGCAGAACGATATGTCCCAGATAAATTGAGAATAGGGCCTAATAATATTTTCATAATGATGACCAACATGGCATCCAGTCTGTTTCTGGACCTTATGATGTCATCTGCACAAGGTGTGTACGTTCCATGCAGTCCACCGACAAGATATAAACTCAAGTAGATTCATGTGACAAAACTAATTGGTTGGTTGGCTGGTTATTGGGGTTTATAACGTCCTATCAACATCTGTGGTAGGCTAATAATTATTACGGCGAGAACATGGTTTGACAATTTTCTCTTTGGTGATCTAATCTATGAAATGAACGAATCAATGAGAAGACAAGGGCCATATCCCTACACCATTCGCCGAGGCAGGTGTTATTTGATATTCATTTAATGAATAATGATTTCTAAATTGTTCTCCAATATGGCGGCCAGGACAATTTTGAAAATATGACATCACCTACACAACGTCTTTACGCCCCATGTACTTCCCTAACACAGGCCGTCTGGCGGTAATGTAAATGTATTGTGTCCATACCACCGTGCGTGGACATGCCTGGCGCCTTTGCCTGGTGAATTTTACACCACTTTAGAGGAAGTGTAGATAGCTAGCCACGCGAATGGCCGCTTTCTTTGCCCCTTAATGTAACAAGATAAGCCGCCTTTGTAGCCTGACTAATTTCCTGAATCAGACTACCTCAAGGGGTATTGGCCGGAGAAACAGGGGAGAGTCGACTTAAGCCAATTCTAAACAGAATGATGTTTGTTGGCCCCCCTCCCCCTGTACATTCATGTTTGTTGCCCCCACCTCTTCTTTCAATTCCTGGATCCGCCCCTCATAATAATTTCAAGATGATAAACAATATGGCTCCCAGTCCAGTTTTGGACAATATGACATCACCTACACAACGTCTTTATGCCCCATGCACTCCCCCAACATGGGTCGTCTGGCGTTAATGTAAATGTATTGTGTCTATACCGCCGTGCGTGGACATGCCTGGCACCTTTGCCTGGTGAATTTTACACCACTTTAGAGGAAGTGTAGATGGCTAGCCACGCGAACGGCTGCTTTCTTTGCCCCTTAATGTAACAAGATAAGCCGGCTTTGTAGCCTGACTCATTTCCTGAATCAGACTACCTCAAGGGGTATTGGCCGGAGAAACAGGGGAGAGTCGACTTAAGCTGATATTAAACAATGCGATTTACAGGGAATGTTGTAAATTGTAAGCGTTCTTGATGTAGATGTTAAGAACACATGCATGTTACATACCATTTGAAAGAGAATTTAATATCCTTTCTGATTTTATGTGGCATGCCTATAATTATCTCTTATTCATCTGAGCCAAGGATGTGACGTTATCATAGCACTGCAGCAACATTCTGGTTGGTTCTGTATTTGGTTCTTGTTATGTTCTTTTAATGACTCCCAATTATGTCACTGCAACATACTGCCATGATGTTGCACTGTGATGTTATTACAACGTTCTGGTTACGTCCTTCAACCTAAACACAATATTCTTATAATGTTCTGTTTTGCTTTTTTTTCCTAACCTCCCCAAACAATGATGTTATAATAACATTCTGATTTGGTGAGGTTTCAACCTCACCATCAATAATGTAATTATTATGTGCCATATTAGTAGGTATTAAACTGACTAAAAAAGTATGGTCGCAGAACGTTTCTGTTATGTCACAAGCTTGCTGGGATACTGGTGAAAAACCAGGAGTAAAATCGGCTAATGGAAAACAACCTAAAGAAAGATCATTAAAGGACGAAGGATGCCCAATCTCTGTAATCTGACTGATAAATTTCCTTGTTGTCACTCAAACACTCACTCGCTTCATCTCCTGCCTCTGAGAAGAAACAATGCTTATCGCGCCATTTCTGAGATGACGGGATATGAACGTGTCTTATTTCACAACGACATCCAATATGGTGGTGCGCATTTATGACGTCATAAGAGTGATGTCTATAGCGTTGCTGGGTCGTAGATCGTCTAAATTTGGCGGCACCGGAAGTGGGCGATGATAGGGGACTTTCGGGAGTTGTCAGTGGGCATGCGCGGCAGCCATCTTTTATCCGGGATCTTATGGAGAAGGAATCAACGCCAAGTGTGAGCACTTTTTGGTCTAAAAGTTCTTTCTGAACTACATAGGAGTTGGTAGCGTGCATGGTGTAAACTATGTGCCTGGCTTTATAGTATCATACAGAGAGCAATGCTTACCACCTTCCTCATCTCTGAACCTAATAGTAAACGACTTGAAATGTTATATTTGCACACATTCATTTTAGTTTAAACATTCATATTCCGTCTACGATAATTTGAGTGATATGAAATTATCTTTGAAAGCTGGCTATAAATCTCTCAAGTTCTCGTTACAACATGTAATGCAGGCATTCTGGTTTCACAGATAACTCCCTGGCGGGTATTCTGATTATTGTATACCACACATAATTATACTCCTTACAATAAGATAACGGATAATGATATCATCTTTACCAAATTCCTTTCGGAATAGTCACATATATTCCAGAAACAAAGACCCGTTTAAATTTTGGTAAAATTTCGCAGGTTGCAATGCATTGCAATGCATAGGCTCAATAATATTAGTGATGAAATGTACAAGCATTTCTGTACATTTTGGTAGCATCATTGTGCACCAATCCTGCGTTGGTTTATCAGTATAGCAAATTCCAAGGAAAATTATAGACCCCTATCAGGGTCAACTACAGGAATTTCAGAAGGGGGGAGGGGGATCAGCATGCAGGTTAAGTACTAAAATGGCGTGCATTTGCACATACGCATGTGATATTTCCCCCTCTTTTTAGGTTAGGGGTCCGACAAAAGGGGGTTCCGGACCCCCAAGACCCCCCCCCCCCCCGCCAGATCCGCCCCTGCCACTTACACTGTGGAATATAGACTTTAACCTAAGATTAATGTTAACAATCGGCACCCCATGGAGTGAGGGGCATTTTATGTCAGGGAGGCAGACGCTCGGAGAGGATATCAGATGCAGATGGATGGAGTGCGCATGACAGAGGAGCGCTCCCTGGTGGCAAGGGGCAGATTTATGCGATCACTATCAATATAGACGCTTCAGTCTCTGCGCCAGGCCCTTTCATAACGTAATAAATGGCCAGGCCCCTGCATTCTTGTATCACAACATCAGGGGTATGCTGTAGGGACCACCCTGCTGTTATTATTCATAATCAGGGAGGGTTAAGCCTGGTTTCCATAGGACGAATAGTTTGTATCTAGTCGCTGATGACTAAAGTGAAACATTCTGGTGCTGGGATGGCAGCGAATAGGCATACTAAACGCCGACGAATAAAGTAAAAAATAATCTGACATTTTCGATACTTTTCCTTATTCGCTGAAGATTAGCGCAGTTGTAGTCACTCAGTAAATCGCTCCCGTAATTTGTTTTGTTATTCCTCTCGTAATTCAACACCTTAGTTGGCTGACTAACTACTAATCGTTATAGTTATTTGCCTTATACTGCATCCTCATGGGGCAACGAGTCACACTTTGTCGCCAACAATGATGCGAAAATAATGACGAAAGGCAAGTCAGAAGACTAAAAACGTGCCCGTGTTCTGCAAAATATCAGACATATTCAATTTTTTCAGCTAATTCCTTGACGATTAGTGCATCAAGTCGCCTGCCATCCTGGCGCCAGCATATGTCATCTAGTCATCAACGACTAGATGCAAACTAATCGTCTCGTGGAAATCCAGTATTATGGAGGTTCGGCTTCAAACCTATGAGCCTTGTAAGCTTCTGTGAGGGATGCTGTGCCTTAGCCCCCTTTCTCACCATTCAAATATTATCACCTATGGGGACTTGTATGGGGTGAATGATTGATATTGTATAATGCATGTCAGGCTTGTTTGGCATGTGTTAGGGACTTAGTCTGGAAGTAATTGCAGAAGGTGCTTAAAAGGATTACAAAAGCTGTCTGTGTATACGCTGAAGATTACAATAGGTGTTTGTGTATTCGCTGAAGCATTGGATGGATTAGGCATACCTGGAAGCTATATCCATCAAAAGGTGTGTGCATGTGCATATTAAAGTCATATACAAGGAAAGTGTTTGAAAGAGATTGTAATAGATGACATTGTCTGTAAACACACAAAAGCATTGTATTTAGGGGAAATTTTCCTAGCAAGAACACTCCTAAGGCTGTATTCTACTTTGCAAAAATGATCTTGTGATTTGTTGCCGATGCGTTATCGCAATCAGTTATACATAATAAGTGCATCCCAGTTTATACCAACAATACAGTTTACCATGAAATATTATCAAAATTGCTTTGGTGCTTATTCCCTGAAGAGAGTTGCACAATTTGGTTGAAAGATTGCTCCTAAAATCTCTAAAATGTGAGCCTTCATTTTATTCTTTCCCCCCATAGGATCCAATGGTAAAGCCTGTCACTCCAACCCATAATGTCCAACCCTATTTCACCCCCAAATACATTATTTTGATTGACTGGCAAACCTGCAAATCTGTCAATTCATAAAATTTAAGAAATGATAATGTTTTAGGAGTACTTGGAGATATAGACAACCACAATTCTTGCTTATCTAGGTAACCTCGATTCTTGGAGACATGGATTCTCAAATCTATTGGTTATTAGTTTAAGAAAGAGCGCAATTCCTTGGCTCATGCAATAATCAATCCTACGGCAGGACAGATATGTAGGTCATGCTGTCTAAGCATAACATTCTAGGTCCAGCATTTTTCTTTGTAGTCTCCTTGACTGAGCCCTCACCAAGCGAGACAAAGCGATTTATTGTCAAGAAGCATTAGCTTCTACTCCATGAGTTTGCAGGGAAAAAATGAAACCACCATTCTGTCCCATTCAGATACATTGATTCTAATAAACTGCATTACGTCATAATTATCTTAACTCAAAAAGCTCTCACGACTCTCAAGGGGAGAAGAATTATTCAGCACTTATTGATACAATTATGGATCATTGAAACATTATGAAGTTCATTAAAAAAATCATACTCGACTTTTATGACAAAGAAAACTTCTTCGGCTCTTATTAATATAATTATGGACCATTGAAACATTATGTCTGAGGCGCTCTTTAAAAATCTCGAAGGAATTGGGAGCGAGTCTCATTCAAATGGTTGTCTTGCCAGCCGGCCTTAAGATTTATCGAACAAGAAAGAAAAAGAGATTAATATGCTCTCTTTTGTAAACATGACACTCTGGGCCTTTCGGCAGCTTGTGTGCTTTTAAAAGAGATTAATCATAATTTGCTATTGCTCGGCTGGATTAATGTAATCGATCCACTCTCCCTAAATGTGGCAGTTTTAAGCACTTGCAATGAATACCAAGCAAACCCATGCAATTACCCACCTGATAAATATTCATAATTAAATGCGATAAGCTTTTTATCTTTTAAGGGAAGAATTTGTCCTGATTGGAATGCGAAATGCTCGCACTTTGGATATCGCGATAAATAGAGCTTGTGGCTTTGCAAGGCAGGAGCGGATGATAGCATTAATCAGATTGTAAGTTAATTTAAGATCACTCCATAATCCTGATTTAATATACCCCCCAGAAATGAGTGTGTCCCTTCTGAAGTCACCACAGTGCATGCTCTGGGGAAGATTATGAAAATGATAATATTGATTTTTCTTACATTTAAATCTATATTCCACATGCCGATTTTGCGACCGATTTTAGAAATTGGCAGTTGAATAAAGATATACATTATATATATCATTGGAAAGGTTTATGTTTCTCTTTCGAATGTTATAATTTAAAGGATGTATATTCAATGCATTAGTCTCAGAAAAAAAATCAAATACAAAATTGACAGTATAAAAATCAGCTTGTTGAATACAGGCCTTAAATCTTCGTCCTTATAAACAGATGGTGGACATTAAATCACACAGACAGAGGGGGTGGACTTAATTGAAGTTGGAGGAAATAGGCAAAGAGGGCTTCTCTGCCAGGCCTGATCTGTAACCTAATCCTTTGCCTGCCTTTCCATGAAATTTGTATTTTGCAGGAAGTTTGGTGTCTGATTTCAGTTCTACTCAAGAGGCAATCTGTAAAATTAAAGCTTTGAGGATATTCTCGATGATTGTTGTGCATTACAGTTGGATCACCCATGGAAATATTCTGAATATTGGGAAAGACAATCTGAAAAGCTGACGTATTGCACTGCCAATGATTGCTGGGTATTAATCGCCCCAGTGGGATTGTCTATTCAGATAATGCACTTTGTCTAGGTTTGAGTGCAACAGTGCTTAGATTAGAAATGTTATTGTTGAAAAATGTCATGCACAAGGTCAATTATAAAGAAGGTCTCTTGTTAGGAGCCTTTCGATAATCATTGAAATTATTTCTATGTTATTCTATTATTAGACTGCTTACTATATATCAGAATCATGAATACATGTTTTCTATAATTCCATTGACCTGGCTATTATATCCAGATTATTAATAAGAAATATGAATCAAAGTTATTACTCTTAAGGTGGATATGACCAAAGATCAACAATCCCCATGACCACATTTCTCCCAACCAAGGGTAGCAAATTTCTTGGGTTGCACCTGCAGGTTACCCTAGATCAGGTTGCATGCTGGGTAATATGTCAACACGACCCAAGGCTTTTGTATAGAGATTTCAATAAATCTGACCATTATTTTGTAGCTAGATATGAGGAAAGATTTGCAGACTTATTTTTCAAAATTTGTATCCATAGCATACACTTAATTCTTTCTAAGTTGTTTGAAAATTTACTCATTTGTGGGGGATATATAACAACTATTTCTTTATTTTCTATAGTTTTTCCAGGGGATTTGTCGGCAAAATCAGCCTACAGGTGCTTAAAGTACTGTAAATCAGCTATCCGTGGTAGGGTGAATTCAGTATTCCAAACTTTGTCCCAAGCAACAAGCTATGCCAACAGCAATGCATTCAGACCTTACACTCTCTTGAAACAGTAATACCCTGCCTAGACCAGTCCCATAACCCTATGTGGCACCACAGGCTGTGGTCCACTCCCTGGACTGTTCCCCACACCTTAGTGGGACCCCTGCTGTCGTTAGCTGGGGTTCAGGAGGACGGATAGGGTGATAAGGGGTGAGTAAGATGGTCTAAATCTTCGTCTCCTAGCACGCTTCACGTGTGACGATACTGGGAATGACCCTGTAGCACCAATGCATCACCTGGTCGTCTCTGTGCTTACTACATTTACGTTGTGGCTAGATAAATATAGAGTTGATTAGTAACAAGGAAATAACAGGTGATTGGTTTGGACATTAATAGATAGGAATATTTATTTTATCCCTCCTAATTACATTGACTCTAAAACTTAAAATCTGCCGTGATGTGATGTGTGTGGTGGTTGGAATGCAAATGATAACAGTTTTGCCTTGGTGATTTACATAGTGGGTATACAATAAATCGTCTTAACGATGGTTATGAGGGCAATGACGTCATGCCTCTCCAAAATGAATAATTTGATATAGGTATCGCTGTACAAATTAGATACTATCTTTACAGGGTGTTCTTTTACCTAGTCTAGCCTTCAGTGTATAATGCATTGTATTTTGTACTCTATTTAATTCAAGCATTAAAGGAAAGAGATCTGTAACGGCTAGAGACAGTGTAAGTCTTTGTATATCGACACCCCTTGTGTGTGAGAATACTTGAAATGACCCTGTAACATCAATACATCACATGGTGGGCGCTGTGCTTACGACTATCCTTACAGGGTATAATATTACTTAGTCTAGTCTTCATTGTTCATTGTATAATGTATTGTATGTTGTACTAGAGCAACACTCTGTTTAATTTAAACATTAAATGTGGATCTTCAATAATGAGGATGATTACAAACACATGGAAATGTCATCATCTCTCATGGAATTCTACTTTGGTTTAAGCTAGTTTTCCCAGCTAACAATTTACCACTGGCCTTAACTCGATTCATCAAAGGTATCTATATACTTATCTGAGTTTTGAAGATTTTGTCAATTATAATGGTTTTGGCTCCATTTAACCCTTTAGACCCTACAGATTGCGAATATGAATTGCTGTATTTCCCCAGGATTTCCGGGGATTTCGCTTGGGATTTCCTTAATCCCCATGAATTGAGGAATTTCAAAGTCTCACCCACCAATAGCAATTATTATTTTAGACATTTGGTCGAAGCATTGAACAGAGATTTGAATAAGCTTTTGAATGATATATTTGCCGTTTTTCTACGTTGAAAACTTATCAAAGTATTGTAATTGGAAAAATATGGAAAAATTATGGAAAAATGATAATTTTTCCGGGCGGCTATGGCTGAATTGGGGTCTAAAGGGTTAAGCTTGTGACCGTCATTATTCTTTTGATCAAGTTTATAATGACCATTTAGACCAATCGCCTAGTGGGTATGGGGCTTAAGTGTGAACATCCCTTCAGGCAGTGTGGCCAGGCATTTCAAAAGGAAACTAATACCCACACTTCATTCTTTCTTCATCCAATTTAAGTTTTCCATTGAATTATGAATTGACTCAAGTACTTCCCCATCCTTTCTAAAACTTTGACTTAACAACCAAGAAGGAAAACCGAGCAGCTCTTTGATTGCAATTCGGGAAAACTTGTGGGCTTGGGAACAAAGGTTAAACTAGTGGGACCGAATGGCAATTCACCAAGCAATGTCCACAAGCGTTTTCAATGCTTGCCTCATCAACAACTTGGTTTTTGTTACGTAAGAAAGATGTGAGGCTCTTTCAAAAGCGGCATTGAAATGCTGTCGAAGATGAACCCGATTGGCATTGATTTCATTTTTACCACTCCTTGGTTTCCCCTTTCCAATTAAACTGGAGCAAAGCAGTCAACTCAAGTTTTGTAGGCATTAACAATGACATACGCCTACTTCAATTGGGGACAGTTATTCCTGCTATATTATCAAAATTATGATACACAATTTGAATGATGGTCAGCAAAGTATCAATCGTTTCACTTATGATATACATGCTTTTTTGTGTTTTTTTCTGTTCATTATTTCCTTGAGTCAAACACAAATAATAAGGATTTATGTTACTTTCGTTGGTAGAGATTGTGATTGTTAATGAAACGGCGCATGATTTACTATTCAAGAATGATGCTGTTCATTTCCACGATGTTTTTGTCACACATAATTGGTATCGTTAATGTATATAATACATAAGTTAAATTAATATAATAATAATTATTTCGCAGACTGATCTGTTTTTCTGTCATTTATCAAAATTAATGATCATTAAAAACATCCATGGACATTGAGTTACATTTCAGTGCGCACATCGTCGCAACTTTATCAGTTTTCACTGAGCTTCATTCTTCTTCGCTTTCCATCACATTTGGTGTCACTTTCTGGTGTCAAAAAGGTTTTAATAATTTCCTTTGGGAAAGACTGGGATAAATGATATGATGGTACCCAATTTAACGCGCTTACATATTTTCAAAAAAAGGAAACTTGATTCAACATTCCAGTTGCCATATCAATGGGAAACTTATCAAAGTGATATTTTCGCATGAGGACTAAACCTAGGGACTAAAGGGCCATACCTACTAGGCGATTTTACCGACGACGGGCAATGGGCAACTAGTAAAATCGGCAGACTCTTATGATCACCTGTTAGTATGATATATTGAAATATACATGTTTTATCTGGATCGGTGGTAAAATCGACCGACTCTGAGAGTAGAGTCGGCCGATTTTAGCACCAATAATTGGCCCACTCTGGAAAAAATTGCCTAGTGGGTATGGGGCTTTAAGCTTCGAGTAGCACTAGTCACTGCATTAGGAACGGTTAACACTAATCTGTTGACTAGTGTCGGGCTGCTTAAAGGCTGTAATATTCAACTTTGCGGTAGGTAGCATTTGCAGTAGCTTTTATTCAGCAAACGCAGGTAGTTTGCGTTTCAGACCGTAGAGTGGAATATAGCATTTAGTCGGCATGTGCTACTAGTAGACAGGACCTACACTGCACGGAATAAGACCTTTAAGACCTTTAATTAACTTTGTAAATGGGGCCAGCGAGGGTAATTTAAGGCATAGAATATGTCACCTTTCCAATACATTTGTATGATCTTTGATGAATTTTAAAGGTCACCTGAACAAGTTTTGGAAAGGTCTAGTAAAGGTAACCTTTCCAATACCTTTAGCAAACCTCAATGGGCTCATTTACATAAACTTAAAGGTGTTAAGGCGATATAACAGTATTCGTCGGGTCTAACTTGCGTTATTTTACCAACATGTTTGTAAAAACACGCGTGCCAACGTGATCCAGCGCGACCTAACACGACCCCAAACATGTGCCAAAATGCCTAGTATAATATATTTCGTGTTGGGTCCGACGCATAGTGTAATATGGCATGAAAGTGAAGCATTTACGTTGGGCAACACCACCAAACGCAAACACGGACCCGATGCGTAGTATAATTAGGGGTTTAAAGGCCTATTTTCATGCAGTGCTATGTCAGACAAGCCTTTGGTTCTCAGTAGATTTCACATATACTCTCTAGGCAAACATAAATAGTCCATTAGCCGGCTGTAGACCAGCAAAAGAGGCAAGCAGACTTCCATGAGAAAGCTACATTAGGGTCAGGTGTAGTTGGATGAGTAAGGGGAATCCTCTCCTAAGTTAATTTCCGTTGATAACACCAAAAATATTATAGCTACTCAAAGATAGACAAGTGTGACCGCTGCCTACAGGGTTTTTGTGACGTCATCGTTAGTGGCACTGTCTATGAGACTCTGTGCAACCCAATATGACATAGCCGTCATTGTTGCCTTTTTCGTGATGTCATTCATAAACAAAGAATGTGACGTCATGAAAACAGCAACAATGATGGCTGCATTGTAACTGGTTGCACAGAGTCTCATAGACGGCGCCACTAACGATGACGTCACGCAGAAATGAATCCAGTCATTAATGTTTCCTTTGTATAATTATTGATCACACGTTTATGAAAGGGTAAATTTTTGCTTTGCCTGTACACTAATGCTCGTGGTTTATGAATGAACGTAAATATCATGGTGGGTTTTGCTTAGCGGACATGGCTCTGATATCACTGCAAGTACAAGCCATTGCTCTGTTCGTCAACTGTTGGTAAATTGGACGTCACGTGCAGGTTTTCAACAAATCAGATAGCAAGAAAACTCGTGCTGCGCCCGCCGCTATTCCTTGTAGTGGAGTGTAGTAGAACCCGTTGCACGGAGCCCAGCATGTATCATATATATATATATATATATATATATATATATATTTCTATGGTGGTTGGCTGGATGCAGGGGGTGCCATTGACTTTCTTCTAGTACAGACTTTCTCTTCTCTATGCTAAAAGACGAGAACATCGACCAGTATATCGCCTAGTAGATGGAGTAGTGTGCATCCAATTATTGGTACAGGACCAAAAGCTAGCTATTGTATATGATAACCTGCCTTCCCATCTAATAGATCGAATAGAATGGAATGGAAGCACGTCTGTTGCAAACATTGCTATCGTTAGGAAGGTAATGCTATTTCTCATTGCATTTCTTATCATTTCCTATACTCCATAATAATTATGCAGAAATGACAGTCTACTTCCTACGTACTTGCACGACGAAGATAACGCATTATGTAAACTCTACACTCGCTTTACGATTCATAAAAAAAAGTCTTTTATTGTCAACTTCACAATTTCATAATCTTGGAGTTGAGCAGTGATGATACGATGCCACATATAGACCACATTCATTCTATTTTGTGGAAGAGAAAGTTAAACTTCTTTTCATGAAACGCAGCTTTTGATAAGCCCATGAGCTAATAACACAAGGCTTATCATCTTTTCCATAATTTTTAAAAAGATTATAGTTCAGGGAACTACTTTTAAACTGCAAAATCGTTTAGTAGTTGATACAGTGGGATTTCAATTTCCCAGCATTCAAATATGCCTACTCTCTTTAACTGTACAGACACGTATGATATCATCACAACTTGAAAATAATCCAGTTCAACTTTAAAACTCGGAAAACCAAGTAATTATCTATCAGACCTAAACAAAAGAGGCTACCAAGTTGATAATTTCTCAGACGTAATCTAAAACATTGATGACAAAATGGCGTTAAAACTGACAGAGTGACACATTAGGACATGCTGCGAAGACGAGCAATCACTTTTCTTTATGCTCGACAGGATTTATGGGGCCGGGTGGGGCCGCCCTGACTATGAATAAAGAATCAGTCATATGGGCTAGGGTGGCGGTCCCTTGTGGTGGTTAGCCAGGAACCATTGGAATGTGTATGGGTAGCATTTGGTCACAGTAAGATATTTTTACCTTTTTACTCATTTTGTGTGAATTTAGTTTCTTTTGGCAGCTTTTTTTTTTTTTTTTTTAAATAAATTCTAATTCAATTTGCACATTGGTAATTCTGTGCGTCTTTGATGACCGCTAGCTCCTATTCTACAGTTTGTGTAGTAGTCTTATATCTCAATGCCTTTATATGCACATACATACCAGTCGTATATCTGATATCTTATTTAAGATAAACTAGGACGCTATCTAACTCAGAGGATGCCAACAGTCTGGGGTGGGTGCCAAGAGTCTAAACACAGGGAGCAAACAGTCATATTTTGTTACTAACATTGCAGCAAAACAGCGAATGTCACTTTATGTTCTCTCACAGCCTCAGGTAACATTGGCTCATCACCACCATTATACTCATATCATTTCGCCTCTTGTCAAATCCCAAGCTAAACCTACACCTTATTGTCGGCATTGGTTACTTTACTTGAATGCCATGCCATTCTCAAGTTATCGATCTAACTTTAATTGCCTCTTGCCAACCTTCGCACTCCGTGTATAAAGTTACTTCTTTCTTTAGGCAGTAAGGATTAAATTCCTTCATCAATCTCACGCCATCCGAAGCAGTATTTGCGGTACTGACAGGAATGTGTTTTAATAATACTGCATGTATTATTGCTGTCACCAGTGGTGGATTTAGAGGGATGGATTGTGGGGCGGGGGTGTGTGCCCCCTCCTTTTTTGGGCCAAATTCAGCCTTTTTTAATGTAAAATTCTGAAAACTGGGTCCCTCCCTTTCTATAAGCGCGCCCCCACCTTTTTAAAAAGCTGGATCCGCCACTGGTCACTTGTTCGATTTAAACTTCTCGAACGTGTCAAATTCAAGTATACAGCGAGTAAATGGCAGTCGGATGCAAATACCAACGGGTCTATTACATTACTGTTTTTCTCGCGTTTTTACTATAATAAAAAGCGCGACACCCAACACGACCCCAACGCATATTGGAACAATGGTTAAAAGCCTATTTACGTTGGGTGATGCGTTTAATGATACTTTCCTGTTTTATGGATGATTTGCACTCATTTTACACGCGTTTTACACGAGTTTTCCTTGCAAAACAGAGAAATGGTTTATTCACTTTGGTCAAAAGGCGTCAACGGGGACACAATAAAATGCAATTTCAAAAGGTCATGGTAAAATTATACAAGATTTGAATATTCTCGATAACACAAACAAGCGGGATGTGTTTTGTAAATTTCACCCTTGCGGTAATGTCCTACCATTTTGAATAATCCAAACATTCAAATATTCATCCCATTCCCATTAGCGTGTCAACTTACACGATGAAATGGCTGTTCCTACAAAATCATGGTGAACTTTAGAGCTCCAAACTGACAACCAAAACTCACGTGTTATATTCTTGTTTTGGGAAGATGTTTCATAAATTCTCATCCTCGCTTATTCAGGATTTTCTGCATGTCGTTTCCAATGAAAAGAGTTTCCTTGTTTTGATACAATATTTTTAAAATTAAGTGTAACAATGATGTGCTATGTACCTTTAAATTCTAATTTGATCAGATGGTCATGTTTCTATAAATCAGCATGAATTCATTTTCCGAAACTTTGCACAATGCCGATTTCAATCTGAATAAGCGTTCTTAAGATGCTATCTTTTTCATAATTTGAAAAGAAGAATATGAAAGACATTGCATAAAAAAGACCATAAATGGCCCTTGATTTGGGAACTAGGATTATATATTATGGCAATTAAAGGTATAGGTTATTACATTTACAATCTTTTCAGAATATTAAAGGTCACCTGAGAATATACTGGAAACGTCTGAACATACCACCTTCCATCATTTTTAATTAAACTCATATAAACAATTAAAATAGAATGCCAATTTTCAGACTTAACGGTCTATTATTAAAGGTCATAAAAGGTCTCTAAATGTTACTAAAGGTCATTAACGGTTATTAAAGGTCGTAAAACAATGGAAGGGCACCCAGGTAACAGAGTATGCATACTCACAATTATTGGTGATCTCAGCGTAGATTGAGTACAGCCTACAGGGGTTCCAGCCTGGCTCGTGCTCTCTAAAAGCATACACCCTTCCCACACGTGGCGACCCGATCTTATGCATGTACAAAGTCGGCCGACTACAGTTCGACGACGGTTTCGTAAACGGAATCGGGTTCTGCTGGGGGAAATAAATCCCTATAAAATCGCCCTCATGGAAAAACAACCGCTTTTTCTTGTCCACTACAAAGTTGTGCTGGCCCAAATGCGGAATGTGGAAGGAGTTTTGGCCTATGAGGCGGAATTGATTCTCATAGTTTGTGGAGTGGGTGGGCCGCCATATTTGGAAGGTGATTTCCACTGTTCTGTTGGCGTAGATGTGCCAACTGTGAACGAAGCCTCGGTGTACGAAACTATCGTCCGGATGGAGGATGTATATAGAGTTGTTCCAGTGATCCAGATGCTCCCTCGGGATAGTTTCGTAGCCAAACCCCTGGGTATCTGAAAATGAAGAAAAGGAAGATATTTAGTGATGTCTTTGCTTCTACAATAGTATTTCAGAAAAAGAAAACGCAGAATAGCAGTCATAAGAAATAATAATATAAATGATATAGTAATATGATTAGATAATATGCCCAATATAATAAAAATAATGGTATGGGGCCTTCCATTAAGTATGTACGCATCATTTGAAAATGTGCGTACATTTTAGTACATATCCTATATGTATTTTTTGCCCAGGGGGTGGGGGGTGGGGTAGTCTGAGATTTTTTTAAATGTGCGTACAGACTAAATGGAAGCCCCCTATACATACTCATAAAAAGAGGGAAATTATAATCATAGTGTCATTTCATACTTTCAGGATTCTTGAATTGGAAATGAAATTCAGTTACATGTACTCATGCTTCAAATTGTAACAGTCCAACCAACGCCTATAATTCCCCTCGGAAAGAACCATGTACTCGAATTATAGTGTTTCATTTTAGTGGCAGCTGCGCTTCAAAAAGGTAAAGAGCAAAATTAAGAGGACTCAGTATTCTCGTTCATGTCGACATGACTCGAAAAGCAATTTAGTACAAAAGTATTGACGCATTTCTGAAACCTGTCATTTTATGGGATGCGTGATTTTCAATCTGAACAGACATAATCAATCCTACTTTCTGAAGCAGTGGTACATAGGTCCTTTGGACTAGTACGAAGGTTGAAATTCATTGCATGAGCTCTTTTTCTACCTCACAGTGATAAAAAGCCTCTTAATATATTGCGGATTTTACCATTGTAATATCTGAAAAGGCAGTTTTTGGGTTGTTCATGGTTTAATCAAAAAGTGCTCACCATAATTTCTTACTTTTCTATAATATTTTTGAAAACCTCCTAAGGAACCGTTTATGGTATGATTCATTTGTACATTACAGAGTTACTTTATAACTGAAAAAATGATAAAACATTTCCTATAGTAACACATACAAGCTGCACCATTCTCCATACATCATAGCTACTGATCAGGCATTAAGCCACTCCTCTCTGTGACCAATAAACTGATAGCCTAGCCTCATACGTTACTGGTTATTATCCCCTCAAGGCATATGAATATAGCAGATAATTTGATCAGTCGATTAATGGCTAAATTATCATAATTGGAGGCATGATTTATGTGCTATAAGTGATGCTTTATAATTGGTATTTTCTAAGATATCCGTTACAAGACGTGTAATTGTGCCTGGGAAGAAGATTTCAAGATGCCATCGATAATGCCTGGAGGGCGTTATATCCCTCTGAAGCATAAGCCAATTTACCGAATAAGCCCTGTTCACACAAAACGATCTACTGATATGGAATAAGCCCATCCCAGTATACACTGACATAAAATTTTACTATGAGATTTCTTAGCTTTTCTTTCTGATTGAATGCCCAAAGATAAAAGTGCAAAACAAAAAGAACCATGGTGATTTGGTTGACAAATTGCTCCTAACATTAATTTTGTGAAATGCAGCTTTATATAATTATTTGCATTTTTCCCATGGGAACCAATGTTAAAGCCTGTCACCCGACCTATAATGTCCAACCCCATTTCTATAAAATGCAGCATTTTGATTGGCTGGCATACCTGAAAATCTGTCAATTGGTAGAATCTAAGAAATCATGATGTTTTATCAGTGCTTAGTGATATAGAAAAACATAATTCTTAATTATTCCCATATTGCCAACTCTAGGAGACAAGGATAGTTTAGACGATAACTTTGTCCAACCCTTGTCCAACCCTGGGATATACCCAATGTGGGATGGGTTTATTGGTGCTAGAATCATGTAGAATCTATCATTTGCAGAATTGGTCGATAGTTCTACCTGAATGAGCTTATAATCGGCAAACAATGGCAGAGGCACACCACTGTCCTATGGGTATGTGAATAGGTGGGAGAGGCGACAGTAAATCGGTGGCTAAATTGGGAGCCAATTGTGCCATCGACAGTCATTGAGGTAGGAATCAGCAAGTGGGAACATAGCTGCTGCTGGATGGACTACCATAATGTTGCGCTCAAATGGATCTTTGGATTGACCTAATACAACACATCTCATTCAATTACGATAAGCATCATGAAAAGCCTAAGGCAATCCTTTTACATTTGATAAAAGGGGACACGTCGATTTTACTTTAATTGAAAATGAAATCGCATGAGTTATTGTGCTTTTCGCCAGAAGACCTTGAAGTAAGATTGAAGGTAAATAAACTCATCTGCTCTTTTTAGATACACTTATCAGGAAGACCCTCTGAATATCATGTTTGTTGTTTTTCATATCCATTGAACATATTAAGTACATTGATATCAATGCTATCCCATTGTCTCTGGATCTGTTTAGTCTATTGTATGGAGGAAAACCACATTTTATTTTCATATTGGTACTTTGACATATATGTACCAAGTTCCTTGTGGTCGTATCTTCGGTAATTATTAAGCTAATCAGGTGTGTTTCTTTATAGTCTCTTGTGATCAGCGATTGCATCCGTCACGGTAATGACGCCTAGCAATCAGCAGTCCTGTTTGAGAATTATTTTACAAAGACATTCCTACTTCATTGATAGATGGATATGTTAATCACGAGACACTTATCATATTACGGGTGATTACCCTAATCAGTTAAGAAATATGGGCCTAGAAAAACTACCATAATAAATATTATATATATTGAACTAGAAGTACCATAATTCTAACCAGTCAACCATACAATGATTGTGACATCAGTTTCATAACACTATAACCTTTCATTAAAAAACATGAAAAATGTAGAGGAATTGCTACATCGTGGTCCATTAGCTTAAGGACACATCTTACTAACCTAATCAGCCATTAATGGTTTCCCATGCACTTCTGGTGATTCAAATTACACACTTTGGGACCCAGATTAGGCTCATTACTTGTGCTCCAACCCAGCAGGTGGGCTATAGGTAATTTTCAAATAAGGTCATTGGACCTTGACCATTAATACATTAGAAGTGATGACAATAGAAAAAAATGACCTAAAATAGAAACAAACCGATATGATATTGCCATCAATAGCAAAGCCTGCAATCTATATTGATTGAACTTGTCAATATGTTTTTTTGTAAGCTCGTGTCTCATCAAATATGACAAGAACTTACAGTCTACAATTCTTGTCAAATAAGACAAGAATTTACAAATAAGACAAATAAAATATATTTTGAGGTTGTTTGCAACTGTTCCCAGCTAATGTATTTTCCTTAACTTTTATACAAAATAAAATTCTATAAGTATAAAGAAATGTAACATCTCAAAGGTCAATTCTAAAATGGGACCTTATCAACAAAACCTCTATAGCCAGGTGTTAGTTAATCTGAGAGGGGGCACAAGGAAGAAATCTGCAGATAGTCTGAGGTAAAAGGGGAGTGAGTATTGCCAAGGGAGGAGAGGAGGGGTGGGGGGCACATATTGACCGTTCGCGCAGACAACAGGGACACCCTGCGCACTTCCGGCGGGTCAGTGCGAACGAGGCGCCCCCACACGGAAATCTCCTGGACTAGGAGCAGTTAATTGGACTTCCTTGTGGCCCTGAGGCCTCAGACGTCTCCCAATTATTTGGGTATGGGTGGAGGGGATGGTTTGGGGGATAGGTGTCTTTTTGTATGGGACCCCATCTGTTCATCCACGCAACTGGTAAAGGGAAATCTAACAATTGTAGGAAAACAGTGTTTCACTTGCCTCATAGACCTCTATTATGTATCTCTGTGCCTGCATCTATTCTAAGGATACAATATTTCAAATATCATAACGGGAAAGCAGTGTTTTACACGCCTCATAGATTTATAGTAAGGATCTCTGTGCTTGCATCTATTCTATGGATACAATATTTCAAATATTATCATAACCGGTAATCATTTTTGGATCAAATCAATACACCTAACTATGTACAGAAACTGCATAAAATGATCAGACTGATGTTATGGGATCCTGAACTTGATTTGGCTATCTAAATAATTATATTGTGTGACTGTGTGCGCGAGTGTGCACACACGTGTGTATCTTGACATCATCTTGTGCCTGACAAGACGGGGCTGAAGCTTTGGAATCCCACGTAACTGATAATTGCAACTGTAAACTAAGGTTTGCAGACTTATCAAAAAACCTGAGTCGTGTGATTCATTGAACAATAAGTTAATGTTCCCAATTTTGATGGTTTCCCATCATCTTGTGCTGTTATCTCCATAATTATGATTTTTTGAGCAAACCAGTGTCATGCTTCAAAGTGAAAAGCTCAGCATACAACCTTCCCAGAGGGTTCAGAATCGGCCTACCATACGACAATGGTCCTACAAACACAGGTGGTCACCTGACATGGTGCAGTGCTAGCTGGTGGTTGCTGAGATGGGGATGAAGCCCAGGAGCCACATATACCAAGAGCAACTTATTACTGAAGCCTTCTTGAAAAGCTGACTGGTATAATCTGATTGAATGATTATGTCCACAAATGTGATAACTTATGAAATTGGTTGTACAACATCTTGTCATGTTGCACCCCAGTACAATTTATGTTGAAGTTTCATGAAATAACTTGGATACAACTGAATCAGACTGCTTAGCTGTTAGGCAGGATGGCCCTAGGAAGCAGGCTCGAGTCTGCTGAGCTCCAAAGCCTCATCTGCTGAGATGAGACTTTGTTACTGAAACTTTGAACAGTTTATCTAAGTTTCATACAACTAGAAGTGAGCTGGGGTACAGATGGACAAGCCAGTAATATGCTCTACAGATAAGTTTTGTAGAAAACCTGATGGAGGGTTCAGAGTCGGTCTACAGTGTGATATGTACAGTGGGCCTACACACACAGGCGGTCACCTAACATGGTGCAGTGCCAGCTGGGGCTTGGTAGGATGGGCTTGAAGCCCTTGAGCTCCTGCCATGTACTGAGGGCACCTAATTACTGAAACTTTGAATCAATATTGTTTGTAGCCTGTCTTCTCGAAAAACTTGAATAATTCATTGAACAATAAGTTATTGTCCCCGAATTTGAAAAATGTATGCACCTAATTGACATTTTTCTACAGGTATACTATTAGAAAAGTTAATTCTTATTTGAAAGTTACAACAAAGGTTCCTTCTAGTTTTCCCTTCGGTCACTATGTAGGCGGTACCACGAACAACAAAAGCATCTCATATTTTTTACAAATAGACAAGCCTTGCATATAATATATAAAAGGCGCTATAAGTCATGTCGACAATGACAGCACTACCAATGTCAAAAACACCAACAATAACGTTGTTTGCAGCGCGACGCTAACATTAAGGACACAACAGAAAACGTTAATTGGCGGCCGGACGTCGTTGGTCACGCGATTCCAGAAAAGTGGACGCTCGGCCTGCGACCAGCTGATGGGCTCTCATGTGGAACTCCACACAAAGGGAGGACAGAAAGTACCGAGCAGCTCGGCCAATTAGGAGAGTAGACGGGGGTACAATGGCGGCTTTCACGAGCAGCTCGGATGGGGTAATGGCAGGGGGGAGGTAGGTGGTAAAGTTATTCCTCAACTGTAAGAGTTGAACAGAAAACAATGGAACTTCCATGTTAGTTTTATTTGTCCACGTAGAGGAAATTTCGATCCATAATGTTTCTTTTGTTTCTTTCATAATGTTCTCGGACGTTTCACATCCATATGATTTCGCTATACCCCTAAACATGGGGCCCTCGATTGTTGGGGGGGGGGGGGCTCCAATGTCGCATGTCGAAGATAGAAAGGGACACGTCACCTTTCACTTAATTTTCCATGTCGCAAGTTGCCTCTAAGATGCAATGATGTCACCAGTTGATTTTAAGAAACAGGCCCTGTCATGTCGTTTATTTTTTTCACTCATGTCACTATGCTTCATGTCGCATGTCGACTCTAAGAAATGGCCATGACGCCGTGTCGAATTTAAGGGCCTAGGGCCCTAACCATACCATTGTCCATAAATAGTTCGGAAGTAGTCTAATGAACAACAACTGTGTGCTATCTTTATTTCCAATAGTCTGTTTCTGGGCTAATTGGTTATGAAACCTATACAATTTAAGTGATTGACTGACTGATATAGATGTTAATACTTTCAACCAAAAATGACTATACGAAAAAGGACTATAGTTTGCAAAATACAAAATGGATGCCTGCAAGTTTTGTTGTTGCCCAGGATAGTGCATGTATAGCGTCAGAGCAATAAAAACAAACAGAAAGTACGGGTGTTTTGAAATAAATCCATTTTATAAGGGAGGATGTATTGATTACGTACATTGTTGTGTATGAAAATGGGCTCAACCCGGATCATTTAGCTTTAAACTCCACCTCAGATCTCACAGTGGAGACAACCCCTTTATAAAAGAAAGGCCTGAGACCCCTGAATTTGACACAAGGACATGGGCTTTTTGAAAAAGAAAACTATAAGATAGCATGGGCTCTACCCAGGCAAGCAGCGATGCAATGGTTATGTTATACAACCATACTTTTTTGTGAGTCTGTTACTTGTTAAACTTTCACATAAGTTTCATTATTTTAGGTTGGGTTGAGTGTTATATAGTAACCTTACATTTTAGTGCAGTTGAGACTTTGCCGATATGGAATGTTTTAAATAATAATGTTACCTTAACATGAAACAGAATGTCACAATATCTAATGTCACAGTGAAACATCGTATTATTAAGTTCTAAAGATGTTTCTGGGTGCCATCAAAATAGCGTAACAAGAACCAAAGCAGAACTAAAAAGAACGTTGCTGCAACAAATCATGATGTTGCATTCTTGATTGGGTAATGACAACGACATGGGCATAACATAGCAACGTATTTAGGACATGAGAATTCTTTAATTCACAATTTAACGATAAGCACCAAATATATGCAACGTAGACATTGTTTAAAAAAAAAATCAAAAAAAATCAACAAACAACCTCAGTACCACCCATCAAGAGCCCCACCATAAGCTGTCCCCATTTCTATGATCCCAAACCAAGCCTACCCCCTCCCGCCTACCCATAGCTTCCCTCTACGGCCTGCTGGCTGTGCCATTCTGAATACAAACGGCTGGGAAAGTCATAAACAGATAATTATTCCACACGAGGGGTAACAAAGGGGCCCAGCAAAGCATCGACAGTTCTGTTACCTCCTGCCGGGCGATAAAATCGCTAATAGGCCCCGCTGAATAGGCGGGCAATACATTGCTCTTTGCCTAGGCATTTGGGCCTGTGTTTAGAGAGGAGTGAATCAGTATCTATGCATTCTTTCATGTGTGCTTTGCTTTGCATCGACCGCATCCCCCGACAGTAAAATGGTTTTGTTACACTGTCAGCGTGCTGATTTCACAACAGTACTATAGATCCTTGCAGCAAATAGCGGCCAAAGGACATTTTAAGGTTTTCCAAGGTTTTGAACTGAGATAGGAAAAAGTATCATCAGTTATTGGCATATAATTACAGGCCCGTAGCCAGAAATTTTCGTGGGGGGGTGACCGCTTTCAAAAAGTGGACCTATTTTCCTTGGGAACTAAGAAACTTCAGAAAGCAGATCAGAGCACATTCAAACGATAGTATAATCATAAGAGCAGAAGCCAGCATTCAAACATCCCTAGTTTTCATGCAATTTATGAAATTTTAAGGATTCATTTTTATTATGGTCTTTATAATATTATTGGGATTTTTTTTTGTATCATGAATATTTATATATTTCACAGGCAAGAAATAATATTTTGGAGTCATTATTATTTTAGTTCTTGAACTATTATAATAAGAAGACATGATTATGGAGTATGAGGTGGGATATATTTCCCTCTGGGTCCATTTAGGCCCATGCCTGTAGGGCAAGGGCCTAAATGGTCTAAATGTACCAAATTGAATGGTATTATATCATCTATGGCTGAGTTAAAACTAGGCGTACCACAGGGGTCGACTTTAGGTCCGCTCTTATTTAATATCTATATAAATGATATGGTTAAAATACTTAATGATAGTGATTCTAATCTTATACTCTATGCAGACGATGCTGTTATATACTGTACAGGGAATACAACAAACAGCATAGAGAGTAAATTACAAAAGATTATGTACAGCTTTGAAAAGTGGTCCACAGAAAATAGACTAACTGTAAATGTTAAGAAAACTCAAGTTTGTCTATTTGGTATGCGGTCGAGCCTGAAGTCAGCTACGGATCTAAATATTACCCTTAGAGGTGATAAACTGTCTCAATGCAATGCTTATAATTATTTGGGTGTTGTATTGGATGAATGCCTTACCCTGAAAAATCACCTGAATAGTATTAAGAGGAAGTTTGGTCAGCGCATTTTTAAACTAAATAAAATCCGGAAATACCTAACCACGGAGACTAGACTTTTAGTTTATAAACAAACTGTACTCCCGATAGTCGAATACTCAGACTTTGCCCTTACATTATGTCTGAAACATGACCTACAAAAATTACAGACCATGCAGAATAGATCACTGAGATTATGTTATAATATATTTAATCCAAGGGATAAATCCATCAGTGAATTACATGGAATGGCTCGCTTAAGACCACTCGATGAAAGAAGAAAATTACACCAATTAACTATCCTCTATAAAAATAGAAATAACACTGAATGGTTACTGAATAAGAACGTTTATAACACTAGACGGTCAGACAATCCCAGTTTCCAAACGAACATCCCAAAGAAACGTCCTTATGCGAATGGTCCATATTACACCAGTGTGCAATTATGGGATCTGATGCCAAATGATATAAAAAATTCCTCTGATATCACTACTTTCAAAAGGACAACAAAGTTATGGTTAATGAATGAGGAGAATGATTAGAACGATTATGTGATACACAGTGTTGTTTGTTTGTATATTAATTTAAATATATTTTGTATCTTATCGAAATTGAACTAATCTTAAGTGTATTCTCAAATGACACTTAACTTAGTGTCTGTCATATCATTGGCTATAACTAGTTGACACTTAACCTAGTGTATGTCGCAGCATAGCCTATATCAGCACTTAACTTAGTGCTTTGGCTTTGGCTTTGGCTTTTGTTCTTGTTCTCACTTATACTTATTTTATTTGGTAATTACCTTGCATCTACATTTGCTTTGAGCCTGTATTAACTACTACTTTGATAGTATGCTGTATTATTTGTATATATTATACTACTTCGAATGTACACCTACATGGAAGATCATCAAAACCCGATGAATGTGGTTTAATAAAAAAAAAAAAAAAAAAAAAAAATGGACCCAGAATTAAATATATCTCACTGAATACGACATAAAAGTGTCTTCTTTATTTATGTAATGGATTATAACCTGAACAATCCTAACTTATCAAAAGAAATAGCTTTTTGAGGCTGTCATAGTGGTCGTCATTGCGGTCATCATTGCAGCCGTTATCGTGGCCATCATCTGTTTACATAATTCTCCATGCTGATTGGTTAAAACCATGGCAACAGTGGTCATGTGGTGCTATTTCTCATCGGGACGGTCCGAGGTAAATATATCCTAGTATATATTTATCTTGCTGCAGAGGTTAGTAATAACATTCGAAAACACCTATACTAACCTCTCCTCCCCCCAGCCTTTACATAAAGGGTTTTATTTTAGGGTTATGCATAGGGTTGCCAATTCTATTGTTCCATATTAGTTATTCCAATATGCTAGCTCATGTATATCGCAGTCTTCCTTCCTGCGCCAACCACAGGTGATCTAAGAATGTAGCTCTTCATTAAGAGGTGACAGAAACACTTGTGTGAAAGGATAATGTTAATTTTATCCAAAAAATTAAATATGAGTCGCTGCACTCCTGTTGACACTTTTAGGCCAGAGAGAACTGTCCACTCAACCACTTACTGCCAACGCCCCTAGCCTAGTCGGCCAGCCTGGCCCTGCTAACCCACCCAACAGTAACCTGAGTTTGCAGTGCCACTTATTTTAAAAGGATATCCCTATTGGCTTACCAACTACACTCTGAGGCTGCTGGCACTTAGTTACGTCCATAGTACAATGACGTGGCCTCTACACTCTCCACCCTAGCAGAGAGTCACTCTTAGCCCTGATCCTTAAAAGTTAGCTAAGTTTATATGCAGTGGGCTGAAACCCACGTCAATAGTCTATTATTATTTTAGGAAAAGCCCCTTGCATGAAAATGAAGGACAGAAAATGAGATAGTATCCCGTTTGTAAATAATTTGGCCTATTTTTCATCCAAAATTTGTCATTTTCGTTATCATAATTTCAACGGCATTTCAAAATTGAAACTTTATCAATATAGAGATGCAATAATCTACCAAATTACATTTTGATTTGGCAATCTATAGAATTATAAAAAGATGAGCAGCCTACTCTTAGCATCAATAACAGTAAAACTGTGAATATGTTTCTATGATAAATGTGCTATGTAGTGCCTACAGCTGTAGAAATGTTTGCAGTTATGATACCGTCAGATTCGCCACAGTGTGACTCCCTTATCCAAAAAATTCTGGATGCTGTAAAAGTCAAGAAAAGTAATCTTTTTGGAACACAATATGCAAAATATTTCTGTATGTCTGAACGTGATGACTGTACACTCGTGATATTTCTGACCATATTTCATTTTTATTACTTTTGGTAGGAAACGGTTTCTCATAGTATTTTCATCTTGTGTTCAATACATGCTAATAACTAGTTGGCACAAATTGTTTGATCTATTTGAATTGATAGGAAACCCTTCAGGAACCCCATATGTTACATGCTAAATTTAAGGAACTGCAATGTCAGCCTGTCGAATTTAAGAAAAGGCAATGTTGCTTTGCCAAATTTAAGAAATAGTCATCTCAATATATTATTTTGAAATAGAATGTTGCATGTTATCAAGGCCCTAAAAAGGTCTGATTAAAGGGTCTAGGGACTCCCCCAAGTATATCACTATATAGCTACTTTAATTTGAGGGAACATGATGTTCATCTGTTTTGAAATTCAGAATGTGAGACTTATGATTTGTTGTGTGGATATTAAATGAAAAGAAGACTTGAAGGCAGGAGGTTGTAGTTGATGTGAATTATATTCTCTACAGAACCAGGTGTGTAGGCTTAAAAGCCTGTTGCTGCTTAGTTGTTACATGGTGTGTTCGACCGGTGTGTTCTCTTCACCTGCTGGACCCAGAGTGTCCCTTGCAGCATACCTGCACCTCCCACCTAACCTTTGGTCAGTGACCTAATTACAACTGACCAATAGGGGTAGAGGGAGTGCTAACTGTCTAATTACCATAAACTCTATAATGTAATACCATATACATATATATATCTCATATATTTTTGATTAGGCCAAACAAAAAAATAGTTGTGTTCAGGTTTCCTGACCAACCCTATTTTTTTAGCCCCTACCCTAAAGTTTTTGAAGGGAAATGTAGGGAAAATCCATTAAAATGAGGCTAAAATGAGGTCCCAGTCTACAATTACAGTTTTTAAAAGAATTCAAAAAGAAATTAAATCCCGACCTACCAGCCCTAATTTGTTGCAGACATGAAACCTGAACGCAACTATATTTTTGTTTTGGCCTTATTAGTATGTAAACATAAAGTTTGTAGAATATAGGAAATTATCATCTTAATAGATTTTATAGATTTGGGAAATAGTGGTAATTATTAGAGAGAGGATATGCCATGCAAAAACTTAAGTATGACAAGAATATAGGTAGAGTACAGATCTTCAGAAACCTCAATACATTTACAATAATTAAAAGACTAAATGTGTCTTTACAAAATAGCAAAAAAAACATATGGCTTATCAAATGCAAGTGTGGCCAATCCATCCGGCAGCAAATTTGCCACAGTTGCTAGGGCATTTTGAATCCTAGCGGGACCCCAGATTGACCACAGGGCGGACAGAGGTGCCACAGGCTGGACAGAGGTATCACAGGGCGGTCAGAGGTACCACAGGGCAGACAGGGGTACCACAGGGCAGACAGGGGTACCACAGGGCGGACAGAGGTACCACAGGGCAGACAGGGGTACCACAGGGTGGACAGAGGTACCACAGGGCGGACAGAGGTACCACAGGGTGGACAGATGTATCACAGGGCAGACAGAGGTACCACAGGGCAGACAGGGGTACCACAGGGCGGACAGAGGTACCACAGGGCGGACAGAGGTACCACAGGGCGGACAGAGGTACCACATGGCGGACAGAGGTACCACAGGGCGGACAGAGGTGCCACAGGGCGGACAGAGGTACCACAGGGCGGACAGAGGTACCACAGGGCGGACAGAGGTACCACAGGGCGGACAGAGGTACCACAGGGCGGACAGAGGTGCCACAGGGCAGACAGGGGTACCACAGGGCGGACAGAGGTACCACAGGGCGGACAGGGGTATCACAGGGCGGACAGGGGTATCACAGGGCGGACAGAGGTACCACAGGGCGGACAGAGGTACCACAGGGAAGTCAGAAGTACCACAGGGCAGACAGAGTGACCCAAAGGTAGACATAGGTACCACAAGGTATTCAGAATTACTATAGGACAAACAGACTGACCACAGGGTAGTAAGGGGACCACATGGCGTACATAGGGAATACAAGGCAGATAGGGGAACCACGTTGTAGTAAGAGATATCATAGGGCAGAGAAAGGTACAACAGGGTGGACAGCAGTGCCACAGGGCAGATAGAGTGACAAGACAGACAGAGGTTCCAAAGGGCAGACAGAAGTATTGCATGGTAGACAGAAGTACCACAGTACTACTGTGTGACAGAAGTTAAGCACCATACCCACTAGAATACTTTGGAAATTGGTGATCATATTTTCTGCTGATTGCTGGTCAGTAGGCCCTATGGTATATGGGGTACTACAGGGAGACAGGGACTTTTTGAAGTTTCATATAACACTCATAGATAATATCATGAAACAATGTTTCATATTACATTCGACATAATTATTTTGGAAAAAAAGTGGACCTGGCTCAGATTGAGGGGGTGACGGGTACCCCACGTCACCCCCCCTGGCTACGGGCCTGTAATTATGAGAGATAAATGTAATGAGGAACTTTCCTTTGAGTTTAAGATATTTTAAAGCATTTTCAACTCTTTGAATTGACAAATTATCCATGGAATACATACAAAACTTGTGTGACTGGGACATCATATGCGAAATATAAGCACCATATTTAAAAACTGATATTTTCTAATTGTTGGAACTATGGACTAATATTGATAAGATTTTTTATTGAATAAAGGCAACTGTAGCATCTGACCTTAAGGATTTCTTTGAAAAATGCTAGGGCAACTTGATGTTTTCGATCGAAATTTACTGCAATGATTTACAGTGTATCCAGTGGGAGAGAACGTTTATGTGTATGTGTGTGTGTGGGGGGGGGGGGGGGGTCAGAGGGTATTTTGAAGCCCCTCAGGTACCCCAAATATAGATAATGGTACTGCAAATATAATGTATTTGTCAAATTTATTATCTTATTGGAATCCCTTTGTTTTGAATGGAGACCCTCTGGTTTAGCTGGGACCCTTTTACATTTAAGGTTTGGTGTGCCCCTGGTTTTTATACTGAAAGTTGGGTACGAATTCTATTACATAGTCTTTACAGACTATCCTCAGAATCGCATACTATGCCCCTAGATTGTTATACTGAAAGTTGAGTACGAACTCTATTACATAATCTTTACAGACTATCCTCAGAATCGCATATTTACACACTAGCCTTTCTGACTATTTTGAACTAGAATTGGCCGATTTTAGCGCCGATTCAGATCAAACATGCATATTTCAACGTACCATACTGACAGGAGATCATAAGAATCAGCCATTCCTCTCAGTTTCCCGTTGCCAATCGCCGGTTAAATTGCCTAGTGGGTATGGGTATCAAGACCACGTTCACCTCAATACACTCTCCATCTATCCCCGATATCGTTCATCAAAACGTTATCGATTTATCTTGGCCATCCCCCATCTAAGGCAATGCATTTTTCCTCGATTTGAGTCAATCTTTGAACTATCAGACAATAATATCTGCATCCCTCAGTGGGGGTTACAGTCAGTCGATCCTTCAACCTCACCCAGACTATCCTTCATCCTTCATTCTCCTTGGGATGACTTATACTGTATTCAGTCTTCTTGGCAAAGTGAAGCAAATGCCTGGTACAGCCTAGACTCAGATATGTATTTGGGCTATATTGAACTGTTAATATAATGGTCTAATTTGTAAAGGGATTCTGAGGATAGTCTGTAAAGACTATGTAATAGAATCTGTACTCAACTTTTAGTATAACAATCCTGGGGCATAACAATCCTTAAAAAAGGGGGGCTCCATCTTAACCAAAGGGTGTTCCATTCATAACTAAGGGATTCCAATAAGATAATAATTTTGGAATGTACACTATATTTTCAAACACCAACCACAAAATGACCATTATGTTTATTTTGAACTCTCAATGTATGCACATTCTGAGGACAGTCTGTAGAGGTAAAGTAAAGCAAGACAGATTAAAACAAACCAAACTGCCACCTCCCTTCAAAACGTCGATAGCCTAATATAACAATACACCTCTGATTCACAGTCCCAAAAGTCGCCCTGTTAATGTGCATGCATTCTAGAATGCCTTGAATTCCATACCTTTTATAATTCATTCTCCGAATCTGCTTTGAATGCTATCAAAAACTTTGTATAATGTGTATAATATGTATCTTGAGCCTATTATGTAAAGGGTATCAGAATCTGTATGAACAGTATACTTTGCTTCAGGGTTTTCCCCCTTCAGTTCACTAAAGGGCCATACCCACTAGGCGATTATCCCTGAGTCGGCTGACAGATTGCTGTTAACATCGGCTGATTCTGCCCTTAAAATCAGCCACTCAGATCAAACCTGCACATTCCAATATACTATACTTAAGGCGACCCTCAGAATCGGCTGACTCAGCCAGTCGGCCATCACCTTTGGCTGCTAAAGTTGCTTAGTGGGTATGGGGCTTTAGTCTTTTTTTGGCATCTAGTCTGAAAAAGCTATTAGTCCCTGCCAAATAAAAACCCACCCATTTCCAGCTGCCTCTTCACCTGGCCTCCCCATTTGTACCCTTCACATTGCCTCATCCAGGTCTCCTACATTCTGATGATACATTCCAAATTAATTAGAAGCAGTTTTTCATCTTGTCTGGTGAGCTTTTCCTCATCTAGGTGTAAGCTGGAGGAGAGGGGGATAGAGGGCATGGCCAGGAGGGCTATGAATAGTGTTTGGGGAGAATGGGGTTGGTGGGTTGTGAGTAGGATTGAAGAGTGTTGGGGAGGATCAGGATAGGTTTAACCTGGTACAACAGGTTGGGGGTGACGTCATTGACTAAATGCCGTACCTTGTGCAGACGTGGTCACGTGACCACATTTTTGTGACCACCATGACATTGTGCTTATCATATCCATGCGACTAGTAGATACATCTAAAATGTATCAAGTATGATAAAAGAAAATTGCTTATTTGACCATGTGCAATTACATAAGATAAATTCAGACGAAATAGTTGTTCCAGATATTTTAGAATTGTGATAGATATTATTTTTCAAAAAAATCACCAACATGGCGTCCAGGTCCTTTCTGAGACTTCATCTGCACAACATCTATAGGGCGGGTGGGGGGGTGGCAGGGGTCCAAAGTTACATGTTACCTTCTCAAATTTAGGAATGGTTATACATAACATGACTTAAAACTAAGCATCCACGGTTTTCGTCAAATTGCAGTTCATTCTGTATTATGCATGGACATAGTCATAATCCATTGCGATTAGTTTTCAGATCAGGTTATCAATATGTTTAATGCTATGGATGAATAAAGGATTGGTAAGGTGGTAGTCTAAATGGCCAAGGCTTCACAAGGATTTGTCCATTGGCCATCTGGACGTTAAGGGCACGTACAAACAGTCTTTATGCACCGCTCACGGCCGCGTACATACAATGCACCTTGTACTGCATGATACTAATAATATCATATAACAGTATGGGCAGCAGAAATGTAAACACAGGCTAACTAAAGATAACATAACTATTTGCATAAGATTTACAATTGTGTTAAAGTAAAACGAAATAGAAGCGTAAAAATCTCTTTTATCTAAGCTATGCAATAAAACATTTTCAGTCAAACAATATAAAACATTTAAAGTATTTAGTAGCAGAATTAACAGATAATTAACACTGCTTGAGGCCAAATAAAGGAAATGAAAATGAAGAGCAAAGGAAACGCCGGCGGCCAGGCGCAACAAACAAACAAACTTGTTTGCAAACAACACTGTCAGGAACAGTTTGAAAAATGCATAATTCAGAAGCCCGGAGGCTTCTGGTTCAGCAGAGGAACAGAGCTGGCAGGGCTCTGGGTGGAAGGGAAGGCAAAGCCAGAGGGCAGAGGGGGTAGTGAGGCTCACTGATCCCTATGGCCGAGCTGCTCCGAGCTGCTCTGAGCTCTCTGGGCTGTCCCTACAATCCAGACTATTGCTCCCTAAATCCATATCCAAGGGCTGACTGCCTTGAACCGATTTGAGGACTTTCCCTCCTGCTTGCTGTTTATTGAAGGCCAGTGAGGACAAACTCCCATCGATAAGGTGCTCTAGGCAAACCTCCTTTGGTGATATATCTTGACTGCTGGTCAGATTATTTGAGATGTTTTTGTATTTTTGTGATGATATTTTAGGCAGAAAACTGTGTTGTTGGCTACTAGATCGTGAACATTGCACGCAGTCAAAGAGACTAGAACTCCATTATAATGATATGGGGATATGCTTTAAGACATTGACTACAAATTTACATTTCTATTGGATCAAAAAGTAACGTAAAAATCATATGGATTATTCATTGATTTCAATCCCTTCTCGTTCTCCCTTTTGGTACAGGGAACGTTATCTTAATGCCCTTTTATGAAGTAGAGCCTATAGACTTTCTGAGAAAATACAATCCATCATAGAACTATAAACACAGTATTTGAGTTTTGATCCATTTCTCCTGTTTCTAAAGTGATTTATTCCTCAAGAATACAGAGATAATTGAATTTAACCTGGTCATTACAAGATTTAATGGACCAGATGTTCTCCTGTTATGTACGTAATTGAAGCCTACATAGTTACTTTAGGCCTACTACAACTATGGATTGAAAGAGAAGCCACATCGTATAAACTCTATCTCCTATTCAGTCCCTCCCCACCTACTCTTTTTCTTCCCCTCTCATTTCCTTCACATCGATACACAAAGGATTAGGCCGCTTTGAAAATCGTCCCGAATCATTAGGGAAACTTTTTGGGTTAATGGTATAACTCATTTATGTGAATTGACTATGGGCCTGCTCCGGATATTAATTAAGGTTGTTTTAGGCCTGCACCAACTAAACTGCTCCTCCTGGTCCGATCATTAGTGAGCAACTCACGGATACTCAATGGTGTAGTGGGATTCGGGGGGGGGGGGGGGGTACTTTGAATTGAACTTGAGGATTAGTGAATCATTTAGCATTGAATCAACAACCCCCTTTTACAATTTATGGAAGGCTCCAGGAATCCATAATATCTTTCTAGATATAAAGGCATATTTATGTGTATGTGTGAGGTTGGAGGTAGTCCGAATTAATTTTATGCAGATGGTACTGGTGGGAATTCAATTTGGAAGATGTAATAACTAACAGAAAGTCTGTTTGAAAAAGCCATATATACAGACTCGGGGATTCCAAGAAATACATTTTACATATCAGAATATGTACTCAGGTTATTGGTATGAACCTTGATTCTACATGGGCGGTAATAGTTATAAGACTTGTCAGACTTCTAATTTGGTTGGTATCCTCAAAAGTTGTATGCAGAGCACAAACACTCACATATTATACACTATTTCAAGGTATCCTTAAAGAGAGCCAAAAGCAATACAAGGTCAAAATTTTACAAAATTAATTCTATTAACTATTAAAAAACACTCCAAGAACATAACGTAGGTCCATGGTAATTATGGAGAATGAAAAATATCTGTAACTTCATGAAATACATTCAAACCTATCCTTGTTCAATTTTGGTGACCCACCAAAATTAAAATAGGGTCGTTTACAAACATTGGTGTCTAAATGCAGAAACTGCATGGGTTTTCTGGAATTCAAGTGATGTTAATGTTAATTGTCATGGTTCATACTATACGAGTGACTAAAGTCAGACTCACAGATTTTTTGTGGTTATTTAAGTTTGCAAAATTTTGTTAAATTTTAATAGAACATTGCTTTTGGCTCCCTCTAAGTTTGATATTATACAGAACTGACTTACTAAGCAGGTCCTCCAGTATCCCCCCTCCCTCCCAATGGAAAACCCCAGACCCAATGATAGAGGCGGGAGACGTCTTCATGATAGCTGGATTAGACACGCCAGCGTTATTATCGGGAGCTCGAGTCGTAATTACCCTCCTGGGATCTGCCGAGCAGACTTCCCTGCTAATGCCCTCATTTAGGGAGAGGCCCAAGAAACTGGCAAGAGCCGATATAGATGCGTGCGCATGCATAATGCATATTGGCAGCCTTCATTTTCTTAAATGGACAGAAACCGATTTTCCCGATATCTGGGTAGGTTCTCAAAGGGAGGGTTGGTAATAGGGTTCCTCCTGGTTGGGTTTCATCGGAATCTTTGTTGTAGGGTGTGTGCATGATACACTCTCTACAATTATAGACTGTATTCTACTCGACGATGCAAACTACCGGAGATATTTGGTAATATAAAAGATTTAATATGACTGCAGCCGAAGAAATATGGGCGACATCATTAGAAAGAGAATAGAGAATATATAAAACCATCAAAGTCTTAATTCATAATAATCTAACAGGGGGCATACAGAAGTAGAAATCGCCCTCTAACTTTCAACGTTTCACATCAAAAGTTACTTTGAATATGATGTACAAAATTTCATCATAATAATTATGATAATAATTCATGCAAGGATAATAGATTGCAATATATACACAGAACTAACCGAGGGGGCACGAAGCTGAGATTATTCACCTGCCGAGGAAGGGTCGAGGGCTTTGCCCGAGACCCTTCCGAGGAGGGTGAATAATCGAGGCTGAGTGCGCCCAAGGTTAGTTCTTGTTTTATTATATATCAAATACCTGCCAACGTTGAAGATATGTGAAAGAAATAAGACGAATTCTCTTTATTTACCCTGTCCGCGTCCGATGCTGGGGGCCGCCATGTTAACTTTTAACCTCGCCTCTGGTAGGAGAGTTCCATACACTACAAACGTCTTATTTATGAATTCTAACGCATTATTCCGGTCAAATCATGCGTTATTTTCAATATTTTGACGAAACTATGCGTTAAAAAGCATGAAAGACGCATAGAATTGCGAATTTAAAGAAAATAAATCAGATCGAGATGACCACTCCCCCGCCGTCTGGTGTTTTGTGCAGAAACTACGGAGATCAAAGATGGCGGACAAGCAACGCTCTTGCCGAATTTGACGGTAAAATAAATCAATTTTACGTTGTTTTTTCATCAAATTAGACAAATTTGGCGTGGTTTGAGGATAATTTACGTAGTTCCCACGCCGGCAAGCACCGTTAATAGGCGTTATTGCCCTGCGGACACTCACGGGGCAATAATTTTTGATTATGCCACAGTGTGGCATAACGCCATCAGTTATTCCACCTTTGCTCGCGGGGCTGTACAATGATGAAGGTATAGGCACTACGAACTTGGTATATAATAATATGCATTATCTATTGACAGTTCATCATTCATCAACATAATCATTCAAAGGAGTTGGTTGGGGTAAATCCTATTTAGTGACATAACATGCCTATTATTGTACTTCTGAAATTACTAGTAAAAGCTACTTTTGCGATACAGCCTTATATTTGAAGTGTCACACTTTATCTGAACCAGCCCATCATGGGTGTTCAGCGCATCGAAGTTCTACTAGCACAATGGAACATTCCTAACTGTATACTCCGGTTTGTATTTATGCTTTTGTTCATCCTATTGTGTCGGTGCTAATTGAATAATTCATAAGAGCCGACTCTGCTGAAGGCAATTTACATTTGAGAGGAGGGGAAAGATGTGTTTATTGTTCGGTTGGAAAGATGTGTTTATTTTTCAGTCCGACATGTTGTAGATCGGAAAAGCGAAGTTAATATTTCTGGCACATGGACTGCTGAGTTAATCTATTTACGACTGTATTCCATATGTTCATTTTGATGCTGCCGTTATTGCATTGGATTGATTTTCCAAAAATATCACATGGAAACTACATGCTTTATAATATTCGAAAGGGTACTATATTATATATATAGGCAACTCTTAACATTTATTTCCCCTAAATATATCGGCGTGTGCAGTACAGGCCTTATGCTCTAGAAAGCTTCAACAATATTAAATGTGTTTATCGCAATTGCATTTCAGGAATTGTATAAAACACTAACTCATCCATTTGTTTGATAGACCTTCTTATGCTTACCATCTTCCTAGGAATGTATAATGCTATATTCTGTCCAGGTATGCGCTTATCAGACATGGATTCTTTCCAGGATGTAATGTTCATTGAAATTAAAATGTACTCAACCACATATTACTTCCATTTGATACAAACAATCATTACTTCCGTAGTCTACCTCCAAACATAGCAGAAGACGGAAAACATATTACTCCATAAAAAAGCACAGAAAAACCTGCAGTTTTTCTCTAGTTAACTGAAGCCCAACGAGGCACAGGCCTTGTTGCTCAGTGAGGTGGAAGGGGGATGGCCCAACCTCACCCTTTGATCGACCTTCAGGGAACTACATTGGGGGCTGGCCACTGCCTGACTGGGTACAAGGGGGGCCTCTTTCGTCTGGACCCGTCTGCTGATCCTGTTTGTTACTCCTGTTGGCCACTCCTGTCAGCCGCTCTCGTTGACTGCTTTGGTCAGCTGCTCTGGTTGGCTACTCTGGTTGGCCACTCTGGTAGGCTGCCCTAGTTGGCTGCTCCTATTGACCACTCCTGTTGGCCATAAAGCCTGGTCCCCACTGAGACAACCCTCACCTCGCCGACATATCTGGGAGCGACAAACGGGTCTGGCGCCACTTTGGCTGGTGACAAAGTCCATTTTTGAGGGGTTTGTCGGCCGACAAACAGTAAAAAAAATCAAACATGTCTGATTTTTGTCGTCCTGGGCGACAAACTTGGGTCTCTGGGAATGACATTTCACGTTTTGCAGACGACAAAGTCCATTCCAGAGCTCAGTGGGGACCCGGCTTAAAGCAGCGTCCTCACTTGAGCAACAAACGACGTTAGTTGCCTGACAATTAAGAAATTAGTATGTCATCAGCGACTAGCTAGTCGGCGGGCTACTAAAAAACTAATCGCCATGTTCTTTAGTAAGTATTAAGTACTTCTGTATGTTCAATGGTGTACACATTAATGGGAACCATTTGAACACATACAAAACAGTTTTGTCATATTCTAACCTTGTTTTGTGCAGGGGAATTGAAGGAAATTGGGAAAAAAAGAGGGCATGTCAACAATATGGGTAGCCCTAGTCGACCTTGAAAAAAGGGCACAAAAAACCCACTATCTACCAAACTACATGGCCCTTTCCCCAATGGCCAGTTGGCACCAATCTGAAATAGACCTTGGGTGATAGCCGTCTTATCAGTGACAAGGGGTCTGGCAGATAAGGAACCAAACACCTCAGCCCTTGCTACTACTATCCTCGTCCCCCCAGAAGTCAATTACACCTCTGGGCCACTGGGAGGCGCCAGCGGGGACAATTGATCACTGCGTTAACAGTATGATTTAGTCATGACAAGGCCACTGTAGATCAGCCCTGGGGGGTAGGGGTAAGCCTGGAGATTAGCCCTATGCCCGCAAAGGGGTGCTGGGCAGGGCGATAAAAGAGTAACTTATCACCCACCGCATGAAGATAGCTTGGTGTGGCCATGTTTAGTGGTCAACTCGTAAAAATGGCCGCTGTACGAGTGATGGGTCGTGACCCGTAAATCGGATGTCGCGACATGGCCATTTTCTAAATTTAACAGTGCAATATTGACCCCCTCCTAACCCAAAGACATGAAAGGAGGCTTAAAGGTATACCGAAATGTAAGGGGACATTTTGCAAGTTCGATAGGTAATATCGGAAGAAACAAGCGAAAAGGAAAAGCGACATAGGCATTTTGGAAATTTGACAAACGACATCGTGATTCCACACGCTGGGCCCCAGAGTGGGGTGTTTGAGTTTATGACCCTCCCCAGCAGGGTCATACTCTAAACACTCATTACTTTGGCATCCTTGAGTGTCACTTGGGGGACATTGCTTAATTTGATGCTAGGAATTGCTCTGTGGTTGTGGTCCAAAGTGTGTGCTGGTGTTTTACTGTGTTTTAAGGACTTTGGTCACATGAGTGCAAACACATAAGTGTTTCCATAACTCTCTCTAAGTGTTGACTAAATTCCCTATGGTATCTAGAGAAAATGCAATTCCTGAAGATAATGCTGAAAATGCTGGTGGACATTAATGTTGTGCTCTGTTTCAAAATGTGGTATGCCAATAAATTTAGCCTTGAATATAATGTAGCAGTCTATGGCTGGTCAACATTAGGTACTGACACACTAAACATTTTCCTAAAGTGGTGCCCAATACCTTGCCAAACGTGGCATAAAAAAGTTGCCTAAAGTGGTATTAAACAGTCAAAGTTGCTACAATTTGTCCATTGGACATGCGTGCATATAGATTTATGTGCAATTGAAACTAAAACCGTTCTAGTTTGAGATGAAAACAAATCCATAACATTTCTGTAAATCTAGCTTGGCTCGGTAAGTTAGGGCGGTGTAAGAACGAAGTGAATGTTTGGTATTTTAATGTGTAAGAGGGAGGGAAGGAATAAAGGTTGTTGTCACGCACCCCCTAAGGTCGGGTGCTGATAGACTGGCGACTTTTAAGGGACATGCCAAGAAGTTACAGAGTCCCCTAGGCTATGGGGTGGTATATGTAAAATAAGAATTTGTTGCAAATGTACGTCAACAGAAATTAATTGTGTCAAAATAGAGCTAATATTATACCACCGGATTGGTGGCATAGATTGTCTCATACACTTCTCTGGGTATATAGTTCTTCTTCTGTGTATTTCAGGGCTATACCCCACCCCAAAATATCAGGAGGTTCCTGGAAAACCTGAAGGGATTCCTTGAACAGTTGAAGAGATTTCAAACAAATAGGAGGGGTTCCATGCAAGGTCGTACCCAGTCCTAAAATGTTAGGGGATTCCAAGAATAGGGGTTCCTGTTATGTTTTGGGGTTGCACAAAAGTATGGGGATATTCCAGTTGATAATTTTGACTGAATCTATTATGCTGTGAGTTGTGTGACTCAGATTTCTCGAGATCTGAAGAGGTTCCAGACACCCTCTGGGAACGGCATTACCACACTTAAAAAACCTGCTGTTTCATGTCACATTTTAAATAGGCCTATGAGGAGGTTCCAAACACACCTAGTAAAGACCAAGGGGCACATAGCAATAATTGCTATTTCCCTGATGTGCACACATCGTTGAGAGCTTTAGCCCAAGACATCGGTATGTGCAAACTGGGGCGAGAACAATAACTGCTGAGTACACATGTGGTCTGTACTTGATTTATTCTATAGACGTTGTGCAGATGACATCGCAATACCCAGTAAGACTCTGGGCGCATATTGGTAATCATTTTGAAAGTATCATGTTCCAAAATTTTAAAATATCAAAGGAAAAATTGAGTTTGCTGAGTTTATTTTATATATATCCCATTCAGTCATAATACACTATTTCTGTTATTCAGAATCTATGAATAACCAACTAGCCGCATGGATGAGCACATGGTGATCACAAAAATGTGGGTAGTGACCACGTCTGCACAACTGAATCAAGCGCGCAGAAAATCTTGAATCTTTTTTTACTTACAACACAAAAATTGGCACCAGCATTCATGGAAACACATTCTAGCCTTCCAGTATACAATAACAGCTTTTTATGCACTCGCTTTCAAGAGGGCAGGACAATACTTGAGCTATAGTGATTGGGGGAATCCTGGCATCGAATAAACCTTCAGAACCACCCTTTGTGCCACCAACGATTCTACAAAGGAAACATTAATGGCTGCATTACATTTCGTAGTGACGTCGTCGATAGGGGTGCCCTCTATGAGAGTCCGTGTAAACCGTTACAACGCGACGTCATTTTTTTGCCATGTTTGTGACGTCATCCATAAACAAAGAGATGGTGACGTCACAAAAACAGCAAAAAAAGACGTCGCGTCGTTATGGTTTTGCACAGACTCTCATAGAGGGCGTCCCTATCGATGACGTCACGAAAATCCCTTAGGCGATGGTCCAAGAAGCACATCTTTGTGTAACTATAATATTTTTGGTGGCACCCTGAATTAGTTTGTAGTCAGCTGGCGCCCCCTCCGCCCCCCACCACTCCCCCCGCGGGCGGTCACGCTAACCGCCCATCTCCCTCTCTATCGGTCCTGACGTCTTGACGGCGGCTTGGCCTTTCTGGCTCGCCACATGATCACCCCAGGCCCTGCTACCTCAACGTGGCAAAGCCCCAACCCCTCCCCTCTCTCATTTTATCAATTCTACTCCTGTCCCCTGACCAAGGTTGGGATTGTTTTATTGGTTAGGAGTACAGGATATTGGAAGCCTGTGTCAACTTATGTGTCGTGTCTAGTGGAGTTGAGGATTTATTTTTTGGTGGTGTTTTTGTTTGTTGTGGCATGTAAACTGGCCCTGCTACTTCAACGTGGCAAAGCCCCAACCCCTCCCCCTCTCTCATTTTATCCATTCTACTCCTGTCCCCATACCAAGGTTGGGATTGTTTTATTGGTTAGAAGTACAGGATATTGGAAACTTGTGTCAACTTATGTGTCGTGTCTAGTGGAGTTGAGGATTTATTTTTTGGTGTTTTTTTGTGTTGTGGCATGTAAACTGTCTGGGAAGGTTTTTGTACTGTTTTCTGTTAGCATATGGCTGTCCCTCGGGGTATTGGTAACGACAACGGTAGAATAGCGAACAGGGGCATGACCAGGAAGGCAACAACAGTTAGTTGTTTAGTGAGAAAGTGAGGACAAGATCTTTTTTTCTGTGCAGAATTCTAGATAAGATGGGTTTTTAAACAATAAGTTATAACTCTAGATAGAGGGATAAGACGGCATTGAGTTTCCTGATCTACCAAGAATACTTGAAGAAATCCATAGATTATCTAAAATCTTCGGTCACAGGTATCAAGGGGAAAACCAGTTGAGCCATATGCGAATAAGATTGTAGTTGAATTTTGGGTTGCTTGCGACCAATATCTAATAAAATTAGATGTGTTCCAATCAATTTGATAGATTTTTATATATTTCTGGTCGCAGTGCTCACTGGGGACACCATTTCTATTCTTTTTCGGGGATTGCTGGTCGTTTTCAACTTATTCTGATCGCTTCAAATACAAGATATGAATCTAAGTATAATTGCTGAATGTGTTCCTCCCTTTAGGCCTAATTATGGTTGGCACTGGGACCTGAGTTAATAATTTTACATTCTCTCCTCCCCTGCTCATCATCTTGAGCCCCCATCGGAGAAAAATAACCCAAAAATATAACAATGGCAACGGCATTTATGATGGCCGCCAAGAACCGGCGTCTCCGCAATACAGCACTTCCGGTTTGAATGAAAACCTTCCCGTCGGATCTTGCGGTGGCAGCCATCCATATGAGGTCTTACGAGATGCCGAGATGCCCTCAAGTATAATTTCCTGCCTGCCCGCTGACTTCCTTTCAACGCCTCTCTATAGAGGGGCCCTGTTAATGCCCTTCAAGATCCATTTAAAGCCCTCAGAGGAAGTGCTGGTGCTCGGCCGGCGTCTCTGATGTGGAGGCACGGGATTAAAGGTCAATGTACACGCCGGCGACCAGCAAAGGCCCTGCGACCACAGCGACACCAAGCGGGCCCCTGGCAAACTGACCGCATGTAGCTCTCTGCAAACTTGAGGTGCAGAAGTGCAGGAATACATATATATAGGCGGAATAGCCGAGGCTACTGCTATAACATAGCAGTCGTTCTGGTCGTTTTCGACTTATTGTGATTGCTTCAAATACAAGATTCGAATCTTAGTTGAATTGCTCAACATCTGCAATTGCCCCTTTTGCCCCCCCCCTCCCCCCCCTCCCCCCCCTAGATCCGCCACTGATTATATTATAACCCCCCCCCCCCGACCAAAAATTAACTCTCGAAGTTTTGACAAATCCAGGGAGAAGGTTTGCAAGGTAAATCATGGGGGGTGGGGGCAGATATCTTGCCCCCTCTAAAAGACAGACTCTGGATCCGCCCCTGATAATCAAGTACTGCGATGTAACCTAGCAACCGTCCTAGTTACTGTCATATTGTGACGCCGCGTTATACGTCATTGGGAATGCACACGGCATCCTGCAACGACATTACGTAGCCATAGTGTGCCCCGAAAAACATATGTTATTATATTTATGTATTTATGACATTGAATGATATTTGATTGTTCACTGGTTCACTTCATACTTGTAATTATACCTGTTGGGGTGTGTTTTAGGAAATAATGATATTATTCAGCCAAATCCGCTTACTCGTTGTTTGCTCTAGCATATGTATATATAATGTATAGCACAGGCACGTTCTGAGACCATACCTTTTTGGTTAATCTGCCAAGTGCTAAATTGTCATGTAACAGTTATACACCCTGAAGTAAATTTATAAAGTGTTCTAATAATATTATCTTAAGTGCAAGCATGTAACCAAAATATTTCAATAATGTCACAGTGCAAGGTTGTAATGTTAGTTTACAGCAACATTATTGGGAGCCATCAAAATCACGTAGACAGAAACGGAGCTATACAGAACAAATAAAGTGTTGCATGAATGTCTGGGTAGCTGAACCATCAAAACCATTGCAGTTCCCTTCCACAGTTGAACTCGTAAAAAAAGGCAAAGCCTCATAAATGAAATACATCTGACCAACTAAATGAAAGAATTGAATACATATCGATTACAGTTGGTTTCAGATCAGTTGAACATCTGTAATAATATATCCTGAATACAATCTTGTGTGTCTGGATCGGCACGTCTGGCGAATTTTGCTTGAAATAAGGAAATTAAAAATGTTTGTGTCTCTTTAAACGGCTGACTTTCTCTGATGGCTGTAGAGTCTTGTTATCTACAGAAGAAAAGTTGACAGAGCTATACAGACATATATATACATAAAATGGAACAAAAAGTTTCTCTATGGGTCATTCCACCATCTTGGCCGTATTGGCAGTGCCTATGCATATGGAGGAGGCCATTCAGTTCATTTTATACTGCCTTAGCTGAACTGTAGAGCGGATAAAGACTACTGTATATCTCAAGAATCTTGACATTTATGTAGACATTCAGAGACTTAATTCGGATGGGCAATGGAACCGCGTTTAAAATTGCTGTATACGACCAAATCAGTGCAATATGGTAAATTGGTAAAGACACTTTTGCAGCTGCAATCTCTAATCAGAAAAATCAATGACGGGAGATTTTTGCCATCCTAGTTCCCTCTCTGTTCATAAGAGTACCTTATACATCTAAGCTGGACACAAGGGCGATCTGATTAAAGATTGAAAATATCACATGAGAGTTTGCATTCATTTTTCTATGAGTAACTAGATAAAAATCAATTGGTATGCAAATTTGGTTGCCCATACATTGTCCTTTGTTGTATATCATATGCTCCGACTTTTGCAAGAAGAACATAGAAGAATAGTATATCAGCAGACATTCCTGTGTAATTATAACAGTCTTAGGCCTAGTATCTGTTGTATGTATACATTGATGTGGCAGCCACAGTAGGAGGCTAACGACTGCATTAACCATCTTTTTATCTTTATGCTGTGCTCGAATGTGTCTTCAGCTTTAATGCTTACTGAAACATCCTCGCTACTCTCAATCCCATATTCTGTCTGAAATGAACCTGTCTGAATGTTAGTTTACAACATATGAATGCACTAAGTTTGGCTATCAATTAACCATGATAGTCCAGGAATGTTGTTGCTGGACTAACAGAAACATCAATGGCATCGTGTTTAAAGTCTGAAAGGGGTCTGAAGCCCCATACGCACTAGGCGATTTCACCAGCAACGGGCAATGGGCCACTTGCAGAATCGCTTGTAAGTATAGTATATTGGAATGCACATGTTTGATATGAATCGGCACTAAAATCAGCCAATTTTATGCCTAGAATCGGGCTATTTTACCACCGACCAGTTAGCCGACTTGGTCAAAATTGTCTAGTGGGTATGGGGTATAAGGCTTGATTATGTGGGTGCTCCTTGCCTATACAACCCCCTGACTGCATTGCTTGCACATCACTGATTTCACAATTAAATCAGCTGATTTTATCCCTAGAATCAGCCGATTTTACCACCGATCAGTCAGCCGACTTGGTCAAAAACGCCTAGTGGGTATGGGGTATAAGGCTTGATTATGTGGGCGCTCCGTGCCTATACAACCCCCTGACTGCATTGCTTGCACACCACTGATTACGTGATTAAATCGGCTGATTTTATCCCTAGAATCAGCTGATTTTACCGCCGATCAGTCGGCCGACTTGGTCAAAATTGCCTAGTGGGTATGGGGATTAAGGCTTGATTATGTGGGTGCTCCCTGCCCATACAACCCCCTGACCACATTGCTTGCACACCATTGATTACATGATTAAATCGGCTGATTTTATCCCTAGAATCGGCCGATTTTACCACCGATCAGTCGGCCGACTTGGTCAAAATCGCCTAGTGGGTATGGGGCTTAAGGCTTGATTATGTGAGAGCTCCCTGCCTATACAACCCCCTGATTGCATTGCTTGCACACCTCTGATTACACAATTAAATCGGCTGATTTTATTCCTAGAATCAGTCGATTTTACCGTCAATCAGTCGGTCGACTTGGTCAAAATCACCTAGTGGGTATTGGGCTTAAGGCTTGATTATGTGGTCGCTCCCTGCCTATACAACCCCCTGACTACATTGCTTGCACACCACTGATTACACAATTAAATCGGCTGATTTTATCCCTAGAATTGGCCGATTTTACCACCGATCAGTTGATTGACTTGGTCAAAATTGCCTAGTGGGTATTGGGCTTAAGGCTTGATTATGTTGGCGCTCCCTGCCCATACAACTCCCTGACCACATTGCTTGCACACCACTGATTACACCAGGGACATGGACCCTGGGGTCAGGCACTGGTCAGTTCCTGTTTATACACATCCTGGGATACTCCCTCCCCTCAGGCCACACTGACCACTGGTCACTATAGTCACTGTGTTTGTCCAATGCAGCTATGGTAGGCATCATATAGTAGTTTTGTACATTCTGGTGTGGTCAGCATTCAGTATGTACACATATCTTAAGCTGTGGTATATGGTTAAAGTTTTCATAATTTCATAATTCTTTATACTGGTTACAATCGGGAAAAGAACAGATTTCCCTTGTAGGTCCAGGTTTAATGACATGTGAACTTTATAATTATATGAAATTCTGACAAAATACCTCTTGCCTAATCGGCAAAATAGCTAGTGTTGGAAATAGAATAATCAAATCTGCACTGACAATAATGAATAATATTTGTTTCCACATGTTAGAACTAGCTAAGAGCAAGCATCCCCTACATTTCCTATATAACTACTAACCTGCAGCACCTTACTCAAACTTTTCGTATACTTCTAACATAGAGAAGCGATAGCCTACTTCCCATATACTGCTAGGTTAGGACAACCATTGCCTGCCTTCCATATTATTCCTACTAGGTAAGAGAATCGACTTCCACTTTTCTTATACTACAAACTTTGCATTTATTACTAGCTTAGAGAACCAATTATTTAAGTTTCCTCTATTACTAGCCTTAAACATGCACCGCTTGTTTTCAGTAGATGACTAACTTAGAGCGTCCATAACTTACCATTCATAAACTACTATTCATAAACTACTATAGCTTAAAGACTCGATAGTCCATTTCAAATTTCCACTTACTTCTTACTTACTTGCATTACCTATTGAAATCCTCATACTAAATATTAAGTTAGCTTGGCGTATTGGCAACGGCGTTAAGCAGGGGAATATCCTTTGCTTAAAGTAGGCTTATTAAACTTATAGATAGAGAGGATAAGTCACTCATTGCAGTGAAAGGTGTTTGTCTTTTTTTATAGCGAGTATAGATTAAGCTAACATATTACAAGCTCTTACCAAAACTACATGGCGATCTTCATTCTACACTAATGTCTTTCCACAATCAGTTTCTATTTCAGTTTGCCCAAGGGGGCGAAATGGTATAATATGCATTTCACCCAAACCAAAAAGCGATGCGAGTGAAGACAGTTTTTATGTATCTCACGCTTTGCGTATGAGAAAGGAATCCACAGGCAATTTGTATAAGGTGTCACACTACTCCAGCAATGCCCGCGGCATGTAATATTCATAGGTTATGCCGTATATAATCAGACCCGCGCATACCTATCCGTCTCTACACTATCTTATCACCACTGAAAAAGAAAAAAAGGCTGTGAGGCGTGGGTCCTTTAATGAGTATGATTGGTTTTAGACTCCCAGCGCCCAGCGACAATGAAATATGCATAAGGCAATGTTTCTCTGCTACGGCCATGGGCAAAATGAAATAGAAACTTATTGTGGAAAGACATTAGTGTAGATAGAGGAGTACTGTATAGTTTTACTTAGAGCTTGTCATAGACTTACAAAGGGATCTTTGAAAGTTATATCTAAAGAAAGTATAATTTTCAGTTTCAGTAAATCATATAGTATGGTTTATATTTTTGCCTTTTTCAACTCTTGTATTCATGCTAGATGCTATCGGATTTACTTTATATTCGAAATGGAAACGGGTAACAGTAAGGCATTATAATAACAATACACTTTCACTTTGTTTGTATTAACCGGCAATGAACACAATATACACCACAATTTACTTTTTGCATTTTGCCTTCAGGAAAAGAAAGTCTGATGTTTTATTCTTACATGACTTTAATAACAGTATATGAGACCTACCAAACGTTAACAGGATCCAATTTCTGTTAGATATCATTTTACCAAATTGAACGCATACAAACTGGCTTCTTTTCAGTCCCTACCAAAAATTAATGGGCGATAATAAGGCACAGTGTAATAAGATCAGGGTATTATGTGAACCAGTTTGCCTTCAGATGATAGAACATGGCGGACCAACGAGGGTGACCTTACCCTTAGAAGGTCAATGTATATTTTTTTATCTCCCCCCCCCTACTCCCCACAGGGACATGTTTCAAGGGGTCAGCCCTGTTTATTGCCTGTGTTTGAACAACGATAGAACAAAGGAAGATTAATGACTTGATTAGGTTTTTCATGACGATGCCATTAGAGGCGCCCCCTACGAGAGTCTGTGCAACTCGTTACGACGCAGCAGCTGTTATTACAGTTTTCGTGATGTCATTGCCGTTTATTTACGTTAGAAACTGTCAATGACGTCACGAAAACGGTAATTACAGCGGACGATCGTAGCGGGTTGCACGGACTCTCATAGGGGGCACCCCTAACAACGACGTCATGAAAATCCAATAGGCGACGGCCGCACTTGCCCATCTTTGTGTAGCTATAATATTTTTGGTTTGAATAACGACTCAGCTCTCAGTGGCACTCGGCCTAGTCCCCAAATTGGAATCATCTAACCCATCACCCACTAATGGGCCCTTCAACCAGAGGATTGCCCTTTGCTTGTTCCTGGCTTTAAAAATAAAGCCCTAATTGCCAGACAACCGTCCTTGGCTTTAAGAATAAAGCCCTAATTGCCAAAATAATGGAGGGCGTGGGTTTTGCAGGCACTCCTAGACTAATAGAGAAGGCTTGGTCTTCTGACAGACAAGGTGATCCATGAAATTGCAATTTTGAGTTATGCTGGGAATGAGAAATATTATGGTTTTAGTACAGTGTTTTACACCATTGTATCTCAGTGGTGGTCTTGGATGTAATGGTTGCTTTATGCTTGATCCCCTTCTGCTTTTCTGCAGAGATTTTTTTTCATTAATATCAATTTGTGATATTTCTTATTTGACGTAGGTTGAATGGTAGGTAATCAGAACAAAAATACTATGTATTTTGGCATGTGAGTGTATCATAGCTTAAACAGTACTTGTATTTGACACAACACAACCTTTTCATTGTAATCAAAATTTTCATTTGAGGACAATAATACGCTACTGAAAAAGAGGGACCTGACAGCCAGACAACACTGCTCACGACCTTGGGATTGTTTGCAAATTGCTTTTCTGATGAGGTGAAGGACGGGATCTCGACCTGTGAATACAGGCTGGAGATGTCCTGAGGACTATATTACACATACCGATTCTGTCTTCTGACGAAAACCGAGCAACCTCCCTGTTCCACCTGTCGAATGTAGCTTGCAATGTACTTACACAGTTTGCAATGCATAATCACACCAATGATACTGATAAAAATGAATGTCATAATTATTATTCTATCTACGATTAGGCCTATACATCGCCACTTGTGATGGTGCATCTGCAGGTTATCGCAAGGAAAGCATCCTAGTGTGGAATGTAACCTTTAATCTATTAACAAATATTTGCATGAATCCCTTATAAACAGACATTATCCATGTGGATCCAGGGGGATTCAGGAGATCCCGCCTCCTTTTGATTGGTACTTAAAATCGACAAAGAGAAAAAGTGCTTGTGAGCACGAAAACGTTGTCGTACTTAGCCTATGATTTTATGCGGATCCACACTTTCCTATATCAAGCACTACATTATCTACTGCTCATAATACAGCAATACTACTGGGCAGTAACAGCAAACAGAGTGCCCCTGACCAGACAGCCTCAGGACTTAATCGCACCTTGTCATAAAACATCACAACTACTGGGCAGTAATAACAAACAGGGTGCCCCTGACCAGACAGCCCCAGGACTTAATCGCACTTTGTCGTAACACATCACAACTACTGGCCAGTAACAACAAACAGAGTGCTCCTGACCAGACAGCCTCAGGACTTAATGGCACCTTGTCGTAACACGTCACAACTACTGGGCAGTAACATCAAACAGAGTGCTCCTGACCAGAGAGCCTCAGGACTTAATCACACCTTGTCGTAACACGTCATAACTACTGGGCAGTAACAACAAACAGGGTGCTCCTGACCCGACAGCCCCAAGACTTAATCGCACCTTGTCGTAACACATTACAACTACTGGGCAGTAACAACAAACAGGGTGCTCCTGGCCAGACAGCCTCAGGACTTAATCACACCTTGTTGTAACACGTCACAACTACTGCGCAGTAACAACAAATGGGGTGCCCCTGACCAGACAGCCACAGGACTTAATCACACCTTGTTGTAACATGTCACAACTACTGGGCAGTAACAACAAACAGGGTGCTCCTGAACAGACAGCCTCAGCACTTAATGGCACCTTGTCGTAACATGTCACAACTACTGGCCAGTAACAACAAACAGGGTGCCCCTGACCAGACAGCCCCAGGACTTTATCGCACCTTGTCATAACACGTCACAACTACTGGGCAGTAACAACAGACAAGGTGCTCCTGACCAGACAGCCTCAGGACTTAATCGCACCTTGCCGTAACACACCACAACTACTGGGCAGTATCAACAAACAAGTTGCTCCTGACCAGACAGCCTCAGGACATAATCGCACCTTGTCGTAACACGTCACAACTACTGGGCAGTAACAACATACAGGGTGCTCCTGACCAGACAGCCTCAGGACATAATCGCACCTTGTCGTAACACGTCACTATTACTGGGCAGTAACAACAAACAGGGTGCTCCTGACCAGACAGCCTCAGGACTTAATTGTGCCTTGTCGTAACACATCACAACTACTGGGCAGTAACAACAAACAGGGTGCTCCTGACCAGATAGCCAAAGGACTTAATTGCACCTTGTCGTAACACGTCACAACTACTGGGCAGTAACAACAAACAGGGTGCTCCTGACCACACAGCCTCAGGACTTAATCGCACCTTGTCGTAAAAAGAGGCTAAGGGTGACAGACATTATCGACGGGTGCGGGAGTAAACGGGAGCTGTTGACAAGACACGTGACCAGCTGTGAGACGCTGATTGTTCCCCATCGGTGAGCACGTGATCACCCAATAAGTAACTCCCCAGCACCCTGCAACTCCCCTCCTCCTGTACCTCCCTATGTAGTGCTGGATGGCACTTTAAGGTTCGGTGGTGCTGAATGAGAATTTAAGGTTTAGTGGTGCGGGACGACAACTGACTTCAGGTTTGGTGATGCTGTACTTTTTGGTGGATTAAGGCTGAAATTCTTATTTTATGAAATTATCAAAATGGAAAATGTTATGTAATTCATGTTAAATGCAGAATTTCATAATTTTTCTATTTTACACATGCAGAGGTATCATATCATGTGTATCGTGTATATTATTCATGTATAAATTCATCTACAATAGTTAGATAATATACTTTTTCATAATTGCCTGTTATTACAGGACGTCCCACTTTTACAGGACGTCCCGTTTTTCTGTGGTATCCCCAACCTGCTTACAGTCAGAGTATTATTCTAGTATAATACGTGTATAATACTAGTATACTTCTCTCTGGTACAGTGACAAGACTTGATCAGTATTCAGTGACCTTCAGTCGTCTAGTTCTATAAAATGTATACTCGTATTACTGGTGCTTTGGTGCTTAACTAATGAGAAGAAAACTGGCTGACATTTGACACTGCCAGTCCATTTTTTCTCAAAGTGATGCATACATACTTTATCTTTTTCCACTGCTTTTAGCAGTATCTTTTATTGCCTTATGCCGCATTTCCATGTACTGGCAGGACCCAAGTCTTCTTTCTCATCACTATTACTTTTCCATGTCTAAGCCTACTTTTCCAGTACCTCTACCAGGCTGTTTCTATGCCTACTTTCCCAGTACTACTACCTTCCTGTGTCTATGCCTACTTTCCCAGTACTACTATCTTCCTGTGTCTATGTCTACTTTCCCAGTACTACTACCTTCCTGTGTCTATGCCTACTTTCCCAGTACTACTACCTTCCAGTGTCTATGCCTACTTTCCCAGTACTACTACCTTCCTGTGTCTATGCCTACTTTCCAAGTACTACTACCTTCCTATGTCTATGCCCACTTTCCCAGTACTACTACCCTCCTATGTATATGCCTACTTTCTCAGTACTACTACCTTCTTGTTTCTATGCCTACTTTCCCAGTAGTACTACCAGCCTGTATTTATGCCTACTTTCTGATTACTCCTACCTGGCAATATCTATACTATAAGTCGAATCCTTATGCACCTCAATTGTCACTTTCTTTATGAACAAGATTGTATTTACTAAATTGCACTACGTTTGAAGCTTTGTTTAAAAAACTTGACTAGACTCGAAAATTGTCGTCAACAAACTTGACTATGTTAAAATATGTTGGGCGACAAACTTGACTCGTTGACATTGGGAGTCTGGCTCCACTTCCAAGGTTGTCATTTTCCCAAGGCTTCCTCCTCCAGTAGGGGTAAGCTGCTTGTCAGCCCTGGAGGACAGAGGGGCGGCCAGGACGTGACCGGTTTTCTGCCCTTCTATCCCAGAGTGTTATAAGAGGGGGAACACAAACTATAGATCTAGTCAGCAAGAGACAGCTCAGTTTATTGTGACATAGTGATAGTAAAGAGTTCTGGCTAGATATTATAAATGTTATCTTATATGAAGTGTTGTACAACAACAGGATACATATTGTCATTACACTTTGAATGTGCCATTAGAGGTGCATTTTGGTGAATTTATTAGATTGTAGGAAAAGATTAACCAACAGAATGTGACAGAAAATGTTCAGGTTTTGGAGTTGTTTCTTGTATTCCAGATCTATAGTGACATGAAGTGAGTTTGGCTTCATCCCCATTGAGGGCTGAAGGAGGTATATGAACCCGATCTTCTCCCTTCACCTACCCTAACGCCTTCAGAGATCCGGATGGGGTTATGGGTAGCCTGTTGTAAACGCTCGTTTTAAGCGCCATACTCACTAGGCGATTTTGACCAGAGTTGGCCGATTCAATGGTGCTAAAATTGGCTGACTCTATTAAAACGGTCGGCCGATTTTAGCACCAACTCATATCAAACATGTACATTTCAGTATTACATACTGACCAGGTGATCTGAATCGTTGATGATTTTACCAGCGATTCTGTCAGTTGCCCATTGCCCATTGCCTTTAAAAATGCCTAGTGGGTATGGGTCTATATTGGGCTTTACTGGGTCCAGGGACCTCAGCTCATTGATATTGACAATAACATGCTATCATATTGTCCTTAAGAACATTGAAAATGGATTATTTTCTTACATTAGTTCATTATTGTTTTATCGATTGTTTTACATTGCCTCACCACTTTTTGAAAAGCGTCACCTTGTAAAACCAGATAAAGTTACAATGCAGGACAAATCACCTTTTTGATATGTCCAGGCCAGTGGCTTCTTTGATAAAACATCAATATGAAGATTTAATGAGTCCTTGAAACGAAAACAAAGCAGAGGTCGTATGAAAAATCTTCATAAGGGGACCAAAACCTTCACTAGGGGGTATTCGCAATTCATTAAGATTAATTTCAAAGATCCATTAGCAGATTAGGGAACCCAAACTCCCAAAGCCAATAAAAGATGTCCCTTTTGCCTTTTGACACACAAACATCCCTTAGTTTCTCCTTTAATTATGATATCTAAATTAATGTATTTCTATGTCAGTATGAAATACGCTACTGTTGTATTTCTAAAGAAAATAACCCCGTGAGGATACCGGGATGGGGCTTCTGTAGCCCCTGCTGATTGTATAAGGTGACAATAGGGGTACCCAACACTGACCAAGTGGTTCTTTGGGTGCGATACCTGGTTGGTGCTAGGTTCACTAAGGGATGAGGTACAGCAAAAATTATTTCCAGGTTTTGATCCCCTACTGTTTGCCCACCCTGTTACCTTCATCGATAGACAGAATTCATCCCAACTTGTTACCCTGGCTGTCCGTACAGCGTAAAACCTCCATCACTCACTCACTCTAAAGAAAATATGCTTGAAATTAAGATCGTTTTCTTGAATTTTTCACTTCACACTCAGCACCTCTTAAACCCTATCAAACCAACCTTCCTCTCCCCCACACTTAGCCCGGCGTGGCAAATGGCGATAGCATGTTGAACTTTGACCTCTCACAGGCAATAGCTTTTGTCGTTGTCGGTAGCGGCCAAGTGGACCCGGAAACCGCACCGCTATTGATCTCCTTGTCTGGAGAGTTCCACAACAATAGGGGTATTGACCCTCAAATTTGACAGCCCAACACAGCCATTTCTTAAATTCGACACATGTCATGGCCATTTTTAACGGATAGCGATAGGTGACAGGGGCGTACCCATCCCTAAAATCTGAGGGGGTTCCAAGTAAATCGAAGGGGTTCCATGCAAAAGTCAGGGTGTTCTGACCACGATTTTGATCAAAATTTCCTATATTTGTAGTTAAATTACATAAACTTTGGGAAATCTGAAGGGGATCCAGACAGCCCCGAAACCCCCCTGGGTACGCCACTGGGTGACTGGGGCATTTCGTAAAAGTGACAGGCAATTGGGATATTTCTTAAATTCAACATGGGACGTTAGAATTTTCAGAGACATCAACGGGCAACATAGCCATTTTGTAAATTCAACATGGAAAACCATGGAAAAACATGGAGCCCTCCATCCAGAGCCCTAACAATGGGGTATGGGTTCCAGAATCAGAGAGGGGTTTTGATTGGTATTCACCAGGGGGCAGGATTAGGTGGGCAGGACGGGCAGATTTGGAATAATGGGGGCAGAGTCAGAGAAATTGGTTCTGGAATTAAAATATTTTGTCATAACAAACTGACCCCATCATTTATTTCGGACATTTTCTGCTGTTCCGCTGAACGAGTTGGAGATAAGGATGGATTGGGAGCTTATAAAGTAGCTTTTCCATTTTTGCAGAGACCTTAGGAGGGGATTAGGAAGCATAAAGTATGTGTAAAAAGAAATACAAATTTACTCACAGAGATATACGAATTTACTCGCTGTATTCTCTCTCAAAATACTTTCTCAGAAATAAGCAATTTTCGCTGGGTCAAATTACCTTTGATCGATGAATCATTGATTCCATATTCAATGCCATGACATCTATCTATATGTATGAAGGGAAGCTTCTAAAATTCAGTGGTAAAATACAAACCACAACGACTATATCAAGAGGGAATTGATACCGTTAAATGCCATTATTTTGAGGTATATAAAAGCTCAGTTGTTGTTTGAGTCTTTTGTTCCATTTTTATACTCAGCAGATTCTTTTTCGTTCTTATTTTTGATTCCTTTTACAAATATATTATGGGAATGAATATGGGGCCAGAACCTCGTATTGTGAAGTTTTACCAAACGTTACGAGAGATCAATACAATATTTCTAGGCATATATATCTCCTGCACAGGCTTTGTGCAATGTGGCAATACTAGATTAAACCCCATTTGTAATAGCTCTTCAGCTATTGTCAAGTTTCCCTTTACAGCATTTTCACTCACAAGCAGTGCCATTCTGGGTGAAATAAACGCCACAGAGCCATTTCCATAGGACAGTAATTATTAAGCAGTGAGGAATAGGAGGACTACAATTAGATTGTCACTGAGAGGTTATGTAGCTATGAATTGCATGTCATTGGCACAGTATTGGTCGGGGAGTAGGCAAAGAACTTAGAACAGGAAGAATGGATACCAAGTTGCATGCCTGTTATTTTAAATCATTGGCCTAAATCATTGTTAACCACACAAATGGGCTATACTTTAACTAACTGAAAAATAGCTGCACAGAAATAATCAGTCTGTGATCCTATCTCACTCATCCATAACAAACCAGCTCCTAGGAAAGAGATCACACTGCCACAAGAAGGGACCCAGCCAGCTTGCGACGTAACAGAAACATTCTGCAACCATATTTTTTTAGTCAGTTTGTTACTTACTAAGATGGCATGTAACAATTCTTTTATTGGTGGTGAGGTTGAAACCCCACCGAATTAGAACGTTATTATAACATTATTTTTGGTGAGGTTAGGACACAACCAAAACAGAACATTATAAGAACATTATGTTTAGGTTGAAGAATACAACCAGAATGTTATAATAATGTTGCAGTGTAATGTTACAGCAGTAGGTCGCAGTGACGTAATTGGGAGTCATAAAAAATGTAATAAGAACCAACACAGAACATTATTATAACGTCACACCTCCGGGTGGGGAGTGAATCATCTCTATAAATATAAGCTCTCTGGAGGAGGTGAATGAGAGGCCACCGCTCTCTATGTGAGTATTCATGAAGTCTCCTGATTCATGGTCGTCTCTCTGACCAGTGGACACTATTCAGAGGGTCGTCTCTTGGATGCTTGCCAAAGGAAGACTGCTCAAGAAATGACATGTAGATTAGACTTTGCTTATTCTTAGCATTGTTTGACATCCGTGATTTTGGCTGCTGCCTTAATTAATCGCTTTGGGTATCTCTTCTTAATGTTTTAACTAAAGATTTTGTAAGTGAGATGGTATTTTCTATTATTTTTCTTACAACGTCTATAGCAAAGTTGTGTTTTTCAATTATTCATCTAGGACGCTCCTCGTCATCAAAAGTAGTACAGCTACACTCTGGTACCCAACTCTCGCATGCAGTAAATGACGTTTTTTGGACATCATCGGTTAGTAGCACAGCCTCCAAGTGAGCTACACTGTAGCTCCATGAAAAGGTTGACAGTTCCGGATGAGTCAACATTCATAGAGGGCTAAACATGACGTAGCATGCACATTTGTTGTGGTTTGTGCCACCTCATACAACGCACATCATTTGAGACGTTCGCAACATTTCCCAAATTGGGAACATTTCCATATCACTAAAAACACAGAGTTGTCAAAAGTGGTGCCAAAAACAACAACCCAAGGTTGTCTGTGTCTTTTATACAAAAAATCTTATTTATGAATAGCTTCATGTTCTAGATATCATAGTCCATAATAATGGCTTCCTATTATCTTATTACTAGTTATTAGGTATGGCCATTACACATAGGAGGCCTATGAGTTGTATGTGTTTTGAAACCATTCACTTACACACTTTGTCATAGACAGAGGCCTTGACAACCTTGGGCTGTTGTTTTAGGCACCATTCACTTGCAACCCTAGCGTTGTTAGGCAGGACTTTTGACTTCTCATTTTCTTCTGTCACAACCCTATGACAACCCGATTTTATTTTTGCTTCTCTTATGACCTTTTTGGCCCAAAGTAGTCAGGAGAAAATGACAACCTTTGGGTTTGTCATCCAGCCTCTAAATTCACAATGACAACCCTCTGACCACACACAAATTGTTATTGTATTGTCACAAGGTCGTCACACAGCATCAATGGCCTGAAATGAGCCCTGCTCTTCCCCCAAAAGTCACCTATGACAACCCAAAAGCCACCTATGACAACCCTCTGACAACTTTTAAGTGGCTCTCTGACGACTTTGTGTTTTCAGTGTACAATCATTATCATAGGCCCTATCAGAAATATGACACAAATACATGCTTTTGATAACACAAAGCATTTGGGCCAAGCAAATGACCACTAACGAATATGTGTTTTCAGTAATGGAGAAGTTTTCACCTGGTAATAACAAATGAAATAATGAGAGACCATTTTGACGATATGAGTTAATGGAAAACTCAACCTCCCTGGAAATAATTAGGCCTCACCATACTGGATAGTGGAAAATGCCATTTGGGTATTGCACCGTACGATACGACCTCCCTACATATCTGGGTAGCATACGTTTGGCTTCTTACATCTAAGTAAGGTTTCCCCCTCGCGAGAAAGAAGCACTCCCTCCGATACTCAACATCTGTTGGAGGAACTACTCAGAAGCGTAAATTACCCAGATAAAAATACATCCAATTATCACTGCTGATTAGAGGGCTGAGAACCCTCATGGAAGGAGGGTAATTCGAAGCCCCTCCATTACCGTCTTAAAGCAGGGGGCTTGAAACTTATTAGCTCAATCTTTGAGGGTGCCTAAATCACAGAGATGTCGGGAGGTTCGCGTCTCCTATACTATATATGTTGGGTGGGTTATGGGGTGGGGGAGAAGGGAAGCCTTGGAAGTTTTGCTGAGATGTAGGAAGGCTTGAGCCTGTATTCCACTGGGCGATTTTTGATATTGGTAATTTTGTAACTTATGACTTCTTACAAGCAATATGACAAAATGTCACACATACTACACAACATCAGAAAGATAATTAAAAGACCTGTCTAATGAGGTGTAACATGTTTATTGCAAACCAATATACCTAGTGATGGTTTTTGAAATCGGGAGTAAAATCAGCTACAGGGCGATTTTTACTAATGGTAAATGTGTAATTTATGACTTCTTGCAAGCAATATGACAAAATGTCAAACATCCTACGCACCATTTGAAAGAGAATTAAAAACCCTGTCTAAAGAGGTATAACATGCTTATGTTTAACCAATATTCACAGTGATGTTTTTTGAAATCGGGAGTAAAATCAGCCATTGGACAATTTTTACTATTGGTAAATGTGCAATCTATGACTTCGTACCAAATATACATTAAAAATATCATACATCCTACACACCATTTGAAAGAGAATCTAAAACCCCCTTCTAAAGAGATATAGTATAAACAATATCTGTTTGTCTGACATGTCCGTTTTCATCTCATTTCATTTCCACACTTTCACTTTATTCACTGTACAAATGCATGTTGCAATACTCAACCTACATTCTGAAAATGTACCTTTATATATCGTTTGTCCTGCTACCGCCACATTTGTAAAAGCAACATCGCTGGGTGGGGCAGGAAACCAGTTATGTAAACTGAAACTATTTCAGCTTAATATATCTGTTACCAACAAAAGTAACAAACCAATATTCCCAGCGAAGACTTTTGGAAAATCGGAACTAAAAATCGGCTAGTGGAACACAACCTTGAGGTTGTAGGGGAGGGGCAGTGCCTGGAGGGTAGGTGAGTGGCTGTCAGAAGGCTCCCACTAACCAGCTGCTCACACCCACTCGTTGGCTTCTTGCATGAGCAGCTCAGGACTAGCTCAAGGACAGGCTCTCAGCTGCTCAAGGGTGGGTTTTATGAGGTGTAGTAACTCTTTTACACTAAGACCGACACCCATGGTTTTATTGTCTATAAATACGCTCACTGCTCGTCGATATTGTCGCCAGCTGTCAGTTTTAGATGCCATATAACGCGTCATGGTCATGCCTAAACGCAGGATTTATATGAATATACATTCAAACACGCGTAAGTACTTGTAGCAATATTAATGCAGAAAGCAGAATTCATGGTAAGATTAGAAATTACAACCTTACCTGTTTAATCTCAGTCTTAAGACTATAATAGACTTTTTGTTAAAAGGCCTACACATAGATTCATTTTCCATGCTAGAATGTAGATAGAGCAGTGCAAAACCATTTGATAGATTTTAAATTACAACAGTTTTTATAAGTACTTATCCTACGGATTTAGTACACATTAATTTTTCCTTCTAGTTGCTTCAACTCTGCATAAGTCAATTAAGATATAGCTCGAGAAAAAAATATCAACTTACAATCCCACACAGCCATATGCCCATGAATATAATTGGATCTTCGGGGGGAAAATTACCACCAATGATAGAGCCTCACAGTGTTAAATAGGGAAATATGTGTCCCAATATAGGGACACCGCTTGCTGGATAATGCAATTTTGTATCAATCTAGCGTCGTTACATAAGAAGATAAATCAATTTTGTATACCTGAAATATCGCTAATATCATTAGTTGTGCTTCGAGGCAACGGCTGAGCAAAATAATTCATTTCAATTTTCGAAGTGAAATACAGACTGACGTTCTATTCGTATAACTGTAGGCCCTAGGTATGGAGAACAATAATGTACATGAATTTGTAGCTCAATATGGAAAATAACACAGTAATACAGAATTTCACTTGTCGGATAAGTTTTTTCTTCATGAAGAGAACACATCTAATACAGAGAGGCCAATATATATATATATATATATATATATAATTATATATAATATAATATATATAATATCTAGCGGTCCATGCCCTTTCCAATATAGGGCTGACATGCACCTTCGTTATATATAATAGGCATATATACATAACAAAGGTGCATGTCAGCCTTATATTGGAAAAGGCATGTACGCTTTTACTGATGTATGTTCCACAATTAAGAATAAATTTCCAATGTAGGGCTGACATGCACCTTTGTTTTATTTATATATATTTGTGTATGTGCACCTTTGTTATATATATAATGAAGATGCATGCCAGCCCTATATTGGAAAGGGCATGAGCTGCTCATCTTTTGCTCAGAGTGTAATATCCGTATCGCACGTGAAACACAAAATGTACTGGCTACTTTATTGGCAGGAAGTTGCAATTGGTGAATATACTCCATCCGATCTGTACTCGCAATTTGAGAATTCGTAGCTTGACAAAAGGGCTAATGCTGGGAAATCTTGAGCCCAGTATCAAAACCCGAGAACAGCCCAAATTATAAAGCAGCCTTCACCTAGGTGATACACTAAAGAATCATTTCAGTGTTCAAGGGTCTTTTCCACTAACTGGCCTATCACCTTAAACGTTAATATCCTTTACAGACTAGGCTCGGGGTACATAAGCTAGTCTAGGGTTACAACCAGTTAGTCTACAAATGCGCCCAGTAAGTCTATGAATGTTGGTGCTGGACTAGCGGGAGATACCATTACTGATACAGTTCACTTCAGCTCGCTTTGCTTGCTGTCTGATACCCTCTACCCACTTGTCACAGAATATCATATGGTAGTTAAATACAGGCCTAATTCGCATTCTGAGGCCTGCAACGGGTATAGAATGGGGTATCATACCCTTAAGGCCGTATTCCACATACCAGAAGTGTGCTGCCGATTAAGAATCAGCTCTGTTGCATGCGGATAAAATTTACCAACATGTTGGTATTTTTTCCTGCCGATTTTACATCTGCAGCCAGTTTACAAGTGTAAATTGGCAGTGCATACAGCTATTGGCATGTGCTTTAGGCACGCTTTCGGCACACATTCAGCGGACTTTCGGCACCAAAAGTATGCTGTAAGTGTACCAAAAATGTAGTCTGCAGATATGGAACTTACCAAGGAGAGACTCAGTATCAGCGGCGCATACTTTTGATATGTAGAATACGGCCTTTACAGACTAGACTCAAAATGCGCTCATAATGACAGGCATAATGCGTATTCTGTGGCTAGTCTGTAAGGGCCTATAATGTACTGGCACCCCATGCCCTGCACTACAGTTTGCCACCCACTTTCTGACCCATTCCCACGTCACTAATAGAATTATCCTGGCCACGTGACAGGAAATAAGGGCGCTCTAGGGTCATGTGACCAGGCTTTCATCATTCAGGGGTGAATCATTAAGCCTGTATTCCACATACCGATTCTACCCCTAGGCGAAAATAGAAAGATTGGCGCCTCTACCACAGTGTTAGGTTTGTTTTCCACTGTGTAACTATGGCTATACAAACAATCTTGTAACTTATATGTTTTCATAAGGTGTGATACAGGGACATAATTATACAAGCTACACAATTCGAACTGGCGGGTAAAATCGCATCCTACATTGCAATAGCCATTTGTTACATTTCACCTGCAATTTCCAGCTCAAGATTCAAGGCTGCACATTGCATTAAGATGTCTAAAACAATTACTGACTCGATTATTAATTTTATAAATCCACAGCTACTCGAATGTCCCATGTACAGTTAATATGGTACTAAACCCCACGGATTTGAAAACACATATCTATAATTCATTTTAGGCTTGCAAATGGTCATGATGTTAAAGTATCATGTTTCCTGTTAATAATAGCTATATCTTTCACTAACGGCATCCGCTTATCTCATGAATATTGCAATTGAAGGGAACAACATGCATAAAATTAAACTGTATCAGGAGGGGCAGTTACAGGTTTACAAGTCTTGTATTATATAAAGAGCTTATACTCATATGTAATTTCATTCCCATGAGGGAGTTTCAGAAAAGTATGATGCAACGTAAACGTACCACTATTTTCTGACTTCTAGTCCCCAATATCACATAAAATATCCGAGATACAAAGTTCGAGTAGCCTGAAGTACGGTTGGCATTTCTATGACGTTTTATTAGTACATTTACACATCCTTCACTTCAAGGACATTACCTCATTCAACAATTCTGTTGACACGCGAATAACTCATCAAAGTACTGAAATCTCTGCAGTATCAAGTTCCTTCATTATGGCGTCTGCACTTAAACAATCTGCAATTCTTTTATCTCATATTACAATCAAAGGAAACATGCATTGTCAGAAACAATTTACAGTCTGTTAGTCTAATTCAATAAGGGATGTATTTTGTTTTATTATTAATGACTTGTATTAATTATACTGAGGGATTAGTTTTTTGTTAGAAGTTTCGGATTTATCAATCATTTAGCATGTGTTCCAATTGTATGTTCACTACACACACACACACACACACACACACACACACACACACACACACACACACACACACACACACACACACACACACACGTACTAGTACACACACATTATGTGCATGTGTGTATATCTATGTATGTCTGAGTATTTTCGCCTATTCGTTTTTACATACCGGTCAAAGTTGTTGTAAATGAGTATGATGCAATGAAAATGACACCAGCAAAATAGGATTTTGTAAAGAGATCTACTCTGATAATGATATAATTGCAGTTTAATAACCAATTAAATGCTAACTTACTATTAATGTTGAATTGAAAAATATACTTTGCCACTTAAACCTAATCTGTCACTCTTAACAAGAGGACGTTGACTTTTCTACTTATATCACGGAAAGCGTGGGTGTTTGAAGGCAGCAATACCTTTTTTATATTAATTGCTAAGGAAGGGCAGTATGGATCTTAATCTTTTCCCTGGCACTCGCTAAGAGTAGTAATTGGTCTTGAACGAAGAAGTCATATCAATTATAGAAACGTCTTCCCTGTATACTGAACGTTACAGTTTCTGACTGAAGAATATCTGTACAGATATTTAACTTCCATTTCAATAAGCCTCTTATTCGTTTCGGAAATAAAATATAGATAATATGTATGAGAAATTGTTTACATGAATGTCTTAAGTGAACATAGTCTGCCTTCAGGGTCAAAGATGAGAGTTAAGAACTTGATACAATATCATAAAAACATCCTAAAATGAGTAATAATCGATTATCTCGCAAGTTTGTCCGTATTTTTCGCATCTGCAAGTTAATAATACTATATTTTTGAGGCTATATGTGAACATTTAATTTTGAACCTATGTTTGTAATTTAGAAAAATACACCAAATGATAATCATATTGATGCTGACGCTAATGTTCTATATATGTGGAAGGGTCATATATTTCATCGTCAAACTTAACTGATGAAAAAGAAATCGCAACCAGATATTGACCATCAAAACTCAAATAACATATACAGCTGATATATACATGTACCTATATTTGTTTTTAGAGAAATAAACTTCAGATGTAAATGGGTCTTAACAGGCGGATTCAGTCACTGCATACCTTCCCAGTAGCTGTGTCTGAATTCATCATTAAGGTAATGTCTTGCTGTCACTTCCCATGTCGGCAGGCCGCCCTTGCTGCCATCCCCCTAAACTACCATTGACATGGGCGCAGAGAGTGGAACATACAGCGACATTGGGGCATGTTTTACATGGGGACACCCGGAATACACAACCAAAGACAAGACAGGGGGCTAAGAAAGAGCTAAACCAATTAGGAGCTGCGCCGGTCCCTCTGGCTAGTCACAGTCCCTGCTGTGTGAGGAAGGTACCTTGTTAGTATGCCAGGGACATTAGCAGGGGCCCTTGCCAAAGCCCCACTGACATAACGACCAGCGACAGCCCATATTTTATAAAAGAACTTCCAGGAATCTTCTGCGCGTGCGCAGAACTCTTCCGCGCATGCGCACTAATACGAAGAGACGCAGCTCCCAGCCGATTGGGATTCATGGGCTGATTTGGGGAGCGCCGGTGGTAGTTTGCTATTAATGAGCACAAATAAAGGCATAATAGGGTATAATAAATCGTAGGTTGTAATCGAATTGATGACGAAAAAGTGAGGTATTGTTTGGGGAATAGCCGGTGGAGCTCGCCTCGCTGTCAACTCGATATAGGCCTCCAAGGAACTGTGAAAGCAATCGAGGCTCGCTCGTTAGTTTAATTGGATGGAGCCTTTGATTCATAGTGATCCTTTTCTGTATGCATAGGCTCTGGCTCATGTCTTCTAATCAGCAGGTGGATTTTTATTGGCGGTGTAGTTTGTATATGAGAAATATTCATGACTGCAGAGCAAAAACGCCATGTAGGCTCAAAGAGATAAAAGGCAAAAACACACCCCTTGGGCTTTCTTAAAGGAGTCTATATGGAAGAATGGATGGTGGTGTGTCCTACACTGAATGGAGTGGGTCCCTTTCTATATGGCTAATGAGAGGAACACAAATTGCCCTGTGGAGTAGGTACTTAATAATAGTACTAATTAATGATCAGCTTCAATAATAGTCGATTAGTGGTGTTCGTAATTAGTAATATACATTGACAGTGCATAACGAGAAGTATTTGTTAGAATTAGATCTTACCAATAGATCTGGAAGAAGAGAAACCGTTCAAACTTTGGTACAGTAAAAATCATGATAACTAACTATAACTTTAGTTGAATTCCATGATGCTCATGCTATTTATGCCTGAAGACAGCAATGTTTGTTTAAACAAACCAATGTTAATGGGTCACCGAAATTGACCAAGGATAAGTTTTAGTGTATTTTTCAATAGTTAACAGAATTTGTAAAATTTTGATCCACATTGCTTTTGGTTCCCTTTAATAGATTCTATGCATCTATTCCAAAGACCGACAGAAATAAAATTTGCTGTTGCCTATTAACCGTTTCTGTAGAAGCCTACGAATAAGACACATTTGAAGAAGAACATCATGTTCGAATATGTAAACCCCGTTGCAGTGTATGATAGACCAATATATTACTGAAAATCATGAGATTACTGAAACTGTATGAGTAAATGGATAGAACTAAAAAGCGCGTACAGTAACATAGTTTAACCACAGTCTACATTGCGGCTGGAAACGGCCATATGCACATCTCTGCAACCATATGCTCCCAAATGAATTCGCAGCTCTTCCGCCTCTGTGCCAATGCGTATCACGTCGCCTGTTCTGCCAATAGAGGTTACAGATTGTGTTGTAGAAAGGTCACAGCACCATCCCAGCTCCACCTCCCTTATCATGCGTACCAAGTTCTCCAAAATTACATTTGTGAACATTTCCCCTCACTGCGCATGCGCATTACGAGTGGCCCGCAGTGCCATCTTCCGGCTGTTGGGGACATCAGGCGAAAGGACGAGACACTTTTTTCCTATCCCAGAGCAGTGACCCGGTTATGGTTCCTTTTTAACCCTCCCCTTTTTTATTCTTTTATTACTGTTTTTGAATGTTTGCTTTTGTTATTTTATGTTTCTTTTTATTGAATTTTCGTTTTTTCTGTTATTTTTCGTGTTGGGGTTGGTTTTGAGTGTTCTGGCAGTTCGGGGAATTTCATTATGGGCAAATCCTGCTAGATTTTGTCAACCATAGTAAATCTGATCCTTGTATATCATAGATACCGCAGTGGGTGAAACAGCTGGGGGGCTCTAGATGTTGCGTGTTGGTTTTAGAAAAAAAAAACACTTTCGCAGTCCATAGGCCCAAAGGGACTTTCTTCTAATTAGAAACTCAAAGTGTATGTCAGTTCCATGGGGATGTAGGGATCAGGTTGAAAGATTTCAGTAAAAGCATGACTACAAACCTCTGAAAGAGGTGAAATTAAACAGGCCTAGCATGGTTGGTTGGTTACTGGTGATTTATGCTGCATCAATTAACATCTATGGTCATATCACGGCGAGAACAAGCAGGCCCGTACCCAGGGTCCGCTGGGGGGGGGGGGGGGAGGGGGGGGGGGGTAGCGAGGTTGCTTAAGTGGAACTTTAAGTTATAATCTCAATAATTTCTGCTTAAAATGGGGGGATGGCGAGGGTCCCTAAGTGGAACTTTTCAACAATTTCTTCTGATTTGTATGGGGATTTTTGAATGAATTTTTGAAGGAGAGGTGGAACTTTTGGAAAGATTTCTTTGGGTGTGGGGGGTGGGGGGGGTGGGGTGGACCACCCCAACCTCCCCCCTGGGTACGGGCCTGGACAAGGTGGCCTAGCATGTGGATAACGTTTTACTGATTGGCATAAATATTTGATTGACTTAAGCCTAATCCGAACTTTGATTGACCTATAATGGTACATAAATCAGCCTATTGCTTATTCCTTTTTTCGCATTTTGTTGGTGTCACTCAACCCCTTGACTAATGGGGATATATCTATTTAGGGTTTTAGACCTATCATGTGATATAAAGCAAACAATTATCAAATGGTTTCCCATAAAGTGAAATGGAGTGGAGGATCTGTGAAGGGAGAGCTCTAAAAGCAGGCCCAACCCTCAATAGACTATTCAATTCCCCATTCAAACAAAACAAAACCTGTTGTCAGTGGCAGCATGCCTACCCCTGATGTTTAACACGGAAACCTCACGTTAATGGGTTTCCGTTGACAGCAGTAAATTGCTTATGTCAGACATAAAACCACCCTCTCTACTTCCCTTGGGGTAAAGCTTTAAAGGAAATGTCGAATCAAGCTTTTAAAATTTAAATACGTTTTTTGAGGGGAAGGTTTGTGGTGACATTGTTAATCAGGGGTAGATATAGGATTTCGGAAAGGGGGTTCCGTATATATATAGGCTAAGCGCTAAAACGTCAAGTGTAAAGCCCCATACCCACTAAACAACTTTTACACAGTTGGGCAACAGATAGGCGCTGAAATCGGCGGATTCTTATTATTGCCTGTTAGTATAGTATACTGCATGTTTGGTGTGAATCGGCGCTGAAATCAGCCGATTCTAGGGGCAGAATTTGCTGATTTTAGTGCCGATCTGTTGCCCAACTGTGTAAAAGTTGCGTAGTGGTTAAGGGCCTTGAGCATGCACATGGTCAACGTTTTTTTTTTTTCAAAGATTTTCTTTGTTAAATCTAGATCCCCACCAAAAAGACGGGGTGGGGGTGGGGACTGGGTGGTTCCAGGATTCACTGGAAAGCCCCCTACCCCTCCTGGATCTGCCCCTGTTAATCGACATCAGTCAAGGTTGGAAACCGGCCTACCACATTCCTGTATGCACGTGACACCAAGAGGAAAAAAATGCAAATAGCGGCTCCCATGGTGGGGATGCATCCAAAGCGAGGCTTCGACAGGTCACGTGACGTCTGCTTAACGTCAGCATGCCGTCTTAGCAGTGGTCATGGCAACGGAAGATGTGCAAGGGTCCTGTGCCACCAGGGGTGGGAGGGATGGGGGTTAAGGGCCATACCCACTAGGCGATTGTCCCTGAGTCGGCCAACAGATACCCTCTAAAATTGGCAGATTTTGCCCCTAGAATCGGCAGATTTTACCGGTGATTCAGATCAAATCTGCACATTCCAATGTACCATACAGACAGGCGACCTTAAGAGTCAGTTGATTCTCCCAGTCACCCGTCGCTCGCCGCCAGTAAAAACGCCTAGTGGGTCTGGGGCTTTACTCAGTGTAAAAAACTGAGGTCGGAACCATTAGAAGCTGTGGGTGTGAATCTCCAATTTGACTCAAAAAGGAGGGCTATCAAATAATCAAACCATCTTTTAGGGGAGCTGTCAATGATAGGCCTATATTGTCATTTATACTATATGAAAATGTTTAGTGTATGCAATTCAATTGCCTTATAAACTTAATAAAGCCTCTAAAACATATTGTTGAGTTAAAATTATGACCACAAAACCTGTCAATAGATTTTGCTTTTTTGAGAGGCTGTCCATGTGATATACTGAAAAGGTAGTGGCGGATTTAAGGGGGGTTGGGGGGTTGGCAGAGGCCTTTTTTGTTGCAAATTTAGATTATTTTATGTAAAATTCTGGGAAAGGAATTTCTATTGGCACCATCAGATCTTTCCAAAACCCATGGATCCGCCATTGATGGGGGCAGTCAGGGTATACATATACCCATCCGAAAATCGGGAGTGGGGGTGTAGTTTCTCAGCTAGTACATGTATGTATGGTCTATACTCAAAGACTCAGCGTCCCCCCCTACCTATCCTAGGCTAGAGGCCAGAGGGCACGGGGCTAACAAGGACGCATGCGCAGAGTGGGAGGATAGCGGACGCTGTCTGCGTCCATAACACTTCCGGGGGTCAGAGGTCAGCCGCCCGATCACCTCTCGTTTGTTAAGAACACGTGGGGCCCACGAGATCTGGGCCACACACATCATGGGGAACAGATCGCCTGTCAAGGATATCGAAACAGTAAAGCCCCATACCCACTAGGCAATTTTGCGGGCAACAGGCAACGCCAACAGCACAAGGGTAAAATCGCCCGGCAACTCTGATAGCTGGGCGAATCCCAATAGGTATGGTATACTGGAATGTGCATGTTTGGTCTGAATCGGTGCTAAAATCGGCCGACTCTTCAAGTAGAATGGGCTGATTCTGTCCATTTCCCGTCGTGAGTCGCCGGTAAAATTGCCTAGTGGGTATGTGGCTTTAGTCCCATACCCACTAGGCAATTTTACCGGCGATGGGCGACGGCAACTGGGAGAATTGGTGGATTCTTATGATCGCCTGTTAGTATAGTATACTGAAATGTATACATGTTTAATACCAGTCGACCATATAGAATCGGCCGCTTCTACTAGCAGAGTCGGCCGATTTTAGGAACCATGAGTCGGCGGGCTCGGGTCAAAATCGCCTAGTGGGTATGGGGCTTAAGACACCCTGTATTATTGAGTGTAATATCCTATAATGAAGTAGGTGCTGGTCCATGGGAGCTTTTTGACTAAAACTTGGAAATCAGAGCACAGTTAAACTGTACTGTCCTTTTTTTCCATTTTGATAAAGGGTATTAAATTTCTAAGAGGGGATATTGACATTTTGGAAATGGCCGGTACGGTTTCATACCCAGCCAGCTTGCGATGTAACAGAAACATTCTGCTACGTTTGTAGTCAGTTTGTTACTTACTAAGATGGCACGTAACAATATGTTATTGAGGGTAAGGTTGAAACCTCACCAACTCAGAATGTTATCATAACATATTTTTGGTGAGGTTAGAACAACACCAAATAGAACCTGATAAGAACATTCTGCTTAGATTAAAGAATGTAATCATAATGTTATAATAATGTTGCATTGCAACATCACAGAAGTATGTTGCAGCAACATTTTTGGGAGCCATCAAAATAAAGCAACAAGAACCAATACAGAACGTTACCACAATGTTATAACAACGTCACATGTTTGGCTAGGATGAAGTAGGTGCTGTTCCATGGGAGCTTTGTCTTAAACTGGGAACAGTTCCTCTGTACTGTTCCCTTTTTATCTCTATCAATAAATTTCTAAGAGGGGATACTGTCATTTTGGAAACTGGCTGGCACATACGGTTTCATAAAAAAGTTAAGCTGCATCCTCTTGAAATCGGACACAAGACGTCATATACATAGTCGGTACCAATACTATGGCCATATATATATATATATATATATATATATATATATATATATATGTATATCATTAGCTATACATGCGACTCCCCTTAGATAAGTTCACAATTTGAGATATTGCCAATACGTGACATGTTAGTAGTATATCGATATCGGACTTTGGAGGCATTAATGTACATAGTTCATCTAATTATTCAGGCGACGTAGTGTACATACTGACCCTGCAATACATAGTATACATCATGTACTGGGTATACATAGGCGGTTCATCTTGGGCCGCGAATGTCCTATTGAAAAAAAAAAATTGGAGCACCCTCATTGTTCCGCAAGTAGTTTCTTGCCGACAATCAGTAATGTAACAATTATCCCGGAAAACAGAAGGATCCACATAAAGGCTAAGTACTTTTAAAAAACTGTGTGCATTCATACGTACACACACACACACACACACACACACACACACACACACACACACACACACACTTCCCCCTCTCGGCCTAGTATGAGCATCCACGAAAATGAGTCAGGACTCCCTTGCTGGATCCGCCCTTGGATCCGCCCCCTGGATCCGCCCTTGGATCCGCCTCCTGGATCCACTCCCTGGATCCACTCCCTGGATCCACTCCCTGGATCCACTCCCTGGATTCGCCCCCTGGATCCACACCTTGGATCCGCCCCCTGGATCCACTCCCTGGATCCACTCCCTGGATTCGCCCCCTGGATCCACCCCTTGGATCCACCCCCTGGATCCACCCCTTGGATCCGCCCCTTGGATCCGCCCTCTTGGATCCGCCCCTTGGATCCGCCCCTTGGATCCGCCCCTTGGATCCGCCCCTTGGATCCGCCCCCGTATTGAAGCTGTTATAGAAGTACTCACCATGATGGTGGTTGACGGTGGAGACCTCTAGCGTCGGCGTTACTGTGGTCACCTGCTCAACGAATGTCATGTTTTCTGCAAATAAAACAAAGGATATTAATTAATTATCGCCAATACATCACTACTTTTGCTCAGTTTTAGTCAAATAACTTACGACCGCAACCCAACCCTAAAATCGGAGGGGCTTCAGGAAAAAACTGAGGGAATTCCCGCTAAATTTGAGTGGACTTCAAGCAAATCGGAGGATACCTTAATCTTAGGGAGTTCCTGATGTGAATTTGAACTAAATTTCCTATATTCTATGTTACCTGATCAGTAACTGATCAGTAACATGATCAGTAACTTACCACAATTTGTACTGTGAATAAAGGCCTACCCAGGCAAGAATGTAACATTATTATAATGTTGCAGTAACATTGTTTTGGTTCTGGTTTGGCTCTTGTTACAGTATTTTGATGGCACCAAATAACGTCTTTAGAACTTAACATTTCGATGCTATAGGCCTACTGTAACGTTATCATAACATTCTAGTTTCGTTATTTCACCTAAAAAATAAAAAATGTATTGGGAGCACTGGAGCACATAGGATTTCATTCTCACTTAGCTTTTGTTCACTTCTAGTGATACCCGCCTGTAGATTGTTATCTAGGGCCTGTGAATTTACATGTATTCAATGCCAAAAGCTGTAAAGACTTATAGGCAATGTAAGTAAGAAATATATGAATTGTCATGTTGTGAATGGCGTATTGCCATGTTGTGGGATCCTTGTTGTTTGAAACATTTTCTCTATACTTTCGATATGAAGGCAAGAATTATAAAACCAACTAATCTTGCTCCAGACGCTTAAAAAACACTTGAATAAAACAAAAAAAGGAGATGTCGAGTAATTGTACCCGTCAGTTCTGCTATTATTGCTCAGAGTAAATGCATGCCTATAGAATGTTATCCAGGGCCTGTCAATTTACATGTTGATTCAATGCAAAACTGTAAAGAGTTATAGGCAATGTCAGTAAGAAGTATATGAATTGTCATGTTGTGGATGGTGCATTGCCATGTTGTGGAAACCTTGTTGTTTGAAATTTGTTTCAGGGTAAATGAACTATTCAAACAAAAGAAATGTATGGAATAAAATCCAGACATTGGGAATTATTTCCCCACATTTTCTCTATACTTTCGATATGACAGCAAGAATTATAAAACCAACTAATCTTGCTGACGTCCAGACATTTAAAAAGCACTCAAATAAAAAAAACAAAAAAAAAACGAGATGTCGAGTAATTGTACCCGCCAGTTCTGCAATTATCGCTCAGAGTAATCGTAGCCTTTGGGGAAAGTCAAAGCTCTCCAGTTTTAACGTCACACCTCTCATAACGGCGCCTCAGGTGGTCAGATAAAAGGGGAGCTGTGAAATTGAATCCTGAATCCACAAAACTTCCCCCGCGGCTTATCCCTGTTTAATATCGCTGCAAAGTCTGTAATGAAGTCAGTTTTGAGTCGCCGGTCCCGGCGGAAATGGCCGCTCGCAGTCGCTTAAGTGACTGGGCGGCGTCCCTTTCATCCGGGACCCTGATTAAGCCATCAGTCACGTGGGTCTGAAGAGCCGATCACGTGACTTATCCACCCTACCTATTATGGGATGGCCATAAGTTAAGTCGGCGCACTGGGGGAGTCTCGGTTGGGGGGGGGGGGGTTGGGGGGTAAAGGGGGGGGGGATGAGAGAGATGGAACAGCGGATGGGATAGGGCATCAGGATAAAGAAGAACAGTTCCAGGGCAAGGGGAAGGGACTTCCCAGGCAACCAGTAACGTAACAAAAACGTTCTGGGACTGTACTTTTTTAATTGGTCTGAGACCTGGCCAATTTTCACGTAACAATAACATTATTTTAGGTAAGGATTAGACTTACTGAAAAAGAATGTTATAATAACATTCTATTTTGGTAAAGTTGAGATCAAACTAATAAAGAATGTTATATTAACGTTATTGTAACATGAAATTACGTTACAAGAACGTCACAACAACGTTCTAGTGTGATGTCGCAAAGTTCGGTTCTAAAGACATTTTTGGGTGCCCTCAAAAGAACGTAACAAGAACCAAACCAGGTCTAAACAGAACGTTGCTGCAACACTATTATAATGTCATATTCTTGCTTGGGTTGGCAATAGGACTGGGAATAAGGGGTGTGGGGATGGATAAGTAAAACTGGTATAAGCAAAGGGGGAAGGGGGAGGTGTCTGGTAGAGGGTTGAAAGGGGTACTGGAGAGGGAATGGGATGGTGGGGTGGGGGGTGGGGCTGAAAAGGATGGAACGGAGGAGGCATGGGGCATCAGGATGGGGAAGAACAGTTCTGGGGCAGGGGTAAGGGACTTGGCAGAAGACTGGGAATAAGGGGTTTGGAGGGGTTGGGGTAGAGGGGGGTGTCGGTTGGGTGGGAGGGGGCTGTGGAAAGGGAGAGAGTGTTTGGTTGGGGGAAGGTACTGGAGAGGGACTGGAGGAAGGGCGGGGGGTGAAAAATATGGAACAGTGTATGGAATAGGGCATCAGGATAAGGACAAGGTTCTAGGACAAGGGATAGGGACTTGGCAGGAAGACTAGGATAAAGGTATGGGGGGGGGGGGGGTAGAGAAAGTAGGACTGGTACAAGCTAAGCTAGAATGGGGGGGGGGGGGGGTGAGTAAGGGGGACTGTGAGAGGGGCCGACGGGTAGGTTCACACCGGAGGATAGGCTGGATAAGGCAAAAAGGGACAAAAACAGACAGCATGTTTGTATAAAAGTGATGGAAATGCTGAGGTAGGTATGTGGCCAGGGAGGGATCCCCTGGGACTGGGAGGGGGGATGGGTAGGGGCGAGATGGTCCCTTAGCAAAGGCCCTTTACGACGCCTTAGTAGGGCCTAAGGGCCTAAGGGCCTTAAAGGGCCTTAAGCCCGACTCCTTCCACCCATTACAGCGTCTCCTCCCCTCCTCCAGGGTATGTATCAATTAGACTAATGACGCTCTGCGCCGAGCCCAATTTATCTCAAAGAATTGCCCGGAAAGCCAGGCCTAAATGGTTACATCGTCATAGTTTAGGTGAGGCATAAGGTATGATATAACCTTACAAATTAACTTATGGGTTAGCGTTATGCAAGTCATTAGGCTAACATATTGTGTGTTAACAACTGGTTATATAACGTGCCTATGCCTGTGAGAAGACACTGATAGGATTACCCAGGGAGAAAATGAAGGTCATAAGATATAGGCTCACATCGTCAGGACAATTTATGTCTTGATATTTTATCACACTCCCCAACTCCCCCTTACGTTATCCTGAGATATTCACTTAAGGATAGACACCAGTGGTTAGCAGCCAATTCGTGTAATTGCCGATGAATTTCTTAATATCGCTCTGATCTCAACATATTATACATCATTTGAAAGCTTACATTTTCCCCTACCTATCAGTACTAATGAGATTAATAGGGAATTCAAAATTAAGATAAGATGAGACCTAAATAAAAAATCTGAGACATGCTTCCCTGCGTATGTATGCCAAGAGTATGTACCAGAAATTTCTAAGCTTTAGGTTTAATATTAAGTGAGATATTGATGTTCAAAAAATAAATTTGAATATTAGCACTTTTACCTTTGTGTTAAACATACACTGCTGTAATTTTAGCCTTTTCTATGTAAGTAATATCAATAGATATGGTGATTTATTGGCTATCTAATGATGTTTTCTATTAAGTATTACAATAAGAAACAAGTATTGTGGCTGTTGTTAAAGGGAGCAGCGCTATTTAGGCCCCAACCACTGGTGTCTATCCTTAAACACATGAAGCGTAGGCCTATTTTTGGGTAGGTTGAATAGTGAGTAATGGTATACGTTGTACTTGCTCAACTATGATATTAATGTTAATAGATCAAATGAGCAAGATGAATGAATTTAAAAAAAGTATGCAGCAGTGAGAGCAAGATATGCCACATTTGATACAGGAAAAACTCGATCCCCCTGGTTGTTGGACAAGGATGAGTTGCTTTGAGGGTAAGGCTCGGACACGGCCTACTCAAAGGACATGTTGCTTTACATTTTCAAATGTAAACTGTATTATACCTTGATATAGGATAATTCTGATCACCCTGCATGCTTGTTGGACAAGGCTGGACTGCGTTCAGTGTATGGCTAGGACACAGTATACTTTTGGGATATAATTATATCATTTATATATAAAAGCAGTTACACACACATAAATCAGAGAATTAAAAGGCTCATACACTTTATCCACGTCTACCACCTAATGTGATTATCTCTGCCTTAACCTTGTATTTGAGGTTTTTATATTCCGGTTTTTTTTTTGCAAGGAAAAATCGTTTTAACTATGACCAAGTTTACTTCCAGAGGCATAAAGCTAACCAATTATTAAGGACAGAATCACCCAAACGGAACAACATTATTTCAGCTTCCTTAGTTTTAATCAATTGTCCTTAGCTTCATTTTAGTGTCCTTACTTTTAATTACAACCCCACAACCTCTTCTTGGCCATTTGTGTTCTGGACCAATCGCCTTTAACATGACAGAACCATCGTAACGCTGTCGTCCCAAGACGTCTTTTTTGACACAACCAATCATTTTGATATACATCATTTCAATAGGATAAAAACAGCAGCATCACAGCCTCCGGGCAGGTTGGAATTTCCCAAGGTTGAATGGGGTTGTGGCTTCGGAAAAGGCCTAGTGTAAGGGGGGGGGGGGGTACTCTTGTTTGAGACTATACGGTATATGATGGTTCCCAGTAAACCAATTAGAAAGGCAGGGACTTATATGATTTTGACCGGAATGGTACGGAAGCAATTCTAGGTAAAGGTATGATTGTGACGTTATCTTGTGTTAACTTTGTTATGTCCAGTATCAATACAGGAAGGAAATAAACTATAGAAAGTTTAAACTCTATATTCCATGTACATCTATTTCTGTGGTTTTTATGTTGTAAAAAGTATCGGTTAATCACCTGCAATTACATGTCACTGCTGGTACTAGCAAATTGCAAGCATAGCAACAGGGCCATAATAGGTATATTAGAATAGGCCTTCTCATTGCAGAACTTCAACAAAGCCCAAATGTTTTATTTAGCATAGAGTGACTTAAGTTAATGGGTAGAATTATGATATCATCACTCAGTAACAAATTAATTAGTTCTCATAGCAAACTCGGTGTGTCATTTTGGTGCAAAGTGCCCCCTTCTTTCCCTACCCATACTTCCCAGATAAGGGATTCCGAAGGGACAGGAAACCAGTTATCGGGGACGACCGGGTCTTTGATCCAGGGTCTCAGGGTCCCTGGGACCCTGCAGGGTGCAGGGGGGGCAGGGTGCAGGGGCCAGGGGGCAGGGGGCAGGGGGCAGAGGATGCCAAATCTCTGCTGTCCCGGCTTGGATTCCCTGGACACCAAAAAACCTTGTTATCTGATCGATAAGAGATGGAGTGATCCGGTCCATCATATCTAGTACCCCTCTATAACTCGGGATTAGGGGGTAAGTCCCTGGCTGGTCCCACTACTGACCCAGAGTAGGCTCTGCCTGGTTGACACACAGTGGGATATACCAGTGTTTTCCCTGGTTGACAAACAGTGGGATATAAGGAGAAAAGAGCACATTTTTGTTCTATGCATTGTGTATGACATTTTGACTGGTTGACAAAGAGTGGGATATCAGGGGAAAGACCATATTTTTGTTGGATAGTTTAAGGACCAGCTTTTTGCCTGGTTGACAAACAGTGGGATATAAAGGGAAAAAAGCATATCTTTGCTGAATGCTTTGGGTATCAGGAGTTCCTGTATTTTGCAGCTATAATATGTGGTAAATATTTGTTATCACACTTCTGATATGATCTGGCTAAGGAAAAAAAAGTCAAAGAGTACATGTTTGTTTAATGCTTTGGCTTTTTGCCTGTTGAAAAACAGTGGGATATAAAGGGGAAAGAGCATGTCTTTGCTGAATGCTTTGGGTTTCAGGAGTTTGTGTATTTTGCTGTTACATGTGGTGAATATTTGTTATCACTTTCCTCATAATTATGATCTGGCTGGGGAAAAACAGTCGAGGGGCAGATATTGATATTGCAAATACTTTCAAATGTCGAGAATATAATGTTATCACTGCTGTGGGACTACTATATAAATATGTATTAATAAGTATTCATTTTGACCCAGCGTAAATACTATAGCAAATGCTTCATTTTCCAATGACATAAAAGAAAAGCTATTAACTTTACAATTATCTCAATCCAAGTGAGGAGATTACCAATGCAAAATATGGCTCGTTTATATATTGGATTAAATCAGTGCAAACAAAAAAGCTGGAAACGGTCAAGTTATATGTCGCTATTCATATATATTTACAAACCATGATAGGTGGTTAAAACTGCTAGCAATTATAATATAATTATAGCATAATATTTTTGAAAATACCAAAATATTATTTTTGTAATTTCAAAAATCTTATGCTATGATTGCAGATTTTGCTTGAATAACCTATAGGTTAATAATACATATATTATACCTATAGGTTAATAATACATTAGATCTTTACGTCAGATTCATATTCATATTTCATCAAATGTATAAACTCACAAAGCAGTACATAGATGAAATCTAAATAACGTAGAGGACCTTTAAAGGACAAACAAAACATAAAAGATTGAACAGGCAAAGAACTTTATTCTAGGCCAAACCAATTAAAAAAGGGGTTGCGGTCGGATAGTAGGAGACTGTTTACGTTCAGTCTACTCGAGGTGAAGTGAAAAAACGGGGAAGAAAAAAACGAAAAAAAAACACGAAAAAAAAGCAAGCAAACACATCTCTTGTCACGTGCCTTGGATCTCCATGGTGTTTCGCTGGTTCCCTACCGCCTACACTATAACCTGATGGATGGGTGGGGTACCAGATAAAGGAGGGTGGTAACTTGGGGACCAGCTTAGGTCTGTAATGAAAGAGGTCTTTATGGGTTCGATGGCACATAATCTCAGCCCCACCGCAATGTCTCTGTCACTTCATTAAGGTGCATTCTCAAAGTTAATGGCGAATATAAATTCGCCTTTTGTGGAGGTTGGGGTGTGGAGGAAGGGGAAGGTGTCAAAGGATTGGGGGGGGGGGGGGGGGCTAGAGAGACACACAGAGAGAGAGGGAGGGGGTGGGGGTTGGTTTGGAATGGGAGCCGAATGTGAGCTGACGAAAATAACGTGGCGAAGAAGTCATGTGTGAAATGGGATTTTCGTCTATTTCCCGGATTCCAGAATCTGATATTAGTTTAAAATATTTTGTATGCATTTCCTGAAAACGCAATTTTGGAAATTGAATCTTGTTAATCACTTATAATGCCAAAAAGCACAGCTACATTTTACACTCAGGATCAAATTTGCTGAGAAATGTGACAGTTATTTTTTCAAAAGTAACAAAACAATTGATTTTATTCTAAGAGACCTCCTCTTAAGTGGTGCACATTAATTGGGCTAAGGCGGGGGGGGGGGGGGCTGTCATAATTTATTTTTCTCGAAAATCTGCATACATCCCCAATGTAAGGAACAAAAACAAAACCGTTAATATGAATATTCCAGCTTCACATTAAAATGTCAGCAACAACGTTCAATTGTCATAAACAATCCAAATACATAATTAACACTTGTCATTTCATTAATGTTATTTGCATAAATCAACACCTCGCATTCTATAGGAGGAGAACGGGCCAGGGCAGCTGGGGGAAGAGAGGGGATCCTGAATAGGCTTCAGTCAAGTCTACCTTGTGGTCATTCATCACTGTGAGACCTGAAAGCGTCCCGGCAGGCCATGCGCCGGCGTCCCTTACTTCCTCCTCCTTTTATCGCCCTACTCTCATTACCCAGATTCCATTTCGGCAACACGTGATCGATATTCAAAACGAGGCTGGCATATGGCGCCGCCTGGCGTCGATCATTTTGACGAGGGTCAGAGGTTAGCTCCAACCGGTCGTCTAGATTAAGCCACCATTTTGGTAAGCCACCCCCTGGTTGGTGGATTGGGAGTTTTGTAAGAAGGGTTTTTGCCAAGGACAGTCGGATCTACCAGATCGGAGATGGGTAGATGGAGTGGACGTGGTCCAATCTCACGTTGGGATGATTTTGTATCATAACAACACTATTAATCATATCATGTAACAAAACACTAATCTTTAGATGTCAATATTAGGGACAGCATTTCCTCTGCCTGGAAAAAAATTCCTATTCTTTTCGCAATTTGACTTAATTTTATGCCACCACAAAAATAATCATTTGATTTTTTGGTGTCCAGATATACATGGGGTAAAGGAAGGGAAAGGCAGTTGGTAGATAATGAAATACAAATACAAATACAGATTCCTTTTGGTAAGCCCCCCCTGGTTGGTGGATTGGGAGTTTTGTAAGAAGGCTTTTTGCTAAGGACAGTCGGATCTACCAAATCGGAGATGGGTAGATGGAGTGGAACCAAGGTCTCAAGTTGGGATGATTTTGTATCATAACAACACTATTAATCATGTCATGTAACAAACACTTATCTTAAGATGTTAATAATGGGGACAGGATTTCCTCTCCCTGCAAGTAATTTCCTATTCTTTTCCTGGTTTGACTTAAGCGTTATACTATCACAAAATAATGATATCCTTTTCGGTAGCCAGATATACATAGGGTAAAGGAAGGGAAAGGCGGTTGGTAGATAATGAAATACAAATACAAATTCCTTTTGGGAAGCCATCCCACTGGTTGGTGCATAGGGAGTTTTGTAAGAAGGGTTTTTGCCAAGGACAGTCAGATCTACCAAGTCGGAGCTGGGTAGATGGAGTGGACCCAAGATATCACGTTGGGTGATTTTGTATCATAAGAACACTATCAATCACTATGATATAACAAAACACTATCAATCTTAAGATGGCAATATGGGGGACATGATTTCCTCTCCCTGCAAATAATTTCCTACTCTTTTCGTGATTTGACTTTGGCGTTATACCATCACAGAAATAATGATTTGCTTTTTGGTGGCCAGATATACGTGAGGTAAAGAAAGGGAAAGGCAGTTGGTAGATAAGGAAATACAAATACAAATACAACCTATGTATGCAATGGTGCCATTAAGATCGACTTTTGAATATGATATCAGTACTGAAGAGAGAGAGAGATTTCAAAATAAGAGAGCTAAGAATATGTAAGCCCAATTATACAGGTCCTATGCAATGCATCCATAATTATTGTATTGTCGAGTTCGCAGACAGTGTATATATATGGATATACACTTTCAATAAAACAAAGAAATGATTGCAAGAGCCGACAGGGACAAATTACATTATCCGTAAAAGGCGGGAGGTTTTAAAAAATAGAAGACACTTCTTCATTTCTAAGGCAATGCAGTATGATCGATGCGATCCATCTATCTGTTATATTTATGAGGCTAGCAGAGTAAAGCCCCATACCCACTAGGCGATTTTGCCTGAGTTGGCTGACTAGAATCGGCCGATTATTCTCACAGAATCGGCCGATTCTATCACCTATTAAGATTACCAGTCAGTATGGTATATTGAAATATACATGTTTGATTTAGGTCCCCCGTAAAATCGGCCGATTCTTGTAGTAGAATCGGCCGATTTTAGCACTGATGAGTCGGCCGACTTGGGTCAAAGTTGCCTAGTGGGTATGGGACTTTAAGTCTGTATTCCACTAGTCAATTTTACTCCCGATTTCAAAAATCGGCAGTAGGAATATTGGTTAATCACGAACATGTAATAAACCATTTGAAAGGCTTTTTAATTCTTTTTCAAATAATATTTAGGATGTATGAACTTTTGCCATATTACTGGTTAAAAGTAATAGACTACCAAATAATCGGTGGTCAAAATCGGCTAGTGGAATACAAGCTCGTGTTACGTTCTTTGAATGACGCTCTATATAACGGCACCCTATGTCGGTAATGAACAGACTTCTCATTAAGCCTGCGCGGGACTTTCATCACTTACAAGGCATCTCCGACTCCCAGAGGTAATTGCATAGTGTTTCTGACTCAAGCCTGTATTGAACTAGACGATTTTACCCAACGAAGATTTGGTATATTCTCAATTTATGAGGAATATTATCGGAACCCATACATGCTACATATCATATGAAAGAGGATGACAACCCTTTCTAACCCTTACTTACATGTCTATGATTAGACTTAATTCCAGCTTGCGATTTTAGACATTGTGGGTAAAATCGCACAGTGGAATACAGCTATCAGTGTGATTACATATCGAGACAACACTCATATTCCTCAGCGTTGACAATATATTATGGGGACGGCGAATCTCTCTGATTGTGATATGGCAAAGATGATGGGTCTTCTAGTAGGGTGTTGATAGTATTATTGCTTGTGTGATAATAACTATATGCGTCACTGGTTCAGATATCCAGTAATGATTGCAATCAAAAACAATACTAGCACAGTCTGCTGGCTTACAGTTTGGAGCATATCATGACTAGATAAGCCAACATTATATTGCATGGTGTATCTAATTGGCACATTTTTAACTGGACTAGCTGTGAAAAGAAACATTAATTGTTAGAATAATACTCCGTCAATCAACAGAATACTATATCTGCCCCGAAATTGGCTATGTACATGTATGTCTAATTAGAGTCTCAGCTCTTGGAATCACTCTGAAAACTTAATGATGCCATACACATTCATACTACAATTTTTTTTGTGTTGTGGTTTTGGTATATAAAAATGGCCACTTGTTATAAATTCAAAAACTATACTTGGTAAAAACTCTAGGTCGGTTTTGGATTACATATTGCTTGCCATTATTTAGATGTTCCAGGTTCAGTAGACCTGACAATTTGAAAATGGTCTTTGAAAAAAGTTCATTATACTCTGTAAGATGAATTCATTATTCATGATATGCAGCTGCCCCAAGGCTTGTTCTACAGTGACATGTTTATTAGAAACTGTAGAGTGCGCCTAGCTATAGTTTTCCCTCTTATTATTGAAAGAGATGATAAAACTGAGCACCTCGACGTTTATTGTTAAATGCTTGCTTGCATAAACCTTACACTTTTCATAAAGAAGTGATATTCATACTTTCAAATATTGCAGTGCAGCATTACACCTAGAAATTTTGAAATACATACAACAAACACCCATATAGTTATGCAGCGTTATTAATAAAAAGGCACTAGTCACACTACTTCCAAATTGAAATTCTCAGAATATGAGCTGCTTGCAATAGATAACTGTGTATAGTATTCATATTTCTGATACAGGTGTTCATATTGAGCTTGGTAAAGCACTCTTTAGGAGGGCTGCTACAGAATTGGCAGGGTCCCACCAGTAGAGTTGGCCCGGCTGTCTGTTTTCCATTTAGGCCTATGTCAGCGAGGATTAGGCCTTGCCAGCCTTTAGAGAGGCATCTCAGTGCAATGCTGACAGGCCAGAATGATAGGGTGAAGTGCTGCTGATATATACATTGCCCTTTAGAGGGACAGTCTAATAAAGGGATATTATATGCTGCACATAGATAGATACGTGTTACTCTATATTTTATGTATTTGTATGTTGAGTCTGTATAAATGTATTCATTTATCTAGATATAAATCTTTTCACCGTGTGAAAAATAAACAGTCGCCTGAATGAAAGACCCCAATGGCGTTCTTCTGCATAATATATTATTATCGTTTGAAAAGAAATCTCTTTTTTTACCTGGTGGTTAATCTTAAGGGATTCTCTTCAGTTTCTGACTGCATGAACAAAGCAGAATATAAAAAATAGCTATTAGTAATTCTTTAAGTAGGATAATCAATTAGACTTATGGAGAAACGAATGTATGTATGTACATGTATGTATGTATGTATGTATGTATGGATGGATGGATGGATGGATGGATGGATGGATGGAAGGATGGACGGATGGGGGACTGCATGTATATATGTATGCATTTATACACGTATGTATGTAAACATGTATAGCAGAATACAAAAAATAGTTATCAGCAGAATAACCAATTAGAGCTATGGAGAAACGTATGTATGTATGTATGTATGTATGGAAGGATGGATAGATGGATGGATGGATGTATGGATGGATGGATGGATGGATGGGGGAATGCATGTATGTGTACATTTATGCACGTATGTATGTAAACATGTATATGTATGTATGTATGTATGTATGTATGTATGCCTGGGTGTATGGATGGATGGATGGATGCCTGGTTGTATAAATGAATGGATGCAGCTGGCAGAAGATGATAGGAAAATATTCAAGAAAAAATGCCTCTTAGGCAAATATGCCCCTATCTGTTATATCCTAAGTATACACACACATTACTTTGAGTAATTAAGGGAGGTAGGCGCAGGATCCATCACAATAGAAAACAGCTTAGGCTCGCAGGTGGTGGCTAGGCCATTGGCACATGGCATCCACACAACAGCTGTAGCACTCACAAAGAAATCAGAGCCAAGCCCTCTCAGTGTACAAAACACCTTGGTTGAGAGTTGCTATTCCACGAAATACTACCCACCTGTTAAGGGTAGATAACAGTGCCCCCTGCAAGAGTGTTTTGACTGTTACATGATTTGTTGTCAGGCCATGTCCCCACAGGGCCATCAAATATTATTATTTTAGTTGGCCAATAAAGCTGTAAATTTGTTGTTGGGTGACTTGTTGGGTGACTAAAGTTCTTCGGGCCTACTACAAGTGTAAAATAATAATGAAATAAAATGAGTTTGTCATTTGCCAACCTGGCGCCAACCTCGGCGGTTAAGTATGCAGTGGATCTTTTCTGTCGTTTTTTAAGTTTGTGTGCCAATTTAGAACCTTAGAAATTAGCGAATTTGTATGGCAAAAGTGGCTTCGTATTATATTTCAATCTCATTACATAAAAGAAAAGTTTTGTGAAGTCGTTCAGGTTGTTCTATTTCCTCAGATTCTACTTTATGAAACACCAATGCAAATAGAAGGAAAGAAAATGGTCTCACATATGGTGCTTGCATATCTATTTTTTCTAGATGTTACACATCCCTAACCCTTTGTCGAAGCACACATTGGATTTGTAAACCAAAGCGCACATTGTTTTCCAAAATTCCTCACACCTCCCCCATTGATGCATCATAATAGTATGAACAGGGCGCTGGAAACTACCCACCAGGGGCATGTTTTCTACCCTTAAAGCACTACAACGCGTTTCCCCACCTCCCCGCCACTCCCTTACTTTGTTATCCGGTCAGCTCTCGCGGTAATACCGCATGATTGATGCGGTATAGAGGGCTTGCGGTGACGGGACCGGACTGACCAATAGGGTCTGGGTGGGTTAGTCTTTTCATGACCTAGATACCTCTTGCATAATAGGTCCTTACACCCACAAGAGCCCATGGCTACTGGTGGCTACTTAAAATTTGTGAGGAATTCTTTTATTGTCCCTCTAAAAACTTCTTCGATGTCTGTCTGCGTGCTGGCTGATTTATGGTCCTACCTGCCATAAAACAGCAGCCCCAGAGCATGCTGGGATACATGCTGAATCCCCACCTAAAATGGTTGCTGCTCAACAGTCCCAGTTTGAGCACCTAGAGGACTTGGACGTAGCTACAGTGTCTGGGTGGGTTGGGTAACAAAGGACGTTATTTTGTCGTATATCAGAGGGGTTGGGGCAGCGTCTGTTACTGACTAATCCTGGCCTCAGAAATATGAGAGGACGCTGAGCCTCCTCCAGGGTGGACAAAGGGGGGTTAAGGTGAGGTCAGGGCAGGGGGTGGTGCTTGGAGAGGGATGTGTTGGCTGGGAGGTATTTTCGGCCACTCTGCAGTGGCGGGAACCTCTACTAGCCAAGCAAGAATATGACGCTATTATGACGTTGCAGCAACGTTCTGTTTAGTTCTGCTTTGGTTCTTGTTACGTTCTTTTGATGGCACCCAAAAACGTCTTTAGAACCTAACATTGCAATCGCACTGTAACGTTATTGTGACATTCTTGTTATGTTCTTTCACATTATAATAACATTACTACATTCTTTATTGGTAAGGTCTCATGCAACGTCACTAAAAATATAATGTTATTGTAACGTTCTTCTTTAGTAAGTCTCAACCTTACCTAAAATATTGTAACAGTAACAACAAAACAGGGCAGGTTAAAGATTGACCAAAAAAGTATGGTCGCAGAACGTGCTTGTTACGCCACTGCTTGCCTGGGTAGAGAATAATCTCTGTGTTGTAGCTGCTTCTTGTTTCGACGTTTTTAGCTGGTTCTCAGCTTGTGAGGGGATCGACGAAGTAATCTTATAGTGCAGGTACATATTGTTAAAGGCCTATACAGGTGAGATCTGAAGTAAACAAACTCGTGGGAAAATTGTATTTTCAATAAGTTGTTTCTAAACCAACAAGAACGCATAGCAATAATTTTAACAGTTGCACAGCTTAAGATTTCGGAACAAATCCATCATTTTTTGAAAATAGAAATTGAGAATGACTCAATGATTTAATGATGAATACGAATAATTTGTATCAGATTTTCAAAGAATAATGAGTCCATCTTATATTCTTTCGCAATTGTACAAAATGTTGGGTAGTCTTCTTAACCGAAGGAGGAGACACCAAGGCACTAAAGCAAGACAGTGGGAGTAAATGGACAAAAGATTACCTGAAAATATTAGAAGACTGGATAAATAAAATGTGCAATTTCTCTATTTGAAGGGGTTCGGAATTCAAAACGACGCTACCATTACTTTATTTTGAAAGACAAGAGAGGTAGAGACTGAAGCCGTTTCTTGAAAAACTAAACATTTCAGAAGTAAAACAGATTCACCTATGGAAAATTGGCCCATCACTTTACTGCACATGACAAGGATAAAAAGAAATAGCAGCTATTGGAATTTCAATTTGGCAAGGGAGTTTAAAGTAGTGCAAACCTTTCCATGTTATCATTCTTAACGGGTAGGTCCATCTCACAAGAAAGCATACTTCCCCTTTTCTTTACGCAAAGCTTGTTAATGCGTAAAGCGAACAGCACAGTACGCCAAGTCCATTCCCAGTAACTTCTTCTTCTTTTTTTTTTTTTGCACAAAGCCTTTTAATGTGTACAACCAACCAAGCCAGCCATATGCTCAGTCCATTGTAAGTGACTTTGTTCCTTGTTTCATCCCTTTTCCCAAACTCCCTGCTTCTACTATAACCCTCCCAATCCCCAAGCACCCTCCCCAGGGCATTCAGTCTGGTATCTTATGTTTTTCGGCTGACTTTGTTCTGGCTTGGCCCTCACTCGGCTACAAATATCCATCTATTGCTCGTTTAAAGGAGGCGAGTCGCTGTACCTCCCCGAAGGGCGCTGTCTACGCCGATAATGTCCGACAGAAATATGGAGCTTTGATAGCTCAGAATCCCTCCAGAGGGCGCCTTCCTTAACCGGATGTAAATGTCCACGCATGCGCCCCTTTTCCTTCTACTCAGCGGTTCTAAGTCCATATTTCCCCAGAGCTTCTCGTATTGTTGACTTTTCTCTGGGTACTATTTGTTCTTTCTAGCTCCACAGGTCCCTGTATTGCAATAGAATTTACTTGTCATGCAGGTAGGTAACTTTGTTATGACCACCAAAGTTTCTTGTCCCTTTCCAAAAAGAGTTTTTGAGAAGAAAGTATTCAGCTTTAAGAACTTCTGAAGACGACCAATAGGAAAATAATTCACCTTTAGTTCTTATCCTACAGGGAATACTACTTTTAGTTCTTATCCTACAGGGAATAGTACTTTTAGTTCTTATCTTACAGGGAATACTACTTTTAGTTCTTATCTTACAGGGAATACTACTTTTAGTTCTTATCTTATAGGGAATACTACTTTTAGTTCTTATCCTACAGGGAATAGTACAATTGGTCCTAATCAAGCAGGGAATATAACTTTTGGGTTGTATCATACAGGGAATTCGAATAGTACCGTTATAGTTGTTATTATACAAAGACAACTTCCGTTACTTATAATCACACAGAGAGCAGTGCCCTTAAGCCCCGTACCCACTAGGCGATTTTGCCGTCAACGGACGAAGGACGACTGGAGAAACGGCCGTCGTCGTCGCCAGGCGACTAGGATCGCCCAGCGACGCCCTGTGGGTATGGTGAAGATTCTGGGTGATGGGCGACGGACAACAGGATCGCCAGGAAAATCGCCAGGAAAATCGCCAGGGAAATATCAAACTTGCTTGATAATACCGTCGCCCGGCGACGACGACGGCCGTTTTTCCAGTCGTCCGTCGCCCGGCGACGGTAAAATCGCCTAGTGGGTATGGCCCTTTAGTTCTTATGCAGGGAATAGAACCGTTAGCTTTATCATACTAAGAACACATGGGGCATATGCAAAGGCAGGCTATTTCATTGCATGCTCTTTTTTCCTATAACCTCTGACCACTCCATAATAAAGAAGTTATCTGATGTAGTATGTGGGAATAAGGGGCTAAACACTGCATCCGGGTGGCACGTTCAGTTCTTATCGCACAGAGAACCGTACCGTTAGTTGTCATACAGGGAATAATACCGTTAGTTCTCATCATACAGGGAATACAGTGAAGAAAGACAGGCTATTCCATAGGCATCTTCTTTTTTCACATATCCAGTGACCATTCCATATCAAGAAGTCATCTGATGTCCTATATCCGTGGGAATGTAGGGTCTGAAAAGTGCATCAGGGTAGGGCAGTCAGGAAAGATGTTAAGACGTATGTTTATTGGCAGGACTGACAGCCCCCACCCCACCTCCAACCCCCAACTCCCACTCCATCCTCTGATGATAGATACGCACAATATGAGGCCTGGGGAATTACATTTGGTATTTGTCCGTCATGTTTTTAGATTAGATTGACACAGGGGAGGACATCTGATGCTGCTGTAGGTTGTCGCAGATGGACTTTTTACAGGAAGAAGCCGTAATTGGTTTTCTCCCGGCGAAGCAACGACAGCGGAGAAGCTGCTCCGGTAGCCCGCTGGGGGGAGCCACTAAGAGGGGAGCTAAGAGATGCCGCCTCTATCGGGAATGAGCAACTTACTGTATTATCGCCCCTGGTTGACTCAACGCCATGCATCAACTTGCGGCCCTCAGGCATACAATCAGGGTCGTTAGTTTATGTATTAAGTGGAGTCAGCTACTGCTTCTTTGCTGAGGTCTGTTAGTAGGAGTCAAGGTTGTCAATTGGGTGTGAAGTAGTTGTCGGTCCACAGATGGATTATTTAATTGAATTGTTTACAAATTAAATGTCAGTGTCTTTCTGAATCAACAAAGCCAATTTAGGTTTCCAGCCTCATATTCTCACATCCTAGACATACAAATCAATTACTGCACTTTTAAGGACAAAGTCCCCTTTATTTCCCCCAAAAAAACACCCATCCACAGGCCATAGAGGAGAGAGGGTTGATTATCTACAAAATATAACTCTTAAGGAATATAATTATGATTATGATTAAGGAATATAATTATGATTATGGCAAGCATTACATTGTATAGATTTATCAATTTAGTAATGTTCCAGTAATATTCTCTGTTTTGAAGATGTAAGCATTTGCCCAATGGAATTCCTTGAAAATATTTTTATAAATCTTAGATCATCTTTTCATGGGATTCAAATTGGAAAAATATGCTCCTAATGAGGCAACACAACAATAGAGAAACTGCTCTGCTGGCCTGCTGGGGGGAGCCACTAAGAGGGGAGCTAAGAGAAGCAGCCTCTATCAGGAATGAGCAACTCACTGTATTATCGCCCCTGGTTGACTTAACGCCATGCATCAACTTGCGGCCCTCAGGCATACAATCAGGGTCGTTAGTTTATGTATCAAGTGGAACCAGCTACTGCTGCTTTGGTAAGGTCTGTTAGTAGGTAGGAGTCAAGATTGTCAATTGCGTGTGAAGTAGTTGTCGGTCCACAGATGGATTATTTAATTGAAATGTTTACAAATTAAATGACGTCAGTGTCCTTCTGGATAAACAAAGCCAACTTAGATTTCCAGCCTCATATCATCACATCCTGGACATACATGTCAATTACTGTAAGGATAAAGTCCCTTTTATTTTCCCCCCCTCCCCCAAACAAAAAAAAAAAAAAAAAAGAGAGAAAAAAAACAAAAACAAAAGCATTTGTCCAAGTGGAATATTTTTATAAATGATCTTATCATGGGATCGCAATTGGACAACTGTTGTCCTGACACGGCAACAATAGCAGAGAAGCTGCAAATGGTTGAAGCTGGTTGACTCAATGCCGTGCATCAACTTGCTGCCCTCAGGCATACAATCAGGATCATTAGTTTATGTATTAAGTAGAGCCAGCTACTGCTGCTTTGGTAAGGTCTGTTAGCCGTTAGGAGTCAAGAGTGTCAACTGCAATTACTTAATTGAAATGTTTACAAATTAGATGCTGTCAGTGTCCCTCCACTGGCCATGGTGGGATCATTCACTCCTAGCAAAATATAACTTTTAAGGAATATAATAATTATGGTTAACATATATATTCCAGTAAATTGTGTAAATTTAGTAATGTTTCAGTAATCTATTCTCTATTATGAATTCATAAGCATTTGTCCAATTGGAATCCCATGAAATCAATCTTAATAATCTTTTTAATTGATTCCAATTTGACAAATATTTTCCCAATAAGGCATCGACAGAAGAGAAACTGCTCTGGTGGCCCACTGGGGGTTCCACTAAGAGGGGAGCTAGGAAAAGCGGCCTCTATCGGGAATGAGCAACTCACTGTATTATCGCCCCTGGTTGACTCAACGCCATGCATCAACTTGCGGCCCTCAGGCACACAATCAGGGTCGTTAGTTTATGTATTAAGTGGAACCAGCTACTGCTATGGTTTAGGAATTTAGAGTCAATGTTGTCAATTGGGTGTGAAGTAGAAGTCAGTCCCTGAGTGAATGCACAGATTTATAAATTAATCAATGATCATATTTACAAATAAACTCAAGTTGCTGTCCTTCTAGGTACAGGGGGACCTAAGATTTCCAGTCTCACATCGAAACATCCTGGATATACATGTAAATCACTGCCTCTTTAGAAAGATTGATGTCCCCTTTGGACTGCTTTTAGTATACATACGGCAAATATTAAGTCCATAATTATTTCAATAAATGTAGTAATTTATTCCATATCTTCGGGTAATGTATTCTAATTCACACACGTATAAGCATTTGTGTACTCGGAATCCCATAAAATTGTATTTACATCTTAGATAATATTTCATGGGATTCCACTTGCACAGTTATTCATATTTGTCTAAAGATTGTGTTTTGCTGGAATAAATCCATAGAGTAGAACTCAGTGCTACTCTTTGCATTCACAAATCATGTCCAATCTCATTCCCTATAGTGTCTCAGGCCTGACCAGACCGTCAGTAGCCTAAGAAGCTGTCTAAGTAGATTGAATTTCTTTTTATCTGCTGTTCAGCAGCATCCATCTCAAGGGAACATAAACATCACCCCATTGCCTAACCCTTTTTGCAAGAACGTCTGCAGCCTCAGCCTTTTACATTTAACCCTGTAGCTCCAAATCCAGCCGTAAAACCACTTTCCCCTTGAACTGGAACAAGCTGGTAAAGAATATCAACGTGTAAATATAATCTGTGTATCAATAAAAACTTATGAAATTATCTCTCATGTGCTGAAAGGTGAATGTGGTCATCATGTCTTCATGAATAATACATTGTTGTGTAGATCTTTAAACATAACATTTTTCAGCAAATTTTAAGATTTTCCCCGGAAAATCCCAGGGAAATATAAAAATTCATGCAGGCATCATTGAGTAATGATAAGATTAATGATAAGTAACATATGATAATAAAAATGAACAAACTCAAGGAGGGTCTTAAGGATTAAGCTGTGTGGAACATCACAGGCCACTCTAGATACATAATGGCCTGTGGTGGTGTATTATTCATTATGCATGCATCTTATGATTTAGAGGTTTGGGTTGTTGTCTAGTAGTTCAAAGAAATCAATTTTCTGTGCGCATACGACTTTTTCACTTTCTGTTTATGGCATGGAAAGTATAACCTTTTATCCTACCGATACGAGTCAGAACACTGTCCTGCTGTTAACTATTTCTGTCACAAATACAATAGTACAAGTCAGTACACAATCACCCCACTATTATTTACATTACCCGAAGCAGACCTAAGTAGACACAGACACACACTGTGACCACTGGCAGTGGTGTGAGCTAATCACAAGCAGTAATGAACTTAGAGCACGGGATGTGATTACATTCAGAAGCGAGCTGCTCAAACAGTGGCCCACAAACAGTGTGGCGGGTTGCTTCTAAAAATCAGTCAGTACACAAGCATCCTTTAAAAAGTTGTGCTAGCCATGCTAGTCAGTACATAGTCATCCTCTGCACTATGTCTGCTTCCAGTTAGAACATTGTCTTCCTGTTCATTATTCCCTTCAAATCCATTCCAGTTAACTATTAGTGTTTCCCATGCAAGTCAGTAGGCCTACACATGTCCTGTTGTAAACTATTTATGCTACCCATACCAGTCAATACACAATCACCCCCAAACACCCCGCTAACTATTTGCGTTCTCTGAAGCAGACCTAAGTAGATACAGACACACACTGTGACCACTGGCAGTGGTGTGAGCTAATCACAAGCAGTAATGAACTTAGAACACGGGATGTGATTACGTACAGAGGCGAGCTGCTCAATCAGCGATCTGCAAATAGTGAGATAAATTCTCCTCAGAACCGGTCAGAACACAGTCTTCCTGTAACTTATTTGTGCTAATAATACTAGTCAGTATAAAGGTGTCTCATGTTAACCATTTCTGTTACCCATGCCAGTTACTACATGGCCATCCTCTTCACTATTTCTGCTACCAATACCAGTCAGTAAATGGTCCTGTTGTGTTAACTATTTGCACAACCGAAAACAAGTCAGAACATGGTCTTCCTATTGATTATTCCATTCAAACCCATTCCAGTTAACTATTAGTGTGTCCCATACAAGTCAGTAGGCCTACATGTGTCCTCTTGTAAACTATTTCCGCTACCATACCGGTCAATCCACAATCACCCCGCTAACTATTTGCGTTCCCCGAAGCAGACCTAAGTAGACACAGACACACACTGTGACCACTGGCAGTGGTGCAAGCTAATCACAAGCAGTAATGAACTTAGAACACGGGATGTGATTACGTACAGAGGCAAGCTGCTCAAACAGCGGCCCGCAAACAGTAAGACAAATTCTCCTCAGAACCAATCAGTACAGTCGTCCTGTTACCTATAATTTGTGCTGATGATACTAGTCAGTACAAAGTTGCCTCCTATTAACCACTGCTGTTACTCATGCCAGTCAGTACACTGTCACCCTCTTCACTATTTCTGCTACCGATTCCAGTCAGTAAATTTTCCTATCCTGTTAACTATTTGCACAACCCAAACCAGTCAGAACAGGGTCTTCCTGTAGTTGATTCCCTTCAAACCCATTCCAGTTAACTATTAGTGTTTCCCATACAAGTCAGTACACATGTCCTGTTGTTAACTGTTTCCGCTACCCATACCAGTCAATACACAATCACCCCACTAACTATTTGTGTTCCCTGAAGCAGACCTAAGTAGACACAGACACACACTGTGACCACTGGCAGTGGTGCGAGCTAATCACAAGCAGTAATGAACTTAGAACACGGGATGTGATTACGTACAGAGGCGAGCTGCTCAAACAGCAGCCCGCAAACAGTGACCAGAGTTGCTCCTCAGAGCCTAACGCCTTCGGAGACCATATTCGAATCATCATTACGCTCCCTGATTGCCTCCAGCATACACATACACTGTTTGCCTCCGGACACGTTTATGGCAGGCGGAATGTAGGTTTTTTAATTCATGTAGATAAAAAGTCACCACACCCCGATAGGAGAACAAAACCGTTAGGCACACATAAAGAAACAATCTCTCAAACAATATAAATTCTTCCCATTACATATGTACTGTTTTAAGATGTTGCAATTGAATATCATTATGAATCATAGAACACAAAACCTGTGCTTAATCCTGCGTTCCTCCTTATCTCCTTATTTTTGGACAAATATCAATTTATTTCCCGAAAAATCCACATTTCCTGAGGAGAGTTTTACGCTAGCTCCCCCCCCCCCATCCCCCTTCTCAAGTTGAACACACTATACATGTAATGTACTGCCGAGGAAGGGGTGTCGCAACATATAGCGTTTTAAACATAAAAACCTATGTGAATTAACTGCATTCAATTAGCAGAGTCGAGCCACAGATCAGTGTAATATCCGTAAAGCTGGCGTGGTTCCTCGTGGTAGATGTTGGACCTGCCAGGCATTACAATTACTTCAGCCCCATACCAACTAGACGATTTTTATACAGTCAGCCGACTTATCGGCTATAAAATCGGCCGATTTTGAGGGTAGAATCGGCCAACTTTAGTGCCTATTCAGATCAAACACACACAGTTCAATATGATATACATACAGCTGACCATAGGAGTCGTCAGATTTTTACTGCCAACCCGTCGGCCGACTGTATAATTGTCACCTAGTGGGTATGGGGCTTAACACTCGGGCGAATGCGCAGCACATGTGCATTTACCCAGCAAAAAAAACACAAATTGAAAGTTTACACTTAGCGTCCCACACACCCTGACGCCAGTTCCGATGGCGTGACAGCGGGAATAGGAAACATACTTTGCTTCTGTGAGTCCAACTAAAAAACTAAGCGGTGTGTGAGGTCTGCAGTCAGCAGTGTTGTGTGACTCACAACATACATCATGTTGACAGGGGTAGGCCAGGCGTGACTCATGACAGGAGGCATGGGAATCGTGGAAGGGGTGCTGCAACATATAGCATAAAAATAAAGTGTGAATTAACTGCATTAGCAGAGTCGAGCCATACATCAGTGTAATAGGCGTAAACCTGGCGTGGCTCCCCGTGGTATGTGTTGGGCCTCCCAGGCATTACAATTGCTTACACGCGGGCGAAAGTGCAGCACATACGCATTTATCCGGCAAATTTGAAAGAAAAAACTCACAAATTAAAAGTTTACACTAAGAGTCCCATACACGCCCGACACCACTTCCGATGGCGTGACAGCGGGAATAGGAAACATACTTTGCTTCTGTGAGTCCAACTAAAAACTAAGCGGTCTGTGAGGTTGGCAGTCAGCAGTGTTGTGTGACTCACAACATGCATCATGTTGACAGGGGTAGGCCAGGCGTGACTCACGACAGGAGGCATGGGAAACTGCGCATTGCAGCAGGTAATGCGTTAAGGCGTACGCATTATTTCACCCTCCATAGACGTGCTTCTTTTAAAGAAAGAAAGATTCATTGAAAGGGGAATGTGAAGAGGCAACATTTCTACTTGAATCTGGCATAACGTTAAGATGGGTTTGCAAAATCTAATGTTATGTAAGCAATTTATGCAAAATGAGACAGGTATTCTAAGGTCTCTTGCGAATGGTTGTTCTCCATAAGAGGACTCTTATTATTAAACAGCCATTTAGAGCGCGTGATCCTTTAGGCTTTTACATTAACCTAACAATTAAAGCACATACCTATGAAAGTCTACCATGAGAATATCGTGAAATATTTGTCTTCAAACTGAAAAACTGGGCCTACCTATACTACATGGGAATTGATCGGAAGGAACATCCTCGATCAACCTGTCGTCTACACACCCCACCAAACTAGGATATACGTATAACATTTACAACACAAACAGTACAATATCAATCATGTAAACCATAGAAACCATGAATAAAACACAAATTCAATCTATTTTGCATCACCTATACATACAGAAAATATTCCCAGCCCATTCCATGATGGATTGAAGTAGTTAATGGACGTAGGCTTCCGGTTTCCATTTTAGCGCCCTCTGAGGAAATGCGCATGCGCCCCTCTATGTGACCTTTGAACTTAGGTCAGCTCGCCCGTCATTGGCTGAGAGGTCCCACGTGACTTCTCATCTCACAGCCTCGCTCTGAAGCTCGCCGCTAAAGGCCCGGATGACCAGCGGCGCGCGCAGCCTTAACCACATTACGCCTCGTTTTGGTCATTGGTCGGAGCAGGGGGGATGACCCCTGAAGGTCATAGGATTCTCCTTAGTGACCTTCTGACCCCTGAATAAGGTTAGCTGGGTCATTAGTGGGTCATAATGAGTTGCTGGAGTCCCCCTGGAGGGATCTGTGACTGCTGTGATATGGATGTTGTGCCTGGAAGGGCACCTTGACGTGATATACTCATGTTATCACCCACTACCAAATATACCAAGGCCGTTTTTCTTTTATGACCAACTGGTCCTGATTCATTGTTGACTGCCTCAATTTTTTCTGAACACTGATATAAAAAAGCAATCTCAATATCTGACACAGGCTGATATTTGAATAAAAGCTCTTTTAAACCTATAAATAATTCTATGAAACCTATAAATAATTCTATGAAACCTATAAATAATTCTATGAAAATAGTAACAGCAAAGTTAACACACAAGTTGTTGTTTTAACTACAAGGGAATGGTTCCACAACCCCCCCCCCCCACATTCCCCTCCTTACGACTTCACAGACCACATGTAAATTTTGCCTGAATCTTTAATGACCAAACTTCAAATTTTACACTCACTACTTCAGCTTCTCATGATTGTATGGCATGCGCAGTCATAACCAATTGAGACAAAAGTTAGCCCCATTCTCTCCCGGGGTTGTTATGAAAGGGAGATGGAAGGGCAGGTAGTATAGGCAATGACAGGAGTGGCAGAGGTCGGTGGAACAGGGTATAAGGACTTCTGGTGGAGGTGGCAGTGGTCAAAGGATAGATGTCTGATAGGATTGGATGAGGACTGAGGGCTGTTGACACTTTGAGAGTTAATATTGGCTCAAACGAAAGGCTTAAGGGGGTGCGTGTTAGAGATTACCTATAGAAAGGGATGTTTTTCTTCGGTTTGGGAATGTCTGTGAGAGAGGGTAACATGTTTGGAGACTTCTTAGGACCTCTTAAATTGGAAGAGCCGCGTCACGTACAGCTGTTATTTCATTACCTATATACATCTCAGGGTGGTAAATTTCAAAATGTATTTATTCCAAAGGGTTCCCAAGTAAGTAACAGTAGCATATGCTTTTGAATGTACCTTTCCAACTGTATAATAGATTAAAAGGAGTCTCATTCCTGTACAGCTGGACACATCGATAAAATTCCTCAAAAACTTGGAAATTGTTATGGAATAGAAAATGAAAAATCTTGACAGAAGTTAAAAAAAACTCACCTCTTAGGCAAATCATTTCACAATAAGGCTTGATGTAGTTGTTTACCACAACCTAGTAGATTACCCTTCTTCAGGATTTCTTTCATGAATCAATGTCAAACGGGCTAAATTGGATGAGCTCTAGGCCAGGCTGTTGAGGAGACAGCCAGGAGAAAGAAGGGTGAAGGGGTGTGGGAAACAGAAGGAGGGGCGGGGATTATGGGCGTAGAGGGAGTTGACAGGCTGAGACTAAAGCCCCATACACACTAAGCGATTTTACCGTCGCTGGGCGCTTGGCGACTGGGAGAATTGGCGTCGGCGTGTTAAGCCCCATACCCACTTAGCGACTTTAGCGGCGACGGCCGACGGCCGACTGATAGGATCGCCGGTAGAGTCGCCGAGCGACTGGGTTATCAGTGCATCGCCTGGCGACTGCCCCGTTGGTATGGTGTCATTTCTGGGCGATGGGCGACGGGGCACAGGATCGCCGGCAAAATCGCCGGCAAAATCGCCGGCAAAATCGCCGGCAAAATATCAAACTTGCTTGATATGACAGTCGCCGGGCGACGACGACGGCCCTTCCACCAGTCGCCAGTCGCCGGTTGCCGGTAAAGTCGCTTAGTGGGTATGGGGCTTAAGTATGGTGTATTGGAATGTGCATGTTTGATATGAATCACCACTAAAATCGCCCAATTCTACCCTCAGAATTGGCTGAGTTTGGCGCCAAACTGTCGGCCAACTCAGGCATAATCACCTAGTGGGTATGGCCCCTAAAGCCCCATACACACTAGGCGATTTTGACCAAGTCAGTCAACAGATCTGCTGATTTTACCAAGATAATCAGCTGATTTTTGCACTGAATCAATCCTCCATCAATCAGTATGCAATGATATTGAAATGTACATGTGTGGTATGAATCTGTGATCTAAGATCGTCTGATTCTGGTTGAATCGGCCCATATTAGCACTAATCAGTTAGCCGACTTCGTCAAAATTGCCTAGTTGGTATAGGGCTTAAGGACAGCTTTCCAAATGCAGACTATACCAGGGCGTCAATTGCTTGTCAGCAAGTGTTATCCCTGTGGGTCAGCGACAACCAGATAACATGTTTGGCACTAAAGGAGAGGCTTTTGGATTGGGTTTACTTGTATGATGTCTGAACAGCCTTAAGCCCCATACCCACTAGGGGATTTTACCATCGCTTGGTGACGGGCGACTGGGAAGATGGCCATCATCGTCGCCAGGTGATGGCAAGCTTGATAATTTTCTGGCGATTTTTCCGATGATTTTCCGGGCGATCCCGGCGTGCGCCGCCCATCGCTCAAAATGCACACCATACCAACTGGGCAGTTGCCGGGCGATCCACTTAGTACCCAGTCACCCGGGGACGATGACGGCCATCCTCCCAGCGATGGTAAAATCGCCAAGTGGGTATGGGGCTTAAAGGAAGGCACCCTAATCCCAGAGGGTAGTAGAGTCAGATAGGGCTCTTACTTTAAGCCAATCAATGAGCAGGCCTACAAATCTAAATATAGGTCAGACTCAATAGATGTCAGGTGCAGAGGTCACCGAGGACACTATTGACACGCAGATGGATCTAGGATTTTGAACAAAAAAGGGTAGTTTAAATATAGCCAAAGTATAAAAACAAAAATGGATTTGTGCCAACATATATGGTACCCCTTTGCCTTTCTCATTCAGGTCCCGAACGGAGGCTATAAAAATATTGATGCGGGGGGGGGGGGGGGTAGCTCAGGTTCCTCATGATCATTATTATATGCATGCTCCCCTCCCTGTGTATTGGTTAAGGCCATATGTCACTATGTGTTGAGTAGCATCTGCGTTGGCAATATGGTACCAATGTTTATGCATGCACAAGAAATTTACAATTCAGATACAGACATGTTGGCTTCTGAAAACATAAGCTCCCCTTTGAAAACACATACAAACATGTTTGCATTGGTACTTGCATTGCATCTTTACAAGTATTAGCACAAGTACTTTTTTATATTCCAGTATGAAAGGGTTGAAAATGAAGGTAGAAACACCAAACCAAAGATAAACAGCGGATAGGAAAACATGACCTTCAGGAGATCTGCGGAGCCTGACAGGTTGGAAAGGAGGAGGGTCTAGTAAGGGGATAGTTAAGTGGCAAGTGAGTGGTTGATTAGGGACCAGTGATTGGCTGCTGATTGATTGGCTTGGAAGAGGTCCGGCTATAGATCTGGTCAGCAAGAAACTGCTAATTTTTGTTCCTTCTATTGTGATATAGCAATAGCTTAGAGTTCTGGCTAGATATTCTTACATTATATATATTTTATATGAAGTGGCATACATTAACAGGACACATATTGTCATTACACTTTGAAAGTGTCATTAGAATTGCATTTTGGTGAATTTACAAGAACATAGGAAAAGACGAACAAAGAGGAGGTGACAGAAAATGTTCAGGTTTTTGAGTTGTTTCTTGTGTCCCAGATCTATAGTATACTTGGGTTAGAAATAAACCTGGTGGTTGTAGCAACTGCCCATTATGGTGATCTGAGAAGTTGGTGAAGTAGAGATTAAGCTGTAACAGTAACTTATCAGTTATCAGATGGGGCTAGTGATCAGCCTGAGCATTTCATCAGTCAACTGAATGGCCATCACACTATTTTGGGGACCAATCTGGAAAGAGGGGACTATTCAAAACTGATCAGACTAGATACACCGATAATTGAGCCACAAAATGTACTAGTAATAACAAGGGAGAGAACAAGTTAACTAGTCAAAAGGTGTCAGGAGAGGGTTAAAAAGAGACAGGTGCAGACAGACTCCCAGCTCTCCAAACACAGAACTATCCCCAAGCACGCTGCCCTCCAATTGCGTATTCCAGAAGGCGACGGCCATAATCCCTCTATAATTGACAGAAACACCCCTTGTTCTGACTTCATGCAGGTAATGCTCAGTATTGGATACACCTGTTGAATAAGTGACTGTGATGACATGAAAAGGTGGTGATATAATAAGAAGAACCGTGGGGGGCATGCGAGGGTGGCCATACAACCCATAGGGGATCGTCACATACTGAGGGCGAAGCTTGAGGTTTGTACAATCCCAATGGGTCGTATGGCCACCCGAGGATGCCCCCTAGGTTCTTCTTTATTTCATCATCCAAGAAAAGTTCAAAAAAAGTTACAATTACTTAGGACAAGGTGTCTACAGTGAGCGGTACATATGGCTTGGCAATACACACTGCTAACAATACACCGCTCGTCAGCAGAACGGGTGATAAACAATCCAAACAGGTGCAGACAGACTCCCACCCCAAACACAGAACTATCCCAAAGCACGCTGCCCTCCAATTGCGTATTCCAGGAGGCGACGGCCATAATCCCTCTATAATTGACAGAAATACGCTGGCAGGGCCCTGATCTGGGGAGGGCTTCAGCTCACAGATTACTACAATACTCCAGGTGAAGTAAGGACTATTGGTCTGTGGACCTGATGAAGTAAAGTCTGACCCTATGCAAGCCCTTGATGAATACTACACAGTCTATAGAAGAGGGGGGAATGGCAGCATGTTGTTATGTAGGGACTGAGGGATGAGTTTATATGTAGGATAAACAGTGTAGGCTATATCATATATATGTAGTGAATGAAGAACAAACAGTGTAGCCTTTATCATATATTAAGTGGAGAGTGAAAGATTAAGTTATGTCATACTATTGTAAGGTAACACTATTATGAATAGTGAAGTCTCAATCATATATCATACAGAGACTGAAGAATAAACAGTGTAAGATATATCAGGCCCGTATCGAGAATTTTTCATGGAAGGGGGGGGGGGTGACCATTTCCAAAAAGTGGACTTTCTACAGGTAAAATAGCTTAAAACCAAGGTATCATCCATGGTCTGTGAATTTTAGGGGCTCTGACCCTTATCATAGGGACGTTGTAGATGGTAATATATTTTGCAATGTTAGGTCATAATTGGTGACCTGATTGGTCATGTCACAAACCGGGTATGCTCATCAGAGAGCCATAAAGGAATTGACAGAGTTTCTATATAGGGATAGCAGCGGGCTGGCAAGGCTAAGAAGTTCTACAAGGGTAGCAGAGGGCCAGGATAAGAGGGTAGGAGGGAAAACTAAAATATTGGTTTTTCAGAAAATGGACCTGCCCCCCCCCTCTCTCTAGATACGGGCTTGGATATAATTATCATAGATGTGGGGAGTGAAGGATAAACAATGTAGGCTCAATCATATAAGGTATTTATTAAAAGGGTGAAGGAGAAACAGTACCAATACATGTAGAGAGTGAAGGATTTACGGTGTAGGCTATATATCATATAAATGGGAAGTCAAAGATAAACAGTGTGAACTATACTACTGTATTTTCCTGAAGCACTGAGAGCAAGTCTAATATTCCTATTCAGTTCTCGTATGAAGGATATTCAAATGACAAGGTCACTAAACAGACAGCCTCAAAAGGTCGCAATTACTTACATGTAATATTCAGAAAGGTTAGTAAAGGGCTTATTTGAAAGTTCGCTGCAGTAAATGACTGTCTGCTTTGGTGCAACAGAAGAACTGTATTGTAAAAACGTCCTTTACCAATACCTTCAATTTTGCTACTGAAAGTACAAGGTAATCCAATAGTCTATATTCAGCAACTCACCCACATTTGCCTTGACCTCAGGACTCTTACAGAATATTAAGGAATTCATTGAGGCCACATCCTTCCCAACCCTTATGAGCAGAACTATGAGCAGAACTCCATTTTCTTATGGCATGAATATTCCGTACATGTGCGCATATATTATAGATGTTACCTCAAACCCAAATGTACCCAAATACAGGAGGCCTGCTGCATACGCGAGGCCACTTCCGGTGTAAATTATGGTTCCCGGCGGACTGTAGGGGATATACAGGTCTGTCGGACACAAGCTGGAAACCAGCGAAAGACCAGGCCAATTTAATGTATTGTTGTGTTTTTAGCTCTGCACACACTCGTAAAATGTTACTATGGAAATTGTATTGTTATAGTTACCTTTGTAATAGAAAGGCTGATTGATTCCACTGGAGTTGCGATGATTGATTTACATATATATATGATGGTTTCCTTTCATCATCTTATGTCTTTCCCTACTCTTTTATACAAATGAGTCAGATTTAGTGGACTTGAAGAATTGCCATTTGTCCATGTATGATCTTACAAACATTAGTGTGATAGTTTATGGAAGATAATGGTGAACTTTATTGGCGATGCTCACAATAAGGGATTGCAAATTTGATATTGGCAGCAAATTACAATAATACTTTTGCATAGTGGAATATAGCCCTAAATCTCCACTATATATTAACAAGGCCAAGAGATGGGGTCTTTATCAATGGTACCCCTTTTATAAATCATTTATAAAGTGAGATACGCCAAATTTCCAATTTCAACCATTCATATTGCTCCTGTAGGGGAATTTTCTGTAATATCCTCATATCGGGCAGATAACACAGCTCAAATTCATGTAATTTGATAAGGCACTTACAATATTTATGGCCAAGAGCCGGGGCCTATATCAATGGTACCTCTTGAGGATCGATACACAAAATTATAACCCCAGAAGACAGACCATCTTTGACGTCTCCAGATGTAGCCATGTTCTAACAAGATGGGTAGCCACCCATCCATATGTACACTTAGGGAGCATCACAGCCATAGAAGCACACAATTTCCATCTCATCTCAGTAGAATCATATTACATGCTCAAAAAACTATTCCTTGTGGGCATTAGGGCGGCAATATTGGTAGCAGCGGACCCTATCTCGTTTCCCTAGATTTCCATCGTTTCAATTTAAGACCTTTCTGACATTTTCGCTGGAGTATGATTGAAATAGCTTCCATATTACTTGATGTTCACATGGCGGAAAAGATAAGATTACTTCTGGGACGTGTGGGTTGCTGTTGGGGCTGGTATTAGGTAATGTAAGACAGAGGCTGGGATTTAGATTGAAATTTGATATGAATACTTGATGTTCGAACAATGTAAAGTATGAGATTGATCTAGGTAGGAGGACATTTCTGATGCGGTTATTCTGAACGTAATATGAAACAGCAGCAGCAATTATCTTTCAAAAAATGTTGTATACTTTAATTCAAGCATATATATGTTAATGGATTTGGATGGTGCTTTTTCTGGTTTGATTTGAAGCCATATCATATGATCATAGATCATAAGATCTATGATTATTTTAATGTAAGTACTACGTCAATCAGCATTCCACTTGGAATCATAAGCCTTATGGTCTGAAGGAAGATGTTTTGAGAATAGGGAACGGAAAACAAAGGCAGTGCTTAAGAGTAAAGGAGAGGATGGAATCAAACTCAATCAATTCAATATTTTTAAATAATAAGTATATGCTTTAAGCCTATATTCTTCACAGCCACTTTAATGATTGTGATTGTGTCAGTGTTTAAATTGCCTCAGAGGATGTGGCATGAAACTATATATAATCATATATATAGATATAGATATATTTATCACATCACACAGTCAGAATTGACTGATATCCTGTGAAGTTCTCTACAAGGGTACATGTATCCTTTATATCGTTCGAAATTATTTTGTAAAACTGACTTTATATGTCTATATTTTAACCTTAATTTCTACTACCCATTTTTAAAATCGGCAGCAAAGTCAGCACGGTCCATATAGGCTCCAAACTCTGACCAATACTCAACTTACATAGAGTCTCGTTTTTCACATGTATTCCCTCTATGTTCCATGAGCTATTCTCTTAGTACTGCCTGAGCCTTCTGTACTTATGTCCCTCTATTCTGACAGTCTTTAGAAGGTCTACGGGATTCAGTGATGTTTTTAGGGCTCTGCTAATCAGGCTGATCCGAGCTTTTCCTGTTAGGACTTTTGTTTTTTATGGGTGTTTTCGTTCTACCGGAGTGCACAATAGCACAGTTCAATAAGCCCATCCCACATAGGGTATTTCCTGTGTTGGACAAATTCACGTATAAAGCATCCTTGTCTCCTAGTGTTAGGGTTACTGAAATAAGCAAGAATTATATTTTTCTATATCCCCAAGTATTGATAAAACATTATGATTTCTAAAATTATACCAATTGACACATTTGCATGTTTGCCAGCCGATCAAAATGCTGTATTTCAGGGGAAATAGGGTCGGACATTATAGGTTGGGCTGACAAGCTTTAAGATTGGTTCCTATGGGAAAAAAGCCAATATATAATGCTGTATTTTGGCAAATTGTCAACCAAATTGCTTTCATTAATTTTGTATAATGTAACTGCCTTTATGGAAAAAGCATCGAGGCAATTCTGAAAATACTTTATGGTAAACTTTAACAGTGGTGTGAACTGGGATGGGCTTATTTGTAATGAAATCATAATATTTCTGTGCAACAAGTTTTCACTCAGAAACTCTATTTAACGTGCCCTCGTGAGGTAAGAAATATACACAAATTATGAAAATAGATTACAATCACAAGTGCAAAGCATTTCACACATTGCAAACATTAAAGTGCCTTGCAGTTCGCACTGGTTGTTTTCTTCCAAAGAAGAAAGTCATTTCCCTTGCCATAGATCTGCGCATCACATGGTTTTAGCTGAAAGATTGTTATAATTTCAGGTGTTGCTCGCTAAATAATTATTTTGTTTATAATGTTTGGCTTTCTCAGTGACATCGGCTGGTAAGTTGAAAATAATCAAACATATTATAAATTATTATATAGCCCTTATATTCTATTTAAATGGGATTGCAACATTTAGAAATCCTGTAAGAAACGCGATGCTCACATACTGCAATCGAAGCCTTAAATGTTCTATAGGATAACCAGCCCTCGAACAGATCATTGCCATTTCATCATTTTTACTCGAATGGCAAACTGAGATGGGAAATTCCCATTTTAAGCTTTGGGAATAACAACAGCCGTTTGGTGGTCCCATGACCTGGTCTCGGATTAGCGTTTTAAGACCCCGGCCTGCAATGCTTTCCACGGTTCCCACATGATGAGTACACAAGTTTAAAAACAGGTTGTGGCATTGATAAGGGAAAGAGGATACTGAGGGTTGGAAGCCAAAGTCGGGGAGGACTATCTATAGTATGTACTGTGCGCAATAAAATCAAAGGGGCGATGTATTAATCTATGACAGACGAACATTCTACTATCCAACGAACATTCTACTATCCAAAACTGAATAGCCTTTTGGCTTCATATATTAACATCCTTCCGTGAGTTCTAAGGAAACATTTGCCTGGATAGTGTGATTTTCGTTGGTTTCATATGGTGACTATTAAAAGTCCACATTTTTTATTTTTTCAGATATTTGAATTTCAACCTCAAATGGAACTTTGATCAGGCCTGAACTAGAAGGTATGGAGTAATGTCTTTGTCTCCCTCCGTTCAATGTTTCTCCCACTTACCTCCCACTCTTCTACCCTTTCTGTTTCAACAGAATACACAATTAGCCCTCTGCCTGCAATGGTTTCCATGGTTTCCACATGGGAAGTACACAGGTTTAAGAACAGGTTCTAGGGGTGAGGATTGAAAAAAATCTACTGTGGGTTGGAAGCCCAGCTCGGATTTCATGATTTTAAACTGGCTCCAAACTGTCTTAAAAAAGAGACGCCATGAACTAAAAGAGGTTTTTGAAATTGGTAGGCGGTTGGTATACATTCTGAAGGAAAACATACTTGGCCTAGTTTTGCACGACGGATCTCATTGCATATTGGAGGCACTTTTAAGTAAAGGGTTATCTGATACCATTAAGCATGATTATTATACTTTGCATCCTGCTGCAAACGAGAAAATTCTTGCATAAAATGTTAATTATAATTTTTTCTCGTACATAGTAGCAAGAAAGGGGCTGCTTACACTGGCTATAATGGTTACATATTAATCATAATCATAATCTTATGAATGTGTTTTATCACACCGAAACACGTCCCATAATGCTAGGACCAACAACCAATTAAACAACTTCCACTCAAAATCTAAAGTTGAGATTGGTGGGATACAGTAAACTTTATTATAATTTCAAAAGTAGAGCCTCCTCTTACAGCTGACCCATGAGGTGGCAAACATTACAGAATGTAGTCCCATTACTGCCAGCGGAGGAAGATGGAGGCGGGCTGCATCACAACACATTTCCGGCAAATGGGCTGCTGCGCGGAAGAAATCAGTGCGAACACGATATCGCAAATGTTTCTTAATGGACGGACATTGTGGACAGACTTGTCAGTCCAGGTTGCCAAACAGAGTTTTTAGAATCCTTGTAAAATAAGGATGACGGTCTTGGCCATTTGGAAACATTAAGAGGAAGGAGGCTCATATATCATGCCATTAGCAAGTCAATATACCTAGTTGCAATGTTTTTGGACTGCAGTTATGTTTTGTTTATCAAATGCTATAGGTTACTTAACTGTTGCTGCATCAGCAGCAAAAGAAATACTTAGTGAAGGCTCTTAGCGCTTGCATAAAACCACCCCAAGAATGATATTAGTGAAACACATATGGAAACGACAGATAGAAAGCTGCAATTGGCTTATTTTATTGTGTAAGCACTGTTGCTGGGAAGGCACAGGCAGCTTCTGATATCATATACAAAATATGAAAAACATATTGCTTTCCTACCTTATTCTTTGTGCATTACTGCGAAAAAAATGTATCCACAGCTATGTATACATGTTTCACCGGTTAAACCAAAAGATTGGATGTACCTCACACAAGTTTGCTAAGATATAATTCTTTGTTCCTTCATTATAAATTTTCATTGTAGGCCTTATCTGCTTATACAATATCCATGTGTATATTTAGCCCTAGTTGTGCATTAAGGGTAGAAATGTAAGGCAATTCCATTTGTATTAGCCGCAAATGATTTGCAAATGGAATGTGTTTCTAAGGAATTGAAGTTAGAAATGCTACATAGGCCCTATAGGCCTAGCTAGTATATTTTCCCTAAGATTGAAATTCAGTAGAACCTCTATCCACATTTCTAACGAATGACATGGTATTTCCTGTACAATATAGGTGAATATTATGTATTGCAATCGACTCTTATGAACGAGAATACGACATATGCATATTTCTGGACAAAAAATAAAAGTACCATAGACGAATAATCAACATCTTTGTTAGTACCTGGGGAATTTCTATATACATGTATCCTTGTTGCTATCTCTGTACATGCCTCTAAAATTCTTCGTTTTTGAGAAAGAGGGGGTCAACAATGCATAACATACAAAAAGGACTGCCTGGACCCATGGATCCAGCTCTGAACAGTATAATATAGGCCTATGCTAGAGTGAGAAATTAAAAAAGAATCAAGCCCCTTGTTCCCCACATACACGCACACCCATACCAGCATACAGCTCCCACTTCTGAAAGTTCAGACACAAGCAGACGACCACTGCTATTGTATCCCAGTACGACCATCGATGATCATGTGACAAACCACGTGACGTTCGGCTGAGAACGAGGCAGCTGGACCGCCACTCTTCAAGCACACTCTCCCCGTGTATCACACCACTGAGCACTGGCCTCTTTCAACCCCCTCTGCGCCTGGAGAGCGAGTGTAGTGCGCAGGCGCGCGGACCACTTCCTATCGATTCTTCCTTTCCCTTATTATCGGCCCCTCGGCCGAGACTCCCTCTACCGGCAACGGTGTGAACTGACACGTTTGACAATTTTCTTCCAGTGTATCTTTCAGAATCGATGGAATATCGAACAAACGTTGCACTGTGATGGAACCATGATCACCAGCCTTCGAGAGGGCGCCCTTTAAGCTTCGACAACTCTGTGTTTTTAGCTAGCACACAATAAAGCAACGAAATTAGCTCCCCATCTTTTTTCTTCTTCACGGGTTTGCCCTCTTCTTTATTCTTTGAGGCAGAATCAATACTAAAATTGGTCTGGCCTCTTCAATTCCGAGTCACTGGGCCCATCGTCTAAGGCTGTTTCTGCCACTATATTTTTGTCCAAGTGGAATTTGAAGCTAATCTGCAGCTTCTAATTACAATATTTCCACGTGGCATTGACAGCATTAACGTTCTTCTTGCTGAACATCGACCCTTTATGCTAGAGTGCCTTGGGAAATTAGCATTGTTGAGAAGTTTTGCCCTAGTTTGAATTGATTGCAACTAAACCTAAAAAGGGTTATTTGCTCATAGCTCGGAGGGAATTGCAATTATAGAATGAATAAAAGTGTACCAGGGCGACCAATATTAGGCCACTTGACGTGACAATATTTGGTGTATTTATGAACATTGAAAGCTTGTGTAGAGTGATTAATTGGATATTTGTAATAAAGGGAGGAAAGCAATGTCACACTGAAAAGATGAATGTATATTTCCATGCAGATGTACGAAGGATAATTCCGAATTTGCATGATTATCTATAGGACCTATATATAACAATGATAACTGTATGATCTTCCGCCCCTAAATATGAAGGAATCATATCAACGTTCGGTTCTGCTATATTCTCCATTAGAATGACATCTCTCAAATCAAATAGCAAATGACAAATCATGGGTTTATCATCAAAATCCTTGATGAAGGACGAATGAGTCCAAAACGTTGGATCATAAATCAATAAAGCTGCCATTACCAACCAAGATAGTCTCGTGGTTTTGATGTTATTCAACTTCAATTAGAATTTATCATCAAAAACCAAACCCAACTCCCCCCATCCGTACTCCTGAACTGACCATCCCTATGGCCCTGAACAGTCGTCCTTTCATTTTAAGTTTTAAATGTCCTAATGTAAAATTTGACCCTTAATCAGACCCTTCTCGCCCCCAATTCAACTGTCCATCTCTTTAATACTAAGGTTCCCAATGCAGCTGACCTATAGGGCCTACCCCTGAGTCCGCCAATCCAGCTGCCCTACCCTATACCCCTGATGCTCCCAATCCAGCTGCCGTCCTCTATATCCCTTCTCCCTCCAATCTAATAACCCATCCCTATTACCTCAACTCAGTTGACCTCCTATACTCCTGAGGCCCCCCAGCTGCCCTCCCCTATACCCCTGAGACCCTTATACCCCTGAGGCCCTCAATCCAGCTGCACTCCCCTATATCCTTGATCAACCCAATCTAATAACCCAACCCTATACCCCTGATTGCCCAAACCCAGCTGCCCTCCCCTATACCCCTGAAACCTCCAATCCAGCTGTCCATCCCTACACCCCAGATGACTGAAATTCAGCTGCCCACCTTCATACCCATGAGGCCCCTAATACTGGATCTCCACGAGGTGATTGGTTTGCATCTATTCACGATGACTACGGTGATCACACTGGTGCATGCTGCCGGACAAATAGAGTGAAAAATTGGGCATGTCTGATAATGTTTTCCTATATCCATGAGTGGTTAGTTGTTACGACGAAGGTGCATCAACGAATTACAGCTAGTCATTGACAAATTACAGCTAGGCGTTGATGAAGTAAAGCTAATTATTGACACTAATCATCCCGCGGGGATGTGCCTTTATTCCCTTGCCAATCCTTTCGATTCTAATGTCCTGACCCACTACCCTGAGACCTTCAACTTAAAAGCTACCCCTCATGACTGAAATTCAGCTACCCATCTCCATACCCATGAGACCTCTAATTCCCCTAACCATCCTTTGATCCTAATGTCCTAACCCACTACCAAGAGACCTTCAACTCAACAGCTACCCTCATCAACCTAAAACACCAAATCCAGCTGACCACCCCTATACCCCTAAAGCCCCAAATATAGTTACCAACCCTTAAGCCCCATACCCACTAGGCAACTTTTACACAGTCAGCTGACTGGTCGGTGCTAGAGTCGGCCGATTCTACCCTTAAAATTGGCCAACTCCAGTGCCGATTGATATCAAACACCCACATTTCAATACAGTATACTGACAGGCAACCTTAAGAGTCGGTCGACTTTAGCACTGACTCGTCGGCTGACTGTGTAAAAGTCGTCTAGTGGGTATGGGGCTTTATACCCCTGAGACCTCTATATCCCTGATTCACCCAATCCTACTGCCCACCCCTATACCCCTAAAGCCCCCAATCCTGCTGCCCACCCCTATAACCCTAAAGCCCCCGATCCCACTGCCTACCCCTATACCCCTAAAGCCCCCGATCCCACTGCCTACCCCTATAACCCTAAAGCCCCCAATCCCACTGCCTACCCCTATAGCCCTAAAGCCCCCAATTCCACTGCCTACCCCTATAACCCTAAAGCCCCCAATCCTGCTGCCCACCCCTATAACCCTAAAGCCCCTGATCCCACTGCTACCCCTATAACCCTAAAGCCCCCCATCCCACTCCCACCCCTTTAACCCTGATGCCCCCATTTCCACTGCCTGCCCCTATAACCCTAAAGCCCCCACTCCCACTGCCCACCCCTATAACCATGAAGCCCCCAATCCAGCTGCCTGCCCCTATAAACCTAAAGCCCCCACTCCCACCCCTTAACCCTGATGCCCCCAATCCCACTGCCTACCCCTATAACCCTAAAGCCCCCGATCCCACTGCCTACCCCTATAACCCTAAAGCCCCCAATCCCACTGCCTACCCCTATAACCCTAAAGCCCCCAATCCCACTGCCTACCCCTATAACCCTAAAGCCCCCAATCCCACTGCCTACCCCTATAACCCTAAAGCCCCCAATCCCACTGCCTACCCCTATAGCCCTAAAGCCCCCAATTCCACTGCCTACCCCTATAACCCTAAAGCCCCCAATCCTGCTGCCCACCCCTATAACCCTAAAGCCCCTGATCCCACTGCTACCCCTATAACCCTAAAGCCCCCCATCCCACTCCCACCCCTTTAACCCTGATGCCCCCATTTCCACTGCCTGCCCCTATAACCCTAAAGCCCCCACTCCCACTGCCCACCCCTATAACCATGAAGCCCCCAATCCAGCTGCCTGCCCCTATAAACCTAAAGCCCCCACTCCCACCCCTTAACCCTGATGCCCCCAATCCCACTGCCTACCCCTATAACCCTAAAGCCCCCGATCCCACTGCCTACCCCTATAACCCTAAAGCCCCCAATCCCACTGCCTACCCCTATAACCCTAAAGCCCCCAATCCCACTGCCTACCCCTATAACCCTAAAGCCCCCAATCCCACTGCCTACCCCTATAACCCTAAAGCCCCCAATCCCACTGCCTACCCCTATAACCCTAAAGCCCCCAATCCCACTGCCTACCCCTATAGCCCTAAAGCCCCCAATTCCACTGCCTACCCCTATAACCCTAAAGCCCCCAATCCAGCTGCCCAACCCTATAACCCTAAAGCCCCCAATCCCACTGCCTACCCCTATAACCCTAAAGCCCCCAATCCCACTGCCTACCCCTATAACCCTGATTCCCTCATTCCAGCTGCCCACCCGTATAACCCTAAAGCCCCCACTCCCCACCCCTATAACCCTAAAGCCCCCAGTACTGCTGCCCACCCCTATACCCCAGATCCCCCCAATCCAGCTGCCTGCCCCTATAACCCTAAAGCCCCCACTCCCACCCCTTAACCCTGATGCCCCCATTTCCACTGCCTACCCCTATAACCCTAAAGCCCCCAATCCCACTGCCTACCCCTATAACCCTAAAGCCCCCAATCCCACCCCTTTAACCCTGATGCCCCCATTCCCACTGCCTACCCCTATAACCCTAAAGCCCCCGATCCCACTGCTACCCCTATAACCCTAAAGCCCCCCATCTCACTCCCACCCCTTTAACCCTGATGCCCCCATTTCCACTGCCTGCCCCTATAACCCTAAAGCCCCCACTCCCACTGCCCACCCCTATAACCATGAAGCCCCCAATCCAGCTGCCTGCCCCTATAACCCTAAAGCCCCCAATCCCACTGCCTACCCCTATAACCCTAAAGCCCCCAATCCCACTGCCTACCCCTATAACCCTAAAGCCCCCAATCCCACTGCCTACCCCTATAGCCCTAAAGCCCCCAATTCCGCTGCCTACCCCTATAACCCTAAAGCCCCCAATCCAGCTGCCCAACCCTATAACCCTAAAGCCCCCAATCCCACTGCCTACCCCTATAACCCTAAAGCCCCCAATCCCACTGCCTACCCCTATAACCCTGATTCCCTCATTCCAGCTGCCCACCCGTATAACCCTAAAGCCCCCACTCCCCACCCCTATAACCCTAAAGCCCCCAGTACTGCTGCCCACCCCTATACCCCAGATCCCCCCAATCCAGCTGCCTGCCCCTATAACCCTAAAGCCCCCACTCCCACCCCTTAACCCTGATGCCCCCATTTCCACTGCCTACCCCTATAACCCTAAAGCCCCCAATCCCACTGCCTACCCCTATAACCCTAAAGCCCCCAATCCCACCCCTTTAACCCTGATGCCCCCATTCCCACTGCCTACCCCTATAACCCTAAAGCCCCCGATCCCACTGCTACCCCTATAACCCTAAAGCCCCCCATCTCACTCCCACCCCTTTAACCCTGATGCCCCCATTTCCACTGCCTGCCCCTATAACCCTAAAGCCCCCACTCCCACTGCCCACCCCTATAACCATGAAGCCCCCAATCCAGCTGCCTGCCCCTATAAACCTAAAGCCCCCACTCCCACCCCTTAACCCTGATGCCCCCATTCCCACTGCATGCCCCTATAACCCTAAAGCCCCCACTCCCACTGCCCACCTCTATAACCATGAAGCCCCCAATCCCACTGACCACCCCCATACCCCTGGGCCCCCTACCGGTCCAGGCCTATCTTCATCCGCTTCACAGCCGGTGGATTAATGGGTGTAGGTGTGCAGAGAACTGACGGCTGTGCCCACCCAACCCTAAGATCCCCGATTAGGGTACACGCTGGTCAGTACTCGGACACCAAATCTGTAGTTACATCCCACTGAGTATTGGGGTGAAGCCTTTAATGTTAGGTGAGTTCCCATGGGCGGACTCGGGGTGGGGGATGGGGGGGGGGGGGGGGGTCTAAGGGGCCCTGACTCTAGCCATCCATGCAAAGACGTAGCTAGATTTAGATTTTTTGAAAAGGGGTGTGTGTGGGGTGAGTGGGGAGGGGGAGTCATGTTATCATTGTGATTTCAATTATTATATTCAATTAATTTATGGATGGATTAAATATAATGTGGCAAACATTAAAAACATACCCTGTCGGTAATACAGAGGATACAGAATTTAAGGGTATTATTAAAAAGAAGGTTAAATATTATATAGAGTAAGTGCCTGAACTTAGGCCTCTTATCGTATTTTGTTAATTGACTGATTTGGTGAACTAAACCGTGAAAGAGTAAGAAGTATTTACATCCTTATTCCACCTTAATTCATCATAACTTTTTTTAAATATTTTTATAAAATTTTCTCTTATTGAAATCATGTGTATCCTGAAATTAGGATTAAAACAGTAATAACTTGGAAGATCAAGCTTGCTTGAAAGTCTTATTTGGAAATAAAGAAATTAAAAAAAAAAAAAAAAAGACATGTGAGGTCAGAAGAAATATAATTGTAATTCTCGGATTTAGGACCTCCTCGTTGTTAGGCTCAAAGTCTATCTCGGCCATTCCCTTTGGTGGAAACAGTCCATGGGTACCACTAATAAGGCTGGTTGCAGGGAGGGGGAGGGTTTTTATATGGTTGAAAAAAAGAAAACAAGTAAAAAAAGTCATCAAACTCTAGGAAATTCCCAATATTCTTGGATATGGAATGAAGAACATGTTTTTTACACGTAAGTGCTAGCATTCTTGGATTACTCAGAATGCTGAAAATAGGGATCCTTAACCAATGTGCCTATGAGGGTTTATCACCAATTTTCACACCTCACTAGAGCACCACCTTCGCCAAGCGCCCGGATGACCGAGTCCTAAAATAGTAAAAGCTTTTCTGTAGTACTTTTAAAACAAAAAAAGACTCCATGTGTACTTTCTTCAAAAACATCCAATTGATATTGATGCTAAAAGTATGCAACAATTTAGACTTCAACGTTAAGGAATGGTAATGTCCAATCATTTGCAACACACCCGATTGCAAAGTGCCCCCAGCCGTTGTTGTTTTTCACTTTAAACGTTAACTAATGTGGGCCCTACATAACACCTCCCACCCACCAATCCCCATCACAGGCAGGCGTATACACCACAATGTCGATCTTTTCTAATCGAACCACTGTACAGAAGCCTGGGCCATGGGCATTAACGGTTTAATCGGGGCCATGGATCTTCATTATTCGACGCACACATCCACCACGCCACAATAATCTAGTTTGCATTTGTTTTTTGCAGGGACAGCGGAACCACAACCCTCCACTCCATCACCTCTTGTCGCATGCTAATGAGGCTCGCCCACGAAACTACCAACAAAAATCAAGGGATTTTCAAAGACAAAGTAGCTTTACTTGGAGGAAAAAATGGTACTTAATATGCTACACAAAGTATGTTCGCACTTCGCTGGAGTATTTTTTTTGTATATCCCAAAAGGGAATATCGCAATGTTTTCTTTGCAGTTTTGACACAAGGACTTAATAGCTTCAGGCAGTGGTATATAGAAAATTAATTTTGCAACAACACCATGGTCATGGAATGATAACAAAATCCTTGGCCATGAAACTACCAACAAAAATCAAGGGATTTTCTAAGACAAAGTAACTTTACTTTGAGGAAAAAACCGTACTTAATATGTTATACAAAGTATGTTTGAATTTCACTGGAGTACGTTTCTGTATATCCCAATTAAAAGGGGGTATATAATAAGCCCATCCCACTATACATCATCATCAAATTAACCCCCAAAGATAGAAGTGTAAAACAAAATAAACCATGGTGGTTTGGTTGACAAATTGCTCATCAAATTTGTAAACTGCAGCTTTATAATATTGTCCTTTTCCCCATAGGAACCAATGTTAAAGCCTCTCGGCCCAACCTATAATGTCCAACCCTATTTTTCCTAAAATGCAGCATTTTGATTGGCTATCAAACCTACAAATCTGTCAATTTATAAAATTTAAGAAATCACAATGTTTTATCAGTACTTGAGGATATAGAAAAACAAATTCTTAGTTATTCCAGTAATTCAAACTTTAGGAGAAAAGGATGGCTCATAAGCTAACTTTGTCCAACCCTTGTCCAACCCTGGGATATACCGAATGTGGGATGGGCTTATTGTTTTCTTTGCAGTTTTTTGCAGCAAGAAATTAATAGCTTTAGGCAGTGGTATATAGAAAGTTAACTTTGCTCTCACTAACTACAACAACATAAACAACATAAACAACAACAACAAGAACATATTTATGTAATGATAACAGAATGCTTGTCCAACAACATAGGGAACTAATTGAAGGTATGAAATCATGAATTTATCTCCTCTTCGTATTCTGACATAGCCAAAAGAGCATCCTCGCGACAAGTGCTTTTTTATTTGGGAGTAGTATACAAAAAGGGGGCTTTGGTTCTGGCATGGTGAAAGATATCCTATATGATTCTTAGAGAAAAACAACTACGTTTTAACGCGAGATCATAATACAGCGCCTCCAAAAGCCATGTTTATAAATAGCTTAAGCATATATGCGTTTGGATACACCTAAGTATTTTGATTTGCGAAAGTTTTATCATAAATGCATCGTCAACACGCAGATGTCATTTAGCTTTTTCCATTAAAAACGTTTACCTGCAACAATGGTTTGTATTCTCCAGCAATCTAAAAATCATGTAGGTGTGTTTAAAAAGAGGCGAACGCTATTAGGTTTATAATTGCCCTTCAATTGCTATCCTTTATTTGCGCGAATATTTATGTCTAATTATTTGAGTTTGCCATACAATCCTGCACATAGGCAAAAAGTTTCTCAAACTTTGCTACAAAATACTATAGCTGATATCGCATGTAGTCATGCAAGCTCGTTTTAATACAACGCTGTCCATTTTCATTGGATAAAAACGACTTACAGTGATAAAAATAGATCATTGAAATTAGTTAGGTACATGAACTTACATAAACTGACATTTTCTGTTACTGCTGTGACATAATGAAGTGGATGATTTATTGTCCTTCGGTAAATGTAACAAAATTATTGTTTTACATTCTAACAGAGGTTCCTCTTCATTTAACAGCATATCATCATTGCCCTCTTAACAATCATACGTCCTGCTGAATCCTAGCAGATGTTACCTTACACATCTATAAAACACCCTCCTCCTCGCCACATGTATAACGAGGGCAGATACAGGATTTTCCAAAAGGTGGAGGGGGGGGGGGTCAGCATAAATGTTAACTACTGAAACCGCATGCATTTGCGCAAATGTGTGCACAATTCCCCCCCCCCCTCTTTTTATAGTTTAAGGTTCCACGAAAAGAGGGGTGGGGGGGTGTTAGGACCCCCTGGACCTCTCCCCCTGGATCCGCCCCTGTGTACAAATCAGATCTAGTGTGAAGATATACCCAATGACTTGTATACCAAGCAGGCCTAGAGGTGACTTCAACAGTATGTATCACCAGGATGTCAGGTAAAACTAACTCCGGATTGCAAACCTCGATAATGTGTTAGAATGCACTGGGGAATTAGTTTCTGGGTGCATGTATATTAATCGGGGCCATGGATCTTCATTATTTGACGCACACATCCACCATGCCACAATAATCTAGTTTACGTTTGTTTTTGCAAGGACAGCGGAACCACAACCTGCCACTCCATCACTGCTTTTAGTATGTGGGTACATATTATGGGAATGTACAAGAAAATTAATCCATCAAGCTCATAGTACAGAAAATGGCTGGCTTGTATACAATGCAGGAACATACCTGTAACCTACCAGGAAGTGGCGAGTATATATCACAGAAATGTACACATGAATTAACACTTCAAGCCATCCTGTTATAGCAAGTGGTGGGTATATATATTGCAACCACTTAAATACGCACCGGTCGACATTGACTGCACTTAGTAAAGCACCCAGTAGAGCCTTGATCAAAAGCACCCTATATTATAGCTTCAAAGTAGGCTAGGCGGGGACGGAGGATAATGTGTTCTGACATAAGGTGATCACACACAGCTGGTAGAAGAGGTAGGTGGCACTACCTGCTTTCATTTTATCAGCAGTCTCTCCTATCTTTTCTGTTTCACAAACAGTATTATACCATGAAATTGGTATGTCAAACCAGACAATAAAGCAATAGGCAGGTCCATATCATGGGAATATGCAAGGAAATTAGTCTGTCAAGCTGCATGACATGTATAGAAAATCATTGGTATACAACGTAGAAACATGCCAGTAAATATGCATGTCAAGCCAGCCGATATAGAAAGTGATTGGCTGTTTACCGTTGGAACATACTAGGAAACTAGAACATCAAGCTATCTTATTAGATAGAGTGGCAAGTATATAAAATTGCACCCACTAAAATAAGCACTGGTTGACACTAAGTAAAGCATCCAGTAGAGCCTTGATCAAAAGCACCCTACATTATAGCTTCAAAGTGGGCCAGGCAGGGATGGAGGCTAATGTGTTTGGACACAAGATGATCACACACAACTGGTGGAAGGGGCAGGTGGCACTACCTGCTTTGATTTTGTCAGCAGTCTCTTCTATCTATTCTAGGATAGGGAGGTGGGGTGGTCTATTGGGTACCGTGCTGGCATTGCATGCAGCCGGTCCTGGTTTGGCTCCCAGAGCTTGGTGTTGTTACCTTGGTGTTGTTTCCATTACAATCCAAAAACTGTGAGTTGGTCCTGATATAGCTGAAACATTGCCGAATGGACAATAAGCTCCAACATCCATCATTATCATCTATTTATTCTGTTTCATAAACAGAAGCCAGCCTATATAGAAAATGATGGGTTGGATACCATTGAAACATACCAGGAAACTAGAACATCAAGCTATCATATTATAGTAAGTGGCGGATATATATTGCACCCACTTGAATGCGTACTGGTTGACATTGACTGCACTTAGTAAAGCATCCAGTAGAGCCCTGATCAAAAGCACCCTGCATTTTAGCTTCAAAGTAGGCTAGGTAGGGACGGAGGCTAATATGTTCCGATACTAGGTGATCACACACGACTGGGGGAAAGGTACTTCCTGCTTTGATTTTATCAGCAGTCTCTTCTATCTTTTTTGTTTCACAAACAGTAAAGGAAGCGACAGGTATATAGTAGAGGGTTATATGAGGAAATTAATTAGTATGTCAAGCCAGCCAATAAAGAAAGAGGCAGATCCATGTCATGGGAATGTACAAGGAAATTAGTCTGTCAAGCTGCATATATAGAAAATCATTGGTATACAATGCAGAAATATACCAGGAAATATGCATGTCAAGCCAGCCTATATAGAAAGTGATGGGTTACAATCTGTCAGTAGAGAATTGAGATCAGGAAGAATAGATACTCTCTCTTACTAAAGATCTTGGGTTGGGCGTATAACATCTTACTGACAGTGGTAGTAGTGCAAGAAAGGTTGGGTAACTACGTGTAAGCAGAGATTTGAGATCAGGAAAAAAGAGGTAGTATCTGTTATCAATAACAGTGGATGGTAGAATTTAGTTGGCTATGAGCGCTTAACGTTAAAGTTTGTAACATGAAATAGACCTAACATAACCTTAATGTTATAATAACAGTGCATGCTTGCCTGAGCCAGGATATGCATGGTTGCAGACACTGACAGTATGACCCTAGAGGCTAAACAATTTCTCATTTTACCCTCCATTCTATGATACCTAACAGGCAGGCAAATTGCGCTAATTGAAGAACACTTATTCTAATAGTCGCACACGATACCAAGTGAGAAGATTAAAATGTTTTTGATTTCAAGGGAAATGTGTTTTTTCCATGTATCAACTAATGGCATGGTTTGTTAAATATTAGACTTTTCAAAACTGAAACATTTCATTTCAATTATACAATCAAGTCCTTCAATCATTGATCTAAGCCGACACTGCCTTTCTGTGAAAGGAAGCCTTAACTCCAAAATTAGTGTTTTTTGGTTGTTTACATTGAATTACCGAAAAGGCGTGAAACTTCAGCGTTCTTACTTGGTTTACGTCACGCTGCATCAATATGAAATGACCAACCGGTTTTTCCAAAACAATTGGTCCGAAGTTTCCGCCGGACACATTTTTAGGGCATTTCAACCGCTTTTCAGATGTGATGTAATTGAAACAGACAAAACAGAAATTTCCGGGAGTCAGAACGTATTTATCTCAGGAAAGGACGAAAAAGTTAAAGTTGCAAAAATGCCAATAAACAACGTTTCCCAATGTAGGAAGATAACAGAGGCCGGCGAGGCTGCAGGTGTACTACAATATTAACTTTTACTGCTTTGTACACGCACTTTCCCATTTTGTGATAGTAATTTCCGAGTTTTCCTCTTCAGCTTGTACCTGTGATCATATAACGTCGAACCCTATTCTTCTCTATGTTAACCCTTTAGACTCAATTTAACTGTTAAGAAAAGTACTTCACTCTTTCCTAAATACTCCTTAAAATCCAGAAATTACAAATATTCCTGAAAATTCCTGTTATATTTTGTGTCATGTCTGAATACCGTCAGATGTCATGTGACTGTTTGGACATTACAGGTTAATCAAAACATAGTAAGTGGAGTTATATAGAAAGTATGGTATTATCCTCATCATCTAATACAATCATCATCCAACATCACTCACAGAAAACGTTTATCCACAATTGATATAATATGTAGTAATTTAAAGAGAAGATACTTTAATCTCAAATATAACCTAATATCTATGCACCATATCAATTTACTGACGGAAAACTATGTATAATCACCAAAGACATTTCCATTACTATACATACCACACAATGTACACTCAATACAGCTGCATTAGAACCATGTTACTGTTGGGAAGGGAAAAAGCCTCGCCCATAAACCATCAGCTTTCTCAAGAGTCCAATGCAAAATGCATCCTTCTGTCGATGCATAATTCAAATTGGCGCCTGCAGAGAATCAGAGGAAACTGGAGCGGAGGGTCGTGGACAGGGTGGGCAGTGGGGACCTGCAAATGTGGCAAGAGGATTACTTCTGAATGTGGGAAGGTAAGTTGGGGAGATTGGGGAGGATGGGAGAGGCTGGGGGAGGAGATTTATGTGTGATGTCCATCGAAGTGTGTGACACTTTTATAATTTGCTATATTTGGGAGTTGTGTTGTCAACATTGCCTTTTTTTCTTGGCGCATAATTATGGAAAACTATCCCGCTACAGGGTGTATAAAATCTATTTATATCTATATGTCTATAATTATGTCTATATCTAAATATATATTTGTCTATCTGTCTATGGATATACAGATATAATTATATGCATACATATATGGATGCATAGATATACATGTATATAAGATATTCATATGTAATATGCAATATAAAATTAATATAAATATATCACAGCCTCACAATCATATTGCATTTCTCTTCTCAAAGGTCAGTGATCATGATATAATATGATCCCTTTCATAAAATCTTTGCAAGATTTTGGTATCATTGTTGTTTTCAACTAACAAACCTTGGCAGGGAAGAGTAGGATATGGAGGCCTTTTGAAAGCAGCTTTTCAAATTAACTAGCTTTTCCGACCTACCTCTGTGAGATCCCTTTTTTCTCCTAATCTTAATGCATGCATACCTGTAGGCCTACCCTGCCTATCATCCCTTTTCCTCTTGTCCCTGGCCTCCAGTCAGAGGTAATGCTCTGTGTTATTTGCTTGACATCGGGCCGTAATTGACGCACATCAGAGGTAGCTATAGGTGGATTGGGGCCCCAGCGAGTGTTTACCTTTAATACGGGACCACATTAAGGTGGTGTACCTTCCTCCATGGCATGATGCCACCTCCAGGGTCTTACCTCCCATCTCAATTCCCCGCCAAGCACCTGGAGGCGTATCTAAACAGTAGGCAGGTCTGCTGGTACTATGGAGTGGCAAATGTGGACAACGAATTTGTATAAATTTGCATTGCATGTATTTTATGAAAAATGTTATAGAGATATAAATTTAGTATGCATTTTGTTTGCCACTGTCTAAAAAGATTGCTTTCATAATTTTGTGTATAATTTCAGTTTCCTATATTTACATGTGGTTCTTGGTGATTATTTGCTCACAACCAGTATTGTATTCTTAAGCCCTGTTTCCACCAGCCGATTTTATCACCGATTTCAAAAATCGGCATTGGGAATTTTGGTTTATCATGAACATGTTATATACATTAGAAAGGATTTTTTGTTCTGTTTCAAGTGGCATATGTGATATGTAATCTAGTGTCATATTAACAGTTAAAAGTAATAAATTACCAACAAATCGGCGATTAAATCAGTTGGTGGAAACAGGGCATTTTTCTGCGTCACAGCTGATCTAGAGTCCTGATCCAGAGGCCACTCTCCCCACCCACCAACCCCCAGGCCCCTGTTCCTCAACACCCCTCCCGGTAGGAGATGATTAGAAAATCTCACCTAGCCCCTGGCCGAACACAAAAAGCATTTCAGCTAATGGGGTTCGCGACATCCCTGGCCAACCCTCACTTACTCGCGACACTCCATCACAAAAATACTAATGGCTTCGGAGGATTACCCCTTGTCACTGTTCACTTGGTGTATGGGGGAGGTTTTGATAAATCTCATATCATATTATTGAGAGTGGGGTGGGATGGAGTAAAGCCAATGGGTTTAACTGTAGGGGAGGACCCCTGGGAGGGTATTACATATATCTCTTGATGCTGGCTCTTTTGTGTGCAGGCCAGGGGTGCCAACCAAAAAAAACCCACGATATTTCACCCCCACAATACATTAAAATAGCCACAATCACGAAAATTGTGATCATGGAATTTTAATGACATGTGAAATTTCATGGATTTTTCTTGAGATTTTTTTCATCTTTTTTCTAATCCTCAGTTGTTCTAATGTCCTTCAAACATCCATCAGAGAGCATCATATCTGAATTCAGATACATTGTGAATGATTTTAATAAGGTTTATCACATCAAAATTTATCATGGGTGTTTTCTGGGTGGCATTTTTGTATTGTGGTTCCTAAAATACACCCCACAATACATTTTGGTGTATCGTGGAGGTTTTTTGGTTGGCACCCCAGGAGAGGATCCATTTGGGATAGAGGGGTCCTAACCCTCCCTCCACCCTACCATTTTTGTTTTGTAGGGACCCATATCACTTCCCCTTAATCACTTTGACTTGATTCTCCTACCTACATCCAAGCAATACTTTTCTTTCTTATTTTCAAAGATTGTTTGACGCATGCCCATAGGGCTTCCCTGACTGTCACCCCTATTATTCTTGTCCCTGTGGCCCGTTGCACAATGATTTTCGTAACAAGGACAACAAAAAAACAATGAAACATTTCCTTGTTACTTTTATCGTAACAACGAACGTTTTGACACATTTTTTTTCTATATTTAGAATGACCTCAAAGAGCTGTAACTTTTACTAACTTTTTCTATTTTTTTCCCTTTTGACAACAATTTACAGTTTTCAATTTCATTCATTAGAACCAGAGATATTACATTTTTGTTAAAATGAAACATTTCATTGTTAAGCAAAAGTTCGTTGTGCTTTCGTTGTTTGATCCTCACAACGAAAAATCCATTGTGCAATTGCAACGGGCCACTGGCCTCCAGTCAGAGATAATGCACTGTGTTATTTGCTTGACATCAGTATGTAATCAGCAAATGTCTGAGGTATAGTCAGATCGGGGTCCCAGAGAGTGTTTACCTTTAATATGGTGGTGTACCTTCCTCCATGGCATGATGCCACCTCCAGGGTCCTAATCCCATCACTTTACTAATGACTCTAACTATATATACTTATTGAGGCATGGTTATATTAAGTTATCAGACAAGAATGCAATGTCAAAATGTAATGGTTTTCGTCAGGAGAGCACTCTCATTGGGAAATTTGATATTGTGATAAACCACTCTGTTGATTTGAAAATAAACATTATTATTTATAGCTATATTAATTGTGTAGATCTGCTCATTAATCCATACTGTTTCAAAAGCATCCATATGTCAATTTATATTGTGTGCGAACTACTCTAGACGGTTCTTTGTCATGATTGATTGCACTCTCGAGGTCACGATTGATTGAGATATCTAAATCATGTTTCACTTTCATCTTGAAATCATGATGGATTGCGGTCTCGAGATTATAGTATATCCTATTGGTAGCACAGTAAATGGAAAAGTATTTACTGACGGCTGCAAATCTGGTTGATTTCTATCATCTGAATGTTGCATTACTTAGGGTTTAATTTCTTTTGATTTTATATACTGACAAAACCTAAGCAATTAACGTTGGTAATAATATCCGTGTGTAACGATAGTACTATACATTTACTTTTGTTGTATGCATACGATGATTGTATCCTATGTTTTGATTAATAGTAGCCAGTAATGCAATCTTGCTCTAAACAACCACTTGCAAGCTAAGGATAGTTAAAATGCAGTAAAATCCATCAGTTCCATAAAAGAAAACTGAATTATTTATATGCAGGGGCTATACAAGAAGCGCGACATGGAATACTTTACATTGAAAATGCATGAAAACCTTCAGGATCACATGCAGGGCCAGACACAAACTATAAAACAGTTGCTGCTGCCCTTTTCTCTGACGAGAATATGATGACCGATGTCAGGACCCTGCCAGCCGGAACCGGAAACCAATGACAAGTTCTGCTGTGGCTGTTGGGCCTTCAATTTCCGGTCTGGGATCAGGGGAGGGGAAGGAGGTGGTGGTGGGAGGGTCATAAGGGGTATTGTGGGGTAGTGCATTGTCTGGAAGGAGAAATAAAGATGTGGGAGTGGGTGCCTAAAATAGACGAGGCGACATGGCCATTTCTTATAATATTATGCGACATGGGACATGAGGCCTAGGGGCCTTCCATTAAGTATGTACGCACAATGGCGGAAGGGGGATCTGAGATTTTTGAAAATGTCCGTAAGTTTTAGTACAAATCCATTGCGTACTTTTGCACCAGAGGGGGGTGGGGGTCTAAGATTTTTGAAAATGTACGTATGTTCTTAATGGAAGGCCCCCTAGCGACATGCGATAGGGGGTTAAAATGATAGCAAGAGGGGACATGGCATTTTCCTAAACTCAACATGGGACATTAGCATAATTAAGGGACAACAACATAGGACATGGCATTTTCTTAAAATCGACACGGGGACATTGGGATTTCCCCATTTATACCCCCAAAGGTCCTAGAACTACTGGTTCCTAGCTTGGCTGTCACGAAAGAACCCTTCCTGTTATTACCGCTCGCCGGTTACCAGAATCGCAGACCGGAAGTGGGCGAATTGGGGCGCAGGAATAGGTCCTATTAGAATGCTGAGTCATTGCCATGAATTAAATATGTATCTGTCATAGCCCGCTTAATGCAGAGAGCTTATTCTGAACGAAACCAGGTTATTTTGGACTACCACAATGCTTGAAGAGTATTGGGACAGTAAACAGGTGCGAATGTATAACAATATATTTGTGAGTCATAGTAGAAGTGACTGTTTTTAAACAGTATTATTATGATGACATTATAATATCAGTCAACTTAGCAAGTTGATTGCCGGCTTCTACCCTATCTTAACGATCCTTTAATGACTTTGTTTTCCTAAAATTGTAAGTAGAAACAATTGTTCTAATCATATCTAAAGCAAATTATTTGAAAACAATGTTGGTCACGGGATCTATAAATGGCCATTTTTTTTTAATTAGAAACAATTGCTTCTAATCATATCTATAGCCAATTAAGTTAAAACAATGTTGGTCTATGAATAGCCATTTACTCATGAGGGGAATCATTATAAAACATGCGTACAAATTTATACACATATCAAGAACAAAGCGAGCTAACATATATATTTGACGAAATTTTCTACGTATCGATCAATAAGTATAATGTGCTACTGAACTCACTTCAAAAACTGGGCTGACCTCATGACCATGATATCTGAATCAACATTATGACCATTGATTGTAAATAAATAATTACAAGTGTAGCGCAGAATACGACCCTAGGGCGGGCTGGGCGAGGCCATTGCAGGACCCAGGGTGTAATAAATGTCATGGCAATAACCACTGAGAGGATATAGACCGAACAGAACCCACTGAGAGTAGACCCACTGACTCGCAGATCAATGACCAAGTGCAAAGACCAGCTTATTCAGGGAGAGTAAAATTGACTCAAGTGCACAGAAGGTTTAACTAATGTCCAATGTCATCTATTTGGTTTGACCTTAGGAAAATATAGGCTTAGGTGGTTGTGAACTGAACACTTTTGGCATCATTTTAATCCAGTTCTACCAAACAGACTGCTGGTTTTAAAATATTGTCCTGGGGTTGAAACTGCTATTACAAAATATGGGATGACCCACAAATCTTTCATTTACATAATTATATTGCCTTAGCTTGGAATAAAGGTAGAGCTTTATCATGTATTATGTATAATGTATTTAAATGAACTGCAGGTTTTTATTTTATAGTTATACGTATGTATATATCATGCATGCATAATATTATATGTATGTATTTGTGTATGTATGTATGTATGTATGTATGTATGTATGTATGTATGTATGTATGTATGTGTGTGTGTGTGTGTGTGTATGTATGTATGTATGTATACATGTATGTATAGAAGTACTCAGCAACTGACAAATGGGCCAGAAACCCATCTATATTACCTTAAAGATGACAATGAGAGAAACCATTAATATCACTCCACGTTAAATCTATCCTCTGACCAAAAAAAGGTATGTACATAAGTAATTAATCTTTATTTAAACAAATCTACTGTGAGGGATAAGAGCATGTTATTTCCAAGTGTCCTTGAAATGTAATAGATGTCGTGTGGCGTTCAACTCTCCAATTTAGTAGCCAATGACATCGGATATGTCATCAACCTTTCGCCAACTGTGAGTCATTGAAGGTCACGTCTGTAATATGGATTTGGTTTACAGCATCTCAAACAATAAAGTCAGTAATATAAAGTCAACAGGTGGCTGGAAAGGAATGCATTCATCTGCCATTCACAATAAAGGTCAGAGGCATCAAAGGCCTTTGCCTAGACATCTGGAAAACCGCTAATAATAAATAGGAACAAATACAAGGCTGCACTCAATTCGTGCATGAGACAGAATGATAAAAAAGACAATACTTCAAAGGCTCTTTGTCCTGTCAGACTCCAAATGACAAACAAATGAAGCCAGTGCCAATGCCTCAAGACATGCCAGGGGCTCTAGATGGTGGGGGTGTTAATTTTTCTTGGTGAATTTAAGAAATGGCCTTTTCCTTGCTGTTGTCCCAAAAAGTCTGATGTCTCATGTTGAATTACAAAATATCCCTGCCAAACTGTCGAATGTCAGAAATGGCCATGGTACGTATTGTTGTCCCTTAAAACGGTAATGTCACATGTCGAATTTACGAAATGGCCTTGTCGCGATCTCGAATTTAAGTGTCCAGAACCATATGCCAATGGTCGCTTCAATACTCACAGCCCAGGCACTCCCAGTTGATCTCCTACCTTTTTCAATGCAACAAAAAAGCAGATTTCAATGAGGTATTGTGAGTGGGTTATCAAGTTATGGCGGCCGTGGCTGGACCATTAGATAGTCCTGATTGGCGTGTCAGATCCAAAGACAGCTCCATTTGTAACTGTCACAGGGCTGTAAGCTGGTCAGCACTGACATTAGATTAACTGCAGAAGCCAGAATATTACTGGAGTATTCCTGGATTATTACTTATTGCAGATCTCATTGTCTGGATTGCACTATAGTTGACTCGCGTGCACTTGGGCCCTAGTTGTGTTTAAGATACTTTTGTAACAAGAATATATCTAGACCTGCGGGATTCAGCAATTGCTCCCTCTATCTGAAAAAGAAGCACTGAGCTAATTTTAGAGGGACCTTTCCCCCATATTTCCCAATATTAGCTAAAAAATATTCTTCGCAAAAGGCCCGTCTATGATCTCTAAATAGAAAAGACCCCTAACAAGTCTGGCAAATGGGGCCTTTTGATACTTGAAATACCTTTTTAGGAATATCCCTGTGCAATTGCGTATCTATCCTTAAAGGCAGCATTTTTGGTTCAAGCACTGTTTCTTCCACTTCAAGACCCTTCTAAATGTTGGGGTGATAGTTTCTCAATGCACATTGCATCAGCTAAAAATTGCAATCGCTTGCCTCTTTAGCTGCATGTCAGTTATATAAATTGGTATGTTTTTATTTTACATGAGAAGTTATATCTCTGGGGCCACACAAAGTTGTGTGTGTTTCTAAGTTAACCACACAGCCGTCCATCACTGCAGCAGACGATAATAAGATCTTCGCTGGTCCCGAGACACGCAATTCACAAAAGGCCGTTCAGCGCGGGAACCAGTGCCAGCAAACGGCTCCGCTGGGTCCCACGTCAGCCTTGGCTTCCACCTTTCTGCAGCTGGGTCCCAGCGAAGCCGAGGTCCGCCGCGCCTGCGCCGTTTGATCGAGTCCCCAAGCGTCGTGAAAACTGTAGGCAAATCGTATGGCAAAAAGTTCTTGGAAGGTGATATTTCACTAGCCGATTTTCCTCCGGATTTTTTCAAAAGTCGGCAGTGGGAATATTGGTTAACAATAGGTCACATGTTCTATCACTCGCACTGTCAAAGAGCGGTACATACAAGGGGTGGTGCGTATTGTGGGGCTGTACGTACCGCTTGTTGTTTTCACTATTTGAAATTTATTTAGATCATTGCTTGGGGCAAGAAGTGGGAAGTTCCTGTGGGGTTGTCCTCGGGTGTCTGTACCACCCATGGGGATTGTACGTACCTCGGGCTTTGCCCTTGGTACATGACAAACCCCTGGAAGAGTTTTTAATTCCATTTAATATAATATGTATAATGTATAGTCTTGTGTCTCATTACTGGAATAATAATGATAAATTAGACAAAATTGGGGGTATTCAGAATCGCCTAGTGGAAAACAGGTTTTAGTGGACGGAAATCCTTTGGAGGTGGTTAAGCTTCTATCGGGAGACATCCCTCCTGTCTCTGTGGAACTGTCCGCTTCTTGCCCCTTGTAATCGGATTTCTAAAGATTACCTCCACAGTTAAGAGGTAAAAATGACATTGCTATTAGATACGGGATGCTTTGAGATGAAAGATTAAATGATGTTTCAGCCAGGGTGTAAAGTTTGTATTATCAATCAACAAGTGCATCTGCTGACTTTCAGCAAAGATTTGTATGGATATGGAATTTGAGAATCAATTTCACACTTGTTCCTATGAAGGTTGATTATCAAAATATGAGAATGTCTGAGGGTTTGAATTAGTTATTGTGACAGGCCTTCTGATTGGAACTTCCAAGGCCGCTAGGCTGAGGGCTTGGCCATAACGAAGATATCATATGTCTTGATATACTTGTATTGTCATAAGATAAACTGTGATGTCATATTAACGTTAACATATAAAGGTATGGTCACCATTGAAATATTTTCACCTCTGGAGTTTTAAACAGCTTCAGATTGAAAAGCTGATATGGGTGATAGTTTGTGAGAACGTTCAGTTTTTTTTATCCCAGGGTCATGTCATGTTAAGTATTTGTTTAACACTTGGTTTTGCCTAAGATTACGTCATTAAAGCCATACCTTTGGCTTCCTCGACCTTCAATGATGGAAAAAGTCATTAGCTTCCTGATACTGAAGCCAACTATAATTATATGCACAGCTGTGATTTGGCACGGCTAGCTGTATCACCTTTATTGAGAACAGCCTCATCTGTCTTGGTTAGTTCCCTGAAAGTAAAGTCCCATACCCACTAGGCGACCTTTACACAGTTTGCAAACGGATTGGCGCTAAAACTGGCCGATTCTTAAGGTCACCTGTTAGTATGGTATATTGAAATGTGCATGTTTGATTTGAAGTGGCGCTAAAATTGGCTAACTTTACCCCTAGAACTTCCTGATTTTACCACCAATCAGTCGATGTGGTCAGAATCGCCAAGTTGGTATGGGGTTTTAGAGTGGTGAGGAATTGGGAATTTTCAGCTGGTGCTGTATGCTACATATATATGTGTTGTGTTTTAATTCAGATTTTAAGGTGGCATAATGGACTACACACTGGGCTTTGTTATAACAAAAATACGTATACCTTGGCAGGCTCATCATTTCATGAAGGAGCAGCTGTTAGATCATGTTACTGAAGTCAAATCTGCACAGTTGAGATTCAGCACAGCTAGCTGCATCACCCTTAAGCCCCATACCCACTAAGCGATTTTTACACAATCGGCCGACTCATAAAATGCTAAAATAGGCCGACTATACTGGAAGAGTCGGCCAATTTTTGCACCAATCCAGATCAAACATGCACTTTTCAAAATAGCATCCTAACAGGTGATGATAAGAATCAGCCAATTCTCCCAGTTGCCCATTGCCAGTCGCCGGTAAAATCGCCTAGTGGGTATGGGGCTTTATTCAGAACAGACAGATCTGTCATGAATGATGGCAGTTCCTGGAAGGTTAGAGTGGCCCTGGGAATTGGGAATTGTCAGGTGTCAAACTGCACTATAGGATGTCCTTTATTGATGTAGGATCACCTGAGGTCAACAGGGTGATGCATATTGAGACAAACTAGCCGTGGCTGATCTGGACAGTGGCATCCGAGTGTTTCTGTTCTTGCAATCCCCGATTTAATGGGGCAAAAATAAAATTGATGGGCTGTTGGCCTATGTGAGTGCAAAATCCTTCATGGCTTCTCCATTTTCAAAATTAACGATCCCCCTCTGATGATATTCAAATAAGAGCTTATTCATTCTATTAGATTCCCTAGTCACATCTAACATTTTCTTAAATCATGTCACAAGACATGAACAAGAATCCTTATTATTTTTTGTCCCTCCGCTTATTGATATGCCTAACATAAGTTCAGTTCATGATCCCGCCTGATCTGAGGTCAAAGATAAAAGTTTTTGGTCTTCGGATACAGGATTTCCATTTGGGGGTGGGGGTCAACATACTAAAATGTCGTGCATTCGTATGTTTCGCATTCATATGCACACATGCATTTGAAATTTTTCAGTCTTTGTGCAGTTCAGGGCTTCCTCAAAAGGAGGTGGGGGGTTGGGGGGGTCACGACCGCTTGGATACCCCAGATCTGCCCATGCGGTTTGATTCATATATAAGATACCAACCACATCATTCAATCAATATCAATATTGATACAAGATGATATTTTGATTCATGAATGGATAAATCTTCAATCTTGAATAGAATCTTTGTGACGTTGGTTGCAGTGATTGGATGACATTGGGTCAATATAGGACTCGAGTAAATCCAGATGATATTCCCGAGGATTTATACCTCTTTATTCCCACAAGGAGGAGGGGGTCAAACATAATGTATAAAAATAGTCAAAGTGAACAACATTTAAGTGCATCTTTTCCATTTTACAAGACAGCTAAATTCAACCCAGAAACCTTTTTTTCTGATTTTAACCCCCCCCCCCTCCAAAAAAAAAAAAAATAAATAAAATAAATAAATAAATAAATAAATAAAAACTAAACTAAAAAAAAAACAAAAAAAAACAAAAAAACAACAACAACAAAAAACTAACAACAACAACAACAACAACAAAAAACTGTTGTTTGACAATCCCATCACACTCGGAAATATGTTTGTATTATTGAAGATGAAGGCATGACTATAAAGAACTGTACAAATGCCAGTCAAGTGACACAAAGAATGGTGAATCCCTACACTCAGTTGATCTAAATGTTCCTTTTTCATTTCCTCCCTTGGAACAAGATCAAGGACATTCAATTCGGACTCAATCTCGGGGCAAACTACTTCTTGACTGAGGCAATTCAGGTTGCTGAGGGGCACAGAAAACGAGTGCAACCCTGCGATGCTTTGGGCAATACTCTTTGGATATTACCAATGTAAAAGATAATGGCTCACCAGTAAGGCAATGCCCAGGTTCAAAATAAAGCCTTTTATCCACAAGAGCGATCTGCTGGACTGTCGATTCTGTTTTTGAGTGATTTCCTTTCAGTATGTGATTTTGAAATGTTCATATTTGATCCAAATTGCTGCAAAGGAATTGGCCAATACTATCAATAGAAATTCTACTAATGATTAGCTTATTTTTGCACTGATTTAATCTTACTAGTAGTTATAGGGCTTACTATATCCAATGCCTCAGAGTCCTATTATAAATCTCATTAAATCCTATTCTATTGCATGACCTAGACCATGTTTAACTGGGTGTGCTTTGGTTTAATATAATTTCTCCCATCGTATCTCTTATCATTAAATGGAAATGGCTATTCAATTTTCTTTAATATTTTCACTTGTTCAAAAATGAGTACCGTTGGTACATTGTCCGTGCTTATGATCAGTTCTTTGGATAACATGAGTGCAATTGTTTTCTTGATTTAAAGTAGCAATCGACTACGCAGGGAATACTTTTAACGAAAAGTTTTAATGTCAACGTCTTTGTGGAAACTTTTGCAAGAAAGACTCCTCATGGTCATATTTACAAAGAAATCCATTTGAGATACAAAAAAAGTCTCGAATGATAAAATCAAGCAGCAGTATGACAAAGGCCTCTGCCTGATACAGAATCATTAGGAGGAGAATTGTTTTGAAGAAACATAATGTATGAGCGAAAAAACTGATATTTGGTTTAAAATGACGTTTATTATGCAGCTGCACTTAAAAATCTTCCCAGATAAATGAATCAGATTTTTAACAGAACACAGTTTTTGCTGTTTCCTCTCTACTGAAGCCTGTAATCCAGAAAGTTATAAAACGTTTCTTGTGAAATATGATAAAGGGAATGGAGTTTATCAACATCTTTACAATACAGGCCTACCTTCCAGACAGATATATGGGACTTCCATATATATAACCCTCATTCCTATCGCCAATATTTGAATTGGTAGCAAAATGGGCAAGTAGAATATAGGCTTAACCCAGCCAACTTGCGACGAAACAGAAACGTTTTGTGACCATACTTTTTTAGTCAGTTTGTTACTTATTAAGATGGCACATAACAATTACATTAATGATGGTTGGCTGAAACCTCACCAAATAAGAACGTTATTATAACATTATATTTTGGTGAGGTTAGGATGAACCAAAAATGAATGTTATAAGAACATTCTGATTGGGTTGAAGAAATAAACAGAATGTACAAATAACATCGCAGTGTAACGTCACAGTAGTAGCTTGCAGTGATGTTATTGGGAGTCATCAAAGGAACATAACAAGAACCAACATGAAACGTTGCTGCAATTTTATTATAACATCACACCTCCGGCTGGGAAGACTTCATTAAAAATATTAGAGATTCTATGACAAAAAGCTACGATGTACTATAACTCCCACTACCCTCTAAGACAATCTGTGATCTGCTGAGTAAGTTTTAGGTTGGTTTACCAGACTATCCTATAACTCTTTATATATTGACGTACATAATTTTTAAAGCCACATTTTGTATCTAGCTATGTATATCTGTAGGTAATTGATTCCATAACCTCATTTCCCGGCACCAATGACTTAAATTAACCTGTTTACAAGATCATCTAATTTTTCAAAGAAATTCTACTAATACTCAGCCTATTTATGCACCAATGTAGCCCCGGGAGTTCAGCCCAATGAGTATAGGCCTTAAGGCCATGATCCACGTTGCGATTTTGGGCCGACCATTTTTCTTCTCATGCATTTTTCACATATTTGGAATCAATTTTCTTGATGAAAGTACAATTATTCTGATATGTATTATTCTAAACTCTTTGGAAAAGTGTATGTTGTATAAGAAAAATGATTATTTAACAAACTAATTTTCAAAATCAGTTCAAAATCGGTCCAAAATCGCAACGTGGATCATGGCCTTTAGAAGTGCACCTTGTGATACTGGATCCCCTTGATGGCATGTGCCGTGACATCAAACAAATACTCACAAAGTGAACTGCCTCTGTCACCCTATACTACTTTAGTCAGGGGAGTTTTGGTGCAAGAAGGTACAAAGGAAAGGAGGTCATTTAGGTGCTTTTATCGCTAGTGTACCAATAGAGTATAGTGTTCCAATCTACTGTGCTATTAATAAAGATGCTTAAGGGAATATTTTAAGTTTGTAGAAGTTTGCTGAAATGGGCAACCTTAAGAGGGGCTCGAGAAAACATGAACTGGTGTCTTTCTTGGAAAGTTAATTGTTTCTCTTTGAATATGCACAAAATAGCCCTTATAAATGCAAATCTTTGAATGTCAAGTAATACTATGAAAGAAAGAAACAGAGAAACAAATCATGAGAACTTTTTTAATTAGGTATTCATAAAGCTTCTCAAAAGCTATAGGGATGTGGGCCCTTCCCTCGGTGCACAAAACAGATTACTAGCGATGAAAAACATTTAAATATTCTAGAAAGAAATGACGTCGTTCGAGTCATACAAATTGTCAGAATACAGATAGATTCGTTGGAGGAGTTACCCTAGGCTAACCCAACCGTACGTAAACACAGGTACAGATCTTTAGAACGTCTCAAACTCTTACCTATACCTCACACTGCTATGATACACGCACCCAGATCAGAGAAGTGACAGTAAGATACGCTAAGTGTAAAACAAAAATCCTATTTTGGTTTTATCTATTTCATTAGTGAATCAGAATTGTCTAATTGCAAGACATCAAGATAAATGCAGAATTCAGTAATCGTTGCCTTGTTTCGCTGTGATTAAGGAGAATACTCTTTTATCCACTGCTTACTTTGTTTCATCTTGGGTGTTCCGATGGTTATTTCCTCAAGTAGGAAAGCACAGGAATTGCTGACGATGATATATGAAGAGTCTATCATTTATAAAATGAATCTATAAGAGAACGTCAAGACATATTTTTTAGGGACATGTAAAGTTTCCTCCAATTGATGCGTTCCCCTTGTAGCTTACTATTTCCAAAGGTACAAAGTAATATTGTATCTTGACATCTCCGCATCAGAGCATAATTTGTTAAAAATTCATAATGTCAATGCAACATATTTCTCTTTCGCAATTTCACTAACTCCTAAACAGATGATCATGTAAAATGAGCATGGTTTGATAAATAAAACAAAAACAAAAAACTCTCACTAACAGACCCAACTATTTGACAAAATTCCTAGAAATCAAATCTAACCTTTTTACAGTGATTAACACAATGTACCCCATAATCCAACACCTCGCCTTTTACCTTTGATGTTGTTGCAAAGAGGGAGAGATGGCACTCCGTCAGCTAATACCTTCACTATGGCTTCACCTTTCTTCCTACACTCTCTAATGGGGCTCATACTAATCCAATTTTAAGAGCAGTAGTCATTTACACAGCTAGAACTTGACCTTGAATCACTAAAAAATAGATAACATAACAATTTTCTCTCTGTTACTCCCTAAAGTCTAATACCTTGACTCTTACCTTTCAAGGCTTTGATGTCATAGTAAAGAGAGAGATTTGTACTGTGTAAGTTATCTCTGTCAATACCTGCAGTATGGCTTCACCTTTCTTCCTACTCTCTCTATGATGGCTACAACCTGCTAATCCAATTTGTTTGGGGGCTTCTTCAGATCTGTATCATGGCAGAGTGGCAAGTAATACACAATGCCAGAAATTGACCCTTAATCATTAGAAATATAAAGGTATCAGAGGCACGTTTTAGGTTATTATTGTTTTATGATACTCTACAGAATGCGCCGGGGAGGCATAGAGTTTATGTCGGATGATAACTCGAATTGCTGACCGGCGTGTTATAAAGGGTTGCTAGATAGTAGAGTACTGTAAAGGTACTCCCCGCTGAATACTAGATTCTCACGGTAACTTTGGACAACTTATGTAAAGGAAGAGCCACACGTTCAAATACAGTTTCAAACCTTTATTTCTGATAAGCGTACAATAGATGAAGCGTTCCGTACAAATACCATACAGTGCTGGTGAGTGGTACCAAAGTGACAATAATAACGCCCCTCTGAGCGCCTACCTCTATACTCCAATCAGAGTCCGTGCCAACCGCCGATCTGGTGTCAAGCCTGAGACCTCCAGGCCTGCTGCAGTCTCTAGTCCGGTGGTCTGGCAGAGTGGCTGGGCCAGGTAGAGTAGTGGCTTCCGGTCTAGTAGAGTATCCAGTGAGGTAGTCCAGGGGTATGCCTTTCAGAGGGGGCTCCAGGAGAGTGTGTTCCCTACAGTGGCAGGGATCCCCTTTATACAGATCCTCTCCTCCTGGGAGGAGGGGGCCTGCATGATGTCATGGGCTATATTTAGCAGGTGATATCACCATCCAGTCTCCTGATTGGTCGACTGATGGGGAGGGGTTGTTTGTGCAGGCCAGAGAGGAAGAGGGGGAGTTGTGCACGGATTGCATCATCTCCCTGAGTGGGGAGGGGTGGTTTGTGGAGGCCTCTGATTGGCGGATGAGAGCCCCAGAGGGTGGGGTGGCAGGTGCATGGGGCGAAGCCCAAGCATACCCATGGTTGTACTCAGTCACTGTCTGGCAGCTGTACGGTTCACAACAGGTGGTGCTTATATACTACCCTACACTGACATGGTTATACATAGGTATATGGGAGGTTGTGTCTGCAGAAGTAGGGTTCTAGGCATTCTGTGTTTGGGACTGGTTGCAGTCCCGACACAAGAAACAATGTAATTATTGTTTTATGATACTGTACAGGAGACAATCAGGAAGATGGGAATTGTGTATTGTGTACATTGATATTGGGGGAAGGGAGAGGACCACTCTCTGTATATAGATTCTGTTATTGGTTAATTCCTGACACCTTTGTACTGTGGAGAGTGTACCATTTTACCTGGTTTGCTAGGATTACATAGCTGTAAAACTAGGACAGTAATACAATACCCTCTGTGGCTCTGACACTAATCCCAACAGCTTTGTCAGAATGGTACCATGTGAGAGTAGCGGGCAATATGTACCATCAGAACTTGATTTTCGGTCACTAGGATATAGCAATATACTGAAGTTTCTTATGAAGCTATCATTCTTTATGATGTTCAATGATAGTTGTTTTATGATGTTCAATAGTAAAACAATCAGAAAAATAGGTTTTGTGAAAGGTATACCCTATTGAGTAGTGCCTTTTATTACTGATGATGTTGGAAAAGCAAGAGGGGCTTCTCTGTGACAGGCAATGAATGGCTTCTGTACTTCACTCTTTCCTTGGCACTTTTGTAATATTGGTACTGCCTTTTTTTTATCTTGTTTGTTAGGATAACAGGGGTACAGAGATAAAACAGAGCCCCATGGCAGAGAAGAAGCTGAATTGATCTGTCACCTGTGTTTGCCCTAAGTTAGGTGACTCGAGTCTTAGAGCTGGGATGTATCAATGAGAGGATTCCTTCTGAGATGACTGTTTTACAAGGGAGGTTTAGATATTAGCCTGTGTCGATGAAAACGTGATGCATAGAGCGAATCTTAGAATGAAAAGAGCGAATAGAGCGGTCAATTTTATGTAGCAAATGGTGACGTCATGAGTAATGTGCACGTTGACGTGAGTGAATATCTAAACCTCCCTAACTTCATTATACCAACCAACACCTGCTTATGTTGAATGCATATGAGAAATCTAACCTGACATTTTATGAATCATGATGAAGGAATAGGCAGATGTATTGTTGGCCTCTTTTTGCTAATGTTTAGTAAGTAATATATTCTGAGCACTTTAGGCCATATTCCACTTTGCAGCGTTTTGCTCACGGTTGGTAATTCACTAGCGGTTTTTGTCACTTCCTCCAGCAAATATGGCCACCACAAGGTGGAATATAGAAATTTCTTGCATTGTTACTTGCGGTAGCCCACCGCAAGAGCCATTGCAAGTGGATTTATATAGGTTTTCTATAGATTGCATGCAGCGGCAACAACGAACATGTTTGTTTCTGAAATGCAAATTGCTTGCGGTGGCCAAAAAGATCACCGCTAGTGGTCACCCAACACATAGCGCAATATGGCCTTATAATCTCACTGTTAAAGGTATCTTTGCTGCCTTCAGGCCATGGTGTTGTTTTCATTTATCTTCCACATGTAAGGTGAGCAGCATATAAGATTACCTTTGTCCTCTGGCTATTTGAAAATCAGAACATGAAGCTTATAAAGATAGCGGTCTTCAGCTTCACCAAGGGTAGGTTTCTATCAATATTAAGCCAGGACCCCACATGGCGATTAAACCACAATGATTAACATTAGTCGCCCAATGACTAGCTAATTAGTATGTTGCTGGACGACTAGTTAGTCGCTGGTGGAAAAAAAGTTAGTTCTTCCCATCAAACTACTGGTGATTAGAGGTCATATTGGCCGTCCCGGCTGGCGATTAAATGCATTAATCGCCGGCAACTATAGAAAAATATTAAACATGTCAAATATTGCCCCCAGAAATCATGGCAACTAGTGGTTTTGTCGCCAGACATCACGGCGCCTTTGTGTGATAAGTCGCTGGGCGACCAAAACTCCTAAAATGACGTTGGTTGCTGTCAATTTTGCTCAAACTAGTTGCCCTGTGGGCACCAGGCTTTACTTTGTAAAGGCCTCGAGCAGCATAATGGTTAAACCAGTCTGGAAGCAGCAACATCTTCAAATCTGACATTTCTTAGGCGAGGAAAGTCCAAATATTTTTCAAATAAAATTGAATGCTGTACATTTAGGGAAGACCTCTGTCTAATCTTTCCTCTGTATTCTGTGTTCATCGGCCTAAATCTGTAGGGCTGGAGCTTCCTGAGATTTAAAGCTGGATGAGAAAGCTGCAGGGACTTTAGTTTCTCTAATATTAATAGATCTGTATCGTTCGTGGCTGTTGAATTGAAGCATCCAACAGCCAAGTCTTCCTATAAGGTTATTTAAAATATAATGTTTCGGGGTTGTCAAATAAAGAGAGCTGGATAAGATACAGCCGTCTTTTGAAGTGACATTCATATAATTGAACATTCCAACAGATAAAATGCAAACCTTAAAGGTCACATATTTCTTTCTTAACTTGGAATTCCCCAGAATGCTCAAAGTTGGTAATGCACTAAATAGGTCTTATGGAAAGATATGACAGGATAACTGCAGGGTACAACCTTCAAGACTTGCAGACAGAGTACCACTAGCCTCCTACTTAAGCCTGGTCCCCACAGGGTGATTAGTTTGAGAAAATTAGACGGCGATCAATGTGATATTTGGCGGTTTAGTCATCAGACGACTTACCATACAAGGGCGCCGTGATGGCGACTAAACCACTAATGGCCGTGGTTTCTGGGTGGAAATATTTTACATGTTTGATATTTTTCTCTTGTCGCCGCCCATTAGTGCAGTTCATCATCGGGCACAGCAACCAATGTCACCTCTAGTTGCCAGCAGTTTGATGGGAAGAGTGTCCCAAAGCGGCGATTAGTTTTTTTCCGCCGGCGATTAGTTAGTCATCCAACGACATACTAACTTCTTAAGCGCCAGGCGACCAACGTTAATCAGCGGGGTTTAGTCGCCCTGTGGGGACGTGGCTTTAGGGGATGTGCAAAAATTAAAACTGCAGCCAAGAAGAGTGCACCAAACATGTGAAAGCTTCCATTGAGACTTTTTTTACTTTTAATGATATTCATTTACACTCAGAATGAGCCTCACGCATTCCGAAATTACTGTGTGGGCCATTCTCCGGAAAATTCCTCAATTTTCCAATGAAAGTAGCTAAAAATTCGAACATCATAAAATCAAGTATTTTGGTTATTAAACTAAAGATATATACACCTGTAATCAGTATCCAAAAGGGGGCAACTTTATAATCATTACTCTTAACTGTATTTGGATTTGAAAATAATGCCTTATATTTCCTATGTAACGTACAGAACCAAGCTTTTAGCATACAGAACCAAGCTTTTTTGCCATCCAGGGCTAGAAAAATATATTTTGTAAAGTCTTCCTTCCAGGAATATTAAAAAATAGTTTTTAGGTGTAAAGAAAATGTGAAAAAACGTTCCTAACAATCACATTTTACAACTTATGCAGTAAAGTTGCCAAAACTTTGGTCCTGTACGTCACAAACCTTGTAACATACATAACCAAGCTATTTCTGCTGTAATCATGCCTAGATTTCAGCATTGTTTGGCACAAATTCTTATAATTGGGAGTGACTCTATCCATTTGATGTATGGGAGTATAAAAACAATAACCAACAAGGTTATTTTTCTACAAAACCAAGAAATCTATTGAAAGCTTGGTTCTGTATGTTACAGAGCTTGGTTCTGTACGTTACAAATCCTTTTCAAGATTTGTGATTCTTTTCTTTATAGAAGGCAAATTAAATCAGATATAGAATGGAAATTTTTATCAGATGTAACCTACATCTTGAGCTTTACTTGTAGTGTATTTTGAAAAGAAAATTATATTTATTGATTAAATGTGGCTTGATTAAAGCTTGGTTCTGTACGTTACATAATTGCATTAAATAAAAATTATTCTAATTCCAAAAAGAATTCTAGGTGAATAAACTGTCTTTCACTGTATTTAAAAGATCAAATATATGCTATCCTTGCAAGAAACACTATTTGAGCATACTGGGACTATGTAAAGAATATCAGAATAGCTTTTGTGTACAAAAGAGGTGAAATAAGAAAATAATTTACCATGGGAATTTATAGTACTTTTCACCATTTTCATGACATTTTACACATTTTCCCATACATTTCGTTGGCAGAACCATACATTTTCTGAATTGTCAATGTCTTTACTACGTGTGGGTAATATATAAACAGAAGAAGGGTGAAAGTTGCATTTTACAGAGGCCTCTGACTTTAGATTACACTGTTTTTATCAATTGAGGAGATTTCCGGAGAATGGCCCGTGTAATATTTTTATTCTCCATAGCTATTTACCCAGGTGATGTTTATTGCTTGATCTATGACTCACAGTGAGTACAGAAACAACAATATTAGTCATGGCAAGCTGTGGTGGAACTTGAGGTCTCCCTTAATCAGTTAATTGAATTAAGCCCCATACCCAGTAGGACATTTTTACACAAACGGCCAACAGATTGGTGCTGAAGTCGGCCGATTCTATCCCCAGAATCGGCCGACGTCAGCGCTGATTCATATCAAACACTACCATTTCAATATGGGATACTTACAGGAAATCATAGGAATCGGGTGATTCACCCAGTTGCCTGTCACCCGTAAGATAGCCTAGTGGGTATGGCACGATTGGGCTTTAGACAAGATGACCACCCAAAACCACCAAGCCTCACAACCCACGGTACTCCCAATACTAAAGTGTCCCACCACCCTTTCAGTGTCTGACCAGACCACCTGCTCCCCTGGCCAACTGACCCTCCAGGTGTCCACCCTGCTCAGACAGGGTTCTCTCGCCATTTAATCAAAGAGCTGTAAGCCAATATTCCACTAGCCGATTTATAAATGTTCTCCAATAATAGTGGCAAAAGAAAACTCATACTGCATATCATTTGAAAGATAATTAGATACCCTTTCTAATAGTATGCCTATGATTTATCCTGATTCTTACTAATGATTTACAGAGTCGGGAATAAAATCGGGTAGTGGAATATGGACACAAGTGATCAAAAAGCCTAAAGCTTCTATTCCACTAAGTGATTTAACCACTGCGAATTTTGTAAATTTGTAAATTCCCAATTTTGATAAGAGATATAACAAGAAGCCAAGTATGCTACATACCATTTGAAAGGGAATTAAAATTCCATTATAATGATATGTAACATGACTATAATTAATCTATATTCCAACTATTTCTGAAATCGCAAATAAGATCAGATAGTGGAACACAGGCTTTACTTTGCCACAGAGGCAGCTGGAAAATGGGTATACATACGTGAGAAGGCCAGGCTAGGGTCCGAAATGGTAATAAAGGAGCCAGGGGCCTATAGAGATATGGACGAGGGAACAAAACGACCACAGGGCCAATACGCATGCGTAGAAATGGGCTATACATCTGTGTTTCGCTGGGGCCGCGAAGGAGCCCTGAATCTGTATAACAAAAGATGGAGGTTGGAAGGCAGAAGGGCTGTGGCACTGTATGTTGGATTGACTAGGGCGATTCGAACCTCGGATACTTTCGGTGTGAAAATCAGCTGGCAATTCATCCCCTCCTGCACGATTCCAGTGGCCCATTGCACAATGGATTTTCGTTGGGAGGATCAAACAATGAAAGCACAACAAACTTTGCTTAGTAACGAAATGTTTCGTTGTAATGAAAATGCAATATCTCTGGTTCTAATGAATAAAATTGAAATCTATAACAGTGGCCCGTTGAAAAATGAATTTTCGTAACAACAATAACTTTATGATAACTTTAAGATCGTTTCGTAACAGCAATAGGTTTCGTAACAACAACACTTTTATTTCTCTGGTTCTAATGGATGAAATTAAATTCTGTAAATTGATATATGAAGGGGGGAAAATAGAAAAAAAATCAGTAAAAGTTACAACTTATTGAGCAAATTCTAAATAACCTTTTTTTAATTGTCAAAACCATTGCTGTTACGATAAAAGTAACAACGAAAGGTTTCGGTGTTTAATTGATATTCTTTGTTATAAAATTCATTGTGCAACAGGCCACAGGTATTCACTTACATCTGCAGTGGCCCGTCGCACAATAGAATTTCGTTACTAAGATATAACAACGAAAGCACAGCGAACTTTTGCTTAACAACGAAATGTTTCGTTGTTACGAAAATATTCCACTCTTATTTAAATAGTAAAGATCTCGGCTTCTAATGAATGGAATTGAATTCTGTAAATTTATATAAAAAGGCAAGACATTGGAGAAAACGCATTAAAAGTTACAACTCATGGAGGGCATTCTAACTATAGAAAAAAAATTGTTAAAAAAAACTTTCGTTATTACGAAAATACCTGCAAATAATTTATTAAGCAACAACGAACTCTTTCGCTGTTTACAATATTTTCGTTGTTACGAAACCCATTGTGCAACGGGCCACTGGTGATTCTGTACCTCAACGATTTGGGCCCATCTAATTACTGGGCAACCCACTCAGAATCAGCATTTAACAAATCGCACTTGCTTAATTTTTCTATCTTTATGGTGGTAATATGAAACAAGGCCTGGAATCTTGATAACCTCAACAGCTATTTCTTAATGATATTAAGAATTATTCTTATTACACTATCATCTCCTTTGTTTCGAATTGAATACACTCCCTTCGGGCCATTCTCCTGAAATCTCCTCAATTGATAGAAACAGAACAAATTAAACGTACAGCTTTCTATAGAGCCAAATTTTCACCTTAGGTCAGTCTATATACTACCTATAGATAGCTTAGACTTTGGCAATTCAGAAAATGTATAGTTTAACCAATAACTAGTTGGGAGAAATATGATAAATATGATAGATATATATAAAATCACTAGAAAATCTTATGGTAAATTATTTTCTTATTCTACCTTTTTTGAAAACAAAGGCCATCCAAACAATCTAAATGTGATTGCAGCATACTTAAAGTAGTCCATTATAAGACCAGCATAATATGTTATCATTTCAATAGGAAGTGAAGATATTTTTTCATCTAGTGAAAATTTTAGAGGTACTTTTAATTTCAATTGATAAAATTATGTAACGTACAGAACCAAACTTTAAATCAATCCCATTTAATGCAAATATGTAATTTCTTTATTTAAACATGGTAAAAATAAAGTTCTAAATGTAGGGTAGATCTGATAAAAAAATCTTTTCAATATCTCATGTCACGGCTTTAATATGAATAAAAGTGCAGGAAATCTTGAAATGGTTGTGTAACATACAGAACCAAGCTCTGTAACATACAGAACCAAACTTTTACTAAATCAGCCATACTTTCAGGAACATTATTTGAATACCCATTGTTTTTATACTCCCTTAGGTCAAGGGCATACAGTTGCTTCACATAACAAATATTTCTGACAATCAGTGCAACAGTATAGCTATATGTAGAGCAGAAAAAGCTTGGTTATGTATGTTACAAGGTTTGTAACGTACAGGACCAAAGTTTTGGGAATTACATTGTATTGGTCACAGGAAATAATTTTTATGATTTGATTTTACCCTTTTCCAAGATGTAGAAACTGCTTTTGAACATTGCTGGTAGCCAGACTTTGAAATTGTAGTTCTTCTGGGAATATTTGACTAAAAGAACTTGGTTCTGTATGTTACAAGCTTGGTTCTGTACGTTACATAGGAAATGTATGGCATTATTTTCAAATCAAAATATCATAAAGAATACTTATCATAAAGTTGCCCCCTTTTATATACTGATTATAGACGTACATTTGTTTAATATGAAAGCAAAAAATCTCAATCTTATGAAGTTTAATTTTTAAGCTACATTCACCGGAAAATTGAGGAGATTTCTGGAGAGTGACCCCTTCTCTCTTAATTATTGTGTCAGTGTCAGACTTGACACTGAAGGCATTACTTTATTTGTAGCATCATCTCTGTCATTGAAGCTCTGTTCTGCCTATCCAGTTACCTACAGAAGGTACTGCAACTGCTCCCTCCAAGAATAAATACAATCCTTTCAGAATGCTAGCCAACCTTGAAGGTCTTGTTACCTTTTTTATCGTTAAAGGTATTCCTTATATTCCATGAGCGATGAGCAGTCTTCCCAATGTAACCTTACAAGATGTTATACAGAGTATCAGCATATGTTGGATTAGTTGCATGGTAATTTAAACTAAACCTCGTGATAAATACACAATGATCTGTCGCTCCATGAAATGGTCCTTTCTGTGGACAGTAAAGTGAGAAGGAATCAATTATATGATTCTCGAGTTTTATGATTCTATCAATTCGAAAGCGTTATACTATAACAAAAAACATCAACACCAAGAAACAAAGTAGTTTAGTCGCGTCAATTCAAAAGTGCATCAAACTAAATTATTTCCACTTATTTAAGCTAATTCATTTTGTTTCCATTCCATATACTAGCTATCCTTCATGCACTGCTTTCTTTTTAATAGTGTAAGGATAGATTAACAATAATCGTATAATATGCAAGTGAATTTCTACCTGCATAACACAAGTAGTGTAACTAATTACAAATACAATCAATACCAACTAATATTTACCAGCTAAATATGATTTAATTTGATGAGAGGCTGCAGATTTCTAATAGATTTCTAATCAGATAGATATAAGATAATATTTTCAGTAAATGAATGAAACTGCTAGCGTTAATTTTCTGTTATTTATCTTTTTAGGCTATCCAAGGACAGACCGACGGCTATTCGATACTCAGTATCTTATAATTATATAATTGGATTTATCGAATGAGGTAGCAAAATTAATAAAGCTTAAATATAAGGCGAATCTAAGCTAAAAAGATGCCGCGGGGTAGCAAGCCCAATGCTCAACCTATTCCTCTCAATCAACACATAATACTCTATGATTGACGTATTAAAGGGGCACTCCAGTGAAAAAACACATTTTTTGTCCATAGAGAATATGAAATTCCCAAATTGATGGTGAAAACGAAATGCAAATCGAAGCATCGGTTCAAAAGTTATGGACCAAATAAGGGTCTATCAAGCCCTCCACTGGGGGCGGCCATATTGTTTTTATTAACCAGCATGCACTTCACCAACTTATCCAATTGAGGTTCCTGTTTGGGTTTGTAATATATAAGTGTCATTTATTACTTTGCTGTGTTATATGGAGTGTAATATACCAAATTACCCATTATTTTATAATCAAAATGATGAAAACCGAGAATGACCATAAATTTAAAACTACATAGAAAACGTAACTATGGTGTAGTTTTTCCCTAGCAACCATTTCTACGATTTGGTATTACCATAGCAACCATCCATTTACACATCACTAATGGTACCAGAATGCTGAAAACCCTTCATACTAAACTTATACAATGCATCTGGGTTACTAAGCAACCAATTCTGATATTGGGTTGCTAAGCAACAGGCTGTTGCTAGGCAGAACTAATGATCATACTACTCCATGTGAAAACTGTGGGTTGCTAGGCAACCAGTAACAATTGATTGACTCTTAACCATTGAATTGATACTATTGTATCTTCTTTTTCATGATTTATATGGTTTTGGTAAGATTTAATACATTATAAATAGCTTTATAAGAGCTGTTATTCTTATGGTGGGGTTGCTATACATACTGATGTTGCCATGGCAACTTTTCTATATTAGGATGTAAATTCCTATGAAATTCCTATTAAAAAAATTGCTCAAAGTATCTCCCTTAAGGATATAAAGTTTCATGATGTTTCGTCGAATAACATTTTACTAAAAGCATTCTTAAAATGAACAAAAAACTATAGCTAAGCCTACATGAATCTAAACAGGAACCACAATTTGGGTTAATGGTGAGGTGCATGCTGGGAAATCTATTCAAAATGGCCACCCCCAGTGGGGAGCTCAGGAGAATCTTATTTTTTTAATAACTTTTGAACCGCTCATCCGATTTTGATGCTGTTTTGACTGATGACATCAGAAAGTCAAGATCTATTTACAATTTTGTTGTAGTTTGTCACTGGTGTTCCCCTTTAACAAGAATTGACAGTTGCAGTGAAACTTACCTTATTGAATAAAGGCTTAACCTTTAAAAGGGAGGGGGGAATGGCCGTTCAGCTATAGTATATATCCATTAAGGATGATAGATCTGGATCAAACATTCTGCAGTAACTTGCGTAAACCCATCCGTGCGTTTACCCATGCATGTTTCCCATGCTTTTTTTATCAATGTATACTTCCCATGACTATGCAAAGCCTACATTTGGGATTGCATTTTAGACGTAAATAGTGGACGGTCCCCCTATACACCTGTATCACCATAATTGGCATTCCCTCTACGACACCTCCAATGTAATAACCTTGGCCACATAACATTATGTCTAAGAGCCTTATGAAAGTGCTATTCTACTAGCAGATTTTTACTCCTGATTTCAGAAATCGCAAGTGGGAATAGGAGTTAAGTCTAATCATATTGCATAACATTAGAAAGGTTTTGGAAGATTCTACCAGAAGATATCTAGGGTAAATTTCCTTTTGTCATAACAAATTTTCTCCGATAATACCATTATTGGAGACAAATCGTGTATTACCAAATTGCCTGTAAAGCCCGTATTCCATATACCAAAAGTGCATGTTGCCGATATTGCGCATCGCCATAGCAAAGTTCCATATTGGTGTCACGCATTTTTGGTGCAATTGCCGTGCAATTTCGGCTGCTGAAAGTGCGATAATGGCTGCCGAAAGTGTGATATTGGTAGCCAGTACAAAATCGGCAGGTAAAATTTACCAATGTGTTGGTGAATTTTATCGGCAATGCCTGCAATTTCAAATCACCACTACGAAATTACATTGGCAGCAAATCACCAATGCACTTTCAGTATGTGGAATACGGCCTTTAGAATCGCCTTGTGTAATATAGGTTTGACCCCTTTACTGTATCTCACCCTCTCACAGCGGTCAGTATCTGCCTGTCATCTCCTATTTTAATATGGTCATACTCATATCATCTTTCCAATCTCATTATCTTCATATCTCTGTCAGTTGCCCACCTTGCCATGGCCTATCCTACCCCCCAACCTCCCTTATCTGATGTCACCTTGTCAGCTGGCTTGTCCCTTGTCGCCATTCTTGTCGCTAAGCCTGTTACTGATTACACTCTGTCAATTATGGAGAACCAAGCGTGAGCATACAAAATCCAGGAGGATATTTTATGATAAAGTCTGCTACAACAGAGATTTAGATGGAATTTTACTGGCTGGATTGTAATGGAGTTTTGAAGACGATGTTTCAAAAGTATACATCTTATCATGGGCACAAACTCTCCATTATTGGCCCCTAAACATGCGTTATGGATCCCAAAACCTCCGTAAGATTAAATTTCAATGAAACCAGTAATCCAGGTCGGGGGGGGGGGGGGAAGAACAACCACTCTATAAAAGAAAGTAAAAATGAAATATCATCCGATTCGTACACATCAACGTCTGCAAGTTAATCTACTGGAGCCCAAGTAAGAACAGATAATTGATCTGAGATTGCCACGCAGTTACAAGTTAACCTTTGCAAAAGAAAAAATACAAAAGAGAAATCGTCTCTTGCTCACAGAATGTGGGTAGGGGTGCAGTGGCGGATCCAAGGGGGGGGGGGGGGCAAAAGGGGCAGTTGCCCCCCCCCCCCCGCCTTGACCCAAAAGACAAAATTTTGGCATACTAAGATTGAAAGATCTGTGTAAAATTTGTGTTTATTTTTTTATTTTTATAAGGGGGGGGGGGGTCACGGTCCCCCCTCCCCCCTAGAGCGCTGACTCTGGAATCAGCCCCTGGGGTGGGCGGGAAGAAAAAGCCCCTTCCATCTCCTGTCCCTTGTCTCTTGTCTCTTGTCCAACTTCTGTTTGTTTTGTAATGGATACACCTTTACAATCTGAGTACCCCCTCCCCTCCCCCCCCCCTCCCCCATCCACTTCCCACCCCTGATCCCTATATCTCTGGCTGGCGACAGAAGAGTGGCGGCGAGTAGATCCCGGCGATGAGGTGGCGAATTGAGAGGAGGAGGTGGCGAATTGAGAGGATGAGGTGGCGATGTAGAGTCGCCAGCCCAGTAATTGAATTCCCACCCATTTTTTGGATGGTGTGACGAATGAAACGTGAAACAGAGCTGATAGGGAGGGTGGCTTTGGTCATGGGTGCAATAGTGAAAAATAGTTGTAAGTAGGTGGGAATAGGTGTGAATAGATTTGAAGGTATGAAAAGAGGTGTGTATAATTCATAGTTTCTGGTAGAGAACCCGAGATGGCTGGATTCTTTTATAGGCTATCCAGCCAAAGATGCAAGTCACAGAGAAGAACTTTCTAATAACGTTGCAGAACGTTATGCCGGATCCCCACTTCGGCGACTAGATTTCCTTGGTCGGCGGACTACTAAGGTTGTTAATCGCCCGGCGACCAACTCCACACTGGCGCCGTGATGTCTGGCGACCAAACCACTAGTCGCCCTGGTTTTTGGGCAAAATATTTGACATGTTTAATATTGTTCAATGGCCACGGGCGACTAGTTAGTCGTCAGGCGACGTACTAAAGTTTCCTCTCGGCGCCCACCGATTAAGTACAAGAGCGTCCCAACATGGCGATTAGTGTTTTAGTAGCCCGGCGACTAAGTTAGTCGCCCAACGACGTACTAACTTCTTAATCAGCGGGCGACTAACGTTAGTAGCCGTCCTTGGTCGCCAAAGTGGGGACGCGGCATTACTTGAACGTTGAAGAACGTCACTCTCACCTCAGCTGGGTACATGTTTAATTTTATCTTATATTGTTGGGTTACACAGGAACTAAGCTGAACTTCTAAAGTAGTTCAGTACCACTCGGATTAAGGTTTCTGCATAAAGCAAAGCGTATGATTCAGATGTAAACATTGATCAAATGCCACTTTTTTTAACTGAGTTGCCCTTAAGCTGGGCCCCCTATTTATAATACTGGACCGGCACTGGACAGTCTGTATAAATACAAGCCCTTCCTGTGGAGGGTGTTCTGATAACACAATGGTAGGGATGGCTTTATCATCTGAAGGTTAACAGTTCAAGTCTCTGTCCTACTACATTCTCCCTTTGGTCAATGACAGGGTAATCAAAGGCCTAGTGCCAACGGCTGTTGTTTGTGGTACCCTGCCTATGGGACACTGCTTATAAAAGAACATCTGCTTCAGTAAAATTATGGGGTATGCTCTCGAACTTCCCATAGATTCAATCATCCAGGAGCTAGATGAAACATCATGTTGAAGTACTTTAAGTTTTAGTGTGTAGTACTTTCAATATATGGATGTTGAGGGGAGTAATAAAGAGTTGAAGACAGGAGTAGTGTTGATATGATGTTGTATTCTTCAGTCACAGGTTATTAACATAGGCCTAAGCCTAGGCTGTTACATAATAAACATATGTCCACCTTGGTGTCCCGACTCCCACTGCCCTCACAGCAGGGGTGCACTTCCCCACCTCACCTTTGGCCGTTGACCCAATTACATTAATTAGGCCAATTGACCACTAGGGGGAGGGGGAGTGCTTATAAAGGTTTTACCATAAACTCTATGATTTATTATGAAAACATTTTGATATGTATTTTAATTATTGTTTATGAAATTTGATATTTATATATTTTGTATGATAAATTTGGTAAATAATTGTAGTTGTTAGAGAGAGGAAACGCCATGCCTAAACTTAGGTATGACATAATGCTCCAGTTCTACGGAGTCTGGCAGCTCAAACCATTTAGCAGGGGCGGATCCAGAGGGGGTGCAGGGGGTCCTGACCCCCTCCTTTTGGTGGACCCCTAAACTAGGGAAAGAGAGGAAAATGTCGCATGCGTGTGTGCAAATACATGTATTTTTAGTACATAGCCTATATGCTGACCCCCTCCTTTTGGAAATCCTTGATCTGCCCCTGACCAGCAGAGAAGATATTTTCATGAACAAGTCAAGTCATGAGGCAGGATCATGCATGAGAGGGGTCATAGGGGCCGTAGGGGCTACAGTCATGTGTATAACAGCCTCTTGACAGGCTTTCCCATGTCCTTAAGGGGCTACTTGTAAGCCTGTGCATACACTTCTGAGACGTGACAAACTTACATTAAGGTTAATAGAGTAATACCTAGTGCTCAGGGTTCTTTGTAGAAGAAAGGGGTCTTTGATGTGAGATCTTTAGGTGTATCCTAAAATGGCAAGTTTGTGATGAATTGGATATTTTTATTTCCCGATCTTAAACTTAGATATAGTCCTTGAGATCCGTGCAATTTGGCAACTGTAATCAGTGCTGAAAACAACTGAGCAGTTCAAATAGTAATGACACCAACTGTCTCTTGCAACTGCAATATTTACTATTGCTCCTAATGTAATTGCTAATAACTCCTAATATACATACCGTTTATATTTCTAATCTTACTACTGTAATTCCTACAAGTTGAACTGTTTTAATTTCACATATCTGTGATACCTCTATCAACCTAGCAACTTTATGGACGATCATCTACTGTGAATTGAGTAAAATAAGTATTTCCTTTCCATGGGCAAACTCTATCCTTACCAAACCATATGCATCACAGGAATATCAAAACGCATGGTGCCCGAGCTTAATCCATAGGAGACGATTCTCGGGCGTCATTGGACGCATTGAGGTATTGCTAGTATTAATGCTAACAAATTATACTTCTTTTAGAATGTACAAATGGCTCACCAAGATTTATGACCAGATCGCATAATAATATCATATTCATTCTATTCGACACTCTATTTCTATTATATATTGCCTCAGATTTGTTCCCACACATAAACCTTACAGTCTGAAGCCAATGCCATCAACACTGATGTGCTCACGTACACTGCTAAATTGAATCTGGGTGGACAGAAATTAAGCCAGCCTTTTCTTTGAAAGGACACGTTCACGGCTACAGATCTTTTAACACGGTGTCTCCCATGTGTATAGGTTTACTTCAGCCTTCTACATCCCAAGCATGCTCCTGTTCTCATAAAGAGCTACAGCTTCTTCTGGTACATTCTCCAAGGGTTAAACATATATTTACATACATGAAAGGTACCACTGATAACAAGAGTCCCTTGGGACAGTATACAGCAATGGTTGTCCAATTTCCATAACCTGGGGTCGAGTGTGGACTCAGAGGCAAAACAAAATGTTGTAGGCGTAGCACCATTGATTATTTGGAGAAACAAAGAACAAAAATTTAATCTTGTTTTCATCCATTGTTTTTTTTATAAAACAAGATCCGAATTACAAGGCATCATAATATTATTCTATTTAACCATTACCAACTCGTATGCACTGGTCTATTTCTAAGGCATAAATTGCACTGTTTACAGTCAATGTGTTAGTGTTTATCATATGGATTTACCTCTCTATATTTTCCTTAAAGGTTCCTATTATATCTACAAGCAAGGAGCAGAAATATAATTGATCTACAGCTACTCATTAAGGTGTCAGATGAGCAGTGGAAATGCCCAAAAGAATTCTGGCAATGGATATGCTATAAAAAGATGAGGATGTCAGGTGTACCACAGCTTTTCTGTTATATTCAACTCTTTGTGTACTGCAGTAACAGTCTACCAATGCATGCGAGTAGTCATCCAAAACGTTAAGCAAATCCTGAACTGTATTAAACATAATGAAGAATGTTTGACATTTGTCTGGCAGTCTACTTGTCATTCGAGTGGAATCCTCACACAAAAAGAAAAGTCAATTTAATTTCCTGGAAGGGGGATAATCGTGTTTCAAAACCAAGCCTACTCAATGATGCATAAAAGATTACTAAGAAGTCTGTTATTAATTCATCAGGTTGAGTAACTTGGGAACTCTAGCATGGCTTTCGGGAATTACACAAGTTTTCAGAGTGGAAATTATGGATATAGCCTGTATTCCACTAGTCGATTCTATCCCCGATTTCAAAAATCGTCATTGGGAATATTGGTTAACCATGAACATGTTATATACAATTAGAAAGAGCTTTTAATCTTCTTTCAGGTACGTAGGATGTACAGTCTTTTGCTATAATGTTTGGTTAAAAGTAATAAACTACCAAAAACCTGTGGTTAAAACTGGCTTGTGGAATACAGTCTAAAGGCCGTATTCAACTACATGATGTAGAAAAAATCAAAAGTGCCAAAGATCGGGACAAATCATTATTCATGAGAGTGTCAATTTCAGGGTTCACAGATCATGAGCAGAACTCCTGATAGTTACGAACATGTTGGTAACAATCTGGAGGAAAACTCCCGGTCTTTATGGTCCCAAACATCGTCAGCTTTTCAGGTTATATTCCATCTCCAGATGTTGGGCAGTATGTCTAAAGATTGGGAATGAGTCCGATCTCTGCCAAAAACGCCAAACATTGCCGCGAAAATTGCAATCTTGAGCTAAAGATCGTGTAGTGGAATACAGCCTTAACGAGTTTTCTGGGGATTGTATCTAATCATCAGCAGGTGGAGAGAGTGGAACAACACCGCTAACTCTTTGGAGATTGGAATAGCGAGCCAGCCAAACTGGGAGCCAATGACACTAGCCAAATTGCAGCCATTTTTCTGGCTGGCACCCACGAGTGAATGTTTACATGTCCACTGCGCACCTCTGGCGCGCAGCCTGCCTCGGTGGGTAAAAGAAGGGCCTCTGGGGAAATCGACCACTGCGCATGCGTGGACGGCTGATGCTGGTTTGTGGCAGGAGCACGTTACTTGACCGAGTGACTGCTAATGGGTGGTGGGTGGGGGTTGTGGGGTTGTGGTGAAGTTTGGGTTTGGGGGATTGGAGAGGGAATGGGTATGGTGTAAAAGTAAAAGCTTTGTTCATTGTCTTTTCATCCAAAGGTTGGCAATTAGCCTGTCCCACATTGGGTATATCCCAGGGTTGGACAAAAGTTGGACAAATTTAGCTTATAAGCCATCCTTGTCTCCTAGAGTTTGGATTACTGGAATAACTAAGAATTATGTTTTCTTATATCCTCAAGTACTGATAAAACATTATGATTTTTTAAATTCTACAAATTGATAGATTTGTAGGTTTGCCAGCCAATCAAAATGCTGCATGTTAGAGAAAATAGGGTTGGACATTATAGGTTGGGCTGACAGGCTTTAACATTGGTTCCTATGGGAAAAAGGCCAATATATATTATAAAGCTGCATTTCACAGGTTTTTAGTAGCAATTTGTCAACCAAACCACCATACTTAATTCTTTTTTACACTTCTATCTTTAGGGATTAAATCTGAAAGAAATTGCTATGAAATTTCATGGTAAATTAAATGATGATGTATACTGGGATGGGCCTATTCAAGTCTCTCTCCTGCTGCTTTGGTATTAGACATTCTCCCTGTGGTCAACAACAGGGTTATCAGAGGCCAAGTGCCACCGGCTGTTGTATGTGGTGCCCTGCCTATGGGACACTGCATATAAAAGAACTCCTGCCTCAGTAAAATTGTAGGGGTATGGTCTCTACCTTCTCATAGATTCGATCACCCAGGAGCAAGATGAAATATCCCAGTGCTCCAGAACTACTGAGTCTGGTGGTTCAAACCAACAAACGTTGACAGCTTTGTTCAACTAACCAATCATCTTACGTGAAATTGAGGAAATTGTCAGTATCATTGGATGGGCAGATAAAGGAATTAAGAAAGGATGGGGGTTCGTATAGTTGTTCTCTTTGTGGAGTTCAAGTCTCCACAAAAAGAGGCGACCCAGACCTACTAGACATCCTCCCCCGCATCCATATTCGTCCCTGTTTCATCATCTTGTTTTGTGCGGGATTAAGAAGATGAGGGATTAATAAGCTATAATTATATTGTTTTTATATGACATTGTCATCCCCTAAGATACCATAGCAATGACCAGCCCAAGAATACACAGCTCATTGCCTTTGCCTCAAAATAGCTTGGAATTGGAGCCGACCTATCTCCACTGGTAAGGATGGACAGATTTAGTGCGTAGGTGTTGTGAAAAGCCGGGTCCTATTGGTATAATGAGTTTTGTACTATTTTCATACTGGCCTTGAGATCTGTACCTAGAAGTAAGATGATGCTACTTTGGCCAATGTCACATGTGTAATTTGATAAATCTGGCATTTGGCCAATGTCACATGTGAAATTTGATAAAACTAGCATTTGGCCAACGTCACATGTGACATTTGATAAATCTTACCTAAATTGACATCGGACACAAGCAGCATGCAACATAGATTTTTCTTAAAGTCAAAACGGGGACATGAACAGTGTTTTACTTTTACATGCATGTGACATATTGTTGACCAAAAACAACCACATGGGACTTGTGTGCATTTCTTAAAGTTTATATAGAAAAATCCATCAAGGTTCCAGTTTTATATCCAATCATCATGCACCCCATCATCTTAAAGGGAGTAGCCTTTAGCTGTAGAAAATCCCATTAAAGTCGCTGTATTAGCATACTGTCAGGGGCTTTAAAATTCTTTTCCTTTTCTTCTTCCCAGCCTTATCTGTGTTTTCCAATTCGCAGAACCCAGCCTTGCAAGGAATGACACACATTTGTGAGATAAGATTACCATCATTGTCTCAAATGAACCGAGAATTGTCAGTACCACCAAAAAGAACCCTTTGAAAGCAGACTTAACGAACGTAAGACTGGGTAGAAAAAGAGTGATACACGCTCCTCCATGTCAAGGAAAGCCCTAATGGTCGGATAAAACTAGAGTAAAAAGTGTCATTAGGCTAAATGGCGGACGTGGAACAGAACAGAGGAAAATACGACAAGGGACGTTACATTTAAAATGTGGGACTGACCCAAATAATCCTCGAGGCTGTATTCTACTATCAGATTTCACTCGCAATTTCGGAGTGACACTGACAGGGGAAGGCATATCAAATTTCAATTTCACCCAACCAAATTCATCAGAAATGTGAAAGACCATGTTTGTCACATCAGGAACAGCCATATCATAATGATTTTTTTAACTATAAGTACACTTGCCTCTTTGTTTTGTTTAGTGTGCGTGCGATGAGCTATCAGTATTCTGAAATGGGGGTATGTGTATCCGCAGAACATGATTGAACGGCTGTCGTTTTCATTAAACCCAGTAGACCTATGCAGCCATATGTAGCAGCTCTATGTACAGCATGGCAATACAGTGCAACCCATCACTTCACAGACCTTAAAGCAACATGTGACAGGAATTGGGGATGTGGTACCAACGATACTACAAAGGAAAGATTAATGACTGTAGTACTTTCCATTGTGAACGTCGTTGATAGTGGGGCCCCCTATGCAAGTCCGCACAAACCGTTTCAAACAAATCTCTTTTATGTTTTTCCAAAACGTAAACAAACGGCCGATGACATCACAAAAACGCCAAAACACAACATTGTTGAAACAGTGTATGGACTCTCACAGGGGGCGCCACTAACGACAACATCATGAAAAACACATAGGTGATCATCCGAGTCACACATCTTTGTAAAGCTATAGTATTTTTGGTGGTACAACCCTGGAGGAGCACTGGAGGAATGTGGGCAGGGGCAGGGGTCGCCTACAATAACCACTCCATCACTGCTCCAGCACCCTCCTCCAGGGGGGGTCCTCACAACTATGATAGATTTGGCCCATCCTGGGGTAACCCAATCCACTCCCCACTCCTCCTGCAGAGCTGGGGCAATCAGCCTTACTCGCTGGCCAACATTCAATATCCAGTCACTTGTGACAGCCGGCCTCTTTTTTCACTTCTTTCGTTTTGCTCAAAGTTGGGCGGATTTATATATGGGTTAAGTGTGATTGATGGTAAATGGAGATTTGAGTGTGAGAGAAAAAAGATGCCACTCATTTCTAAGATTAATCGATAAATGCCTTTTCTATAGCAAGAAGATTCAGTACAGTTTATAATATTGCAAACATACTGTACCAGAGCTAGACAGTAAAGAGCAATAATCTTTGTGAGCCTATAAGGTTTTGATAAAAACATATTCACAGAAATCTTTTGGGTGATGCGAGTGAAATGTAACTTTCAAACATAGGACAACAGACACTGATTTTAAAAGACAAAATAACATAATCCAGTTACCAATGGTAACAACAAAGCAGCTGTATTCACATATGTACTTCTAGGTATTCCAATGTGTTTCATTGCAAGATGATCAATCACTGAAGAAATGAGGAACAGAACAGTGATGCCCGCAAGGCGATAGCTGATGGTCAATCTCCGCCATTGTACCTTCAGGCCATCTTGCTTGTCAGGTTTGTGTCAGGTGACACAGGCCACATGACAGAGTGTGATGTCTACGAGACAATCGATACATCTTGTGCACGTGCCTCAGCTTCCTTCCACACCCAACCCTGTGGGGGTTCCGGGTAAGAATAGGCCCCGAGTAGCCCCTGCTGATTGTAGAAGGCGATGATAGGAGGGACCCAGCACTGACCAAGTGGTTATTTGGGTTCAATTCCCGGTGGGTGCTGTGGTTCACTAAGGGATGAGGTACAGCAAAAACAATTTCTGGGTTTTGATCCCCTGCTGTTTGCCCACCCTGTCATCTTCATCTCATAGATACGATTACCAAAGACAGAATTCGTCCCAACCTGTTTTCACTGTGAATATGACCTTAGTTGGCGTAAAGCATCCATTACTCACTCACTCACTCACTCACTCACTCACTCACTCACTCACTCACTCCTTTCACATCCCCTGCCAAAACACATGTAATGAGTTCCAAATGTAAGTGACAAAAAATGTGTGGACACAATGGCTTTTCTATCTGACATCAAAATTCTTTATTTGAAAAAGAAAATTGCACTTTCTTAGTTTCCAGTATCCGCAATAAAAGAGTGAAGATGAGCATCATTAGAAGTCGTCTTTTTCTGTTTAATTAGCACCAGCTTGATTTCTTCTGCTGGGATATTTTTTACTTTGAAATATTATGTTTTACCTGCGTCCACTTCTGCTGTATTTCTCTGAATATTTACTGCGTAATATAAGTCAACTTGCAAATGCGAAATGACATGGGAATTAAAGGGAAGATTGAAGAAATGTAGGCTAAGTCAAACAGAGTTGTCTTGTGTTCAGTCAGCTTAATATCAAGTCTACTTACCTAAAATACACTGAAATTAAAGAACAATCAATTCTGTATAGAAAATGAGGGCTTGTCAGAATCCATAGAAATAGTACAAAAACAGTACGTTTAGCATGTTTCACCCACATGTTCGCAAACCCAATACCCACAAACACACACACCTCCCTATCAGGTTGTGTTGTGGTTGCCTGCGCTACACGGTTGGGGCAATAAGGGCAACCGCCAGACGGCCTGTGGCGCCGACGGCAAGTTGAAGCGATGGGCCGCGCTGATACTTGAGATGGAGATAGCTTGGCTCGTGATGCAAGGCGGTGTTGGGTGTGAGGAACAGGGAGTAAGGTGATAGGCTGAAGAACAGGAGACCTGAGGATGGATGCCTTGCAAGGTGTTACCCAATGAACACCTTCGCAGTTTAAGGATAAACTTAAGGGCCATACCCACTAGGCGATTATCACTGAGTTGGCCAACAGATCGCCGTTAAAATCAGCCGATTCTGCCCTTAGAATTGCCGATTTTACTGGCATCTCAGATCAAACCTGCACATTCCAGTATAATGTACTTACATGCAATCCTAAGAATCGGCCAATTCTCCCAGTTGCCCATTGCCTGTCGCTGCTAAAGTTGCTTAGTGGGTACGGGGCTTTATACATGTGAAAGATTACACAAGTAGTGCAATCCAACAGAAGGAAAGTGAGCCTTTTAGTATATTATGCAAGTGTGCAGTCTTGAATAAAATCTATTACCAATGTACAAAGTATTAACTGTTGTTGGCTACATTTAGAAGAAATATAACCTGAAAATATTATGATTTCTAAAATGGTTCAGCCTTTAGAATGTTTGGGACTTATTATTAGTTCAGCCCCCTTCGATTGAACTGAGAATTATTGGGCTTTAACAATACACTGGTTCCAAAACTCAGCAACCTATTTGTATTCATTCAACGTTTTGCAATCGATGCCTCATTCAATAGGTGAGAATAGCCTTTCTACCCTTTCCTATTGGGAAGTTTTGCTGGAACGTTTTCCCCATCCTTAGGCATTGAGACCCGCCCAAAGCATTGCTGAGTTGCACTGACAAGTCCTATTACAGTTTTGGTGCCGCATTCAAGTTGGCCAAGAAGAGCCCTACAATTGGTCAGTTTTGAGCCAGACAAACCCCACACCCAAACCAGCAGTGGATCGGTCGCGAAGCCTGCCTCAATGGCTGCGGTACGTGTTGTGACAAGCGACTTGGCTCTGTACACCCGTAAAAAGGACTTATTCCACAAGCCTACATTCCACTAGGCAATTTTGACTATCTGGAAAGTGTCAATTTCTAAAGTGTTATTAGAAATATGAAATGAATCCTTGCATGTTACATATCATTCGAAAGGGAATTTGAAATCCTTTCTAATGATATGTAACATGTTGATGTTTAATCCTAATTGCCAGTAGCGATTTCTGAAATCGTGGGTAAAATCGCATAGTGGAATGCAGTCTATTCCACAAGCCCACAGTCCGAATCGATCACTGCAGTCCCACAGACGACCAAACCGGAATTTTAATTCCTTTCCAATGATCTATAACATGTTGATATTCAATCCGTATTGCCACTGGCGATTTCTGAAATCGCAAGTAAAATCGGACAGTGTTATACAGCCCATTCCACAAGCCCCAAGTCCGAATCGATCACCGCAGTCCCAAAGACGACCAAACCGCGCCTCCACGGGACCGTCCCGACCAATGAAAAGCCACCATTCAGCAAACCGGAAGTGATCGGGGCTCTGTTGGGGCGCCGGGACGACCGGAAGTCCCGTTAGGCTGCTTCCGGTCTGATTTGGGAGCGACGGGTCTGAAAAGCGGCGGAGAAGACGTTTAGACGTTTTAGGGGTCGGGAAATGGCGCTTTTTGTTGGGCGGCCGTGTCAGAGTTAACTGATGACATTCATTGATTTCCTTCAACCTATTGACACGCTTGAAGAAGTACTGATGGAGGCATGTCTCTGACAGCCCTGGAGAAGTCCACGCCTCGCAGGGCCTTTATACAGGAGGACTGTATATTGACCTGGGCAGAATCTACAGCCAATGGAGTCACCTCAACGTGTGAAGTTCATCGGTGGGGATTTCTGCTTAATAGAGAAAGACTGCACGTACGTCTGTATAAGCACTTTCAAAGGCAAAAGCTTTCTCATATTAAGTTAACTTGTGGCTGAATCCTTTTATAACCTGACTAATTAAAAATTCAAAGTATGTCCCAGTATCTTAATAATGTTGCTGTAAATGATGCTGCTGCGTTACATCCATTTGCAAGGGTGATCATATAAACAAAAGACCTAAAGCTAACCCGGTGGGGGGGATTTTTTGGTCTTAGATTAATGATAATTGAGTATTACTTGATTTCCTTCCACCTAATGACACGCTTGAAGAAGTACTGATGGAGGCATGTCTCTGACAGCCCCGGAGAAGTCCACGCCTCGCAGGGCCTTTATACAGGAGGACTGTATATTGACCTGGGCAGAATCTACAGCCAATGGAGTCACCTCAACGTGTGAAGTTCATCGCTGGGGATTCCTGCTTAATAGAGAAAGACTGCAGTACGTCTGTGTAAGCACTTTCAAGGGCAAAAGTTTTCTCATATCAAGTTAAGGAGTGACTACATCCTCTCATAAACTGACCAGTTGTATGTAAGTTCTGAACGGGTTCTAAATAAAACGACGTCGGTTTTTGAATAATAAAATAATAATTGTGTCTATAATTAGGGATGGTCTGTTTGAAAATACATGGAAAGAAGACTGCTATGGCTAAGATGGAGTTTCAGTTGAAAAGAAAAAACTGTGCGTTTAGAAAACAAGCATTAAGCAGTTAATAAATCTGTAGGGGCGGATCCAGGATTAGGAAAACGGATGGGGAAATATAGAACCTGGCTGGTGACAGGGTACTTACCCCCCTAGATGCTTACCCCCAGGGCACTTACCCCCCGGACGCTTACCCCCTGGGCACTTACCCCCTGGGCACTTATCCCCCGGACGCTTACCCCCTGGGCACTTACCCCCCGGACACTTACCCCCTAGGACCCTTACCCCTCGGACCCTTACCCCTCGGACACTTACCCCCTGGGCACTTACCCCCCGGACACTTACCCCCTGGACACTTACCCCCCGGACACTTACCCCCTGAACTCTTACCCCCCAGACACTAACCCCCCCTGACACTTACCCCCTGGAATCTCTTCGACCCTCCTGGGTCCGCCTAGATCATCCTGGACCCTCTTTGACCCCCATGGATCCCAAGACCCCCCTGGACCCCCCTGGACCCTCTGGACCCCCTGGACCCCCTGGACACTCCTGGACCCTCTGGACCCCCAGGACCCTCCTGGATCCGCCTTGACCTCCAGGATCCCCCTGAATCCGCCTGGACCTCCTGGATCCGCCCCTGATCCATATACTTAGCAAGGTGTATTCTGGCAAAGGTCTGCCTTGGCTTGGTCACCCGCCAGGTGGCAGGTCGGTGGTCCCCTTTTATGTGGGCTCGGTGTCGGCCATCTTGGCTCGGTATCCTCAAAGATGGCCGACGGTTCGCTGGTTCCTGGACGCTGCTAACTGATCACCTGGGCTCAGCGCCACGCCCTGTGGGCACCAGCGGGATAGGATATATCTTTGGTTTGTTTTTAACTAAAGGTCTGACTGAGATTTGACTACAACTGACCCTCTCCCTAGCCTAGGGAATTGAGACTACCCAGCCAAGCATGCAAAGTTGTTATAACATTGCAGTAACGTTCTGTTTATTTCTGTGACATTTTGATGGCACCCAATAATGTCTCAAGAACCTGACATTGCAATGTGACATTACAATGTGACACCATTGTAACATTCTGGTTACTTTTTCTAATGAAAATATAACAATATTATAATGTCCTACATTGGTAAGTTCTTAACCTCATTAAAATATGTTATCATAGCACTCTGTTTTAGTAAGTCTCAACCTCACATAAAATAATGTAACTGGTATGTGAAAATCTAGCAAGTAACAGACTGACCAAAAGAGTATATGGTCGCAGAACGTTCCTGTTACATTAATGTTGCTGCTTCATTCACAATAATATCAAAGTTGTAAACTTTGAGGATAAAACAGCATGTTAACATGAGCAAAACATTATCAGATAACAGCTTTGCAGCATATAACATGTGCACTGGGCGGAACCTATAGCTAGGAAATCGACCATTAGCACAAGTCTTATTACCGCGAAAATAACAATCATTAAAAAAATCGGCCGGAACCTGGGCGACGACTTTATAACCTGACACCAGAGGGCAGCACCTTTATCAGCCGCCGCCAGGGGGACAGCAGCCGGAAGTGAGTCCTGCGCATGCCCAGAATTCGGTCAAATAACCAATCAGCTGCGCCGTTACAAGAGAGCTTGGTGGGATTTGGGCACCTGGAACACACTAAGCCGTCATAAATCGGGGAAGTGTGAGGAAAAACGAGTCAAAACGGGACACTTTAAACAGGTGTTACTGGCTCGATTTATATCGTATGAGGGCAGAGCGGCATGAGAGATTACTTCTTATATGGCTATGGGACGTTAGGATGAAGTCGGGGAGATTTTCCTGGGTTACTGGCAGCTTTCATATCCATGATTTTTTATTAAAGGGAATAAGTCAATTTTGTGCATTTCACATGACTGGAATTGATAAGCATGTTTTCTTATTAGAGTAGGTCTTTCCAATATGAAGATCTATATAGATATATAATGTATATGAATTAAAGTTATCTGCTCATACTTACTATGCATATATAAATTAAAGTTATCCGCTCATATTGACTATGCAGGGGCCTTCATGTTCGTGTTTCATGTTCAACTGATACTATCTAAGCGATAAGATAAACCATCTTAACTATAGCCTCCGGTAAATCATATCTAATAAAATATAAATCTATGTCAAGGTTGTGCAACATTATTGCACCTGCAATGCTTCTATGCCAAGGGCATAAATCCTTAAAGGAACTGACGTTCAGCGTGTATAATTCTCTTATCCTGCAACAGGCTATAAATTCCCATTTCAACATACTACTAACATGTCGCGCATACAACAGGATTTATCTAAGGTTACAATACGCCCATAGCCAAAACGGGCGAGGTCAGGCATATTAACCATTACAAGACATCACTCTATGAGGGGCCATATATACAATTAATGATGTCACACACTAGGAGGTAGGTAGGTTGAAGACTGTGACACTGCCTAAAAACGGACCTTATTTTCATGTTTAAAACTGAACATTTAGCGTTACAGAGGGATGGGTGGGTCCTAAAAGTACCCAGAAAAGTATGACATCATTTTATGGATGGCCTCTAAGGTCTAATGATATTACATCCTGAGATATATCAAAAGTAAACAACGTTACCCCATGATACTATTACATTGCCTTCAGTTTATCATGTTTCTATAGGCAATGATTGGGTGGCTTGATGTCAGCCTTACAGCTACCACGTCACAGCTGATTGGGCCAACTCTATTACTGGTTTCTATGGTAACGAAGTGAGAGCAGGCCAGGGGGGTCACTGTGGTGGTTCAGGGAGGTGATTACATATGAAGGATGATGCCATCCCCTCTATAGACAGAGGTCAGAGGAGGGGACCAAAGGGGGAAGAGACTCTATGACCCATCTGAGGTATTCATAATCTGCTTTCCAGCCAAGATCACACTTTATGATTCTGTCCCATTTTTTGTTTTGATCCAATTTGATTTTGAGAAATTGTTGTCTTGTTTTGGAGGTGGCGTTGGTATATAAGGTACTCATTGAATGTGAACTGAACCTTCTAAGAAAGTATGACGATGGTAATTCACGATTGATACTTTTTTAAAGGATTTATTAAGTAATAATCTTCAGGGTTTCCCCTGGTTTTCAGATAAAGTTAATAATGATGAATAATTATACTCCTATAATTATGTCCAAACCTGATTTCTGTATAATATATGTAAAATCATTGTTTAAGATGATGAATTAGCTTCAGTACTTCGCATTGCAGGAGTGTAAATGGGAGAGGGGGTAGCAGAAGGTTTGCTAAAAGGTCCTGATGGCCTCCTCCCTTCCAACTTTTGGTGGGTACTTAATGGGAGCCAAAAGCAATGTTGGGTCAAAATTTTGCAAATCCTATTAACTCTTGAAATATATTCCATGGCCATAACCTAGGCCTGTGGTAAAATATTGACTGCCAATAAAGACTGTAACTACATCAAATAAAACTAAAACTTGTCCATGGTCAATTTTGGTGACCCACAAAAATTGGTTTGTTTACAAACATTGCTCTTTGGGCATAAATGACATGAGTATTATGGAATTCACATAAAGTTATCATGATATATACTGTACCAATCACTAAAGTTAGACTCTTAGAATGTATTTTCATAGTTATTTGAGTTTCCAAAATTTTGACATACCATTGCTTTTGGCTCCCTTTAAACTGTACAAGGAGGATAGCCTATATGTAACCAGAGGGGGTATGGATCAAATGCATGGCGGCCGGGGGTCAGATCCCCTCCCCACCCCCTCTTTTATTTTAATTTTGTATTAATAGTACGGTGGGGACGCAATATGGAAAGATTCCCCGCGCAATATGTATGCGAATGCAGCATATACGTTTATAGCACCTATAGCCTGTTACTGGACTCCTCCCTCTCTGTGGGTCACAAATCCTGGATCCGCCCCTCGCTTCTTTATTAACTCCTGGATCCGCCCCCTGTGTAAATCCTCATGCCCTGACAGTACTTTAGTGCCACTCATGGAGTTAGGCCCAGTTGGCCTTTTACCAATAATCCTCACTCCCACTCAGTAATGTGACCAACCCAATAAGGCCTCATCCTATTGGCTGGCCTAAGCCAATCAGTAGTCAGCTTACATCTGCAGTGGATTTGAGAAGGCTGGTCCAAGTCATGCAGATAAATGCAATAATCAGGGTAAGTTTGAAAAGGGCACTGCCGGGAACAAGTTATATAAGTCTCGTCCTAAAAGCAGTTCCTTTGTGAAAGTTAGGAAGCTTTAGAAAAAGATAAGCCCTCCAAGGCAGTTAATTTCCTGTCATCAGTAGCAAAGCTGTCCAGGACCCCAAAGCTCTTCCTAGGCTCTTCAGAAAAATAATGTTAGTTTAGGAAGGAAGGATTTTTATGAACTGCTTGGCGTATCAAAGCTGCGCATGGTGAGATTAAGAGTCATATTACTAGGATTACACAAAGAATAATATATAGGATTACTCAAACGTACACAGTGTTTGGTCTCTCTATCTTTAGGCCTATAATTATTACATATCATGTGATTATTGCAGAACCCCTATAAATGCTTGTATTTCCTTGCAGAATAACCGATCATAACAACAGGAAATCTTAATCCAACTGATCATGATCTTTTAGTAGCAACGTCACTGTGTTTTTTTTTATAGGATTATGCTGTTCTACTGGATCAATTAAATTCTGTAAAAACAGTCAAAATGTTCCAACAGCTAAAATGTATATCTAATATGGTAAAAATTTAGCTAATTAAATGTTATGTGGCATATTTCTCCTATTTTTGTAGTTGGCCTATAGTGGTCCTTCAAAAAGGTGTGTGCGGCTGTGTGGGTGCGCGTGTGTGTGTGTGGGGGGGGGGGGGGGGGGAGAGTCGAAACCAATAACATTGATGAAATTTAAAAAATCAGAAGAGTAAAGAAATATGTTAGATGAATCTAGTTAAGGCCAATATGGTAAAGTATTAGCTCTGAAAACTAGCCCAAACCAATGTAGAATTCCACGCAAGATGGTAAAATTTCCCTTTGTAAACCAACCCCATTTTTGTGGATCCACAGTAATTGATTTGAGCAAGGAAAACGTGTTTTCAGTGATTTTCTACCATACTTTATGGTTGAGGTTTTAATATAGGTTCAAGGAATGGATTTCTATGATTATTTGAGTTTTGAAAATTTTGTTGAATTTATTGGTTTGGGCTCCCTTTAAAAGGGCTTGATAGCGATAGTGATTCTTCACAAAACCCGATAATAAGCAAAGTCAGTAAGTGGCGTACCACCAAATTACAAAACCAAAACCTTCTCCCTAACACCCATCATTTGGATGCAGTGCTCGTTGGGGGGTGCTAATTGCACTGTTTTGCTGGCGTTAATTGTATTTATAGTTCCCTTCCCTTGTTAAATTCAAATGTCAGGTGTCGTAGAGAGACAAAGGCCAACGATTAAATCACCCAACCGCTGTCGAACTTCACAAGCCCTCAGCCATCTGAATCCGTGCTTTGGCAACTGATGTTACCTTACACAGGGTAAAAAGATATACTTGGTATGTGATAATATTTTATCACGATTTGTTTACTGGAGTGTCAGTGGCCCGCTGTACAATATGGACCGATCGTCACAACGAAAATCAATTAAAACACAAAACCTTTCGTTATTACTTTTATCGTAACAATGATCATTTTGACACTAAAAGAAAATGTTATTTAGAATGCCCTCTATGACCTGTAATTTCTACTGATTTTGTACTTTTTCCCCCTTCTTATATCAAGTTACAGAATTTAATTTCATCCAGTAGAACAGAGATATTAGGGTGTTGCTGTTATAAAACCTATTGTTGTTACAAAAACGATCTTAAAGTTATCATTCTTATGAAAATCCATTGCACAACGGGCTACAGCAGAAGGTGAAAGGGCTTATCAAACTATGAGCGGTTTCATTTGTACTCTACCATAATGTCGGTGATTATTTTGTCAGAATAATTAATGCGTCTTTGGTTATGCAAAGCGGATGCGATTGTAATGTACACATTTTTCGCAAGTTTTTACAGTGAGACGCCTTGACCCCAATACTTTTTGCCAGGGGCCATTAGAACCAATATCCAATACATTGATTCAGGCTTATTGCGCTAGCAGAACGCCACAATATTGAAAAAAAGTATATCTAAGACAAATATTGCCTTGGGATTCACATTGGGAATAAAATAAACTAAAAGTGTAATTTAGCATTTCAGACATATTGAATTTTTGATAGAAGAACAATTTGCACAGAGTTTATCAAAATATGCCAGCTTCAAATATAGCAACAACCATATTATGAATAGGATGGATTTCTCATTTACAAATACAGAAGGTCAAATGTCAAATTATCAGTGATGGGTTTCCTTCCTTTTCCCCCAAAGCCATTTACAAAATCACAACTTGTTTCAACATAATTGCTGTTTGAAATGGGAAACCATCAATCGCCATATTGACATTAAACATGGGGCAAGTCAGGACACAGGAGAAGGAGGCAAAGGGTTAATTTGGACCGTTTTGGGGGATTCTGTGTCTTTCAACTCGCATCTGTTTTGCTGGTATTGAGTATTGCGATTCAAACTGGTGTGATTCAAACTGGTGTCTTAAGAGCCGTCAATTTTGCACTTTTTAATATTCTCTCCCAAAATAAGGCATGCTTCAATTGATGCATCCTATTCACCATTTGAATGGCAATAACACCCGTCTGGTGATATTTAACATGTCTATATTTTTTACCTTAACTCCCACTGCCGTTTTTTAAAGTCAGCAGCAAAATCGGCATGTAGAATAAAGGCTTTATAGATGGAGATTAATGTCTCGATTGTTTGACGTGTCTGGCTTCTAACGTTATACATGTAGGCCTGAAGGATAAATACCGATGCTCGTATAGCCTAAAAGAAAGAAAATAAAATAGTAATTCTCAGTATGAAGTTGTTCTTTTTTCTGATGAACAGCAATAGTAAAGTTCTGGACTTTAGATTTTGTATTGAAAGTATAGACAATGCAGAACATTCTTAAAAGATCGTCACAGAAATGGTTCATTTACATATTCGAACTCCTGATGTTACTTCTCCTCCTATTCTAAAGGGACTAGACCTTATATCTATACTACAGGTGTATCTTTGACAACAGGCCTGTACAATATAGCCTACATTAATGAGATTAGGCCATATGTTTTATACTACAGGCATATATCTCTGACAACAAACCTGCATAATATAACCTACATTAAGGAACTAGGCCCTACGTTGACTGTACTGCAAGCATGTATCTCTAACAACAGGCCTGTACAATATATCCTAGGTTAAGTAGATGAGAACCTACATTATTCTATTGGACTATAATTGTGAATCTCTGACGACAAGCCTATGTGATTATAACCTACATTAACGAGACTAGGCCATAATTATGTAGTATACTACAGGCATGTATCTCTGACAACACACCTCTATAATAATATAACCTACATTAAGGGGACTAGGCCCTTCGTTGACTATACTACAGGCATGTTTCTCTGACAACAAGCCTGTAAAATATAACCTACATAAAGGGGACTAGGCCCTACGTTGAACGTACTACAAGCATGTATCTCTGACAACAGGCCCTCCTGGCATTGACCTGTGTACAACGAGGGTGTGTCCGGGTCGCTTTATTCGACTTCAGTAAGATGTATTGCCCGGAGGCAACGCGTCTGGACTGGTAACGCCCACCATACTAGAGCCAATGATTCAAGCCGAGCTGAGAACCCATGTAGCCCATAAAGGGTCGGAGAGGCAAAGGTTTGGGTTAGAGAGGTACATTTAACATAATTATTCTTGCTAGATAAACATGTTAGATATCAATTACATCTCAATATCGTACAAATCCAATTGATTTGCAAGCAACAAAGGATTGAGGCTGTGTTGTACAATAAAGCTTACCCGACATCGTTTGACTATCTAGTCCCAATTCCTACGTAAAGGTTACTTACTGTCGGGGAGATGGATATTCATTGTATGTGTATAAAGTTGATTGATTCATAATATTAATTCTACATTACACAAAGAGTTATCCTATCAAGAGATGCACCTGGATTTGGTCACTTTTGCCATTTACTACTTACATTTGAGAGAAATTGAAGTAAATTACAATAACAATTGTCTGCTGAAAATTCTTGTGTCACATGTAAGCTTTAAGAAAATCTGAATGAATTGGGCAACACTGACGTCAGTTTTTAGGGTGCTGAGCCCATTTAAGGTCTCACAATGGTGTTTTACACTCCCACCCAGCATGTTCAGTCAACAAACGAAGCCACACATTAAGGCTGGGGCCAATACAACTGACCATCTTCAGTCCCAGTAGAGGCATAACGACGGCTCAGGGGGAGCAATTAGAAGACGAGGGGGCCGTCCATAAATGACGTCATGCGCCCAGAGGGGGGGGGGGCAGTCCCCTATACATTCACATAGTAAGAGCATGACGAAGGGGGGAGGGGGGGGGTCAAAAATTGTCAAAAATAGCATGACGTCATTTATGGACGGCCCCCCCAGCCCTGATGGCACACCGATCTAGATCGTTGTAGATTAAGAATGAAATAAGAGGGGAATGAGAGGAACAGTGCTATATTGGTGTAGATGGTGTATGAACTAGAGGGAACGGAATGAAAGTAATAAGAAAATGCTGGGAACATTAGAAATGTGTTTGGCTACAAACTACAGAATTCAATGAGTGAATTCAAGATGAAAGTTATATCATCAGGTTGGTGCTCATGGGATGATTAGCTTTTAACAACTCCATGTACAAGTCCAATTTATTTTTAGCTTAATTTTAGCCTAATCGAATCTATGCTGTCTTTTTTTTGTTATAATTGTCAAAAGACCTATCAAAATGTTGATAGCCGTAAAAGTTGCACAGCTGGTCAGAGTTTTGCCTCACCAGTCACAGGTGCAAATTTGAGATGTCTTTGATACCAAAGCTGAGAAAACCTGATCTTATATTCCTTCCTCTAATAGAATTTGAATAAAGGTAATATATATCTTTCTGTACCTCAGTATACCCAAAGAGATTTCAAGCCGGTAGCTATAATATTTTTGGTATACGTAAAATATTGAATGAGAGATACTTTCCTCTATCATATATCCGACAGTGCACACAGTACACCCACATCCCCCACAGACGATGAGTAATACCACAGATCCCACAGCCTGACCCTATAACCACAAGGTCAAACCGGATCTCCTGCTGCCACACGCCGCCATTTTATTATTTCCTTTGACTGCAGCGGCCCCACTGAGCAGATAAAGAGGCCCACTTACGGTCTTGCTGAATCTAGACTATCAATAAGTTTATTGCCGGGTGGTCGGCATTTGGGCGCTTAGCTTAGAATGTACTTATTGCAATAGAGTTCTGCAATAAACCAACCGGACGCCGCTGTGGGGATGATCTAATGTAATGGCTCGCGTGCAGGAAGTAATAAGAGGTAAAGCATAGTAGCTTTTGGGGGGGAATTGATATGGGGTTAGGCCAAGGGGTCATTTTTTCAAGGAGTATTATTGCCCATTGTTTCTCAGGACAAAAGAAAACATGTATCTTGTTGTTCATAAACTGGTTATTATAAGTGACCCTAGGAAGTGACCTCCTTTTGCAATTTTATTTTTTATTTTTTTATTCATGATACATGAACTAATATGATAGTATAAATCATAAATAACATGGGATTAAAACACGTTTATACAGGGTAATTCAACACTTGACATGCCGTTGATTTTGGTCGCTTCATAGCGTCAATTTTTCTCAAACTTAAAGGAGTTCCAATATCTGTTTAATCAATTTAATTAGTCTTATTTGGTAAAGAAAATTGGTAGTAGCACGATTTCATAAGCTATGAATTATATTTACAAGAATCTATACCCTTTCTGGCCCTCCTATAGCGTTACAGCATAATTATTGTTAAGACATCAAGAACATCAGAACTGTTCTGAGTTCCACAGAATTACTCATCCCCCTTTTTTTCAACCTGTTCAGCTCTTTTAGAATCTGCTTTGTTCCTAACCTATCCGTTCAGTGATCTGATATAATTATGCTCCTTGTAGTTAAAGGCCTAGTCACATATAGAAACTGAACTGAACTCGCCAGTCTTAAGGATTTGATACTGGACAGTTGCAAACTACCCAGTCTTAATGAAAAACTGATCAGTGGTCACATACAGAGACTGGATAGTCTTACCTCTCCATGCCCCTGCCTATAAACACAATGTACAGGCAAGAAATGTATTCAGTCTTAAGGCCGGTCACATATTGAGACTTGATCTTCAGACTGCTAAAGACTCAAGACTATCCTGTCTTAAATCTTCAACATCACAGGATTAGAGACCAGACTGATCAGTCTTGAGAAAACCTAAACTCCGGTTTTAACCCTATGTCTCGTATCAAGACTTTCAGAGACCCAACTCAACTCAAATGTTGAGCTTAGTTCAGTCTCTATATGTGACCAGGCCTTTAGTCTTACAATTTGGTACACGTGTTTCTCTTATCTATTTAGTGTTTCTTTGATCTGTTTGGTGTTTCCGGACCTGCTAGTGTAAATCTTCCATAGGATGTGTTTCTGATCTGTTGGGTGTTTCTCTAAACTGTTTCTTTGTTTACTGCTTCCCGGATGTGCTGTGTGTTTCGTGTATGTATTGGGTGTTTCTCAGATGTTTTATTCATAGCCAGGTTGCGACGTAATAGAAATGTTCTGTGGCCATACTTTTTCAGTCAGATTGTTACTTACTAAGATGATGTGTAACAATCACATTATTGATGGTGAGGTTGAAACCTTACCAAATCAGAATGTTATTATAACATTATTTTTTGATGAGGTTACGACAAAACTAAAACAGAACATGATCAGAACATTTTGTTTCGGTTGAAGAACATAACTAGAATGTTGTAATAATATGTCACAGTGCAATGTCATATCAGTACATTGCAGTGACGTAATTGGGAGTCATCAAAAGAACATAACAGGAACCAAATACAGAACCAACCAGAACGTTGCTGCAACGTTATAATAGCATTGCATCCTTGGCTGGGATGTTTCCAAGAATCTTGGAATCATTCTCGGATATATTAATTTTGTTTCTACTTCTTTGTTTATGTTTACTAATTTTATCACCCTCCCACAAGTTGGATTTCTCCCATTTTCTATTGTCACCAAGATCTATTCACAGTCCCTGATCAATGGTGGCCTAGCCAGAGGTGTGTAGTTATGATAACGTTGCAGCAACATTCTGTGTTGGTTCTTCTTAGGTTCTTTTGATGACTCCCAATTACATTGCTGGGGCCTACTGCTGTGATGTTGCACTGCAACATTATCATAATGTTCTGGTTATGTTCTTCAACCCAAATAGAATGTTCTTATATAATGTTTTGTTTTGGTTTCATCCTAACCTCACCAAAACATAATGTTATAATAACATTCTAATTTAGTGAGGTTTCAACCTCACCGTCAATAATGTAATTATTACTTGCCATCTTAGTAAGTAACAAAGTGACTAAAAAAGCATGGTTGCAGAACATTTCTGTTACGTCGCAAGCTGGCTGGGTGGAACCTCACGTAATTGGCTCCAGTCACCAGGGGTAAATAGGCGGAGGGCGTGCCTAATGCTGAGGGGTGGGAAGATCAAAGACTCACAGTCCTCCTATACGCACCCATTGACCTGACCCCCCCCCCCCTCTCTCCCCTAGAATTAGCCTTGCAATTTGGGTCTAGACTTGTTCAATTGACATCCTAAATTTTCGACGCGACAACAACTGCCCGACGTCATAGGAAGTCTAACATTGTATGGCAAATATTACAGGTTTTTCTTTAAGCCTATAAATTTACAGCATCCAGGGCCATACCTTGCACCCAAAAATCTTAGCGGTTTTCAGACAAATCTGATGGAATTTAGGTAAACCTGAGGGGACTGAAGCAAATCTGAGGGGGTTCCGAGTACTTCAAAAATAGTACCAATAAAATATGAGGGAGCTTCAGATGAGAATCTTTTTTCTTTTTACAAATTTGCTATGTTGCATGGTAAATGACTTGTTTCTTATTCAAATCTGTGGGGATTCCAGACACCTTTGGATGTCCACCCCAACCTCTAACCCATCCCCACACCCTCCCCAACCCCGTCCCCCGTCCCCTTCATTGCACCATGCCCTATCTAACATTACATACACGGTTCTTCCACGTCTACGTCGATGTCCACTGCGCAATGTCCACTGCATGCATTGTTATATGCACAATGCATTTTTGAATTGTTCAATGCCATGAAAACAGCTGCGGTTTCTCATAAGACTTTGTACCACATCCCCACGGGGTGACTAGTTGCACTTGGTCATCAACGACAAAGCATTCGTCGGGCGTCTAAAGGCGAGCCCAATAACTAAAAACTTCCGCAAAATATCGGAAATGTCCGATTTTTCACCTAATTCGTCAACAATTAGTGCATCTAGTCACCTGCCATCCTGGAGCCAGCATGAGTCACCTAGTCGTCGATGACTAGATGCAAACTAGTCACCTTGTGGAGATCCATTTTTATGCTGCCAGTCACCGTGTTTTATGATGGTATTGTGATGACATGTTTTATAGTGCTAAATTGAGAGAGAACGCCAAAATGAATCCCAAAACATACAATTTGACCCAAAAGCATAGCTAACACAACATGTTTTCCATTAAAAATATCCATTTTCTAGATTGCTGCTTAAATTTTTTAAGCCAGCAATTTTATGTTTTGTACTCTGCATGTACATCAACCGTTCTCTACATATAATATATATGCAGCCATAGACTTGTATGTCGGCATTGTAACGATGTCATACCATGCAGGTCTGCGGAAACCCTATCCAATGTAAATGTGTGCTTCCCCGCATGCAAACGTTTGCTGTATACCATGTTGGCGAGAACATATTGATATTTTTTGTAAGCTGTGAGCTTAAAAACTGACAGCATGCGGCTTGCCATGTTATTTGATTCAAGTGGAACTACCTGATGAAAATACAGCTCTAGGATAACCCTCTGGGCAAAATCCTCTTGGCATTTGACATTTATCCCCTGAAAATAGGCTCCCCCATATAGAATAATCTCATAGGCATGTATCTCCTAGGACTGAAGTCTCAAAGGGATATCTTATATAAAATATGACGTTTTCCGCAATGCTTCCCCAAGAAACATATTGCCTTTAATGAAATTTAATAATATAATGTTATGAGCTGCGATCTCCGTCTTTAATGGTTAGTATAGGCAACTCTTACCACTCGTTATCAACACATTCTTTCCCTTTTCAATTATGTTTGCTAAATTTTGCTAAAATACTTCGGCATGGTAAGGTAAGCTTTGAATCAATGCATGGAGAGATCCTAATGGCATCCCTCCGCAAGTATATACTGTAATAAACTGATCAAATGATAAAAATAGCAGTTCCTCTAATAGAAAATCTTGTAGATTCGGACCAGAGTCCGACTCTCTTACATAAGTGCAGGCCCACTTCCCCAGTTAACATCATCAGTCGCTTCAACACCTCCGACATTTTCACAGCACGCACCAATCAGCACGAAGGTGACAACAGACGCTTGGGCCTTCCCTAGACCAGAAAAGACGCGGTCAGCGATTGGTGGATTGGTGCCAATGGCCGGAGGAAGTCCTCCAGGGCTGGGGCATTGAGAAGTGATCAATAGTGTATTGACTGCACCCTGGAGTTGTTGTTAAGTGAGTTTGGCCCTGGAGGCTGAGGGTGGAGGGGGCGGCCTGCGGGTGACCACTAACCCGGTTAGGGTCTGGGAGCAGGGTCAGCACGAGACCCTGACCGGCCTTTGGTCATCTTCCCTGACTATGCGAACCATATGCCTCTTATCCTCCTGACTTACACGACTATAAAGCTTAAATTCCACAAACCGATTTTGATGCTGGCGGTTTGTATTTGTCTGATTTTCTCTAGAAATATAGTATGAAACCTTATTGTTTATGCTATATTCCATTTGAAAGATTTAGACTATTGCAAAACATTTCTGGTCTTTGCCCATCTTTCCGACCACCCTCACCATAATGCCTCTTAACCCCCTGACTTACACGCTTACATGACTATAAAGTTTGGTCCTGGAGGCTGAGAGTGGAGGGGGCGGCCAGTGGGTGACCACTAACCCGGTTAGGGTCTGGGGGCAGGGTCAGCACGAGACCCTGACTGGCCTTTGGTCATCTTCCCTGACTATGCGAACCATATGCCTCTGATCCTTCTGACCTACATGACTGTAAAGCTTGAATTCCACTTGCCGACTTTAATGCTGGCGATTTTGTATTGGTCTGATTTTCTCCGGAAATACGACATCAAACTTTACATTCTATATGCCATTTGAAAGACCGTTGCAAAACATTTCTGGCCTTTTCCCACCTTTCCGACCACCCTAACCATAATGCCACTTATCCTTCTGACCTACACGACTATAAAGCCTGTATTCCACATACCGATTTTTATACTGGCGATTTTGTAATTATTTGATTTTTTTTCAGTGATCATCACACGAATCCATATTTATATATGCCATTTGAAAGACCACTGCAAAACATTTTTGGCCTTTTCCCATCTTCCTGACTGCTTCACCATGTGCCTCTTAGCCCCTTGACTTACATGACTAAAGCCTGAATTCTACATGCCAATTTTGACGCTGCCGATATTGTATTTGTTTGATTTTCAGGGTCTGGGGCAGGGTCTGCACGAGACCCTGACTGGCCTTTGGACCTCTTCCCTGACTAAGCGAACGATATGACTCTCATCCCCCTGACGTACACGACTATAAATCCTGTATTCTGCTTACCGATTTTGATACTTGCAATTTTGTATTTTTTCCTGCAAAGATTATGGCATGAACCCCTACATCTTATATAAAAATTGAAAGCCCATTGCAAAACATTTCTGGCCTTTTCCCATCTTCCCGACCAGCCTAACCATATGCCTCTTATCCCAATGACTTAGAATACTATAAAGCCTGTATTCCACGTTCCGATTTTGATGCTGGTGATTTTGTGTTTGTCTGATTTTCTCCGGAAATATGGCATGAAACGATACATTCTAATAGTATGTGCCATTTGAAAAAGAATTGCAAAACCGTTCTGGTGATGTGTCTAAATTTGACCTTTCTTCCCAATGCCTATTTCTAAAACTGGCAACAAAGTCACCATGTAAAATATAGTCATAAGGTCTCTATTGCAGTAGATTATATACGTAGACTATATATATCGGCGATTCGGCATCTATACATTTTTCCAATGATATGGCAAGAAACCTTCTAGCATTTGAAACAGAATGACAAAACAGTTTTGATAATACATATCTTGAACCATTGTTCCTGCTGGTAATTTATTTAGGTAGAATTCGCAAGTGGAATATAACCTCAAGGCCCTGTCCTGTTCCCTCACCCTTAGAAATTCCGACCAAAGACAATTCTTAATATACAGGTGTTACAGAAATATTGGGGTACTCCAATGAAATTAAATCTGCTAATTATACTTTCCGAAGAAGATTACCTTTTTTCTGTCGATATCTTTCCTATTTGACTTATTTTGCTTTTCAAATCACTTTGCAAAACCATATGTACATGCACAGACCTGACCTAACTTAAGGTAGTTTGTAGCCCCTTACAGAAAGCAGCCACTGAGTTTCATTCCATCTCTTAATGCGACAGAGCATTCATTGCCTAATGTTTAGAATTGGATAATATAGAAGTACGTCGCAGTATTGTGAGTTTATACTCTGACCATCTCATCAGCTTAAGCAGGTATCAATTTCAGCTAAAAGCATGAGTTATCTCCTCACGTTAATTCAATAACACTGTTTACCTGGCTTGTTGAACGTATCTAGAATTATAATGTATTTGAATCTGCCTTCAAATTCTTTTCAAACGGAAAAGGTCAATATACTTATTATTATATATCAAGGTTCTTACTATAGCAGCCATCATTCCTGACCCATATTCCACAATTCTATATCACTATACAAATTCCAGCTCATATTTCTATCAACAACGCCTATTTATTGGATCCAGATTCCTAACACACTCTACACTTAATACACCAGCTCCAACCACTCCATATACCACCCAGGCTTGTCTATACTATTGCCCCTGCAATATATAAACCGCCAAAGCATTGGGCCTACACTTCAACCGTGGGAATTACACCTTCATCCCTGACTCCCTCCAATTGGCCGAGCCAAAGCGCCAGTGTAATGCAGTGCCAATAACACAAGAGGGCTCGCATGATTTTTCATACTTCTGTCGAATTTGGAGGCTTTCCAGATAAAACAGAAATAAGCTAACAACATTCTGGCCTGAGAGACCCATTGATCTGTCTGGTCGGCTCCTGGTAAAACCTCCCCAGGGTCTGGTACCTAGGTCTCTATATGTATAGTGTATTATATATATATATATATATATATATAGGTCTCTATCTGCAATATATATATATATTGCAGATAGAGACCTACACACATATATAGGGCCTATAGATATTTTACATATAGAGACCTACATACATATTTTATAAATACATGTATGTATGTGTAGGTCTTTATCTGCAATGAGAATCTACTTAATCATTTGATCTATGATATATCTATGATGTATATGTGAGATAACTAACAACATTCTGGCCTGAGAGACCCATTGATCTGTCTGGTCGGCTCCTGGTAAAACCTCCCCAGGGTCTGGTACCTAGTCGACGTGTGTAGGTCTCTATATGTTATATGTATGTGTGTATATAGCTGTTTGTGTGTAGGTCTCTATCTGTAATGTGTGTATACATTTATCGTGTGTGTAGGTCTCCATCTGCAATGTATATGTATGTGTGTATGTGTGTAGGTCTCTATCTGCAATATAGTATATGTACTTATGTGTAGGTCTCTACCTGCAATGTGAGTCCACATAGTTATATTCATAGATCTGTATTAATTTTATGATATATCTATGATATATATGTCAGATATATCTAAAATATATATGGCAGATATTTCATAGTATATCAAAGTATTATATAGATGTATGATTATGTATATTTAGCTATAACATATATAATATCTCAGGTTCTATGAGAGTATATATATATATATCTGTGTGGGATATAATTTTATGTATATCTATGATATTATATTCACACACACACACACACACACACACACACACACACACACACACACACACACACACACACACACAGGTGAACTGTCATAAATACAGGAAGTTGAGGGTATAGCATCGACATATGAAAATAATCAAGGAGCTCGAGGTTTTATCTGTTCTGTAGATCTGCACAAAAGCAATGAATAATAGATTATCTTCCTCCTTTTTTTTCAGTTTGAATGTACACGGAACCACGCAGAAAAAAACAGATATAAAACAATAAGGTGAAACACACCTGTTCATTATTCCACAGAAACATAAACAGTACACATAAATTTATAGCCTTGCATTTGGACAATCAACTTTTTATAATATGCATCAGGGAAGATGATACAAATACTGATACGGTTTCTGAAGTGTATGATGCAGTAGCCACTATCTGCTAAACCCCTATACCCTCTATACCTACTGCAAAGTGGAGTCCCAAACTCCCCTTTGTAGCCTAAGGAGAGCTAAGTGGTAAATGATGTAGGATATGAAACGTATTTCCCTATCAGTGACCCCTGAGACCTTAACACAAGTGTTCCATTGAGGAATCTATTTTTCATAGGGCCTAAATACTTCAGGATATCTGTACCTGTGGCAAAAACAATTCCTTTCTAAGACAGATGTCTTCGGCTGTGGTTGAAATTGCAATAGCGTGTATGCGTTTTCAGCATAAAACGTAAAAATGGTGCAGATTGAAAATAATCAGATCACGATGGGAAACAGATGAATTTCTTGGATGTTTTCTGTAATGCCACGAATCACAGCATGTTTTTTTTCAAGGGAAAGATTTCAATTGCCCAATATGCTATCCATGCTAAATAATAAAACCTAATATTAAAATCTCAGACACACTTTTTATTAGTTTTTATTGAATCCAACTATCTCTGCTATGCAAAGCCCTCCAGGTAGTTCTTGGATATACATAATAATAACTACACAACGGAAACAAAATAACATACACAGAAAGTCTACAGCTTAATCTACTTCATAGAAACAAAGAAATCTTGCCCAATATACCAAGATTTCCCTTTAGGTTGCATGCATTCCTTCCATATTGACGCTCCGTGCCCGAGCTAGTGCAGCGAGCCCCCCTTTAATACAAGACCCGAATCAATCTAACGACTAGTCAACTTAATACTGAGAAAAGGCTGGGTCAGCGCCGTTTCCACACCATTACCACCCGATCTTCATCAGTATTGACAATTGCCTCCAAGAGCACCTCTGTCTGAACAGGGTTCTCCAAGCGGAGATTCGGTTCAAGTTGGATTTAACTAAAAGGAATGGGGGGATATAAAGGGTGTGGTTGGAATTGTAGGGATAATGTGTGTCATTTAACTTATAGGAATGTGTGGAATACATAACGGATGTGTTTTAAACCAATAGGAATTGGGGGGGCATAAATGATGTGTTCTAACTATAAGGAATAGGGGGGCATACATATAGGGTATGTCTTTCCCCAAAGGAATGGAGGGGGATTATAAAGGCTGTGGTTTGACTTATAGGAATGGGAGAGCAAAAAGGATATGGCTTAACTAATAGGAAAGGGGGCATACAATGAAGGTTGTGTCTTCACTGACTAAATTAATAGCATTTTATATAATTACGATCATAGGTGGATATCCAGGCCATATTTCCATTGATAGGTTTCAGTCGACAAACATGTTTTTCCACAGTAGTTTTAAGAAAGAATGCCATAGAGCGCCCACGTGCATGAGCTTTATAAACATAAAAATGAAAAATAGCATTCCAACTTCTTTACTGCATCACTATACTAAACACATTATACCATATACAAGGTTGCCAGGAGAAGGAAAGCCTTTTTAGTACAGCTGATTCCATAGAACTAGATAAATATGGCAAGCCCCATGATACAGAGTCCCCCTTTTTTACCACGTAGGAACAGCTGCTGGCACAGATTAAAAGACAAGAAAGTAATTGCTTTTATATCAGAAAAAAGCACTGCTGAGACGATAGTGAATGGTCATATTTCACTATTACTGCACTATGTAGACTTGGTAGTTTTTAAAAGTCCAGGTGGCAGGCAACCAGCCATCTTTTCCCACATACTTGTAGGTTATGAATCATGCTCCCTCATTCCATAGCAAGTAGGAATCATCTGAGTGATAGCAGGTCTTAAGCCCTACACCCACTATGTCAACTTATGGCAACTGATAGTATTTTGTCTGATCCCCCTTTAGTTATATATCATTGGAATGTTCATTCTTTGTCTTACTTGCTACAAAACTCAGCCAATTACTGTTGGAAATCCTTATATATTTTACTAAATGATTGGAAAATATCATCTTTTTTTAAATTCAGTGCTCTTATATTTCTCCTAAATGGCTAATCAGATTGCACATGAAATTAATACAATAAATTCAAAGTGGCTATGTCTATTATGTTTTCAAACGGATTCAGAGAGGATTGTTTTCTGATGCAGTTCACCTATTTCACTTATTTCACCCAGAAAAATCTCATAATGTAATTGCAAATTGAATGGGACTCGCCGTCGTTGCCTGCGCTCCTGCTGACAGGCAGTAATATGAAATGTCTATGTGATGATCCAGAGAGTATTGTTTTCTGATTAAACCTAACTATTTTCGAATTGCTAAAATCACCAAAAATTGCAGAGTGGAACTAGAGCTAGACGCCACAGGGTGTAGCTGGCATCGCCTGCACTTCCTCTGGCAGTCAATTGTCTGAAATGTGCTTAATATTTTCCCAAACAATTCAAAGACAACCGCAAATTACATATAGAGTTGTAGAAAATCGCCGAGTGGAACTAGAGCTAAACGCCACAAGGTGTCATTGGCATTGCCTGCACTTCCACTGGCAGTCAATAGTGTGAAATATTTTCCCAAATGATTCAAAGGCAAGTGCAAATTGCACACAGAGTTCTAACCAAGATTCGAATGGGACTCACTGTTGTTGCATGCGCTCCTTCTTAGACAAGCAGTAATATGAAATGTGTAGGTAATGATCCAAAGAGTCTAAAGAGGAACACAAATTGCATGTACAGTTGTAGAAAATAGTGGAGTGGAACTAGACATAAACGTCACAAGGTGTCACTGGCATCGCCTGCACTGGCATTGCCTGCACTTCCGCTGCCATTCAATAGTGTTAAATGTGTGTTTGATATTTTCCCAAATGATTCAAAGGCAAGTGTAAATTGCACACAGAGTTCTAACCAAGATTTGAATGGGACTCGCTGTTGTTGCATGCGCTCCTTCTTAGACAAGCAGTAATATGAAATGTGTAGGTAATGATCTTTGTGATGTTTTCTGATTCAACCTATTTTCAAATTGCTAAAATCGTGGAGTGGATCTAGAGCTGAATGTCACAAGGTGTAGCTGGCATCGCCTGCACTTCCGCTGGCAGTAAAACAGTGTGAAATGTGTTCGATATTTTCCTAAACAATCCAAAGAGGATCACAAATTGTATGTAGAGTTGTAAGAAAATCACCGAGTGGAACTAGAGCTAAACGCCACAAGGTGTTGCTGGCATCGCCCGCACTTTCGCTAGGAGTTAATGGGCTGAAATTTGTTTAATATTTTCCGAAACAATGCAAATAGAAACACAAATTGCATTGTAGTAAATCACAAAGTGGAACTAGAGCTAAATGCCACTAGGTGTTGCTGGCATCGCCTGCACTTCCACTGGCAGTAAATTGTTTGAAATGTGTTTGATATTTTCCAAAACAACCCAAAAAGAAACACAAATAAGAACATATAAAGTTGTAGAAAATCGCCGAGTGGAACTAGAGCTACATGCCACGAGGTGTTGCTGGCATCGCCTGCACTTCCAATGGCAGTCAATAGTGTGAAATGTGTTTGATATTTTCCCAAAAGATTCAAAGACAAGCGCAAATTGCATGTAGAGTTGTAGAAAAAATCGTGGAGTGGAACTAGAGCTCAATGCCACGAGGTGTCTTTGGCATCACCTGCACTTCCACTGGCAGGCAGTAGTATGAAATGTGTTTGATATTTTCCAAAACAACCCAAAAAGAAACACAAGTTGCATGTAGAGTTGTAGAAAATCGCTGAGTGGAACCAGAGCTAAACGCCACAAGGTGTCGCTGGCATCGCCTGCACTTCCGCTGGCAGTCAATAGTGTGAAATGTTATTGATGCGTTCATCATGTCAACTCCCGCAGGCGCTTATTGATTCCAGCCTTGTTCCCTGTACCGCCTCGCCTCGCCTTCTCCAGACTTCTCCAGGCCCAAGACAAATGAGCCTGGAAACTTAAATACTGATCAGCTAACTCTTACATCATCATCTAGTACAGACTAATTAACTCTTATTGCTTTGGGGCCTGCTTTTTGTCCTTTTCCGCTGGGAGCATATAAACTATGTCTAAAGTAGTTCAATCATGCCTTTGGTTGGGAAGTATTTTGAATTGATTGTGTTAAATGCATGGTTAATATCCCAAAAAGAAGGCTGTTGACGCCTGGTGTGGGTGCTATGAGCTTCTGGATATTTTTCTTCATAGCTCCAGGCGTAGACATAGATAGTAGTACTGTTCAATGTTAATCCTTTTGCTTTTATTCTAATCATTGTTTCTCAAATTTCCAGGGCATGTAACCAGTTTTCAACGGGGGATCTGAAATCCCCTCTGACTTGCAAATGATAATTGAATTTTATTGTGAATAATAAACTATGTCTAATCTTTTAGAATTTCTTGATTTCGCGTTAACCCCCTTAGATTTACCAGCAACCCTTTTTGATTTAGGGATGAGAACTAGTATGCCCCTGTACGCTATTTCTCTCAGTCTCGGTATAATAAAACTGGATAATATTCTAGAGAGGAATATTCTCAAGTTTTATCTTGTACAATTTTACAATAAAGAATATAAGTCCTGTGTAAGTGAGGACTTTTCTGTTCACTCCTGAACTCTTCGCTGGTAGTCGGCGTGTTATATATATAGCTTAAACCCTCAGAGGGCATGCTCACCAGGAACCAGGAACCAGCAGCCGAAGGCCAATTCCCTAGGGTATATTGGGACCCACAATGTCTGCTATATACTCTGAGCTCCAGTGTGGGCCCTGGATCAAAGCCCAGGGGATCACTATACGAGGTCTGGGATATAGGCCTTCAATGAAAAGCCAAGGCACTATAATTGAAGCCTGTGTATGGGCCAACGGTATAGGATCCAGCAAGGCATTTGGCAAAACGTGCTCATATAATTGTTTTCCTTTTCGGGGAGTGAAAGGGAAATTGTTTTGTTATCCCACAGGTTCTTCCATTTTCTGATGGATGTCTTTTTAATTCGATTGTAAAGCCTTTTATTTAATGCATTATATCTGGTTGTGGCAACTATCAATTTGTTCCAATTATTCACTATTCTTTATTCATAATTCCAATTTCAGCTTAACATCTCTCAGAATCATCATACTTGTTATCTAAATTTTCGTACGTTATGTATAATTGCTGATTTGCATGGCAATACACGTTCGGCATTTGGGTACTGGCATAGTTCTGCAAACTTCAATTCAGACTTTGACAATCACCCTTTATAGGCCTGTAGGGAGATGCAACATGGGGGCTGCCATTGTCCCCCATTTCAGGCCTGTCGGGGGACAAGCCAGACCTCTCTCCCACTGATAAGCTACCAAAAACCCACTACCTTTGTGTCACTGCTGTAGGACAACAGTGTTTAAACAGATAACATTATCATTTTATCTCAACAGTTGTAGTAATGAGCTCCATGTTCCTTTTGGAATTTTTTGATAAACTGAATAACAAGAAAGTTATAGCTAGGCAAAACTTACCACTGCCCCTTCCCTCTGAGGGACCCCTTAATAGATTGTTTGTAGAGTGTCTAATCTGTAATCAGTTATAACTGTTGTTTGAGGGGTAGAGCCATCAAGTAAGACAATGCCTGAGTAGGTTGACTACCCCAACAGAGAGGTGAGAACCCTAGTCTGCCACCCTTATCATCCCTCTGTCTACACAGTCCTTATCTGGTGAGAAGTGTGAGGTCACTGGGGCCAGAGTGGGGGATTTGAAAAGATGTACCAGCCAACAACTCCCGACCACCCTATACTGCGAACATGACAATAAAGATGATGCGCTACAGATAGCGCCACATCCCTCCAATATGGGCTGCCTTCTATCAGAACTATTATCAAATTGTTCACAAGCTATGCACATTTATGACAAATGCTAATAAAGACCAAATTAATCTTATGAAAACGAATGAGTGTATAATATTTGTTTCTTATCATCAACCATTTATTAATTACAATTATGATTTATAACCACTCGGTTATGTTGATCTGAATTTGGTTATACGAAACGAATCTCATGGAAACCTATGCAATTATAATAATATTCCCTTTTTGTTAACATCCATTCATTCATATCAAATATAATTAAATACCACTTCAAGTCTTGGTAAAGTTGATGATCTGATCATTGGTGATGTGATAAAGGTTATTAACAAAACACAGTTATGTGACTAGATTTGCACATGGCCAGTGCGTAGATTTTACATTTGCAAAACTCAACAATGAAGCCTTTTGATAGTCCTAAACGTTCCGACAGCCTTACAATAGCCCCGACAACATATTCAAGAATACGGCCGTTATGTTCTTAGTTTACATGGAATTTGATAAAACTCTGTCCCGATTCCCGTTCGTCACCATCTTCATTATCTGATCTTTCTCCTAATCGTCCCGGCAGCCTTGTGGGAGCCCCAACAAAGTTTCTAACATTATATATATATATATATATATATATATATATATATATATATATTCTTATGGAGCGTTTACGTCATATTGATACAATTCAGACCCAGTTACTTTCCTGCAAAATCAGTACCATCGTCTCAAGGGTACCAATTGTTATGTGTAAACCAGGCATTAAAGGGAGTGTACACAGGCAGTCAAAAGTGTTATACTAACGATTATCCTAAGCCTTTTGAAAGTCCCGAGAGTTTTCCTAAGTTTACCAACAATCCTATGACAGCCTCGACAAAATTTACATCATTCATGTGTTCTTTTTGTCCTGATTCTCATCTGGTACTACCGTTATAATCGACGTAAGGTTACCCATCATAACGTGTAAACCAAGCATTATGCAGCAGTCATTGCATGCCACCTCAACCATAAGCAATTGCAATCAGCAACACTAGGGCACCTTTTAGTGGCCTGTCCAGCGGGCCTGCCGGACCTGGTAACACGATTACTTTAATTCCCTGGTCCGCTAATGCCATCCAGTCTGGTCGGATTACTATAATAGGTCGATATTAAAACCCGATCACCACTTAATGTGGACATATTGCCATTCACCACCTGGTACTGAGAAGTGGTGGTAGCCCTTCATGTTTTATAACGTATGGCTTCTTAACTCTATTAGCATGTTCGTTTGATGGGTTGAGCTCGGAGACTACCGTAATGGTTGGAATAAAAGCCATGATGGTGCTGTATTTGATTGATTTGTTACAGTTCATGGCGGTATCTTAATGCGAGGAGTGGGCATTTCCAATTATGTGATGGAGTTCTACACAAATCCTCAAGGAGTATACGAAGAAATCGGAGTGCGTCCTCAATGTAGACTGTGAACATTTTTTCTACTTTGTTTCCTACATTAAAGGAATGTTCTGCACAGCAGCATAATTATATGCATATTTGTGTCTAGCGCAGTTTGTTGTGTACATTATTATCACTTGTATGTGCAGTAACATATTTCAACATAAACCTTTCATAGACCTTATTTGAATAAAATAAACATTTCAGTGAGCTAATTGACGCAGTCTAACCCACAGGACCTGATATGAAATCCTATTCTTACGTAACTCGACATGGGCTTTCATCTCTTTCCTGGGAATTTCTTTTATCTGTGATCTATGTATTATTAATTATTTTTACTATGTCTGGTGCTATAACGCAAATCCGCTAGGGCAAAAAACCTTACCCAAGACTCTTATACCTTAAACCGGCGCTTTGCACATGACAATGTTAAAAAAACGAAGCCTAGCCTGGACAATGTTAAAATAAAGCCTAGCCTGGAGCTTATTCTAGCCGTTACGGTATCTTGTTACACTTGGCTTGCATATTAGGTGACCGAATGGGCGGGGGTTCGGTGACTAGATGGGCGGGGGTTTGGGTACTACTAGATGGGCGTGGGGGTGAGGACTAGGTGGGCGGGGTTTGGGGACGGGGTGGTCGACTTTGATCTGGTGCCGCTACTTAGTCATACAATCTGCTGAAGGCTACTTGAGGCACGTACCAGAGCTAGGCTGAATATCACCCCTTTAGGCTTTATAGAGTCCCCCAAGCCTAAGTGGTTAACAGGCACTTGTTGTATATATAGACCTGCTATATTACAATGTGGTCAGTCATAAGTAGTTTGGTCCATAATGGTGTGGTTGGTTATAAGTAGTGTGTTTCATTATATAAGAGTATTATGGTTTTGGTTCGGTTGGGGAAATGTAAATAATATGTCTGCCTGTAACTGCTGTGTAGGGAAAATTATGACCACACTGGATCATTTTCATCTAAAGCTTTAATTTGAATTTCTTAAAAGCAAATGTCTTCAATTGAGACATTCATATAGGAATTATCTATACATAAAATATGTATGAATAGATTATATATATATATTTGTCACTATCTGTAGTACGCATATACGCGTAAGCATCCGTTGTTGCGGTAGCCGTCGCGCTGAGAAGACCCCCCCTCCCTTCCCACATTCAACTAAATACGTATACTATTAAACTATATGAAAAATGCTAAGGTTCCTTTTGAAATTGTACAATGCAGAGGCAGAGCACTGAACGATTCAATAAGCAAATATATAATTTGTCAGCACATCTGCAAAGTAAAACATAGTAATTTGATGTTGCTTTTAGCGATACACATCACAAGGTGCCTGGAATGCAATGTTCACAGTAAGATGATATTTGTATAAAGCCTTTAGTGAATGAGTTACCCAACTGCTCATTCAGACACATATTCCTAAAGGTGACAGGACAACTACCCCTGGGACAACTACCCCTGGGACAACTACCCCTGGGACAACTACCCTGGGGACAACTACCCCTTAGGACAACTACCCCTTAGGACTATTACCCCCTAGGACTATTACCCCCATAGGACAACTACCCCTGGGACAACTACCCCTTAGGACAACTACCCCTCAGGACAATTACCCCTATGGGTAGGACAACTACCCCCATAGGACAACTACCCCTATAGGACAACTACCCCTTTAGATAGGACAACTACCCCTATATTTAGGACCATTACCCCTTTAGACATGACCACGTCTGCACAAGGTCTATTCACTCACTCCCTCACTCACTCCCTCACTCCCTCACTCACTCACTCACTCACTCACTCACTTATTCACACACTCATTCACTTGTTCACTCACTTTTTCACTTGTTCACTCACTCACTTTTTTGCTCACTCACTCACTCACTCATTCTCTCACTCGTTCTCACTCTTTATCTTACTCATACCCTCACACACCCAAACATTCACTCACTCACTTACATCCTAAATCACCCACTTACCTGATTGTCCTGTGGCAGGTGTCCACGCCCCTATCACGGCCAGAACCCACAGGAGGAAAGGTTGCCATGACAACAGCCACCACCTGGAGGTGGGCCACCTGCAGGGGTGTCTACCTGGGCGACCGTCACGCCTCAGTGGTTTCTCCATGGTAACAGTATCAGTTATAGAAGGAAGCTGGGCTTGGAAGTCCAGTGGTGCTTAGGCTTGGAGGAGACTATCCACATGGTCTGGGACTTTGGTATATATCCTCTATATCTGTGTCCAAGATAAAGGTTCTGTTATCTCAACTTATCCCCTTATATCTTCTCAATACTATATCCAGTTACTTTGTTATGTTGCTATCCTATTTTGAACTGGTAACTTTAAATTCTAGCCACAATGTCCTGTGACTTTATTATCTTTCTACGGTTTTATCTAACCGTATCAGTTGTTCTAGGTCCACTCCTACAACTTGGTTACTTGAATGAACCTATTACTTCCACTCTGGGACCCCTGCCCAGTCTGCAAGTCAAGCTGCTTCCTTTATCAGCCTGACTATTGGCCTCCAAATCTCTCCAGTACTCCTCCGTGTGACTCTCTCCAGGCCAAGATTCTGTTTACAGTCCGAGCTGATGCCGCCAAGCTGTTGACCAATCTCCTCTAGGCCAATGCAATCGATATGGGAGCAGCTCAAAGCCCTGCTCACACCACCTGCTCACAGTAACTCACATCAACTCAGACTAACTCAATCCATAGGGCGAGGATCCCATATACACACACGTACGAGCCGGTGCCGACAATGCCACTGATAACATCATCACACAACCAGCTGCCAGCCACTACTGGTACTGCCAGCTCCTCCAGGTTCTCCTCCTCCAGGGTTTGGGTTTGAAGAATGCCTCCAGGTGGCGTGAGGGTGCCTTCAGGAGCAGATCTGAGCTGCTCGGGTGGCGTCAGCAGTGGGGCGAGCAGCTCACAGGAGATGGTCCGCTGAAAGCTGAGTTGCTCGTCAGCTGACGGTGGTGCCAGTAGTAAAGATGCAGGAGCAGGAGGGGGCTGGAGGCACCACCACCACCACCACCACCACCCACCACCTACCACCACCACTGCCGGGTCGGCCGGTCCGCTGTCGACGCCAGTACAGGCGTCACTGGTGGCCCACAGACGGCCGGTCACAGCCATGTGGTAACTATAGTCTGTTCTGGCTATTGTTATCCCAAATCTGCAGTTTATGTGGTCTGGCTATAGTTGAGCACACTCACAGTAACTGTGCCAACTGAAGACTGTTGTGTCTATACCGCATTAGGGAGAGGCCCAGTGGGCGCCGCCATGTTGTGGTAGAGGACAGCCTGATTGGGTGAAAAGGCTCGCTTGTCCACCCACAGGTAGTGGCGCCAAAAGTGTGCACATGCGCAGACAAGGACTCCCGAATGCGGTATAGTTTGGACCTGGTTACAGCCAATGCGCCAACTAGAGTCTATTCTGACAATAGTTAGCCCCTACTCACAGCAAGTGCGCCAACTATAGTCTGTTGTGATTTGTTAGCCACTGGTTGCACCAAATGTGCCAACTATAGTCTGTTCTGACTATTGTTAACCCCCGGTCAGAGCCAGTGCACCAAATATAGTTTGTTCTGACCATAGTTAGATCCCAGTCATGCACAGCCAGTGTGCCAGCTATAGTGTGTTCTTACTTAAGTTAGCCCCCGGTTACAGCCAGTGCGCCAACTATAGTCTGTTCTGACTACAGTTAGCCCCGGGCTGCAGTTTATATAATGCACTCTGACTATTGTTGGCACCCAGTCACAGACACCTGGTTACAGCCAGTGCACCCAACTATAGTATGTTCTGACCACAGTTAGCCCCCAGTCAGAGCCATTGCGCCAACTATAGTTTGTTCTGTGTAAAGCTAGCCCCTGGTCACAGTCAGTGAACTGAACATAGTCTGTTCTGGCTATTGTTAGGCCCTGGTCACACCCAGTGTGCCAATTAGAGTCTGTTCTATTGTTAGCCCCCGGTCGCAGCCAGTGCACCAACTATAGTCTGTCCTGACTATAGTTAGCTTCTGGCTACAGCCAATGTGCCAACTAGAGTCTATTCTGACTATTCATAGCCCACTCTCACAACCAGTGTGCCAACTATAGACTGTTCTGACTCTAATTAGCCCCTAGGTACAGCCAGAGCACTAACTCGAGACTGTTCTGACTTTTATAGTCACACCCAGTGTGCCAACTGGAGTCTGTTCTGACTATTGTTAGCCCCCGATCACAGCAAGTGCACCAAACATAGTATGTTCTGACTATAGTTAGCCCCCAGTCATGCACAGCCAGTGTCCTAACTGTAGTCTGTTCTGACTATTGTTAGCCCCTGGTCACAGCCAGCGTGCTAACTAGAGTTTGTTCTGACTATTGCTAGCCCCCGGCTGCAGTTTATGGTCTGACTATAGTGAGCACCTAGTCACAGTTAACTGTACCAACTAAAGACTGTTTATTGTGTCCATAGTTAGGACCTGGTTGTGGACAGTGCATCAGCTATAGTATGTTCTTATTATTGTTAGTGCTTAGCCACAGTTTATGCATTGTAAATAAGCACCTAACCACAGTCAATGCATTCACTGAGATTCAGATCTCAGCCAGTGTATTGGCTGTGCTCGGGTGCTTAGAACCAGGTGCTAACTATACTTTAAAAGTATAGTTAGCACCCGGTCACAGTTGCTGTGCTGACTATGGACTGATGAGTGTTAGTGCTCGGTAGCAGTAACTGTTCCAACTATAGATTGCTTTGACTATAGTAAGCATCCGGTCACAGCCAGAGCAAAAACTACAGTCTGTTCTGACAATAGTTAGCATCAAGCCAATCTGTAGACTATATAATACTGTTCTAATATTGCTGACCATAGACTGTTTTGACTAAATTCAGTTTTTGGATAGTACCAACTATACTCTGTTCTGACTATAGTTAGCACCAGACCACAGGCAATGCACTGACTATATGTTCTGGCACAGCCGATGTGTTGATAAAAGACTGTCCTGACTAGTGTTAGTACTTGTACACAGTAACTGTGCCGACTATAGACTGTTTGTCTAAATTCAGAACATCGACACAGTAACTGTGCCAACTATAGTCTATTATAACTATAGCAACCACCTGGCAAGAGCAGCCTGTTCCCCTGATGTAAACTGGTAAAGTCACAAATGACAACTCAATATAAGAACTCCATAACTTGTAATTTAAGTTGGAAACATAATAGGTTTTAAAACATTGAATATAATGATTGTGTGAATTTCGTTGTTGAAATTTGGCTAGGTATTCCAATGCCTATTAGTTTACAATTAGAATAGAGTAGCCAGATTGCAACTGGTGTTGATGAAAAAATAGCTAACGAATATGCACGTGATTTTTTTTAGTTATGAGTACTCCTGATTTAATATGAAGTAAACGAATATAAACGGCGCTCATTGTATCTGTATTCTGACATTCAGTGTTGTGATCGGTGTTCTGCAACGAGCCTCTGTATCATTATGAATTTCTTTGTAGAATTCAGATTGAAGCAGCAGAACATTATTATGCTAAGATGTCCCTGTCACAAACATTTGCAAGAGTTGACTTAAAGCCATCGCTTTTTGATCAGTTTTATGCAATAGGCCATAGGCTATGTAGTAAGAAGCATTTTATAAGAAAAGAGTACTTAGCCTATATACGGACCTTAACTTTTCAAAAATATCCTGGAACGCCCATGGGGGTTACAATAAAGCCTGATGCGTCCTTTGGTCTACTGAGCGAGTAGAACTCGCTGCATTGGTTCAGAACTTCTATAAAGACAGTGAGCAGTGTGTCTTATCATGGCTCCATTTAGGTAAGCAGAAATATAAATCTATTGTAATAATTTATAGGCATATGGATATGCTCATCTATTGTCCTTTACCTTTGAAATAACATTGAATTTCCGTCTTCCGACGTAAATTCAGACTTTCTGGAACAGGACTACTAGATTCTGGAACTTTTTTAAAACCATTTCTGAAAGAGTTAGACATTGTATTCAAAAAGAGGAGAATCGTATTTATCTATTCATTTATTTATCTAAATATAGAAGCACATTCATTACAATAATGATCTTTCATGTATTCAAATTAGCTTCCTCATTTTCTATTCTAACCATTTAACAAGGCTCTTCGACATTAGCCAAAATATCTGCAATATTCAAAAAGTAAGATGGTTCAGTTTTACCAAAGTTATTTTTGATACCCAGAATTTTCCAAAAAGGACAGGTAAAACTTCCTATATCACTCTAAAATGGACGTAACGTAACCTTTTCAACGAAATCCCGTCTTAATGTTACTTAACGAGTACTTGTGGCGATCAAAAACTAAGTTACGAATGAAACCCTTGGTGGCGACAGATGAAGGCCGCTTCCAACAGTTCACACCAGGGGGCAGTGTAGTTGACGCTTCATAATGTGGCAGCTAAGACTGATTTACTAGTTTAGAGCCATTATGTATAGAATTAAAGAAAGAGTGAAGTGCTCGGGGGCTCTGATAGAAAGCAGGGATCTCTGCCTTGTTTTAATAAATGAAATTTAATGAAATATCCTATGCCAAAGTCAACAGCAGAATTGTAGCGGCCTTGTTTTATTTAGAATCACAATTATTGTTGATCAGTGAATCGACTAGCTAAAGTTTCTGCCTGTAAACTCATCCAGTAGTATTAAAGGTATTGATTGGCCCCTGGGGTGAGTGTTTAGAGTGGCAGTTCTATTTTTTTCCAAACTTTTAGACTTATATTGTCTACTTAGGCCTATATCCCTCCATAATCCATTATTCCATCGTTCTCCTCCTCAAAAGCATATTCTTATACTTCAACCAAATTCAGAAATGCGGCATTTACCAGAATACCGGCTTAACAAAAGTTCCTCGCCCCTGCAGTCCAACCCTTAATTTTCTAAGCATTGCCCCCCCCCCCCCACCTCCTATACACACACAGAACGTTGCCCCCCCCCCCTTCCCTCATCAATTTTGTTTTTGATTTAGAATCAAAGTGTGGCTAATCCCCTCCCCTGTTACTACTGCGGTGTCAAAAATGAATTAAGAAAGAACATAAACAGCTATCATTTACAATGGAAAGATATATTGTCATCAATATATAGATTGTAGTTCCAAATGGTTAAACATAAATCTGAAAGAAGGTTCAGCAGGCTGTGAAGATTCAAATTAAACACAGTGCTCTTACATACATTTAACCTCATTTGCAGGTCTGGCAGACTGATCAGTCAATCAGTTGGATTAGAGAAGAATGATAACTCTGTAGGCGTTAATATACAATTTACCCACAGGATGGCGGTCTCTGGTGCTGCCACCTAGTGTGGGTTTCTGTAAGCATTGTGCCATCTTATTATGTTTGTTTCTAGCTTGCTCTTACTTATATATAATTGGGCAGTTTAAGGTGAGATAGGTGGAGGGTGCAGAGAGAGGGGGGCAGACCTTCCATTTACCCTTGAGTTTTGACAGTACTTCGGCCATTGAGATTAATGTTCATTGAAGGTATACTGAATGTAATGATCATGAAGGTCACGTTTTCAAATCCTTTACAAGTCTTTTTCTGGAACGGTCTTGAGACCGTATTCCACATACCGAAAGTGGGCCGCCGATGGGCCGCCGATATACTTTTGGCAGAGCCGATACACAATCGGCGGCCCTGCCGATTAAATTTACGAACATGTTTGAACTGTTTAAACCCCTTCATATTTACTTGGATTCCTATCAGATCTACTTGGAACCCCCTGAGGTATAGATGGAACGATCTCATATGGACTCATTAAGGCAAAGTTTACGAGAAGTTGAAATCTTGATTAGATTATCATATTTTATGTTTGTAGTGTCATGATCTATGAAAAATAGTAATCCCAGCTGTACTTTCTTTTTCTATTTCTAATCTATTTCTGCCTGATCAACCAAAAGAGACGTAGTAACCTGTTTACAATAAGCATAATACTTTCAAAATAATGTTAATGTTATGTCTCTCCCTGTAAAACAATGAAAGGGTTGAAAATGGTTGAGAGCATTATCCTTGGGCAAAGTACGCATTTAAAATATGAGGGGTTGATAGCATAGTTTGAAAAAGATTGAATTGGCTTATACATATATGCTAGGTAATAAAACGCTCTATATTCACGTGCACACACAACATGTTTTTTTATGTTCTATGTGTAGTCTGAAGGGGGTATTCCACTACGCGACTTGGGCTGTCTCAAGGAAATAGCACATATTACAGATATAATTCTATGTTACATATGTGGCACATGCTTCAAATTGCCATCTTTTAACCATTACATCACTCATGTATGCAAATATATCTATAATATACTCATATCATGCTTACATCGTAGCCCATGGCCCCCTTAAGTCCCCAACGGCGGGAGGGTAGTGTCATGACCCCTTGCCCCACCTGGTTCCCCCTGATTCTCCCGGGCTCCCCTGCATCACCCCTGTACCCCCTGCATCCCCCTGCATCCCCCTGGAACTTGAGGGGCCTATGGAAACACCTTTATTTGTCTTTGGTAAAAACGGTGATCCACAATTTTCTTCTCATGCATTTTTCACTTACTTAAAAATATATTCTTCTGTCAGAAATCCCTTGGTGTCATGACCATTTAATAAAAGAACTCAGTATAATGAAAAGAAACAACCAGTTTTTCTCAAATTTTAACAAGAACAGTCAGTAGCTGTTAAACTGATTTCTGAAATCGTCTCAAAATTGAGCTACAACCACAACATATAAATACAAATTATTTTATGAATTGGTGCTTCCACCTTTCATAAAAAAATAAACAACCGCATCATAGATCACCACCACCGTCAGAACCCTGGAAAATGTTCTTTTTGTTGTTTTATCATGAGCATCCTGACTTAGTAATATCTCGGTCATGAAAAATAACAAGAGCTCTCCCGTTGAGTTCCCAGAATCCCCATGTGCTGGATGTCAGCTCATCACTTTGTTTATAATAGATCTATGTGTTTTCCGGTACTGTAGCACCACTAAACCAGTGGCGCCTTTATCTGTGGAAAGGATAACATCTTCCGTTGACAATCCCTATCCTGTCTGATAAAATAATATGGCTTTCTTGCTTTTATGACTGAAATGAGACATGGAATTGTAAAAGATATGACATCTGGGGTTCCAACCAAAAACCATCTACAATACATTAAAATGTAACGTGGTGTGTGTTTTAGGGTCCACGATAAAAAATGTCTGTCAAGAAAAAATCCACGATACATTTTGGAAATGAATAAATGTTATTAAAACCATTTACAATGTTTGTAAATTCATATAAGATACTTTTAATGCATGTTTTAAGGACATGGAAAAAAATGGGATTAGAAAAAAATGAAAACAAAAATTCATGAGATATTATGGTCCACTAAAATCCCACGATCACAAATTTCGTGATCACGGCTATTTAAATGTATTGTGGGGCTAAATTATCGTGGATGACTTTTGGTTGGCATCCCTGAAAATTTGACAGGGTGGCATAATGATTATTTAGAATTGACAGAGCGATATTACAATTGCATGAATTTAACAGGGCAATAGGGGACCCCTCATCAATAGCCACAAAGTAGCTTTCTATGCAAATTGAATTAATCAGAAACGGACTTTTTAAAATTATTATTATTACAGAGCCACATCTTACAAAGTAAGTTTTTCATGTAGTTTTTTATTTGGAGTTTAAAGGTATTCAAAGTGGTAAATTCAATGTAATTTGCCTTTACTAAGACGCGGATGCACAGATTCAATGTTGGGTCAATAATATTGGTAATTTTCATTGGTGTATGCCTGATGCCCTAATGATGACAATGATGATGAATTATAAATAGGTCCACTGCCCCTCACTTTGATACAGACACCAAAAACATGCCAGTTTGACCATAAAATGTTTTGCCTAATACAAAAAGAAAATCATTCCAAAAAGTAACTAAACAAAGATGGAAAAGTATAGAAAACTAAGGCAATTTCAAAGTCGACCCCGCGTCCTTGACTTTTACTATTTATAGTAAAACCTTGTGCCAAAAAGACAAAGACCAGCTTCTCAGTAACTCTCTTTATACTACATAAAGTGTAAGTGGCCTATTTCATTTCTCAAATATTTTTTGATCTAAAAGTCAAAATAACATTCATGCGCTTCATTATCTATCCTTACTTGTCAGATTTATTAATACGCTCTGTTAACAAGTTATGGGAGATGCGTGTCTGATTTATTAATAAGCTTTGTTAACAAGTTAAGGGAGATGCATGGTTGGATACAGGAACTTGAAGGGGGTGACCCAGGGGCGGATCTAGGATTTTGAAAAAAAAAAGGGGGGGTGCTATAGCAAAATTTCCCCCCACACCTTCTGGAGGCAGGAATTTTACATTACCAACACTGCACGAACTTTGGAATTTACTTTGTTTTACAAATTGTGGAAAGGTCATGGAATTTTTGGTAAAGATTGACTACTACTCTTTTAACATCTTTACTTGTCTTTACAGGAAAATCATATTTAAGGTCTGACAAAAGTTCATTAAATATTGTCAGGATGTTTTCCATAGTATTTACATTATTCAGTAAAGTAAAGTCAACATTTCAGTCAGGTTTACTGTGCCACATAAAATACCATAGTGGATTTTTTATTCTCATTGTATTCTTGACATCATTGAGTAAAGGCTGCCCAATAGAGAATCATATTTACTTACAATAAGTTTTGTGCAAAGTTTCATATCATGACATTTACTTTTTCAGTAAATACGATTTTTCTGAGTTTTACATTCTTCCATTAGAGGGCACCACATGCTGAAATGCAACTTTTTTGCACATTTTATGCATTTTTCCATATTTATTGCTAAAAATATAGAGACATCTTGATAAAGGTATCCTAAATATAATCATAATCATAAAATGACACCTTCTAGGAATAGAAAATCGGATTAAGGTGAACATGACTCTTGAATTTTATCCTAAGGTCTTTTAGAAGTACAATCTCTAAACCTATCCAATATACTAGCACATGTACATGCACCTTTAGATGTTTTAATGTGCCTATTATGTTTTTTAAGATATAGCCAAAATCCCAAAACCATAACATCACCTTTGCAGTTGTCAATGGAGCTGCTGGTAGGGTGTATAATTATTATTATTAGTGATCTTTGCTAAAAGAAAGTAGTAATAGTGTCATGTTTACTTTCAGTATTTTTGTGTAAAGATGAGTAAAGGTATATTACATGACCTTTACATTTTCAGTAAAAATCAGTTTCTTAATTCAGGTTTTGTTTCATAGGGGGCACCACATACTTATTTCTGTTATGTAGGAAAAACATTTTTTAAAAATCAATGATTTTGTTTACATTTTCTTTGTACAAAATGCAACACAGGCTTGGTTTACAAGAACATATATCTAGCAATCATTATTTAAAAATTGGTTAAAAAAATCAATGCAAAAAATGGTTTAAGATCAATTTTCAAAAACGTGTTATGGATAAACACCTTTTCTGTTTTGAATGTTGAGTATAGGCTTCCAGACAGATGCCTGCCATCTGTGTAACCAATACCCATGCAATCTGTTCTACATGGCCTAAGACTGAATTTACTTTACACCAGGGTAAACTTCAATGGATGGGTTTCATGCACAGAAATTGTAATTTTCTGGCTAAAGAAATACTTACTCAGAAACTGAGTAAAATGACTTGAAACTTTGTCTTTCAAAGTAAAGTTCTAAATACATGTTGATGTATTTACTGATACTCATTGAAACACCCTAAACCCCCACTAAACAATTAATAGCATTTACTGCAATTTGATAGGGAACTGATGGTCTGTAAATCTGCTTAAAGCTGCCTAAAATGTCAAAATATGTCAGGCTTGTAAAGGTCCTGTAAATCTGGTATCAAGTAAATCTGCTTAAACCTGATATACTCAAGCAAATTTACTTGTTTTGAAACATCTTTACTAAGACTTAAAGATGATTCAAGTTAACATCAAAGAAAATGTCAGTTACTTTTACAAACCTTTACATGTTACATGTTATAAGCACCTTTACACATCTTTAAAAAGAAATGCAAGGAGAGCCATTACACCTTTGATATGCAATTTAAAGATCTGTAAAGTTTCATCTTTAAGACCTTTACATTTTCAGGCCAAGTTGAAGTAAATGTCTGGTAATGATCCTTAAATATGGCCATTACTGTGATATCCTGTAAAAGTTCAGGCCTTGTAAATCCAAAAATTCGTGCAGTGCAAATTTGATATTTGGTCAAAAATAGGGGGGCGGCGCACACCTAGGGAGACGCCCTTCCCCCTAAATCCGCGCCTGGGGTCCTCATATAGGATAAGTACTAAAACTACTAAAAAAAGTAGTGGAGGAAAGTCTGAGTCAAATGGCGACCAGGCTAAGATTGGATTGATACTAAACATGGTCAGGTGACCTTAACATGATATGAATATTAATGAGTATATAGCCTCGAGACGTTCTCCAGAAATATATTTTGTCTATATAGTATACAGTATAGTATAAAGTACATAGCCTCGAGACGTTCTCCAAAAATATATATCTGTATAGTTCAAATAATTATATAAGTCCTAAATATTAAATCTAAGGAGTGAACTTGGTAGGTTAAAGCATTCCCACTACAGGCCAACAACAGGTTATCATGTGTCACCCTATCCCAGGGGGATGACTCGATTCCTTTTCGCCCTGATGTGTGTACCGGATTTCAGAAAGAGACCCATTTTGAATGACCTTGACATTTGTAAAATACTACCATATTGAATATATCAAAAACTTTAAACACCCATAGTGAATGGATTGGTTATCAAACACACCCATATTAAATGGGTCATAATTTGAATATCTACCCATATTGAATGGCTAAAACTCACTACCAAGTGCAATTGCTGCTCTTATGCAGGTGCTCTCTAGAGTGAACATGGTGGTGGAGTGGAGAAATTACACCCATATTGAATGGGTTATGATTTAAAAATCTACCCATATTGAATGGCCTCCCTAATTCGACACTCATTTTGAATGAGAATTTATCCATTTATTCCATTCACTTCAGGCTGAAAAAGGACCCAATTCCTTCAAATTTGGGTAAACACATCCGGACGTAAATGAATGCAAGTCACCCCCGCCCCCGGGCACCCCATGTGGCCAATGAGAAACACCAGTTCTATAATGGGCACTCCCCATGAGCTGATCTGGTATTATGGAGGGTATCATGGCCAGTGGCTTTTTACACCCGAAAGATGTCAACAACGAAAAAGGGGCAACATTCAGTCACCAATCGACGACACACACTGAGTCTGAACATAACTATACTTTTTATGGTAACACAGCTCAATTTAAGAGGAGTTCAAGGTTATGTAGGCCTAGTACAATTATGACCAACCTTGCGGCCATACTTTTTTGGTTAGTCGGTAACCTGCCCAATTTTCACGGTTACATTATTACATTGGAGACTTACTAAATAAGAATGTTATAATAATATTATATTTTATTGAATATGAGACATTACTAATAAAGAATGTTATGATAATGTTATTATAACATGAAAAAAATGTTACAAGAATGTCACAATAAAGTTACAGTGCAAAGTAGCAATGTAAGGTTCTAAAGACGTTTTAGGGTGCCATCAAAATAACGTAACAACAACCAAAGCAGAACTAAACAGAATGTTGCTGCAACATATGAAAACATCATATTCATGCTAGGGATGGGCGGATCTATTGGCAGGTGTCCTAGGGGTCCTGCCCCCCCCCCTTTTTTTTTTTTTTTCTTTTTTTTTTGGTGGTGGACCCCTTAACTACAAAAAGCGGGGGAAATGCTTCGCGCATACACGTGACTGCACATGGTTTTGGTACTAAGCCTTTATGCTGACACCCCCCCCCCCTCTCGAAAATACTGTATCTCCCCCTGAGGTAAGTTGTTAAAATGCTTTAGAGACCATAACCTCAGCAGTACAAGAATGAATTCACATTGACAGATATCTCCAGTTTGACATTCATGTCACATTACGATGATGCTCCTTTTTCGGATAACTTTCAACTTTATTGAAATATCGGTGACGCATCTACATATTTCTAAAAGTGGGGCGCCCTTATGTAGCAATATGAAGTGGCAACTTGGAAGGCCAGAATTTTACATTAAAAAAAACATTTGGTAAAAATTTGGGGCACACATGCCTCGAGGGGCCCCCTCTCAATCCGTTAGTGAATATAATGTCAGGGAAACTCTCTGTTTTGGTTAGGTCTCAACCTCACAAAAAACTGTGATTCGATAACCTCTTGTTTAGGTGAAGGGTCCTCGCAGAATCTGTTCATTGTAAATGTATTATTTCTCACAAAGCACATACATCCTGGTTCTATGGAGTCGTCCTATTGTTTCTTATCCTAATTACCCATGTCATTTTCTGCTTGTCCCAGACAATATAAAGAATACCCAATGTTGGCATAAGTTACATCTCATATAACAAAAGATTAGCTTACGATACCATTCAGAAAACAAGTATAAAATAATTTGATGATGATTTCGATCTTTTTTCAACACAATGATCATCAGAGTTTAATCGTTGGTGCAGACACATCACACTGGATATCCATGTAAATCATTTACTAGGACGGAATCATATCTTAAGCTGTTGATAGGCCTAGGTCCTAGTTATCATTTCATAAAATGTAGTAGAATCTATTTGTTAAAAATACAAAAATATTTCCTCTATGGCAATTATATACAAACTTGGATACCAAGAAAAAGTCTGACACACTGCTCTCCCTCCATTACTTTTCTAAAGATGCCTATTAGTTTTCAAACGTAGATCTAGGTAGATCTATAGATTAGTAAATAAGAAATCCTGGCTAAATCAAAGATTCAGTTTTAACTGGATTTAAGTTTACCTATGTAGTTGGAGAATTAATTAGAAACCTCCTTTCGCACAATCTGAGGCCTCTGTCGCATTTTTGTGCGACAGTGCGACAGGATGCCCACCCCTGACTCAGTGGTTCCTACATTTAAAGATTTGTTCTCTTTTAACTCATAAAGGTTTGTTAATTAATCTAATCACCAGAGTTGTGAAAGGAGAGTGTCATATTTATCAAAACAAAGAAATATGCATATCAAAGCTGTCTTTCCATGGATACCAAATATACCTTATTTGCTCTGTCATTATCTTTTTGAATAAAGCGTAGAAAATAAACATGGCTGATCAACATAATAAATCATTATGCTTAATTGTGCTCAAAAGTGACATGCAGATCGAAAAAAACCCACTTAATTCTTCTCTATCTGTATTTCAGTAACACCAACAACGGCGTTGAACAAAATAGAGCAAGACTTAACTAAGATTTATTGTTCTTACTCAAACATAATAGCTCTGAGTTGTTAGACCTGTTCTGGACCTTTTTTTCTTTTTCTTTTTCTTTTTACATCCAGAGAAAAAATATGAAATGATCCCTTCATCCGGAGTCTTAAAGGGGTGCTGTGGTTGCTGCGGTAATACTGAGAATTCCACCAGCTGACGTAAGCAACCTTGAAAAAACAATAAGTCTGAGAAACCCCATATCACTATGGATCCTGTAGGTCGATTTTGGTCAGGTTTCCTGTCGATACAATCTGCGCATCAATTGAGTGTCGATGGCTCCTATTGGCTGCAAGAAAATTAGCATATTGAGTCGTGACTATCTTATGAGCATGATAATGATAATGAAAAAAAAAATCTTCTCATATGCATAAGGTGTCCATACAGGCTTATTATAACCATGCTTGTCAGTTACTTGCTCAAGTGAGCAGCTCAAGATTAAGAGGTGGACGGCGGTGTACAGTCCTACATTGAAGCATGCCGCCGGATCTACAGGCTGGCCGTTAGTTAACCATTGGTTCCTAGGCTGACTCATTGACCTTCATTGTCACAAAATGTCAACCTGGTATAAAAGCCCCAAATCTGATGTTTGATAGAGCCAACAGCGACTGGGGAGCCGTTCTGCCACCATCTCCAGGGTTGGAAGAGTTCGCTACTGGTAAGTAAGGCCTTTGTTTATCAGCAATAGGTTATCATTGGCCCTTGGGTACTGGCAATAGGTTATCAGTGGACTTGTTTTGACACGAGCAATAGGTCATCAGTAGCCTTTGGATACCCGCAATAAGTTAGCAATGCCCTTTGGTTACTAGTGGCTTTTGAAAACTAGCAATAGGTCATCAGTGGACTTTGGGTACCAGCAAGAGGTTTTCAGTGGCCTTTGGGTACTGGCATTAGGGTTATTAGGGTTCTCAAAGGCATTTGAGAACTGGTAAAAGGTTACCAGTTGCCTTTGGGTACTAGCAATAAGTTATCTTTTTTGGTTCCACCGATAGGTTATCATTGTACCATGCCGGGAGCTTTCTATGCCGTCCAAAGTAAGGCTGATACCCAAAAAAGCAAAATGCTGATACCCAGTGGCCCGAAAAGTTGTTTCCCCTCTCCAAACGTTGTTGCATTTTTTTTCATGAGATATAAGATAAGATGATAAAATAATATTAGTTTTCTTACTCCACGTCCTCGAAAAAGGACGGCGATTTTGTCTGAGTGAGTTTTATCTAAAGTTTAATTTTTGATATAAAATCATACAAATGTGCAGTTTCCATTCCATCCCACCATAAACTAGTCTCATTAGTCTTGCTAGTTTAGCCTTGCCAAATTAAGTAGTTAGTTAGCACCCAAGCATATATAATTATATTAAATTAATTAATGAATAAGGTAGCAATATATTTAAACGGGCAGACGGATGATGTTTACTTGTTTGAATTCGTTATTGGTGCAAACATGTATTCAATTTATTTGGTATTTGCTCATAGAAGCATACATTATACAGGTTAAATCAATTCTAGTGGTATGGTATAAGACTACAATAATCATGTCTTGAGAAAATCACGAATTAATCTTTAGATACGTTCATGAATTATCAACATCAATATGTCATATCGAATGATAACTTAATTTTGACAACAAACTAAAGAAAAATCAGATAACGTCTCTGAATTGAAATCATAGCTATTAATATTCCCTTTTCTCGAGACGTCTGATAGTCAATGGTAATTGAATAAAGAGAGGATGTGTGAATGGATGGGTACAGGTTACGCGTTACTCCTGTGTAGTAGCGCCAGTGACAGCTTTGCATACATTTGGATCACCACAAAACACTTACATTGGCCAGAATCCGGGATATCAGATATCATTGACGGCGACGACTGAGATCTGACTAATATTATAGTATTAGAATTATTGGGATGGGTACCTTGGAAACTAATGAATGAAACAACTACTTTATTGTTAAAAACAGATCGAATGCTAAAAAGATAATATCATATTTCTGTGAGAGCACTTGTGGTCCTATAATCATACATTCAAATTAATAAGGTTACGAGGAAAATGATCCCTAAACTATTACTGGGCAGGTCCTTCTTAGAAATATTGATATTTGATGTGAGACGTATGCATGTGGTTCACATGCCGATTTTGATGCTGTCGATTTTGGAATATTTGAGAAAGGGCCTAGGTTGCACATAATCAAAGGATAAATATTCGTCCAGAAACATTCATTGAACATGAAATACACATCAAGAACTATTAATGCTAGACATTAATTTTTAAGGATATTTCAAATGTAGATTAAGACAGTTATAAGATCTTTTTATTTGGTCTATTTATCTGTTTTTAAGGGAAATCCCCTGATTTGTTACGTCACAAGAACACTAATTGGGAATCCCCAGTTTTTAAGATAAGGTAATCCCCAATTCGCATTAGTGTATAGAAACGAATTTTAACTTTATGTAATAAATGGACGGTTCGTAAACGGTGTACAGAGTAAGAGAAAGGGTGATGTAAATTCCTTATTACTCATGTGTAAAATACTCCAAATTCCTAATTTCAGACAATATTATATCACTCCTGTATGTATATTTTCTGTAATATAAAAATCAATAGTCATGTGAAATAGTCATGATGAATGTCATTGCCTTTCTATACTTTGATAGGTTTCCTTTCTTTTTTAGTTCCGCATGAAAATGTTCAAAAACGAAGCCTTTGAGAACGAGAAGGAGGGGGTGCTCTACGGAGAGAGACCCAAACCTAAGGATCGGGCAACCCCAACCAAGCTGTGGCAATGGTGTACCATAGTGCTAAACACCATACTGCTGGTGGCAATGGTTGTCATCTACCTGCTTCACTTTCGCTATCTAGGTAAGAAGATGGACATTTTGTACAAAAACAGTGATTTAAGATGTGTTAACAACTTCTGGTGGAATCCTATTACATTAATTGTACATGTGTAGATTGAAGGATAGGCCACTGAAATACGTATCATAAGTCTTGCTCTATGAATTACCTAGGAGCTTTATTAAGAAAATGACACTAAACCATTAGTACTATGAATGGTTTTAGTACCATTTACCTTGTAAAGCTACTTTAAATTGATACATTTTCTGTGTTATTTGACAAAAGAGTCATTAGCTCTGTGATTTTATTTCTTTTCGTTTTTGATCCTACAGTTTATAACAGAAATGATATGGGAATGCTTCTTGGCCACCCTACCCTAAATAATCATTATTATAACTTGGCACATGAACCGCATCTTAACTTTAATTTTGTTTTAGCATGTCTTTAAAGATTCTGAAAATGTTAACAGCCAATTGAAGGATTGCATAGATAGACTCTAGCACACACACACACACACACACACACACACACACACACACACACACACACACACACACACACAGAACCTTTCACCTATTATCAAAATATTTACCAAACATGTTCTTTTTTCACCTTTTCCAAGGGCCACCAAATGAGCGTTGTTTGCACACCGCTTGGGTTAAGGGCACCCAAGGCCCATCAACCCAGGAGATCCCCAGGGGGCTTACCGGCCCTCCTGGCCCTCCTGGCCCTCCTGGCCATCCAGGAGAGAGGGGAATGCCTGGAGTCCCTGGAGAGCGTGGCCGCAATGGACTACCCGGAGAGTCAGGCCCTCGGGTAGGTATTATTACATTCCATCAGTTTTCCCATCAAAAAGTGTCCCCTGCTTTTGAGGTAAAAGCTGTGACAGAGTTTTTCACTTATAAACTGAAGACATAAGCTCAAGATAATATTTGATGAACCTGCAAGAATATTATTTTATCTACATTATTTTCCCTTTAAATTGACACATAGTTTGGCTTTTTAATTTGCCCTCGAGCTGCACAGTGAGCCTTCTAAATACACATGTCATTTTGACAGGACATAACCAGAGTACCATGTATAACTGGATATAACTCTTTAGCCAATGCAGTTAGAAATAAAATTCAAGAAGCATATTAAAGTAGACACTGGATCTGGCTGATATTATGTTCCTCAATATTTGTTGAGCTTTTAAAATTGTTTATGTAATATACCTACCTCAGGGAGAAATTGGGCGCCCTGGAGTTCCTGGAGAACGCGGAGGCCGTGGCCCTAGAGGCGAAGTTGGACCTACTGGAGAAAGGGGTAAACCTGGAAATGACGGACTGCCTGGTCTTCCTGGGCAAGATGGCCCTGCTGGTCCTCCTGGTCGTCCAGGGGCATCCTCCGGTCAGCCAGGCCCTAAAGGCTCTCCGGGCTCTCCAGGCCTCCCAGGCCTGAGAGGCCTGCCAGGCAAGGATGCTAGACCTGGAGAGCGTGGACCAATAGGCCCTATTGGTCTGCCCGGCGAAAGGGGTGCAAATGGTGAGCGAGGTGTTCCAGGGTTCCCCGGCGTGAAAGGTGACCGTGGTTTACCAGGTTTACCAGGTTTACCGGGTAGAGATGGTCCAAAAGGCTCATCTGGTCTATGAACAACCTGAAGTATGGCCACGGCCACCACTCCTCATGCGCTCTGTTCCTCTAGATGCTAAGAAAAGCTGCTGGTTCAGCCCAATTTGTATTAGCCATCTGATTGTTTGAGGAGAAGCATGCGAAACCAAGTTCGTCAAAATCCGACGAACTTAGCAGTGGCCTGCATGTGGTCGTGACCCGTGTCCCCCTAGCGAGAGAACGGGGAACCAACGTACTTGAAAAATGCCTTTCTGCTTGTTAACCAAACGAATTTAGTGCTTCACTTTTTTTTTTTTTTTTATTTATTTGAACAAAACTATCTCGTTTACAACGCTTTTCAGATAGTCGATAGGTCTGATAATGGACCCAGATTATCTTTTATAAATGACAAAGATATAAGTATGTATATCTGACAAAGGCATATCCATTATAATGGTAAATTACAACATGCATGAATCAATTCATATTGTTAAACGAAACGTTTTCTGCGGTAAGGGAATCGCCAATTGCCTGTAGGTACTTTAATATCAACTTCAAAATAACATCTGAATGATTTGCATTCTAGTATATCAGTTATGTACTGTGCATGATGGATAAATGAATAAACAATTCATGTATCGTTTGCCTATAATGTTCAAGTTGTTCATGTTATATTTCCTATTTTCCCAATTATTATTCTAGTCCTAGCGAGATAGGCCTGTTTTATCAGAAAATGATAAAAGATAACTTCAAAGAAGGGATATTGCATTACATAATTTGTCGATAGTCTATCATAAAAAGGTATTAACGTTTCATTTCATTATATGATATAAAATATCATGATATAGCTGTTTATTTCAAAGCAAGATACCAGTAAAGGTTAACATCAATTAATTAACAAAATGTTATTACCATTCTTCTATGCAACAGCTAAACCTATTCATACATGAAAAAAAAAACATCGCAAAATAAATCTTTTTTTTTCAAAATAGACATAACAACAATGAATTTACAACACCGAATTTAGAACCTTTAATACCTTTATTTGACTCAACTGGCAGAAAACTTGTACTTATGATTGTGAAGTCGATCGATAAAAAAAAGGAAAATGCTGAAAACGAAAAACAATATTAAATATTGTTTTCGTTTTCAGCATTTTCCTTTTTTCACAATCATAAGTATTATGGTGATCGAATCTGCTATGGACTGTACAGGGTTTGGTTCACGATAATAATTATTATTGCGAAACTTTAATGGTTATTACTCCAAACCTATGTTCAAAATATTTCTATAACTACAGGTTTATAAAATAATTGAATTACAAGGAATTCTTTGAATTCAGTAAGTACCTCCTTCAGCTGATTTCGAAAAATAGTCCTTGCATAGTATACTGCCAAAAATTGTAGAGACAAGACACATGTATTCCTTGGGTCGCCCCATACTCTTTTCAGTTCCAAAGAAAATGTAGGAAATCTTACATGGTGGACAGAATCCTGCACGCTGTAATTAATTTTGTTGATAATCCAGCTCTCCCCAGGAATGGATTTAGAAGGAGATGCCTGAGGCGAGCGCCCCCGCTATTTTTTGTCAAATTTAGATTTTTTTACGTAATATTCTAGATCATGGATGAGGCACCTCAAATTTCTGCATAAGGGCACCCCCTTTTTGAAATCTCTGGGTCCGTCCCGCGAAGGCTCCCTACAACGGATAGCCAATGTACGGTATTTCTAGCCTGCTGCAGATTAATTTCTTGCAATTTCGTCCACAACAATAAAACATAGGAAAAACTATACAAATTATACAAATATTTCCTTTAATAAACTGTGTGCCATGAACAACTTTTTTTACTGAAAAGATGATAAACTTATACAGATACAAAATGAAAAAAAAACGTAAATATAATTAATTTTCTCTATCATGTTTACCCATAAATAATGTCATATTAAAGAAAATATCTATAATTAGGCCTTGTGGTATGTCTAAATAATCATTCTCCAGCATGTACCTAGGATAGTGTGCAAGTAAAACACAGTAAATATGATATCCGTGGTAGGGAGTTATACTACATGACCTTTGTGTTAAACTGGGCCAGAAAACCACATCCTGTGGATAACCCATATTCTGCCATGGTAGAGTTTGTGTAGGTCTAGAAAGGAGGATGCCAGACCTCCAATAAAATCAACCACCGTGGGGAAACGGCCCTGACGTATGGATTGAGCTTTGAAAATAGACCCATTTGAAGAATTAACAGTGTTTCACGAACGCGTGGCTCACAGGAAAAGTTTACACAGAGCATCTGCTTTTGGCACAAAATTTTCAACAACCCATACATGTGTTTAAATCTAGGGTTAAACCATTGTTTTCCCAATATGATGATTTGCTGGCATTTACCATTTGCATTCTATGCTATATACTATGCTACATTTTGAATTAATATGATGTGTGTTTGTATAGCAAATAGCTTATTAATTCTTCCTATGATTTTGTATAAATTATTTACATCACCACTCATCTAATACGTCGGGAAACCTTGCATGGGTAACCTTGGCGATTATTACTACATAAAATCTTCAACAATAACAGATTACTGTAAAACATTTCCTTAAAGAAAGAGATGCTCTTAAATCGTCATACCCACTTTGCATAATTGTTGTTATTATATTAGTAATGTATAAGTATTGTATGAAGCTATTCTTAATTCCTTAACCTTTTCTATGTCCTGTTTATCTAGCATAGAGTTGGTTCAGTCTCTACTTCATTGTGTACTGTTCCTTTCGAAATTCCAACCCAACATACAATGAGACAGCAAATTTTACATCCATTTGAATGAACTCTTCCCAGCCAAGAACGTGAGCTCACAGAACGTTATAACAACGTCATATCCCAAATATTTCATAACATTATGCAGCTGGTTGGCTGGGTCTCTGTTCTAAATCACTCTCATACACGGACCTAGTTGATGACCCAGGCTCACCACCACAAATGAAATGTATCCAAAAGTTCCACCTTCCCTTCCTAAATGTAATGTACAGGGGTGTAGCCAGCTCTAAAATCTAAGGAGGGTTCCAAGTAAAATTTAGGGGATTCCTGATAACCTCAAGGGGGTTCCAACTTATATTTTCCACAAAATTTCCTATATTTTACTTATATTAGGGGAGACTAAAGCCTTTAGTAAAGGGGGTTCCCGATGAATTTAAAATATTTTCCCCAAGAAAGTCTGATAAATATTTTACTTACATTTAGGGAAATTAAAGAGGGATAAAAAAAAAAAAGATAGAAGGAATATATTGAAAAGTTCTACTTTTTACTGGTCGCCACCCCCAGGTTCAACTTCAAAGTATTGAAAATATAAGCAAAAGTTCCACTTGTGGAACCTCGCCACCACCACCCCTACAGCAGACCCTGTTTACAGGCCTGTGACCCCCTCCCTCCCCTCCCTCCCTCCCTCCCCAGGCTTATAGCAGGAGACAATGACACCACATGTACAAACAAGGGTATTTCCAAGAGCTGCTGTTGACACTCAACGTACAGAAGTCAGTAGAAAAAGTAGTCTAACGTTGGGCAGAACTCTCCCGGGGTAAGTAGACAAGCTATAATGTAGATCTGGGACGCAAGAAACAACTCAAAAACCTGAACGTTTTCTATTACCTCCTGTGAGTTTTCTTTTCCTATGTTCTCGTAAATTCACCAAAATGCAATTCTAATGGCACATCCAAAGTGTATGGACAATATGTGTCCTGTTAATGTACAACACTTCATATAGCATAACATTTATGATAATCTAGACAGAACTATTGCTATGTTGCTATAAAAGAAACTCATTCTTGTTGACCAGAACTATAGTGCCAGATCTGACACTTTGCTGATGATTTTACACATTTAGTGTCAATCAGTGTAATTGATTATTGGGTCTAAATCTTATGGATTGAAATTATAAACATGAGTATATTCCCCGCACGCTTAACTTGATTTAAAGGATATATGATCATATTAAATTTTGGTATTTCATACTCCACAGGGATAGATACTGGATTTCAGAAAGGTAGTGGGTCCGCATTTAGGCTACGTACTAAAACGTTATACGTTCACGTATACACATACATTTTCAGTTTTCTTCTTTGTCAAGTGAAATTCCCCGTGAAAAGTTTAGCTTTTTTTATTGAATCAAAGCTACATCACACGTAAATTGTTCTCTTCCAATATAGTTCTAGTAAGGAAGCAAAGTACAATATCAAAACTTTAAAGGTGCACTGAACATATAGAGTCGTCAGATTGACGAGTTTATTAGTGTCAACAACTCTGTGACGACTTTGCTGGGACCTTCTGACGACCCCAGGGTCGTCACTAAAAAATCAGGAACAATCCAGGGAGTACACTAAGATCATCTTTATATCCATAGAATCAGGTTGAGTCATCTTCAGGTATCACCACAGTAAATATAAATATCAGGTGTCATTTCGCTAAATAATATCATCAGACCCAATAATACTACAGTCACTGAATGGTGCCAAAAACCACAACCCTAGGTTGTCAGAAACACCGTCAAGGTTGTCACATATCATAGTGACAACCCTAGGGTTGCCAGTGAAACTGACTCCTCACCAGGGTTTGAGAAGGATTCAACCCCGGGACCTTTTGCAAGCAGATGAGGGCATTGGCCCCCTAAGCTATGAAGGACTTGCTTGAAGTGGCCATTTCGGAATATCTTTCCCGCCATGCAACTAGGCGCCCCCGGGGGGTCTGAACGCCAGAAAAAAACGCTCAATATGTCAAATGTAAGCCAATGAAATCCCCTATTAATGACTGAAAACTAGATTTATTTATTCATTCTTTGTAAGCTTTAGTTTAATTTTGAAGTTTTAATTTCTAACTAAGTATCATTTTAGGAAATTTTCAGGAAAAATTAGGAAAACATGGGGAAATACAGCAATTCATGTTGGAAAGGTGCGGGGTCTAAAGGGGTAAAGTAAATAAATTATAAAGATATGAATCACTTTTGTGAAACGTCATAACATAATATTAATTAGGAATAGAAACAGTGATAGTTGACCCTCAGCAACCTCTGCATTCAGCATACTGTATAGTATTATTACAAAATTAATAGAGCTCTGATCTGGAAAGTTCCAGACAAGGATAGTTGGTATATCAACCTATACAGTGTAAGCATCATTGTTAGGTGCATATGAAAAAGTAGGTACTCATGTACGTAGAATCGTGATCAGGATGTTTATGTCCGAGGTCAGCAACTTTACAAACTAATGCCCTTTATATGGTTTGGTTGACATCAGCATCCAGTTGTCTAAATTCATTGTTTGAAGTTATAAATCATTACTGCACTATAGGGAATTAAAACCCGAGGCAAGAGGTTGGGAAAAATAAGATTTTATTTTATAAAATATTGTTTTTGATTTGAATTGATAAGAATTGTAATAATAAAATAGGTGAACTGAAGAATGAAGGTGATGAATGATGATGTTTATATAATTGAAGGGTGGGAGGGTGGAAGAGAAATATGGGGTAGGTGTTGTGATGGTGGTTGTTGGAGGGGGAAGGAGGAAGTATAGGAGGGTGTATTGTGAAATGTTGGGTGAGGGTGTAAGGTGAAATGTGGTGGAAAATATATAGTTCAATCCCCCAGGTGGCAGCAATGATACCACCTGCTGCCACAAGGGCTGCATGTGGACACCATTACTGCGCTATAGGGAATTAAAACCAGAGGCAAAAGGTTGGGAAAAATAAGATTTTATTTTATAAAATATTGTTTTTGATTTGAATTGATAAGAATTGTAATAATAAAATAGCCAAAAATTGCCAAGGGTAATATGAATGGGAGGGTGGGGGGGATTGAATGAGCCATATGTGGGAGAATCACTGTCCTGTTTTGCCCCGACGCCTGCATGTTTTTGGCCCACTTTACATTCAATTGCACTCCTTGTGGCGTAACTGTCACGTCCGCCCCGGTAGGGTGCCTGTGATGGTCGAATGTGGTGATGGTGGGAGGGGCTACCTCCGACTGCCTCAGTGCGGCGTAATACATGGTTAACACCGCCGCCCTTACCGCGGTGCCCAATGGTGTACGTGGAAGCTGCCTCAAAGCTGCCTTCAACACCTGTACTGGGATCGGTGGTTTTACACGGGGGACGTACGATTTGTCGCGTGTGAATGCCCCCAGAGCCATCTTCACCCTGGGGTGGTCCACCGCCTCCGTGGTCGCTCCAGCAAGTCTGAGAAAGGTCCGGACACACCAGCTGGTACGTCGGGGATAGTGGATCCTGATCCACTGCCGCCATGAACGCCACGTATGTCGCCACTGACGATCGATGGTTTCGCTGTGTCCCTGGTGCCCTTGTGGCTTCCTGCCTTCGTGCCGCCCTCTGCATCAGTGCGTGTATCGCCGGGTCTAGATGAGGTACAAACATCCAAATTATTTACAAAGAACAAGCATGGTGGGACACACGTTAGGCCATAATGGCCCGTCCACTTCGCCGCCACGGCGTGATGGTGGGGGTCTAAGTGGGCCCTGCTGAGGGCGTCCACGACCTCGTTATCTTTGCCTGGGATATGATCGTATGAGAGGTCTATGTCCAGGAGTGCCTGGACCATCCAGGCCGCCCTTGCGCACTCCTGTAGCACGTGGTTTTTGGCCTTACCCGACTGCATGACCATGACCGCCGCCATATTGTCGCAATTAATGTGTATGTGCGATCCGCGATCCTTTTAAACAGGCTGACAAAGGTGGAGCTGTCGTAGTCCAAAACAAAAAGGACTACGTGCATGAGGGAGAAAGACAACTGAGTGACACTAGGTTCTACAAGGAAACTCCAACAGACCTAACGGCGACTCACCACAATCAAGTCCTCCACCAACTAGAACAGATGAGGTTACGAGGTGAGATAACCAAAAAGACTAAACGCTTTCTAACGACAAGCGAGCCGCGTACAGCGCAACTGTACCTACTTCCGAAAATTCACAAAGGGAAAAAAACGGTCCCGGGCCGTCCGATTGTGTCCGCGAATGAAAGCCCGACCGAGAGAATCTCCGCCTTTGTCGACCATTTCTTAGCCCCTATCGTCCGGAGCGGTAAATCATACCTACGTGACACGACAGATTTCCTCATAAAATTGAAAGACGTAGAAGACCTAACAGGTTCCGAAATCCTTTTGACGTTGGATGTCACTTCTCTTTACACCAACATCCCCAACAAGGATGGCTGTGATGTAGCCTACCAAGCACTATGTAAATACCGACCACTCGGGACTCAGCCCAGTAACCTTTCCCTCCTAGAACTCTTGGCACAGGTACTCACCTTAAACAACTTTCAGTTTGATAATCGTAACTTCCTTCAGATCGGAGGCACCGCAATGGGAACGAAAGTCGCACCCTCGTATGCGAACGTCTTTATGTCTGATTTCGAGGAGAAATTTGTGTATACTTATCGTCTCAAACCAAAAATTTGGCTACGCTACATAGACGATATATTTTGTATTTGGCAACACGGTGAACATGAGCTCGAGAAATTCATTGACCATCTGAACAGTGTCCATGACACCATAAAGTTCAGCGCCGAAAAATCCACCACGAGTATTAACTTCCTCGACACGACTGTTCAACTGAACGAGTGCAGCTTGACGACCACCTTATATTGTAAACCGACTGATCGAAATAACTACCTACCATTTCACTCGGCACATCCATACCACTGCAAAAAAGCCTCCCGTACGGCCAATTCCTGCGTATCAAATGAATTTGCAGCAAACAAACCGATTTCATCTCAAACTGCGGCAAGAAGGCAGCCCTTCTGATACAGAAAGGCTATTCAGAAACATTACTGGTCGAAGCCTTCGATAGGGCAAACAAGATAGACAGGTCAACACTCCTCAACAACACTTCAACGGATAAGCAGGCGGAAAAGGAAGACCCTCTCTTCCTCACCACAACCTTCAACTCGTCAACAAGAATCCTGTGCGACCAAATAGGCAAAACCTGGGATCTTCTGGATCGCTCATCATCCACCCGCCACCTCTTTGAAAAAGCGTAGAGACGGGCTACAGGAAACCAAAGAGTCTAAGAGACATCTTAGTACGGGCGAAACTGCCCAGGGAAAATCCCACCGAACAGTCAGTAGCCACACGGGAGAAAGCCACATGCAACAACAGAAATTGCCGATACTGCCCACGGCTGAACCGCAGCGGCACGATCAAATCTCACATCACCAAACGTGACTACTACACAAGACAAAATGTTGATTGCAACAGCAACAACTTGATCTACGCCATCGAATGCAAAAAATGCGGAAAACAATATGTGGGCCAGACCAAAAACAACCTGAAAACCAGGTTCAAAGCCCACTTCTACTGCATCACCGGAGACCCTAGAAAGACTGAGGTTTCGCGACATTTCAACTCATCTGGACACGAGGGTCTAAACGATGTGGAAATATATGTCCTTCAATTCTGCAACTTGGCACCCGACAAAGACTCTTCCCTTAACCGGAAGCTTAATGCAGAATTCCAGTGGATCCACAGGCTATGGAGCCAAATCCTAATGGGCCTCAACACCATTGATAACAGCTATTAATGAACTTCGTTGCTCGACAGTTGATCACCCGAATTACGTCTAACCTACGACCTACCCAGTCACCCAATCTGTGATCTTGTTGACAACATGCTTCAATAAGGATGGAACGTCACACTGCCTAGTCACCTAAACGTATACATTCACATCTGCATATTTGGTCAATCAGCTCTCTATGTTCTACCATATGCCTGAGTAGTGCGTGCATGCCACGCCCTTAGCCAAAAGATCCTGTGTGGACACCGTGTAACTCAACCTTACATACGGCCTGATGAGGTGTTTACCGAAACCGTGCACACCACCTGATGACCCCCCTTCTCCACTTTTAACCCGGACTGTGTAAGGCGGGTTTGGGGTTACAAAGTGAATTTTGCTGGTCAAAACTCAATAAGATACCGGCTAGTAGCCTTCCACATGCTCCCTCATGAGTGGACCGTGTAGGACACTATGAGGCTAGCCCACAAACAATACGTATCAGATACCTCAGGGGAACTACCCGGACCGTGTAGGACGGGTACCTCTACTTTCTGTATCAATCTAGGTCATTACACCGTAAATGGGATAGGTGGTTTAGGGAAGAACTAATTAAGCTGTTATTTTACCGACTCTTGTAGCAGAGTGGCCCCTGCCGCCGCTACACCTTTTTGAGACGGCCCTGTGTGGCCCCTGCCACTGGCCTTCTCCACCTTAAACCCCCACCACCCTAAATCCCAACACCCCTTACCAACCCCAGAAGTTGGCGGGAACAGACATGAATATTCATGACACATGACCTACACTGACCAATCAGGTGAGCCGCTAGGCAGAGTGCAGTGTTGAACAGTGGGGAGTCCCCCACTACACAGTTGCTGTCCAAGGAGAGAGGACCCTTCGTTTTCCACTCCGCAATCCTTTTGCGTCACCAGTGTGTGCAACGCCAGGACTATGTTGATTGCCTCCAGCTCCGTGATGTTAACCGCTGGGTCTGCCATGTCGTATAGCTGCGCGCCATATGCGTACTGTCCGTCCGTGGCGCCGACCCCGGTGAGGCAGGCATCCACGAGCATCACTCTGCTGGGTTCTGGAGGCAGGATGACCGCGGTTCCATTCCACTTGTGGCCGAACTGCATGAACCATTCCAGGTCCCTGCGCATCTCCTGATCAATGTATATCCTGTTACCTCCCGCAGCTCTCAGTGCGTTGAGTAAACGGGATACGAATATCCTGGCCGGGTGCACACACTTGGCTATAAATAATAAATGGCCAAGCAGTGATTGTAGGGCTTTCTTTGTGATGTATTTGTTACGGTAGCTTTGACTGACCTGTGCGATGACCTCGTCAAGCTTGTCCCTGGGTATAGATAGGGTGCGGCTAGCGGCGTCGATGTTTACTCCCAACCACTTGACCCTCTGTACCGGGGGTTGGGCTTTCTCGACCGCCTCCGGTAGGCCCAATTCGCGGAGCAGCTCCCTAGCCCTAGCATAGTGACGGTCCGCAGCCTGCCTGTCGGGTGAGAGTAAGACAAGGTCATCAAGGTACATGAAACAGTGTATCCCCTCCCTTTTCAGAACATCGGTAATACAGTTAGCCACTGACCAAAGGGCATAGATAAATCACAATAGTACTTATCATTCCATGAGAAACATAGGAGCGGCCAATCCATCAGGTCTGATAAAAAGTTTTTGTACGCCCTTGATACATCGATGGTTGCCAGGAACGCCCCTTCCCCCATTCCGGCCAAGTCCCGGGCCAGCGCGTCCACCGTGGGGAGCGAGTGCTGCTGCTCAAAACCATATACACCGTTTTTAACTATGTATGCATTGATGGACGTCTGGGGGGGGGAACGTCATATCTGTATTCACCCTACGACCCCCGGATGAACTTTTTTCCCTAGTCATCAATGGTGATGAGTGACACCACGGTGTGAAGGGAGGGCTGTCAAAGGGGCCTATAATCCCCTCCAACTGAATTTCCTTCTCTATGAATTTATCTATATGCACCGGGTGGTCGGATGCACTGGGGTGGTTGGGCGTGTCCACAGTGTCGGAGACTGGCCCGACATACCCGGTGGGAAAACCATACCGTATGAAGTCCATGACCTGTTGTCTGTCACCCAACTCACCCAGGTATGCCTCCCATGCTTGCAGATTTAATCTAGATGGAAGTGTGACCCATGCCCCCATAGCATTAGGTAAGCCAGTATCCCTAACTGCCTGGTATATATACACAATGTCTTCGCGGCCTTTCACGTTCACCATATCCGGCCAGTGTGTACGCCTATGGGCCGCTACGGCCTGGGGCCGGGCGTCCACCGGCTTGTCAAATGGAATCGTCCCTTCACAAAATCTGCGAATGTTGTGAAAAGGGGGCTTACCATGCGTATGGGTTCGGCCTTTCCAGGGACGTCGTCGCTGCAGTATGGCTGCCCCGAGGTACACTTGGGTCGGTCTTGAAGTGACGGGGCCGTTGGCCTGTTGTCCTCCCTTGTCTGAACGCCACCGACGCGTGACGCGGCTCGTCGATCCTCAGGCGCACCCAGTTGATCACATTCGGCTGGGGCGCCTACTGTCCGTTTTTTGACTGCTGAAAGTATGGCTGTGGGGCCGAGTATGGCTGTCTCCAATTATGTTCCGGGACTGGGGGGCGGGCCAATTGTGGGCCCTGCTGTCCACCATGCACCAGAGTGTTCTGACGGCCCAGACGCAGCTTGTGCATCAGGCCAACGGTCCGTCGTCATGGTGTGACCTATGGCGGCATCCCGCCCTTGAATTGAAAGCCCTACACACCGTATCCCTTCGGGCAGCGCTCTTGGTATCCGTTGTCGGCTGGGGCTGGGGTTGGCCCGCTGTCATGGCCGTGCGGAATCGCTCATTTTGGATCCGCTGCTCATCAGCCCATCCGAACTGTGCCCTCTCGATCTGATCCCAGACATGTTGCAACCATCGACGGATGCCCTCCCAGGGACACGTAATGGCGTCATGTGTGACATCCTGGAGGTGGGCCAAGATTTGGTCCCTATCCTCCTCCCTATAGGCCCTGGGGTCTCTCAACAGGGCAATGGTGGCATTGACATATTCCACCAATGAAAGGCTGGCACAGATTTCAAGCTTTTCTTTAAGTAGGTATACGCCCTCTCGGGCCACATACATGTACGGTTTTGGTAATGTGTTATCCAATATTACGTCAGAGGGCATGTTGCTCTTACCCTCCTGATGTGCGGCCTGGAACTTCTCCCTGTCGATCATGTCGTCCACGTACCCACGCTCGTTGTGCTGGGCACATAGGCTCCTCGGCGGTGGTAGCGTAGCCCGGGCGTGTGCGTGTCGGCGGTCTTGCCGGTCCACCCGGTCCACCTGGTCCACCCGGTCCGTGTTGTGTCCGTCCTGCCCGCGGCTTCTTGGTGGTGGCGTACTGACTGCCCTCGGTGTAGAGAAGGATGTGGATGATAGAAGCAAATCAAGTTTAGCATCAATACCCTGCACTTGTGATTTTACTCGCGCCATATCACCCTTGAATGCTCCCACTCTATAATTCACCTGTACGTATGAAATGTCTGCGGTGCCATCCCTGGACTGGGTTGACGTGGCCGAGCCGCTTGTTGCGTCGCCGGCTGTGACATCCCCTTCATATCTAGGATGAAATGAGACTTCCCCATCCTCGTATTCCTCCCCTATCATCGATTCCCGAATTGATTCCCTCATACGTATTTGGGCCTTCTTCTTAGATGCGCGTGTACGGCGCTTAGAGTCCGGCATAATTACAGCCGTTTTTTTTAACGTTAGTTGGCACAACAACAATGAGTATACTTATCGTGTGTGTGTTTGGTACCGCCGGTGTGTATCCAGGGGCCTGTGATACTGTGATTTTCGGGAGGATGGCGATGGATTCGATGAAGAGAAATATGGGGTAGGTGTTGTAATGGTGGTTGTTGGAGGGGGAAGGAGGAAGTATAGGAGGGTGTATTGTGAAATGTTGGGTGAGGGTGTAAGGTGAAATGTGGTGGAAAATATATAGTTCAATCCCCCAGGTGGCAGCAATGACACCACCTGCTGCCACAAGGGCTGCATGTGGACACCATTGTGACATGCTTGTGATCCAAGACTAACAGGGCAGACTTTAAACAATTTTGTTAAAAGAAAATATTCCCAAAATATAGATTTGCTACACTAAGTGCCTTGATAGTTTGATTTTGTTGAAAAAGCAATGAGTAATTTGTCATATGATTGTCGTAATTTACTGCTAGAAGCTAAATTCGTTGGCTGAGTAACAAAAGGTCGTATCTCAAAAAAATCAATTTTATTTTTATTTTTTAATGTGTTTCCCTTGCCCTTCAGGTATCTAGAAACTTTGGAATTTTTGGAATTTTCCCAATCTTTGGAATGTTATAACCCAGTAAACAAAGGTCGTATCTACAAAATTTCACTTTTGGTTGAGTAATAAAAGGTCGTATCTGAAAAGGGTAATTTGATTTTATTGGTAAAAAATGATAATTAATACGAAATGAACATATCTGGGTCACTCTCCAGAAAAGTGCGCAGTTCCCTAAAATTTTAGGTCAAAAATAAGATACTACTAATGTGATTTATTTTTTTATTTTCAGTTTCTAGAGGATCTCAGAATTTTTAATTAAGAAAAAGGGAGTTCCCATCATTTTGCAATTTCTCATATTTTCATTTTTACTATTGGACTTTAAAATTTTTGCAAAGATGTACGTTCAGAACCAAGGTTTTCCATTTTATCACTAATGGGCTAGGACATCACATAGTATGACTAATTCTTATTTTTTCTACGTATATATGTAATTCCATATGTTTTCTAATCATATAAAACAATCATTTTAGTAAAAAGAATTATTCTTATACTTGAAATTGTACTTTGATTTTTCAATCATTTTTCAATCTTATCATTTCTCAAAGTAATGAGTCAAATTATGGCTAAACATAGCTTTAAAATGATCAACTGTATAGATATTTGCAGGATGGACACATATTTTGATTCTTTTACATGATGTGCAAATGATTTAAAGGAAAGTGTACTGATTGAATGCATATTCTAAGTATTATGGAATTAGGTATAAAAAAAACCTTGGTTCTGAACGTACATATCTTGGTTCTGAACGTACATATCTTGGTTCTGAACATACATATCTTGGTTCTGAACGTACATATCTTGGTTCTGAACGTACATGCACATCTACATTTGAGCATACATATCTTGCTTGTTTAAGTAAAGATTTATTACAAATTATACATTTCTTTTTTATAAGAAGACTATAGAAACATATCCTGCAAGACAAAATAAGAATTTATATATTGGGGCATGGATATACTGCACATAGTTTAGAAAAACCATAAATGTACGTTCAGAACCAAGGTGTGTACGTTCAGAACCAAGGTGTGTACGTTCAGAACCAAGGTATGTACGTTCAGAACCAAGCTTATTTATCATATGGGCCAATTGGGAAATGAAATGAGGTAAGATATCATCATTAAGAGGTGGCATGAGTCACAAACTTTGAATATCGTGTCAGAAATATGCCCCATGTCTTTGAGGGTTGTATAGAGAAAAAGCTTGGTTCTGAACGTACATAGCTTGGTTCTGAATGTACATAGCTTGGTTCTGAACGTACATAGCTTGGTTCTGAACGTACATAGCTTGGTTCTGAACGTACATAGCTTGGTTCTGAACGTACATAGCTTGGTTCTGAACGTACATAGCTTGGTTCTGAACGTACATAGCTTGGTTCTGAACGTACATAGCTTGGTTCTGAACGTACATATATGTACGTTCAGAACCAAGCTTTGTACGTTCAGAACCAAGCTTTTTCCTTTATTTTTCACTATTCATACAGGAATAATTTGGTGTATGATAACATAATACCCTCCAGTAGGGTTTTTCTCACATCTTCAAATAAGCATGTACGAATATATGTGCATTTAATGAGGAAAAAAACTAAAAATGATAAAACCTTGGTTCTGAACGTACATTTTAACTTTTTTGGCATGCCCAATAAAAATAAACAAAGTTTTTTTTCTAGAATACTTCCTCTTTAGCTATGATTTTCACTTTGGGCTGAATAATTCATCATAATGGTACTTTTCATGCTAGTAACTCAAAATTCATATAATCCTATTTCATATGTACTTATTTGTTCTTCAAAGCTTGGTTCTGAACGTACATTTATGAATTTTTAAAAACTAAGAACTTCATTAAAAATCAGAAAATCATGAAATTTGGGAAAAATATTGTTTTATTCAGTATGCCTCAACTCAATTTACCTGTAAAACAAATATTACAGCTGAGAAACTGAAATTCTTGTGTTTATCAAATAAAATGACCTGGAAAAAAACCTCTTACCTCTCAATTTGTGGCTATTTCCTTCAATTTAGGCTTAAATTTCTAAAAAATCTGAAAAAAATCATTAACTTTGATAATGATTTTCTTGAATTTATAGGTCTTTTCAGCATGTTGAGGCTAAAATATATGAAGGTTTATCTTAAGTTAAGCTTCCAGAGTCATCTTAAGAAAAAAAACATTGATTTTCCCAATTGAGGAAATTTCTGGAGAGTGACCCATCTTATGATTCTGATTTTTTTTATAACTATCACATGAATATTATTGTAAAATTTTATGGACAAATTTTAGAAAATCAATAGCAGACATAGCAAAAAAATTGCAAAATGCTGGATATGACCTTTGTTTACTGAAGTTCTGGTGTGTATGCTGAGTAATAAAAGGTCGTATCTGGGCTGCAATTGAATCTGATCCTTTAAATATCACATAAATCTTTACTATTTTAGAGTAATTCAATACTAGCATATTGGTTCAAGTTCAGAAATGTTATTTTGTGTAATTTGTATTAGTTAAACCGATTTAATTAGTATTTATTTAAAATTTAGATATGTCGGATACGACCTTTTGTTATTCACTGGTTTCCAACTTTTCTCCTTAAAAGTGAGTAATAAAAGGTCGTATCTGGAAAAAAATATGTATATGTTACCATAGTAACATCCCAATAATCTAAATATGTTCATAATTGTGACTAAAGTATTCGTAGCATATCATTCTTCCTAGAAATAAGACATTATAAAGATTGAGCAGATATTTAGAATCATGCAGAGCTTTAATATATGTCATATTTCTTTAATGGACAATTACTCAAAATAAGCATTTGTCAGATACGACCTTTTATTACTCAGCCAACGTAATGTTATCTAATGACGATCGTTATTGCTATATATTAATTCCATCATTTGCCCTATTACCATCACTTGTATATAGGGGGAATGTGGGTTGTATCGCGCACCTGATGCGCGATACAACAACAGTGGCAAATGCTAGACAATAAAATAAGTCATTAGGTATGTCCCTGGAGCATAAGGAGAAAAAACATATAAACACATAAATTATTCAATATTGTGATAACATAAAACCCGTTTTATCCCATGTTTATTTCAATTAGGGAGGACGACAACTTTTAAATCTTGATGAGTGTGTATAGAAATCGTCATTTTCTATCTAACAAGAAGGACACATTAATTAGAACCAATGATCTGTTGTTATATTGCGCATTTGAGTGTTGTATCGCGGATTTAAGACACCTATCTTCGATAGAATATTATAAAATAATTGAATATAAAATGATCCACAAAATGTTGGAGATAGATCAGATATTTGCCTATACCTCCTTTTAAAACAATAACTAACAAAAAATTTAAGTCAATGGGATTTTCAGGATGATTTTTAAAAAATAAACTCGTTCTTGTTATTGATAGTTGAGAAAATAGAAAATAATGATCAAAATAATGATATTCTTTGATCTGATAATTGACATAATAGTTAGAAACTATATTTTCTTCTGTATAATAATACATTCTTATTTGACATACTTCATGTTTTGAAAAGCAAATGCAGAGATATCTGTGGCATCAAAAAATACTTTAATTCGTGAATTTAGGTCCAAAAATAATTAAAATAGAATAATAAGAGCTGTATGTGTATAATTGGCAGTCAGGTGCGCGATATAACAACAGTAAATGCACGATACAAGACCCCTCAAACTTGTATTTTCACCTTAAAATGTATTTGAAAAAAATATTGATTTCATCCTTTAGGAAAAAATACAATTGTTTAGAATTTCACGGACTTTTATTATAGATGGAGAAATAATATCTTATCAGACTCATTAATTTGCTGCAATGAAATATGTAAAATCAGAAATTAGCTAATAGTTAAAGGCATAATGATGAAAATATTGAATAAAAGTCGTACAGTATATTCTAGTAGTTATGTCATGGGGATTATCCATCCACGTATTGCAGGGCCTGCCCGAGACAATACTTCACATGTACCTTTTTTAATTTTAACAATTAGATCAATTTTAATCAATTTAGAGACATTTAAGTGTAGGTGCGCGATATAACACACATGCGCGATATAACCCACATTCCCCCTACATTCATGCAATACATCTCAAAACCAGTGGAAACAAAATGAAATTGAAAATGAAATTGAAAAAGAAAAAGAAAAGTTTTTGCTGCTTACATTTACAGAATACCAAGAAAACTATGATTTTCAAAACATATTATTGATGAAAAGAAAATTCCTGCAAATCCTGGGTTTTCAAAATGTATGTCCATCCCTGGAAAACGATACAGCATACAAACATTCAATGACAGAATAGTAAGTGTAATATTAACATATACGTTTTCTACAGGTTAAAAATGAACAAACAGTCTTTCATGAACGAGGGGTATGTGGACTACGGCCGGGAGTCGCCTAAGTCCAGGAGCTGCCCTGGATGTACCTTATGGCAGTGCTGTGTGTCCCTCCTGGGTCTACTCCTCCTGGCAGCTGTGGCCATCCTGTTTGGTCTCTACTATCTAGGTATGGTTTATCATATTTTCAGTAATCAAACAATTTCAGATTGTTCTTCGAATTTTGTATAAAAAAAGAACATAGGTCTTACAACAAAAAAGCAGAATATTGATATTCCTGCTTTCTTTTTCATCCCCATTGATAAGATTTTGATTACATTAAGAAATTTTCTTCCCTTGTACTCACCCATTTACCTTTATAAATACAGTTTCATCTATTGTCGATACAAAGGATGTATTTCAACATGTTTTTTTATATAACAAGTGGCTCCGCCACCCTATGTCCCTGCGCCGCCTTGCACACACCTGTCACCTACGAGTAGGAGCCGGAGGGACGGGCCCTGTTGTATAGGGCTAAAGATCGTGATTCTGTGTGTTAAAACATGATTCTGTGAGAAAATATCAAAATCATTACAAAATGAATCCATAAACCAGTTTAAGACAGAATCATAACAGAAGCATAACAAAAGCAAAACAGAAGCACAACAGAATGATAACAGAATAAATACAGAAAGAACACGAAAGCGTAACAAAATACATTCAGAATACTGTAAGGACTGCTTTTGTTATGATTTTGTCTTTCACATACAGAATAAGCCACTTTACACTTGACACCCCATACTGTTGTGGGAGCCCAGGTAACAAGAACCCGTGTTGTGCATGTTGGTAACTCAGGATCCAGGGAGTCATACACATGTTCTAGACTCGAGTACTACTAAGGATTCTGTGGACCTCATTTCTGGTGTTTCCAATGTGTTTTTGACATGCGTTTTTGACACAAGTTTTGTCATGTAAAACTCGTGCTTTTGTTTGCCTGAATAATTTTTCCTTAATTTTCCAAGGAGGACACTATTGTGAATATTTAACAAACAAAATTGACCAATATTATCATTCAAAAAGCTGAATTAAATTCCTATCCAATGCCACAAACCCTAAGCTTATAGCATTTATTGTTAGGGGTTGGTTAGCCTTTGGACCTCAATTAAAAGGAATTTAGAGAATTGCGGAGGGTAATCTGTGAAAATCTTGGGGAAATCAAGCAATTCATGAATGCAAACTGTATGGTCTGAAGGGTTGGAGATAAGTAACTATCAGTTAGATAATAATGCATTGGCACTACATAATACAGCCATGTATTTTCCTCACAAATTCCAGCTTATACTGTATTCTTTTCATCAAGGGCCATCACTGGGACTGGCCTCTGAGAGTAAGAACATAACAGCTGTCAAGGGCCCTTCAGGTCCCGCAGGCCCTCCAGGCCCTCCAGGCCCCCAAGGGATAAAGGGCCTTCCAGGCATTGGTAGGGATGGCCTACCTGGACACAAAGGAGACCGTGGACCACGTGGACCTCCAGGGTCCTCCTCTGGGGATGCTGGACCTCCAGGTCCTCCGGGCCAACCTGGATTCCCTGGTGACAATGGTGTGCCCGGCCAAACTGGTAGGCCTGGACGTCCAGGGATTAGAGGATCAGGGGGATTGCCTGCCAGAAAGGGCGATAAAGGCTCAGCTGGACAACCAGGTTCTCCAGGTTCTCCAGGTCCCCCAGGCTCACTGCTTCATTCTCCAGGTATGTGTTTAACCCTTTCACTGCCACAGGCCAAGATCATGGCCCAATGAAAAATACCCCCTTTGTTTCTAAAATAAATATTGACAGGGAATCCCCATAGGGAGGCCCAGGATTCCTCTAATTTTGCCATTGAATGCCTGGATGCCAAATATATACTAAAGTGCAATTTTATCTTAGATATTTTATTATTATTCCATTTAATGTATCCAATTTCAGTTCATCTAATACATTTGCCTTATACTGATTCTTTTAGGGATTTTTGAGGTAATTAAACATGTGATGCATAAAATTGACTAAAAATGTGTGAAGGGTTTAATTGTTGCTAGAATTCTTGTCCACAAATTCTTTTTGACGAATCGGACCTTCTAACTTTGATCTGTATTTAACTAGTTTCATATGATATTCTTTTCAGTTTCATCAGTTTTAGCAAAAATAAAAATAATATGATTGTGTATAAGAATGGGAGAAAACGAGAGAAATTGCTAATACAGTGTTACTCAATGTCAGGACTCCCTGTAGTATACATTTTCAGCAAATTATATACTGATGATCTTTGTATATTCACACATTCTTAAAATGTGTTTCAAGAAAGACCACAATATATATGTATGTGATCTCTTGAATATATGAATATCAAAAGTCCTTCTGTAGAACAGAATGAAGGGTTGATTTGATTTTCATCTGAAGCATGCACATAATTTACAGAACCAGACTTTAAGCTTACCTGATGCAAGTGAAAAAGTGCAATTATATTGTTGAAACATACTGAAAGAAGAGAACAGGATATTGACTACCTCTGGTTAAAATTACTTTTCAATCCTCCATTTAGTGTGGTAACAACAATTCTTCAAAATTTAATCTTACTACAAATGTGTAACGTGCAGAACCAAGCTTTGTAACATACAGAACCAAACTTGCACTATTGTGAGTCCTCTTTGAGGATAAATGAATTTAACATTACTGTTTTTGATTTTCATTTGATCAAAAGGGTAGAGGAACTATAGTTCATGGACATTTCTGCTAATTGTTACAAGCATCTAGCCATAGAGACAGCAATAAATGCTTGGTTAGGTATATGTTACAAGCTCTGTAGCGTACAGAACCAACGTTTTATCAATTTATAATATATAGAATAGACTGATGGATATAAAGATAAAGGTTTCTTACCAAATGTGTCCTGCCTTGAACAATTATTATAACTTATCAATATTAATAGTACCCCAGTCCCAAAACGATACGTCTTTCTGACCATATTAGTAAAAGGAAAACTTGGGAGTCTGTGTTACAAGCTTGGTTCTGTATGTTACATAGGAAATGATAGGCTTCTTCTTCAAAATCAAATTAAAAAATGCTTATAAAGTTGCCCTATTTCGGATAATGATTACAGATGTTTATGTGTTTGATATTCTATCATAAAAAGTTTATTTCATCCAAGTTGATGTATGTACAAGTAGTGACAACAATAATTCATGTTGTGTGCAAATGTGTGGCTATAGGGTGGGCTAGGGGTGATATCAATGCTTTATGTTGTACATGCGTAGAGATGGGTGATAGTAGTTGTAAAGATATTTTATGGTGTGTACAGATGTGTGGGCTAGGAATGATACCAACACTTTATATTGTACACATGTAATTATGATAAGTACAGGTGTGTGTGGTAGTAGTGTCACCAATGCTTTCCATTGTGTATAAAAATGATTGTTGTGATACCAATGTTTTATGTTGTGTACAGATGTTTGTGCTAGTAGTTATAACAATATATTTATGTTGTTTACAGATGTGTGCGCTAGTAGTGGAAACAGCGGCGGCTGTCAGCAGCTATGTATCAGAAAGGACGACCTTTACTACTGCGCTTGTCGAGCAGGTTACCGGATTGGCAGTGAAGGGGTCACCTGTGCTTCGGGTAAGTTCAGACCAGATTTAATTTATTCCTCTGATATAAAACAGAATGTCTGAATGGTAGGAACCTTTTATATGTATAAATATACAAATATATGATCATTGAGGTGCAAAGGGTAAAAGACTTAGAAGTACAATGGTGACATTTCATGCGAATTCCAAGCTTAGAGACATACACTTTGGTAGGTCTACAGTCAATATTTACATTGAAAATGACCAAAATTAGTTAAATAAGCTCAAATTAGTCTAAGAATGAAATTTTGTGCAGCTACATTGTGCAAACACAGCTTAAAGATATCTTATTTAGAAAAGAAAAATAGCATTTTGTTCTAGTTATGTGTCATAATACTTGCATTTTGCTCTGTATTTAAACCTTTGTATCTCACTTGGTACTATTTGTTATCTATTTTTGATGGATTTATGGTGTCCGACCCCATCATATTCAGAAACCAATATCTCAGCTTCTACCTGGAATATTCAAAAGCTGTTTTCATTGATAGGAAGTTTGAGACTTCTTCAACATTCATCATCTGTGTCATTAAGCCCCAAAATCCCATGGAATGTCACAATGCGTTATTATTTTCTTGGCAAAATGAATACAAATTACCCTAGCTATTATGTCCCTTTCAAATGATTTATAAAATTGATAGCCATAAAAATATGTTAGACATCCCGGGTGGGCATTCATGTGCCATTTAAATTTCATCTTTACAATTTTGTTTTATCTTAAACTCCAGTCAATAGCCGTACAAACTGTTTTTTGACTGCTCACGGACTGATATGCTGGTGTACTGACACCCAGATGTTGGCCAATGGAACCAAATGTGAGGGTGAGTAGGACGACCTTTAGATGACATCTGGATGATCTTCATGCAATAAGCCCATCCAACTTTGGGTATATGTCAGGGTTGGACAAGGGTTGGACAAAATAACCATATAAACTGTCCTTGTCTCCTGGAAGTTGGGTTAGTGAAATAAACTAGAATTATATTTCCAATATCCCCAAGTACTGATGAAACATTAAGATTACTTAAATTACACTAGTTGACAGATTGACAGACTTGCCAGCCCATTAAAATGCTGTATTTCAGGGCAAAATAGGGTTGGAAATTATAGGTTGGGCTGACAGGCTTTACCATTGGTTCCAATGAGAAAACGGCCAACATATAAAGTTGAATTTTCAAATTTTAGGAGCAATCTGTCAACCAAATTGCTTTGATTAATTTTGAATTATGCAACTGTCTTCAGAGAATATGCTTGGAGGGAACTTTTGAAAATATTTCCTGGTAAACTTTAATGCCAGTGTAAACTGGGACACGGGCTCATGGGGGGAGGTTATGATTAAGGCCAAAATTGGCTGTTGTTGCCATGTCAATTTTAAAGGTCAAGTGTCATGAGATATGTCTTTCTTAAGCAATGCTTATGTCATTCTGTCAAGTTTTAGATAAGTTTATGTCCCGTACCACAGGGGCTTATACAGGATTTCTGAAAGGTTATTTGTCCAAAATAGCCTATATCCTAAAATGTTGCACTTCTGCACGCACATGTGTGACATTTATTTTTTTGATGTCAAATTTTAGTCCCCACTGAAATAGGACTTGAATCTGATCTTCATGTCTAATTTTTCTCATTTCTGAAATATAAAACATATATTCCATATAACAGGGGATGTGAAGACACTTGTATCTTTATGCTTACTTGCAATTGTTGCCATTTCAGATGAGGATGAGTGTCTCACAAACAATGGGGGTTGTGAGGACACCTGCACAAACACAGTTGGTAGTTACCTGTGTACGTGTCATCCGGGTCTTCAACTCAGCTCTAATGGACACACCTGTGAAGGTATCTTTTTGATTATTGGAATTTTACGAAATATGCAGGTGTTAAAAAAAGATTTCCTTTTTTGATATAGAATTGACTATATTTCATATCCTGATGAGTATCTTGTTCCACTTGTATATCAAAAAAAGAGATCGTTGTCTGCCCATGTAATATTCTACTAAGTTGTGTATTCAGTGATAAAGAAAAGATATGATGAATTAATAGATATGACCTAGAAATACAAAAGAACTAAACTGTAAAAGTGGGTTTTCTATTAGCTAATTCTGAAAACCATTGTCACCTATAAGAAAGTAGTATCATGATAAATTAGATTAAAAGTAATTAATCAAGTATTGTAAATAATTAAATAGTTCATCACATTATCTTGTGCATATAGGCATGATCCAATCCAATCGGTTCTGTATTGTTTGTTATGTTTTCCTTGAAAATTGAATTATAATCTCCTTTCAGATGTGAATGAGTGTTCATCTTCCGTGTGTAGTTCGTCTGAGACCTGTCTGAATACATATGGCAGTTACTACTGCATGGGACGCCCTCCTGCAAACTAAGTCGGGCAAATCAAACCGTGGAGGGATGTGTCAGGAACAATCATCTAATGAAATTAGTGGTGCATCCAGAAGAACCAAAACAGAAGGTCAGGGATGGGGGCTTGTGCACCGATCCCACCCCCCCTTGTGGTCATGAATCTTAACATTATAATTTTAAGAATAAGCTTTTGACCAAAAAAAAAGGAGGATTTTGACCAAAAACAAATCATGGATATTCATTAATAGCCTTTCAAAAAAAGAAAGCATTCGCCTGTTTGACAAAACAATTTTCACCTACTACTTTCAGAGAGTGGGCCTAAAGAAACAAACAAAGTGATTAACTTTGATCATATTTCATGTCATCATCATTAGAAGCCTATTGCATGGTGTTTGATATGAATTTGTGTGAAGAATACATACAGAAGGGCAGATTTATACAGAGCATAGAATGGAAAATGAAAAATTATATTACATTGATTTTTAGTGTCATAAATACCGCTTTGCTGAGGATGGAGTGTATGTTAAATTTTATATTTTAAATTTTATCTTAAAAGACGAAAAATGAGTAATAAGGAAATGGTCAAATCAGTTCCTTCCCTTTACATTATTTCACAGTATGCTACTGCCTGCACTTTAATTCGGTTGTGTGATCTCACATCAGCTACATGGGTATTGTTTGCCTTGGAGGCTACATCATAACACCTATGGTGTTACCACTTTTTAATAAATACTATGATAAACATTTTAATGTAATAATAGCATAATATTTGTGGCATGGAAATCCTTGCGGAGCCCTTATTATTTGATACCTAGTTAAAGCAAAACTGACAGGCTTGAAAGAAATTTATGAGCAGAAGAAACCCAAAAATGATGGATGGTCGAGTACAAAGTAAAAAAAATGTAGGAATGGCAAGATTCCTTTTGATGATTATTAACCTTCTAGTCAAATAAATGCTTAAATTATCTTTGACTTGTCTTGTTTATCCCATGTACAAAAGAATGGTTAAGATCAATGGTGTTATGCATAATCCAATTCTATTTTGACATTATAATTAGATGAAGAACATCATAGTAAAGTAACATTGTATTGATGACCCTTGTATTATACTATAATACAAGGGTCATCAATTATAAAGCAAAAGGCTGAAACCTATTAGGTTTCCCATGACTCAGCTCCAACTCCGCTAGTCGACGCCAGTCAAACATCACGACTCACCGGGTCCACACCACAACCCTGATCTCTGTTCAGACCCTACTACAGATCTCGTCCATCGAGCTTCGCAGGACCATGTAGTCATCTCTACGGCCGCTCCAACTGACCAACCTTCCCAGGTCAGTAAGTTCAAGAACTCTAATGCTCTTAGACTAGGCCCAATTGAGTATTCCTCCTTTGTCCGCCAGCTCTGGCCCTTTCCTACTAGTACGGAAAACAACACTGCTACAATTCACATGTCAATCTATAGCTCGGTGAGAACAACTAACCCCCCGAACTATCTTTCTGCCAAAATTGACATTCCATCCGAACTTAACCTTGACGCTTGGGACTACCTCCTTGCTACATACCATGACAGGGAGGTCTGCTCGTTCCTACGCTACAGTTTGCCCAGCAACTATACTTCTCCAAGACCCCCGACACCCTCCCCCAAGAACCACTGCAGCGCACTGGCGTTCATGGGTGCCATAGATAGCTTTCTTGAAAAGGAGAGGGAGAAGGGTGCGATGCTGGGCCCCTTTCCGTCCCCACCTTTCCAACCCTGGTGCCAAGTTAGCCCACTCATGACGGCTGAGAAGAAGGATTCAACGAAACGGAGGGTCATAATTGACCTCTCGTTCCCCTATGGTCAAAGCATAAACGATGGAGTGGCCAGGAACTTTTTTCAGGGCCAACCCCATGTGTATACCTTGCCGTCGGTTCAAGACCTTGCTAATCATCTTCTAAAGCTAGGCCCCAGTTCCTTTATATGGAAGACCGATCTCGAGAGAGCATACCGTCAGCTTAGGGCTGACCCGTTGGACTACCCCCTTATGGGGATAAACCACCTTAACCAGTATTATTTAGATATCTGCCCAACATTTGGCTGCAGAGGGTCGAGTGCAGCCCAACAGCGAGTCTCGACTGCAGTGTGCTATCTCATGGCTAAGAAAGGCTTCAAGACCCTCGCTTACGTTGACGACTTTTGCGGAGTCCATTCATCTTACGAAGAGACTGTCAATGCCTTCGCTGCCTTTGAGGCCCTCTGTCACTCACTCGGCCTCAAAATTGCCCCCGAAAAGTCGGCTTCAACATAGACACGCTTGCAATGGAGATATCGGTCCCAGAGCAAAAGCTCAAGGAGATGGTCGGCCTCACAGAATTCTGGCTGAATAAGTCAGCAGTCAGTTGCTGGGATCTACAGTCGCTCCTTGGCAAGTTCAACCACGTCTCCCAGTGCATCCTCCCAGCTCACCGCTTCATGTCTAGGCTTCTCTCAGCCTTGAGAGGCACGTCAGCCTCGGGATACACAACCCTTGATGACGAGGCCAAGTAGGACGTTCGCTGGTTCGCAAGGTATGCGTCACTGTGGAATGGGTGTTATCTAATTTGCCCCATCAAGACCACCTTCTCCATTGAATGTGACGCCTGCCTGGAAGGCGGCGGCGCCTTCTCCTCTGAGGCCTATTACAGCGTCCGTTTCCCCATTGACTGGGCTGTCCATCACCACATCTCTCTTCTTGAGCCCTCAACTTGATCATGGCCCTCAAGTCTCTTGTACCGCCGGACCTCCTCTGTGCAGAGGTTGTGGTCCATACTGACAATATTGTGGCTGCCTATTCCCTCATGACAGGAAAAGCCCTCGACCCTGTTCTTGGCGCGTGTGCAAGAGAACTATGGCTGATCGCGGCTCTCCAACAACTCACCATCACCGTCATCCACGTGCCAGGCGAATCCCTCTTCCTGGCAGACACCCTTAGCAGGTGCCACAAGTCCCATGACTTAGAGAAATATATAACTGACACTGTAAAAGCTTGTAAATTAATTTCTATTAATCCTGTATCATTTGACTATGTCTTAATGGATAATTTGTAATTTCAGATAACAGGAATCCTCACCTCTGGTCCCAGGTCTGCACCTCCTACCAGGCGGCGTTTGCCCCTGACACCACTCTGAATCATCATCGCCAGGCTAAAATTTATCTTACCTTTATGCTGGCTCATAATTATAATATTTTTTCCCCATCCATACCAGCCATTCTTATGTTCACTCAATCTTTGGCCAATTCTCATAGTAATATTAGGTGTGTAAAACATTATATTTCCGGCGCTAAAACTTTTGTTAAAAATGCTATGGGCGACGTGTCTGCCTTTGATTCACCGTTACTTGCTAACCGGATAAAGGGCATTGCCCGAACCTCTGATTTTGTTCCCTCCAGTGCCCCTCCTCTGACTGCTCCTGAGGTTTGTCGGGCGGCTGATGTCCTTGGATGCCACGGTCGGGACGGGCGAGTGGCGAGAGCGGCCCTCCTCTTCAGGGTCTCTACCTTCCTCGGCCAATCCATCTACGTGGCGGGGGCAGTACCAGCGCTCAAGCACCTCCTTGCGCAGAAAGACGTTTCGTTTACTGCTGCAGGCGTGCTTGTGAAGGTCCGGTCCACTAAAACCATCAACGACTCCAGGGACGCGGTGGCTCTACCGCTGGCTAGCTGCTCGGCCTCCCAGTACTGCTCGGTTGCAGCCCTCAGAGACTCGCCCCGGCAGGACCTGGATCGCCTCTCTTCATCTGGCCGTCAACTGGTCTTGCTGTAACTGCTTCGGCACTCACTGACTGGGTTCGCTGGGCCCTTCGCTCCGCCGGCCACCCCCTGTGGGTGCGGGTGACCCTACATAGCTTGCGCCGCACGGGGGCTACCCTGGCCGCGTGGGCTGGGGCCCCCTTACCTGAGATAATGCAAGATGGGACTTGGACCTCCAGGGCAGTGCACGCCTACATTCCCCGGGAACTTCACACCACGGTTCCCTTGCGCGTGGCACTTGCCTTGGCTACCCCTCACCGACCGTGAAGTTCTTAGAGACTCTGTTTGTTTACCATGTCTTTCTCTCTGATTGTAACAGGTCAACAGTGCTCCTGTAAACTTTTTAATTATTATTCTTTTAATTGATTCATGCTTTTACCATTGTAATAAATTTTATCAATCACATCCTCTGTCTAGAGTGATTAAAAATTTTATCCAAAGGTTTAAGCTGTGTCCGAGTTCCATCAATTATAGTATTGCAGCATTTCCTTTGGGATGCCGGCAATTAAACCACAAGGAATGCTCCTTCCCTGGGAGAGGGCTCTCGAGGATAAACATAATTTAGTCTCCATTCCAAACTTTGGAAAATAGTGACTAGGAATAGGGATGAGTTAGTCTTTCAGGTGTCAATCCTAAAGAACTATCAGAACAGAGGGATGTATATTTAGTTTATTCCTTATTACAAACAGTGGAGAATTGTGACTAGGAATAGGGACAAGTTAGCCTTTTAGGTATGAGTCTTAAAGAAGTATCATTTTTATTAAGTATCAGTCTCAGAAATAACGTTATTAGAATGTCACAATGTAACGTCGCAACAGTTGGTTGCAGCGACGTAATTGGGAGTCATCAAAAGAACGTTGCTGTGACCTAACGGTGTAACGTAACCAGAACCAATCCAGAATGTTGCTAGAACGTTATTAGAACCTCATATCCTTGGCTGGGTGGGCCTCTATTCGTTGTCACACATATACACGGATCTAGATGATGATACCCCCCTCCCCAGGCTAACACCAGGAGACAATGAAACCACAAACAAGGATATTTCCAAGAGCTGCTGTTGACACTCAATATACAGAAGTCAGTAGAAAAAGTAGTCTAACACTGGGCAGACCTCTCCTGGGGTAAGTAGACAAGTTACACTGTATAATTATAAGAGCTTATAAGACTCATTGCTGATGATTTATTGTGTACACATGTGTGTCAATCTGTGTAATTCTTCCTAACAGGGATAGCCAAGCTCAGTTATTTTACCTGCATTTTCGCCAAAGTCTGAATCCATTCTGGGTACTATGTTGACAAGTCACAATGCTTAAGCATATATGACTTTTCCTAAATCATGCCATTATTGATTTTTGTATTTATATATGATGGGAAATGAGCATTAATTATTTTTTTCACTGTGTATCTTTATTGTAAATAAGCTGGTTTAGTAATGTATTAATTACATAAGGATTTATAGCAAATATATGTATATCCCTTTAGACCCTACAGAATTCGTACTTGATATGCTCCATTTCCCCAGGAATTTCCAAACATTTCCAAGAAATTTCCAATACTTCATTTGAGTTAAAGTCTGCTTCAGACCATAAAGATATGGTACGTAAAGAAATGTTGTTTGAAGTAGTGAATTGGCCATTTTGTGAGCCTTATTCCCCGTACCCACTAGGCGATTTTAATGCCGACAGACAACAGGAAACTGACTAGAGTCGGCTGACTCCTATGATCGCCTGTAGGTATACCACATTGAAGTGTGTGTTAGATCTGAATCAGTGCTAAAATCGTCCGACTCTCCTTGTAGAGTCAGCCGATTTTAGGTCAGTGAATCGGCCGACTCTTGTCAAAATCGCCTAGTGGGTATGGGGCTTTAATTTGATACAATGATCGTAATTCTTAGTATATTACTTCCCAAACTGTTCTAGTTCAAAAAAACGTCAGAAAAACGTCAGAAAACGTCAGAAATAGGGGCCACTACAGCCAGATCAGGGAAACTACCCACGGGCGGCTACTGCTGGATTCGGGTCAAAGCTACATCACACATAAATTGTTCTCTTCCAATAGTTGTGGTGAGGAAACGAAGTATGATATGATAACTTTAAACCTATGGTTACAGTGTTTTGCTTGCAACAAGTCATCGAATTTTAGGTTTACTTTAGTCTGGTGTGCATATATTCTTCAGTTTTTTCATGAATCATACTCCCCTAAATATATTCCAATGCACTGTTCTCAGCTGATCAGATAGTACTATTCCGCTTCTATATCCTTGGTCTCATCATGAAAAAAGTGTAATACATTTATTATATTATTTTTGAACTGTTTTTTATCAAACTTAAAGACCAAATTGAATCGCTTGAAAATAATATAAAGGTATAAATTATTTTTGCGAATCATCATAACATAATATCAATTAGGAAAAGCAACAGTGATAGTTCACCCTCAGCACCTCTGCGTCCAGCATAATGTTTATTAACATTATAATTTTCTGAGATGACAAAATTAATAGAGATCCTATCCGGAAAGTTCCAGACAAGGATAGTTGGTATATCAACTTGTAGAGTGTAAGTATCATTGTTAGGTGCATATGAAAAAGTAGCTACTCATGTACGTACAACTCGTGATCAGGATGTTTCCATCCGGGGTCATGTGCTATAATACAGACTGTACAAACTAATACACTTAATATGGTTTGGGTGTGGTTGACATCAGCATCCAGTCCTCTCAATTCATTGTTTGGAGTTAATGATTGTGACATGTTTGTGATCTAAGACTAAGACAATTTACTAAGAGGGCAGACTTTAAACAATTTGCTAAAGGAAAATATTCCCAAAATATGAATTTACTACACTGAGAACCTTGGGCAACATATCACGATGTTTGGTTTTGTTGAAAAAGCAATGAGTAACTTGTTGTATGATTGTCGTAATTTACTACTAGAAGATAATGTTATGTAATGACGATAGTTATTGCTATATTTTAATTCCATCATTAGCCCTATTACCATCACTTGTATATATGTTCAAGTAATACATCTGAAAACTGGTGGAAACACAAAAGATTGTTACAAAATAAAATTAAAAAAAAGAAAAAGGTTCGCTGCTTATATTATTTGCAGAATACCAAGAAAACAGTGATTTTTCAAAAATCAATTCCTGCAAATCCAGTGGTTTTCAAAATGTAGGTCCTTCCCTGGAGTATACAAACATTTGAAGACAGAATGCTAAGTGTAATATAAACATATATACATTTTTATTTCTACAGGTAAAAGATGTACAAACAGTCCTTCATGAATGAGGGGTATGTGGACTACGGCCGGGAGTCGCCTAAGTCCAGGAGCTGCCCTGGATGTACCTTATGGCAGTGCTGCGTGTCCCTCCTGGGCCTACTCCTCCTGGTAGCTGTGGCTGTCTTGTTTTGTCTCTATTATCTAGGTATGGCCTAATGTATTTTTAATAATTGTTCTTTGAGTTGTATACATAGTATTTGATATTAGGCAATAACATAGTACATGAATCAACAAAAAAATAAATATCCTTATATTCCCTAAAAAAAAACTTTCTTCAACTGGATTGATACGATTTGTATTACACAAAGATTGTTTCTTCTCTAATATTCAACCATTTACCTTTATACACATATTTTCATCTGCTGTCGAGTTTGATGTATTTCAACATGTTTATTATATAATTAATAATGTATTACAAAGACTTATGTTCAACTTGCTATACTATATTTCAGTAGCTGTAGTAAGCCAAGCTGTGACATAACAGATATGTTCTGCAACTACACTTTCTAGTCTGTCTATCAAAATTAAGTAACAAGAACCAATACAGAACCAAACAGAATGTTGCAGCAACATTATAATAACGTCACATGCTTGCCAGATACATGGCCGATTATAACATTGTGTATGTGTTAACCCTTTAGACACCAATCCAGCTGTAAAAATGTAGCCTGCCGTTGATGTATTCCCCAATTGCAATCTGGCTGTAGCTGCCTGGAAAAATAATGATTTTCCCATAATTTTTCCAAGGAGGACACTTTTGTGAATATTCAACATACGAAATTGGCCAATATATCATTTAAAAGCTTATTCAATTTCCTACCCAATGCCACAAATCCTATGACGTTTATTGTTGCGGGTTGGTTAGCCTTTGGACATCAATTTAAAGGGATTTAGAAAATTCCAGAGGGAAATCCATGGAAATCTTGGGGAAATCAAGCAATTCATGAATGCAAACTGTGGGGTCCGAATTAAGGGTTGGAGATAAGTAACTATCAGTTAGATAATAATACATTGGTCTACATAAAACAGCTATGTATTTTCCTCACAAATTCGTGCTTATTCTGAGTTTAATTATTACTGTATTCTTTTCATTAAGGACCATCACTGGGACTGGCCTCTGAGAGTACTAACATAACAGCTGCCCAGGGCCCTCCAGGTCCCCCAGGCCCCCCAGGCCCCCAAGGGATTAAGGGCCATCCAGGCAATGGTAGGGATGGCCTACCTGGACACCCTGGAGAACGTGGACCACCTGGGCCTCCTGGGCCCTCCTCTGGGGAGGTTGGACCTCCAGGCCTTCCAGGCCTCCATGGAGTGCCTGGTGACCGTGGCCTTTTTGGTAGACCTGGAATTCGAGGGCCTAAAGGATCAGATGGAATACCTGGATTACATGGATTACCAGGCATGAAGGGTGAAGCAGGCCTCCCTGGACAACCAGGTTCTCCAGGCCCACCAGGTTCGCTACTTCATTCTCCAGGTATGCGTTTAAAGCCCATATTTCACATACCATTTTTGCTACCAATTGTGACAATTTGCAGTTGAGAAAGATCTAATTCTCTTTCCAATGTTATACAGGATGTAAGGTCTCATGTCATATTCTCAGAGAAAACAGCCTTAACCCTTTCACTGCCACTGGCCGAGATCTTGGCCCAATTAGGAATATTCTCCGCCCCCTCTTGTTTCTAAAAATAGTAACATGGAATCCCCAGGGAATCCCCATGGAGAGCCCCGGGATTCCGTTAATTTAGCCATTGAATGCCTGGAACTCGAATATCTACTAAAGTGTAATTTCATTTTCAAAATTGTTTATTGTGTCAATTAATGTATCCAATCTCAGTTTTCTATTGCATTGATCTTATACTGATCCTTTTAGGGATTTCTGAGGTAGATGGTTATTCATTTTCTCATTTTACCCATTTTAGATGCAAATTATATACTGACGATCCTTGTATATTCACAGCTTTCTTAAGCTGTGTTTTAAGAAAGAGCAAAAAATATAATTACGTTATCTCTGTAGAACAAAATGATGGTTTGATTTGATTTTCATCTGAAGCCAGCAAGTAACATACGGAACCAGACTTTAAGCTTACCTCGCGCAAGTTAAAAAAATGCAATTATGTTATTGAAACATACTGTAAGAAGGGGACACAGCATTGACTACCTCTGGTAAAATTCATTTTCAATCACGCATTTAATGTGGTAACAAAAATTCTGCCAATCTTAAAACAAAATTAATGTGTAACAGGGATGAATAAACTTGATATTACCAAAACGTTACAATCACCTAGCTATAGAGACAGCAATAATTGCTTGGTAATGTATGTTACAAGCTCTGTAATGTACATGACCAAAGTTTTATCAATTTTGGTGAATATACTAATGGATATACTGATAAAGGTTTATTGCCACATTTTTCCTGCCCAGAGCAATTATTTTAACTTATCGATAGTACCCAGTCCCAAAAATATCTTTCTGACCTTATTAGTAGAAAGAAAACTTGGTTCTCTGTGTTAAAATTTTGGTTCTCTACGTTCCATAGGAAATGGTAGGTTTTTTAAAAATCTAAATTAAAAAAATATTAATGATTATAAAGTTTCCCCATTTTGGATAATGATTACAGACATGTATACCTTTGATATTCTTAATAAAATGTTTATTTCATCGAAGTTGGTTTTTAGACTACTATTTCAGGATAACTGAGGAATTTCCCCCCAGATGACCCAGAAGTGGCAATAAATTATTTTCCAGACCACACCACCTAGTGTGGAATATAGGCCACAAACTGTTACTCAGACAAGCTTGGAGTTATTTTCTTTTTGAGTATAATTATGTAAATTGCTGATTTTACACCACCTATAACTTTTGATGCACACAAAGTTGCATCATTCTGTCTATGTATCAATAGCCCCAATCTTTGTCTATTTCCTGATATATGTGTCATCTGTGTATGGTATATATTTTGAAATAAATTTTTAATGATAAAGGTTTCTAGCCAACCAGGTGCCCTAAATCAGTGCTTATCAACATTACATAACAGCTGCTGACCCCCACTGCCGGGTGGTCACCATAGTGACACTCAGACAAACAAAGCCACTAGACCGTGACAGCCAGTTATGGAAAAGACTCTATACTACATTATCCCTTTAGACCCCACAGATTGTGTCTATGAATTGCTTTCCCCAAGATTTCCTTGGATTCCCTAAGGCATTAATTAAATTTCCATTCAATGGGGGATTTCAAAGCTTCACCTACCAATAGCAATTAGAATTATAGGAATCTGGATTGAAGCATTGAATATGGAATTAAATAAGTCTTTAAACGATATATTTGCCGTTTTAGTGTATGTTGAAGACTTATTGAAATATTCTAATTGGGAAAATATGGGGAAATTATGGGAAAACATCCATTTTTACGGGCGGCTATGGCCGGATTTGGGAATACACCCTCGGGCGACTATGGCCAGATTGGGGTCTAAAGGATTAAGTTGCATGCAGGCATATGTGTTAGTAGTAACAATAATTCTTTAAGTTGCGTACAGATGTGTGTGCCAGTATTAATAACAATGGTGTATGTTGTGTACAGATGTATGTGCAAGCAACAACAACAATATTTTATGTCATGTACAAAATATGTTGGCTAGGAGTGGTAACAATGCTTTATGTTGTGTACAGATGATTGTAGTGATACCACTGAAAATGTCAGAAAAAAATGAGATGCGACAATGGTGCACCCCCCCCCCCCCTTCAAATGAATGAGACATAAATTATTTCCATTGAAACATGCCATTTCTGTACATTACAATATTTGTTATAGTTCCATGGGTGCATTGCATTAATTATAGATTTAATGTGACATTTTATCTTTTAATGTGCCGAGGGTGCCTTGCTCGGCCCTTACATTTTCATTTGATACCAATATTTAATGTGTGCAGATGTGTACGCTAGTAATTATAACAATATTTTATGTCGTGTACAGATGTGTGGGCTAGTAGTTATAACAATATTCTATGTTGTGCGCAAATGTGTGTGCTAGTAGTTATAACAATATTCTGTGTTGTGCGCAAATGTGTGTGCTAGCAGTGATAATAATATTCTATATTGTGCGCAGATGTGTGCGCTAGTAGTGGCAACAATGGTGGCTGTCAGCAACTGTGTATCAGGAAGGACGACCTTTACTACTGTGCCTGTCAACCTGGTTACCGGATTGGCAGTGAAGGGGTAGCTTGTGCTTCCGGTAAGTTTGAAACAGATTTATTCATCTGATACAAAAGGGAACATCTGAATGGTAGGAACCTTATATATATGTATATATACACATAAATACATATATATCATCATTGAGGCACAAAGGGGAAAAGACTTAGTATGATATATCTCTTTTTTTTTCGTCAAAATGAATGTAACCCCAACTATAAAGATCAAAACAAATTACCCCAACAAATCAACAGATTTATCTGACCACAAACTTATCTAATATATCCCTTTCAAATAATTTATAAAATTGATAACCATAAAAATATGTAAGACATCCCTGGTGGGCATTCATGAATCCATGTAAATTATGTTAATATGTTAGTAAATAATGTTTAATAAAGTATGTTTCGTTTTTCTTAGTTTTTTTTTTTTAATCTTGTTTTTTATGTTTATTTCATTTTTCTTAATTTTCATTATCATTACTTTGTTTTATCTCCAGTCAATAGCCGCACAAACTGTTTTTTGACCACCCATGGACTGATATGCTGGTGTGCTGATACCCGAATGTTGGCCAATGGAACAAAGTGTGAGGGTGAGTAGGATGACCTTTGGATGACCTTCGGATGATCTTCATGCAAAGAGGAGGAGAATTACTTTCCTGGGCAACTGGGTACCAGCTATAGGTATCAGTGTAATAATTATGTTGGTAACTTTCTTAGCTGTTGTAGCCTGGTGTGTACACTAGTAGCATGTGTCTGGTACCCAGTGGCCCAGAAAAGTCATGTTCCTCCTAATTTGGGGTGGGGGTTAGGATCAAGGCCCAAACTGGCCCATGTCGTCATGTCAATTCTAATCAAGTGCCATGACGTAATGACTATCTTAATCTATGGTTTTGTCATTCTGTCAAGTTTAAGATGTGTTTATATACCATCCCACAAGGTGCAAAGGGATTTTGGAAAGATGAGTTGTCCAAATATAGGCTATAAAATGTTGCACTTTCACACACATGTGTGACGTTTTTTTATCTTAGTCCCACCAAAAGGGGACTTAAACCTGATCTGATAAGGGTGACCTGTTCTTTATGACTACCTTATCCATTTCAGATGAGGATGAGTGTCTCACAAATAATGGGGGTTGTGAGGACACCTGCACAAACACAGTCGGTAGTTACCTATGTACGTGTCGTCCGGGTCTCCAACTCAGCTCTAACGGACATACCTGTGAAGGTAACATTGGAACTTCACCAAATAAGGACTGATATTTGTTAGAGTTTCCATATTGAATGTACAATTGACTATATTAGATAGCATTTCCTGATAAGTAACTTGTTCCACTAGTTGTCTATCCATGCTAAATTCTACAAAAAAAGTCAATATGGTCATAAAGAATAGATAAAATGAATTAGTAAATGTAAATTGAAAGCAGATAAAAAGAACTAGATTGTAAAAGACAGCTCTTTTCTCATTGGTTACTTTTGGCTGCTTGAGAAAACCATCAGCACTGTTAAGGGATTAGTATTGTGATGAATAAGATTAAAAGCAATTAATCAAGTGATTATCAATTAATTGAATAAGTATCACAAGCATGGTACTATCCAGTTGTTTCTATTGTGTTTTTCTGTTTTGTTTTCCTGGAAAATAGAATAGTATTCTCCTTTCAGATGTGAATGAGTGCTCATCTTCTGTGTGCAGTTCTTCTGAGACCTGTCTGAATACATATGGCAGTTACTACTGTATGGGACGCCCTCCTGCAACTTAAATCCAGCAAATCAGGCCCTGTAGGGATGCGCCAGGAACAATCATCTAACGAAATCAGAGATGAATCCAGGGGTTTAAGCCAAAACAGAAGGGGTGAGGAGCTAATGTTCCAATCCCACCCCACCCCCGTGGTCACAAATCTTAACAAATGCTTTTGTTATAATTAACCTTATTATTGTTATAAATAAGCTTTTGGTCAAAAAAGGGTGGTTTTCCACCAAAACAAATCATGGGTCTTCATTGACTGCATTTCAATAAAAGAAAGTATTCACCTGTTAAAATAACACTTTTTACTTGCTACTTTCAGAAAGGTAAAGCTTTCAATTCGGCCTGATGTATATATGTGCACCTAAAAAACAACAAACTGATTAATTTTGATCATATTTCATGCCATTATCATCATTGGAAGCCTTTTGCATGGTGTTTGATATGAATTTGCGTGAAGAATACATGTATACAGAAGAGCACATTTATACAGATTTTTACAGAAAATAAAAAAATTGTATTACATTGATTTTTAGTGTCGTAAATACTGCTTCACTGAGGATGGATTGTATGTTAAATTTTATGTTATACGGCTTAAAAGATGAAAAATGATAAAATGAGTAATAAGAAATAGTTAAATCATTTCCTTCCCTTTACACTATCATACATTATTCTATTCTAATAATAGCATAATATTTGTAGCATGGAAATGCTTGTGGTGGCCCTATTACTTATGATACATAATTAGATACCTAGTGTAAGGAAAATTGACAGGCTTGTAAGAAATTAAAGAACAGAAGAAACCAAAAAATGATGGATGGTCGAGTACAAAGTAAAAAACATAGGAATGGCAAGATTCCTTTTGATGTTTATTTGTCAAATAAAATGCTTAAATTATCTTTGACAGCACAGTTATATGAAAAACGTCATGGTAAAGTAACATTTTATTGGTGACCCTTTTATTATAGGTTTCCAGCCTTTTGCTTTATATAAGTAATCAATAATTATCTAAGCATGGTTCAATTTATAAGAAAGAAGCCAGAAAAATTGTTTGTATATCATGCCTAAAATGCATAGTGTAAAATACAGTTTATTAAACATAATTATAGTATTGCAGTATTTACTTTACCATCGTGGAAATTTCCAAGACAAACATATAGATATTGATATGCTTGATAAATCCTCAAATTTGATCTGAGAACTCTAGATTTGTTTGGACAGTCATTGTATTTGCTTTTGCATCGAGACCACCTCAAATTCTGGGAATCATAAGTCCCAGGCCTATGGATTTTGTAGGAGAATTTTGCCTAAATAGCATTTGTTTACTTTACCCAAAGAATTATGTTTAGTATCCCCACATGTAGCTGTTCTTACCCTTTTCATCCTTTTCATTTAGCAGTTGCATAACACGTCGCCTAGCATCACCAGAATCGGGCACCCTGTTTCGCGAGCCATATGCAATCTCTGTGCCCTTGGAAGTGGAAAAGTCATAATCCATTGTGGTTTTCCTTGTTTTAATCTTACCCTGATCAGAATTCGCTACACTCACTGCCCCAGTCTCCCTACCCACCTCTAAAGTCATACCATTAGATTGTTGTACATCATTCCCCATTGACACTACACCTTGTGGTGCATTTGGGAACTGTTCACTTGGGGCATTAGATACAGGGGAATTATGGGGAACAAACGGGGAGTTAATTCCTGCCATGGAGTCTGTAGTTTCTTCAGTGGAATATGGTATTCTCACCGTTAACCTCCCCATCTGGCGTACCCCTGTTTGGACAGGTTCCACTTGTGACGTCACTGGCGCTAGAGGTCTCTGTGCATGTGAGCCTCGCTCTGGCAGCGGCATCAGTGTCGCCCTCTGGTTGCCAGTGCTGGAAGCAACAGCAGCCGCAGCCGTGGCAGTGGCGATGGGCTTAAAAATCCGACTTACCATCTGCTGTTGCTGCTTTTGCTTTGGGTCCATCTGTTGGCTGCTTCGTAAATAATCCATTGGCTTAGGTATCCGGAATCCCTCCTTATGGGGATGGAAAGCAGCGATTCCATCCTTCTCCAAGCTAGATGTGTTATCTAAGCTTTTTCTGGGGGCTTGGGGTATGGGTGGGAGGAAATGCTGATGATGTCTGTCTGCTGTTTCTGCCAAAAGGTCCTCTGTGGACACTGCATGTGCATAGTTGGTCTGGAGGACCTTTTTGACCCCTGACCTCTGCCCTGGAGAGAGGTCCTTCTTGGTTGCTGCAGGGTTGAGAAGGGAGGGCTCTGACGTCCAACGTGACTTGTAGAATGAACGCTCTCTGATGACGTCACTGGAGGCGGTGACGTCACTGTTGAATGGACGCGCTGTGAAGCTTCCACCACGATATATTCCTGTCAAATAAAGAAAGAATATGATATCACTTGATTTTCCATACACGACAAACTTAATGATCGCAGCAAATTTAATGAGGAGTGAACTTACAACCTTTTAAGGAGCAGGGATTTGGACCATAGTTTATAAATGCAAATATCAGCAACGAATGTCAAGAGAAAGTTTAAGGATTGTACACTAATAACCATTGGCTTGTGTCCATAGGTCCAAAAATGAGGTTTCCCATTGCATACCGCTACTGTAAAATTAATAAGGATATGTCATTTTTCGAATGCATAATTATTAAAATGCGGAAAAAAGAAAAATATCTCAACTCCAAAAAACGTTAGAATTGCTCTCAACAATTGTGAGTCAAGTCATATATGGTACTTAAAGTAAACCTTGCATATAATTAAAGAATAGATATAAATTTTTGAAAGATATTCTTGATCATGAAAATTGCATCAATATCTATCAATGCTAGAGATTTTTCAATGATACACCAAATAAAGACAGTCACAATGACATTTATTGGGAATCCCAGTTTTCAATAAAAGGGAATCCCCAGCCTCCCACCCTACACTCTGAAATTATGCACAATCATAAAATATTTTATTCAGCCCCACACAGGCTATCATTAATTGTATATTTCAGTAACATAAACTCATTCAATTACTTGAAATGCCCCAGTTATTTTGACAGGGATATCACATTATTATGACGTAGCAAGGGGAATACTGACAATCTCAGAAATTAGGGAATTATATAATTTTATTTTCTCTCCTTTATAATTCGCTTATACTTTAACTTTTTCCAAATGTTTCTGTTGAAATAATTTTAGAATACCCAAGGGTAGCTAATTAAACAAAAATAGGCTTATGAAACATTATGTGCAAGGTTTCAATGGAATGGAATTTAATTCTATACTGCCCTGTAGATATTGTGCCCTGATGGAGGGGCAAATCTGGAACAGGGCGTCGTAGAGAATTTTTTTTTGCAAGGTTGCCGGTTATGTTATAGTGATTTGCCCTTACCTGCAGGCACCCCCTTAAGGTGCAGGAGTTCACCTCTGGCGTCCTCCAGGGCCTGGCGCAGCTCCAACCTCTCCTCACACTCTTTGGCCACCAAAGAGTTCAACCGTTCGATCTACAAGACAAAGGTTAGTAATTAACCCAAGTGACTACTATTGAAAAGATAGGTAGATATAAACCTAATTGTTTAAGCCAGCTCCACAGGCAATTGCCATACCCTAATCATGTGTGTATCCGGTTGATATAATATTGTTAAGGAAAGGATGGCCTATTTGTGTTATTGTTTTTAATGGAAAGGTTATTTCGATATGATATGTTAATAGTTTGGGGTGAAAAAGTAAGTCGTTGTTGAACATTGTTGTTCTAAATCAAATCTTCAACATAATTACTTTTATTCTTTCAAGTGGACATACCTCAATCTTGAATTCGTGAACGCCATTTTCATTGATGGTTTCTGTACAGAAATAACAATCATTTCATCAATTCCTATCAGGCAATATGAAACAAACTTGCATAAATGCAATCAGTTATGCAAATTATTTTAGAAAAAGCTGTAGGCGTACCAAAAGACTATACAATTGCTAAAAAAAACTGTATGACATGTGAAACTATGTACAAATATAATCTAGAAACTACTTTGGAAATACAAATGAAAATCTATATACATGTCAATACACAGTGTGAACAATACACATGCAATCAATACAGAGTAGGCCTATAGGCAATGAGTATAGGCCTAAAAACCTTACCTTTAGGCTTGGTGTCAGGCTTGACCGAGGCCCTCATCTCCTCCAGGCGGTCCTTAAGGGCTGTCTCCCTTTCGTGGGAAGTTTGGGTAAGTCTCTGTAACTCCTCCTCCAGCTCCTTAATTTTCTGTTTGGCTTTTTCCTGCCTTTGCCTAAATTTCTCCGTTTGCTGCAAAGGGAAGAAAGTCTTTTACATGGTGTACTTGCTACAACGTGGTTCCAAGCTCTGACTTTAATTATGAGTGGGGGGTACTGAAAATACTAATGTGTTTGTTCCTACCTAACTTGCGTTGTTGTATAAATTTGCTTTATTCTATTGTCAGCTAGCTCATGGCCTCTTAAAATTTTCAAAACAATGATACTATCATATAGGTCTCAAAACATCATCCTGAGATAAATGATATTTCCAAAACACATTTTTGTGTGCTTCTTCGTTCTAGTAGTAGTCAACTCAATCAGAGTACATTATATTTCTCCAGTGTGTAATTTGACAATCTGGCCCATTTTGAGAGACACGTACCACCCCCCCTCCCTACAGCCACTATGGGAAAGCCCCATAAACCCACACATGTATACATGCATGGTTTAGTCTTTTGCCTGTTATAATGAGTTATGAAAGGTGTTAGGATAACACATTAGGAGGTGAGAGGATAGAGAGGGAGGTCCAGTTACATATTGGCTCACAGATTGCCAATTCTGGCATTGAAGGAATTGGAGTAGAAAATGTGACCAATGTGTACTAATTAGGCGATTGAAATTGTGAGTATGATTTCTGTATTATATACACTAGTGTGGGAAAGATAATTTGATAGGGCATACTATGAGGAATAAGCTGTTTTGATTTGGATGTGACTTATAATTATAATCTTTGGTGTTGATCTGTTGATCAATGTTAAGGTTATCAATCGTTTTGAAAACTGACATCATTATTATCGTAAAAATTACAATAACTTTAATAAAATGGAAAAATAAATGCTTATGAGTTACACAGAACATAAACAATATTCCTGTAAATTAATAAGCAAATCCTCCAATTCAAATAATATAAGGATAATCTCTGTAAATCAAGTATTTACATGTATTAAGAGGTCCTTGTAAATAAATTCCCAACATAAATGATAAGTCTTATTGGTAAGTCTTATTGACAAAAAAAAGTCTGTGGAGATCATTATTTAACTTTAGTCCTTACCAAGCCTTCATTTTTCCGAAAGTCATTGATATACTGAGCCAAGGTTTCTTGGTGTTGAGCCTTCTCCACACCTAGTTGCTGTTGAAAATAAATCAACAATTAGATACTATATCAAGCTTTAAGCATTGCTTTCTACATGCAGTCTTAAAGATGATTAAGATGACAAAATGAATTTGAATAGAGAAATTATTTTTCAAATCATTGAGTTTTTTTAAAAGTGATTCTCTCAATGCCAGGTGCCACTTTTAGCAACGCCATAAATTCTATAATAATGCTCTATATTTTTTGGGTTTAATTATAGGTTACAGATATTAGCCAGGGGTGCATTCCATAAAAATGTCGCGATAATCCAGTTTGAAGAAATACCACGATACCAACAAATTATACTGCCACATGAAATTTTTGTTCAAATTGTTTCTTGTTCAATTTTTTTTAATGAAATTTAAACTATACAGCCTTCTTCTTTTGTCACACATACATATTTTGATATATCAATATTTGTGAAATTATATATTTTTAAAACTGTTATTTTGTAATTTTCGTCACGATACTGATTTGAGGCCTTGGCAATAATTTTTCGAGAATCGTGCAATTTTTATGGACGTGCTTTGACTCTTGATGATTATCGCCAAATTTTTGTGGAATGCATACCAGTACTGCACAAGTAATGGGTGACGTCATGATTGACCATCAATTAATTGCTGAAAGGATTAAAACAATTAAATCCTACCTTCTCTAACTCTTCCAGCCTCTCTTTGTGTTTGTCTTCTTGATCACCCCGAGCTTTCCTCAGATTCGCTTCAATCTTTATAGTAAAACCACATTTTAACAAAAGGAACTGTAGAAGATTGCAGTTGGATATCTAAGAGAATGGCTACAGTTTGTGGGAGTTATAGAACCTTTAATAGGAAAATAGTGAGCCACAATTACTCTTGGGCACTAAGCTTGTGAATGCAAGGAAAAACGATAGTTGTATTACATTTAACAACTTTTTATTAAATTCTACCTTATGACTTTAATAATTTCTATGAAACGCTTTGAGGAAGAATCATTCAAAATTCTTGTTGATATCATTGGTACATAACTCCAACATCCTTACCTTTTTCAGGTTATTTTCATGTTCCTCTTTTGCCTTGTTCAGTTTCTCTTTAAAAAGGTTTCTGCAAGTCAATAATATGCAAATAGAAAGCTTAACAGCTTGATTAGAAGTTAAGGGTAACGTGAACCAGAACTAGAAAATTCAATAGCCTAAAATTAATCCAGAACTTTTGGTTAAATTTCAAATAGGAAAATAAAATAATTTACCGTTCCCTAATAGCATTTTCTAGGTTGAGTCTGACCTTTTCCAGATTCAACTTGTACTCTTCTAGTTGATCTGCAAATAAATTGAATCAACATAGATAATAAATAAAACTATAATCATCTAGACATCTCAATATAATATAATGACATGAATAGCTTTGTTGTAATGTCATTTGAATCATAGTTGTTACAGACAATTAGCAATAGGCATCAAGTAAATGTGGGGTCAGGGTGGCCAACGGCGTTGAAGCTTTGGTACCACTTGTTGGTATTGCCCCTGGGCAGGTTCGAGTCCCCCAGTGGAATCCCCCCAGGGGAGTCCCCCCAGTGGAGCAACGAAATTAGGACATATGGGTGACCCCTGCGCGGAATTGTGCCCAAATGATCCACAGGACTAAGTGGAAGAATATTTAATAAAGTGAACTTAGCCGGTATAAAAATCCTGAAAAAAAGGGTATTTCTAACCTGATGCATTCTGGGACTGTTGCTGCGCCACCTGGTGTTTATCTAGTGACCTTGAGGCTGTCCGAAGGTCACGTTGTAATTTCTCCCTCTCTTTTTGAAGTGAAGCAAGTTCATTTTCTAAGCTATAAAATGAAGATAAAGGGTAGTCATTAGGAACTTCACATATACAGAAATAAAATGTATTTTCTGGAAAGAGTGACATGGATTCTTTGAACTACATCTCAGGTATAAGTATTTTTACTACAGTTATATCAAATATAGCCTATGATAATTTCCTTGCAGAAGGTTGTAGGAGATTTCACAGAACGTGCCCTGATAGGCTTTCCTCTACAAAAGCACTTTTTTGTGTTCTAATTTCGAAGTAGCTTTCAACATACCTTGTTATCTTTTGCTTTGAAACCTGCTCCCGACTTTTAAAAATAATCTGCTGTTTCTCATTGTCCTTTGAAACTTGCCTAAGACATAAGAAAACAAGAAGGTAGTGAACACACTATCCAAAATAATCACAAGATATAAACACAAGAACGATTATTTATAATTTGTAAAAACTCAATACTCAAGTTATTTTTACGATTTCGAGATTTTCAAATATAATCAACTGACATTGATGGATTTCTAACACAATATCAATATTTCTTCAGAGCAGAGCTATGTGTTGGTATGCCATTGCTTAATATGTTAACGAGTATCATTCAGCCACAGTTAATATTAATCTGTTTGTTTAGAGTATCTAGGCAATCTTACTTGTTTTCTTCCGACAAACGAGCGAGCTCCTTCTCCTGCTCCGATAGTTTAGCCAACTGGAGTTCACACTTTTCCCTGAACTCTAAAAAAAGATCACAGTGATTAGCTTGTCTAGGATAAATATGCTCGATATACTAAAACGACTTTGAGAAAAGGCGCAAAACTTAGAGACACCCAAAATATTACAGACTTTGCCTCAGGGGAACTTCAAACAACCTTCAGCATAGCAAACTAAGTGCTAATGACATTTATTGAATGGAAAGTTATCAAGTTACTGTTTAAACTCTTAACAATTGCAAAAGAACAAAAAGAAGTTTTTTTCTGTTTTCATAATTTTAGCAGTCAATCATTGCTCAGTTTCTACAGTTGGTCATTCAAACAGCCCCCCACTATCTTATTGTAGAATCCTAGAGAATTATGTATGAAAAGAACTCTCATCAGGGCTATATTGAAGAAGCTATATATTCCACAAGAAGCCCAAGGAATCCTGAGGGCTTTGTGGAAAATATTATCTTCTCCAATATACCCCTACAGGGTTTTCCTTATTCTATTGACTCGTTTTTGAACGAAAAAGATGTTTTTATCAAGATTTCTTTTCAGATATTCAACCCCGCCATAGAATACAAGGTTAATGATATGGTCCACAGATATAACATATCTCCCGCTATTTTCACTCTGTACTACAAGTATATATCTCCTGCTGTTTTCACTCTGTATTACATGTATATCTCCTGCTAATTTCACTCTGTATTACATGTATATCTCGCTATTTTCACTCTGTATTACAAGTATATCTCCTGCTATTTTCACTCTGTATAACATGTATATTTTCTCTATATTTTCACTTTGTAATACATGTACTTCTCCTGCTATATTCATGCTGTACTACATATACTACATGTAAATCTCCCGCTATTTTCACTCTGTGCTACAAGTATATCTCCCGCTATTTCCACTCTGTATTACATGTATATCTCCCGCTATTTTCACTCTGTACTTTAAGTATATCTCCTGCTATTTTCGCTCTGTATAACATGTATATCTCCTGCTATTTTCGTGCTGTATTACATGTATATCTCCCGTTATTTACGCTCTGTATTACATGTATATCTCCCACTTTTTTCACTCTGTAATACATGTATTTCTCCTGCTATATTCATGCTGTACTACATGTAAATCTCCCACTATTTTCACTCTGTACTACAAGTATATCTCCCGCTAATTTCCCTCTTTTTACATGTATATATATCTTCTGCTATTTTTGCTCTATACTAGTTTAGTTAGGAATCAAACTATTTTAAAATATTCCTTTATCTACCTGTAACCAGGTCCTCCAGCTTGTCTGCTCCAGTGTCCCTCTTGTGTTGCTGCTCCTTCTGATGGACCCTGGAGACCAGTGCAGTGACCACCCTGGAGAAGTGGTCAGCCAGGGCCCTCAGGTCCTTAGTAGTGGTCAGGTGTAAGGACCTGGCAGCCCTCCTCACCTTATTAAGGGCCAGGTTAAGGGCCTTAACGTCCTCCCGGGTGGCCTTTAGTGAGGACTTGACTTTGAGCACCATGTCTCTGTGGAAACAGTATAGAAGTATAGACACGGTTTATACAGAGGTAATGATTCCCAGAAATTAAAGGACTTAGCAACATATTCGTGATCATTTCTAAATTATCTAGCATTCAAAAACATTTAAAACACATACTTATGTTTGATTTATCTCTAAAATAGTCATCTGAATGGGCTGTATGGTTGATATATTGATATATATATATAATTACAATCTATTTTAGATATTTTCAACAGTCATGTGGCTTAGATCGATGAGCAGATGGTGGTCATCAAAATCGGACAATTTGACCACGTCTGTACAAGGTCTATAAAAAGTGTTCTGTACTAATTTTGAGCCTATACCAACTTCGTAGAGCCTATTCCTTAAGCATTGTCCTCCCCCGCGAGGAAAGGTGGGGTAATCGACAGCGTTATTTCCCTGAAGGGAAATAACGAGGCTGCACAGGGAAAATAACGACGCTGGTCGGCGCGGAAACTACATAAACAATCGTTAAACCACAGAATTCTTATCTTATTTGATAAAAAAAACAACGTGAAATCGATTTAATTAACAGCAATTCTCCAAAAACGCTTGTGCACTAATGAATCCAAAATACAACTGAACACAAACTTGATTCGCCTCTCATACCCTTCTATGTGTACAATTTGTGATTTCTTACTTTTTCGCTGGGACTTGCACATCCCCTCCCTACTCCAGCTTACCATCTTCTACATAATGTGTGAAGGGCTTTATTACCTGTCGTCCTGCGCGGCCTGCATGGCGTGCCACCGCTCGTCTCTCAGTCTTCTCACCAGGTGGCGCAGCTGTAGGGCCTGGTCGGCCGGCAGGGAGGCCTCCAGGGTCCTAGTCACCTGGTCATCTCGTCTAGAAAGGATATAGACTTTACTCTGTTGCCACAAGATTACTTTATTCTATTTCGTATGATGATCCCCTGGGACCCCTTCACTGATTTTAAAAGCAGAGCTACCTTGAAATATCAATTAACATTACCCCGATGGAGCCCAAAAGTCCAAAATTGGAGACTTTCAGTGAAATAATCTTATATCTCAGTTTCTGAAATGCCTAGAAACATATTTTTTGTGTCAAAAGTGGGAGATTAAGAGACAGGGAATCCCATTATTTGCCTGTACATAAGAGATCTAATCTAAGGTAGCCAATAAATTAGTCATGTGGTCATCTCGTCTAGAAAGGCGTGGGCAGGTGGTGGTCAAAAGAAAATTGTAACAAAATGGGACAAAAGTTAATGTTTACTGTTGTATTTCAGTTTTAAAATCAAGTAGACTTCGACCCTAGCTTTCCTTAAATGTTATGCAGCGAATCGTGTCTTTTTTGTAAAAAGATATTAGAGAAAATATGAAAAATATAGTTTTCTATGTGTCATCGGTATGGGCATTTCTTGCATGCAGCCACATTTGGACACAGACACGTGACATAATTATGCATTTCAGATTTTCAAATGTAGATCCCCCTATTCAAATCTTGAAAATGGAGAGGTTTAGCCCATTCCTAAAAGATACGATAAGTAATAATTACTAAGGTTGTCTGTACACCCTTCATGAGCAGTGAGTAAATCTTTTGTACCAAGATGGCAGGGGATCGCTTTGATCATCCCATATTTAGCCCATATTTAGCCCCTTTAAACAGATATTCTATGTAAAAAAATAGGGCACCATATTGTTACAATTCTTTACATTTTACAAGCAATGAGATTTTTGTTGTTGATTACTTCATAAGAATAAGAAGCATAAAGGCCATACTCCACTCTATGGTATTTGCATGTGGCACCATGAAAAAACGCAAGCAAACTGTCACAAACATGTGTGCAGTAGGGTGCCGCAAGGTGCACATGGAATATAGGTACTTGCGGCACCTGCTTGTGGCACCTGCTATTCTATATTGATTTTCTATGAATTGATTGTGGTCACAGATACCAACATGTTGTTATCAATACTGCAAATTGATTGCAGCACCTAAAAATGTTGACTGAAATGCAACCTACCTCAAAGTGGAATGTAGGCTTAAGCCATGTACAGCATCATGAACACATGCATGACCATTAGAGGAATATCATAAGGCACATATGTAGTCTGATGTTTTCTGATTCTAAAATTTGCAATTCAGACTATTGCCTGAATAGATTTAGGCTACAGCAAATTAATTCACATATACTTCAAATTCTATCCTACATAAAAAGAGAAAAAAAGTCAAATGTGTCATTTAGCAGCAATAAACGTTAAAAAGGAATCAAAGGAGAAAACACAAAAGAATCCCATCCTATCAAAATTCATTAGCTTCACCAGCACAAGTCTTATATAGTGACATTTGGATGACCCCTGCATGGAATTGTGCCCAAGTGGTCCACAGGACTGCAGTGGAAGATCATTTAATAATGTGAACTCAGCCTGTGTAAAAATATAATAAAAAGAAGTTGAAATATTATGTTATAATTTTTTTAATATCGATATTAGATTTTTTTTGAAAATAGACATTTGCTCCATTCATAGAATCATGAATTTTAATTACATATGCTATTCACTCATTATATTCCCAATCAATAATTTGAAGAGCAGGGTTAGATTAGATACTGATAAGTCTATTTTTACACTTATATTCCCATAATAGCAACCTTTATTCTTGGTAGTCTCAAACATACGTAATGGATTAGCAAAAGGAAATCCCTCGACAATGCTATTACGACAATGGAGATTATATCAGCAGGAAATCACTTATTATAGTTTAAGTACATTTGTCATTATAGAAACGATTGCCAAATATCTAAGCGTAAATCTAAAGCCAAAATAACGATCAATGGATGTTACAAGTCTATCCTTATGTACTTGTTTGAAAAAAAGTACACACATTATTTGGAACAGCCTCTTTACGCATATATAATACATGTATTTCGTCAAATATTTTCTGTTTTGATGTTTTTCAAATGTTTGCTGATATAAAGGTTGCTTGCATCAAATATAAAACCCCTTATTTGCATAAATTCCCTTGAACATTCTATGCAAAACTTAATGTTAAAAACATTGTAATTACAGCTGGATCTGGTAACCCCTTTGATTCAAGAAAGCCTGACATACCTTTTGGAAACCATTCCTTTTGTCACATTTTATCCCTTTAAAATATAATGTTGTTTTATAAATGACATTCTTTTTCTTATCAAACAAAGTACCTTACCCTGTTCCCCCTGCCTCTGTGCCTGCCATTCCTGCCCTTTGGCCCTTCATGGCCCCACAGTATTGGCAGTGGGAGGGTGGGGAGGGCAATGGGCGTGCGGCAGGGGCGGGGCCAGGGCCAGGGGCGGGGCCAGGGGCGGGGCCATGAGCAGGGTCAGTGGCAGGGGCGGGCTCCGAAGGGTCATCGTTGGGTAGAATAGTGTTATTTTTGTTGATGTCCTCATCTTCGGGTGGACAATTCCCATCCGCCATGTCCGGGACAATCCTGAAGCCAGCCTGCACGTCCTGGGACATCTGGAAGGCATGAAATGTGATGAATGGTGATTTTAACAAAGAGTTTAAAGGGAGCCAAAACCGATAAAATTGACAAAATTTTCAAAACTCAGATAAGCATAGAAATATGTTAGATGAGTCCAGTTAAGGTCAGTGGTCAAGTATTAGCTGTGAAAACTAGCTCAAACTGAAGTAGAATGCCACAAGAGATGGTAATATTTGCTTTTGTTTGTAATAGGGGTGATAGGGAAGTTAAGTTTGTGAACATAGTCAAAAGAGCAATACGTGATCTAACAGAATAGAAGATATTGATTAACTTTAATTCATTGTCTCACACCCGCAAGTAAGTTGGTAAGTTTCAATCTGTAATCGCAACTTTAATCCATTCGTGCCAATATAGATCAATCCGAAGAAAATCTGAAGAAAGAATCTTTTAAGTTATGTTAAGGGTTTGGTGGTGCTATTCACATTTATAACCTATATTAACTGATAACGAGAATTTTACAAATCAATTAGCGCTGACCTTTGGTTATTGCAGTAAATCACTTACATAATTAACAATTATAGTTTATATATTTTATATGCATTGTGATATCTGATATATATGATTTACAACATATGATAATGTAATATAATAATCTTGGATATTAAAATGAATAAACATATAATGAATGTACATTGGCATAGATATTAATAGGCCTCATAATATCCATGTCGTTCACTTATAGAACCATTAATAAGAAGGCAGACCACGGCAGCTTGATTTGTTTTGTTACATAATGTAATTGAGATGTGAGAGGTAGGTGAAGAGGCAGGCAGCCAACAAGTTAAATGGGCCAAGGAATGTGTACAGGTCAGGGGTCAATGCACCTTTAATGGTTTTCAAATATTGGATCAAAGGTTTTGTACAAAGAAGTCCGATAATGATTGGTCAGACATTTATGGGCCATTAAGGGCTGTATGGTTTGGCTGAAAGAAAAGAGATGCAATTTTGTGATGGGAAATTTACCTATGCTAAAGCTGTATTTTCAAATGTGCAAAGGTGTCCTAGTGATTTGCTGCTGACGTAGTATTTCAATTCTACCTACCACGGATAGCTGATTTTCGGTATTTTAGGCACCTGCAGGTTATTTGGAGTAATTCTGTCGACAAAGACCCATTAAAAACTATTGAAAATATATGGATATTTCCTATATATCAATGTGTAATGAACGAATTTTCAAACCAACTAAAACAAATGATAAACATGTGCAGATAACAAATGAAAAAATAGTTAATATCTATATCCAATCACCTTAACCCCAAAATAAGTCCATGATTAGTGAAATCTTCCATACTAAAGCCTTGTGGTTTGTCGACATATTTCCCAGCATGCATCCTGATTAGGGATAGTCTGCAGGTAAACTCCAGGAGATATGCTATCCGTGATAGGGAATAGTCATATGTTATTGCACGTATTGCAGATAAAACGTTGGTAATAATTTTCATGTGGTTATCTATCAGCAGACAGTGTTTACTAGAAATCTCCAAATTTGCTACAACACCACAGCAAATTATCATTGTTGCATTAGCTTTTAGACAGGGACATGACAGGGATGTTATCACAAGTAATAATACTATTATGTGAATAACAGCCTAAAAGAACCCAAAATCCAATTTAATTTCCGACACTCACTCAAGTCTTTATATGTAAAGGATTTTGAAATTCTTATGAAATAATCAAAATTTCAAATAGTATTTGTATGAAAAAGAATTATAGTAACATTTTTAAAGATATAATTATATGGCCATATTTTATTCCTCCACCTCTCCTCAGTATCAAAATACCATCTTCCCTAGTTATATGAGGATGTAGGTATTAGAAAACCGTAATATTTTATTCAAAGTAAACCAACAAGTTTTCATTAACTAACAAACATTGCTTACCTTGTTTACGTCCTTTTCAATAATCCTCGCCTATAGTTTGCGCTTTTTTATTTAGTTGTTGAATAGTTATCCAAATCATTTCTAATTCCATGTAATCCTATGGTTCCACATTTGCACAATCCAAATATAATCAAGTTTTTCCTTTATACTCAACGTGTCCAATTTCAGTTTCATTCCTTAATATTCTTCTCAGCGTTCTCTCGCCTATTCAGTTCCTAGTTCGTGTAGTTTTAAAACTGAAGATTTGATGAAAATCGCAGGGGACAGTCTTATCCAATTCATTATCCAATATTGATGGAAAAATCTGTCATATCACGCACCGCAGAGGTTGATGACATGCTACATTTATAACGCCAGCCTCTCCCAAGATATCGTATTCCAAAGGCTCTGGGCGTCTTAATATAGGAAAGACTGGGTGGTGACTGGTCCCACGGTTCAACATTGACATATCCCCAAGACGTTTGCCCAGCGGGTCGCTTTAAGTTCCACAGCTGCCGTTTGTAGGTTTGATCTGTGGGTTAATATTGACCAAATCGGTGTTGTTCCGGTGTGTGTGTGTGTGGGGGGGGGGGGGGTGCAAGTCTAAAGCCCCATACCCACTAGACGATTTTGCCTCAGTCGGCCGACTAGAATCGGCCGATTATTCTCACAGAATCGGCCGACTTGGGCCAAAGTTGCCTAGTGGGTATGGGGCGTTAAGGCTATATTCCACTTTCCGATTTTACTTGCGATTTTTAGGAATCGGCAATAATAATATGAGCTAACCATAGGCCTGTCTCATATCATTAGAGAGGATTTTGTGTGCTCTCTTGACTGATATGGTTTTTCTTTGGGTTTTTTTTGTTTCTTTTTATTTCGCAAAAAAGCAGTTGGACAATTCTCAACGCTAAGCACTGATTTTCAGAATTATACACTGGTTTCTATCAAAGGTTAGATAAAACTGTCACATTAGTGGCAACAGGTGTTTAACAATAAAAAATTCATAATTTAATTATACATTTAAAGAAATAAGAAATATGTAGCATGCATACAATGTCATGTGTTCATTTCATATTCCTTAATCATGAACAATTCGAAAATTCCTGTAGTCAAAATCGCCTAGTGTGAATTCAGCAGGCTTAACATTGGATTTCCGTACGGTGTATTAGTAACGCACTGTGATAAGCTACCGTCAGAAGCCAATGTTTTGTCGGTCATTATATTTAAGGCTGTATTCTACTATCCGATCTTTTTTTATGTTATGTGAAGTTATGTAAATCGCCAGCCAAAGTTATTCTTAAATAATATCAGAACTGTCTGAATGGACACTAACTTCCATATCTCTCGATATACTGTAAAGAATTTTATGTTCACATTGCTATATGGGAAAATATGAATTAGATACTTGAAGCATATCGGAATCGCCAGTGGAGCCTTTCAGTGCTCTAAGTATAATATTGGTGAGCTTATCCTCATATTTCATGCATGAATTATACTCAAATACTAGCCCAAAATTGCACCATTATGTCCTTGGATTATCAGATAATCAGCACAGTTTTGACAATTATGAGAAAAACATATTTCCCTGATCATATATATGAAAGCAAGCCATGTGTTAAATCCAGACCAACTGTGGTTTATGCACCATTTCAATTGGCCAGTATACTAATAATCCTGAATATATTTTCCAAATGACATAGGCCTATTTCTAGGTACCGGGACTATGTCGGCTAAGTCGGTATCTAAAATTTTTCTATCCTAAGTGATGGAAAATAAATCTCCGGTACAAACCACGTCCAATAGTGTAGTCACAAAGTCACATCTTCTTGTTTGACCGCTCCAGATTCATTCCAAAAGATTAGTCAGCAATTTGCTAGTATGGACCCATGAAATTCGTCGAATTAAACGCAGGCTTCCAAATGTGCAACAAAGAACCAGGTTTTTGCATTCATTCCAAGTAGTTTCTCCTTCAGCAGTTAAACGCCCTGTGGCATTAATCCATTCAAGCTCCAGTTTCAAGTGGCCCAGCGAAGTGGCTCTAATTATAATCCCATAAATAAGTGTGTGTGCCATAACACTGGCTCTGGCTTCCGCGGAATTGTGAGCACTGGTAACACATTGTTAGTGCCAAACAGTGCTGAATGGACTGCCAAATAGTGCTTACAATGTATACAAAGATTTGAAAGTTAAGCCTAAATCCTGCCTGCTATGTTATTGAGACAGGTTAATATACGTGATTTCGGTGCATGGGCGTAGAGAGGGTTACATTTGAGTCGAGGTGTGATTAAGAGATCAGGGATTGACATGAGATTATTTATATATTTTTGTAAAAGAAAATCTCAAGCTTTATTCTGTAGTATTGTTAATTGTATTCACAATCCAGGCTTGATTGTGTGCTTGTAATCTAAGATCTAAGAAAACATTCAATACAACATTTTGTAATATATTAAGACTTTGTAAACACAGGCGCTTGATGGACGCCATACGTTATTAGTTATAACAAGTTAAGAAGTATCTCGGTGTATAATAGTATTGATGGGCCATGTTTGTATCCCAAATCATTTCCAACAAAAAGGTATCAAATCTAAACTTCTTTATCTTTATGATGTTGATTGGCATATTACGAATTTACATATGTTTTCTTTCTGTCTCTATACGATTGTCTTGTTGTACTATCAATATTTTCTGGTTTTCCCTTTCAGCAGTTAGGTAGCTTTTCATTACAAGTTACTTAAATTACATACATTACAATGAAAAAGGCAACTAAATATTGGTTATAAAATGTTTATTGACTTTGGAAGCAAGTTCACAAAAACATAGTAAATTACACGCCATAATATGATTATCTCCTGTACAATGTTTGTTACATTATATGCACTACAGTTTTCACTTTGTTCCCTCTCTTCGTCTCACATAATTAATAAGGTACAATCCTAACTCTTGGTACAATCCTAACTCTTGGTACTTTCATGTACCGTGTGGTACCACGTCCAAGGGCAATCGAAAATGGCTCTAGGGAAATGTTCTAGTAGATGTATATTCTTTGCAAACTTTAACTCATACAAAAGTAACTTTTATCTCGTAAAATACTAATCATTTTGAGAGTGGTATATTTGTCTTTTGGAAAAATCAATATTTAAGAACTAAACTCAAATTTGGCACTGCAAAATTATAAAAGAAAATTCACAAAAACGTCTGTTAGGATAAACCTAGAATTCTAGCCATATACATTAGCTAACCGACGAAAAAGGCATGCCATACGTATCATTCAAGACATGTTCTAACAGGAATTTAACGTAATTTCTTTGTCTTTACAGATATGTTGTTACAGCCATTTAATATAACTGTGTGTGTGCAGCACCAAATGAAAATCTATACACAAGAAACCCCATACAAAGGTTAAAGAAGTTAGAAACTAGTGCTGTTAAAGCTTTAGCCCTATGCACATCTAAGAGGTAAAATAAAACGATTATAATTTTGAGTATTGCGATTTTAGTTCAAAAAGTATGATAACAACCATACACATAAATCCATCAATCAAAACATATCATTTTGTTTAACGCCTTTTCTCTTAACTTTTGCTTTACCTAAAAAAAAGCAATTGCATCCACAGCACCAAGGTTTGCAGAATTTTGATCAGTTTAAATTACTCATAGGAAAGCAAGCCTGTATTCTCCTCACATTAAAAAAAGAGAAAGATTATTTGGCAGTTTGTAGTTGATCAAAATCATAAGAAGTAACTTATGATCCAGGTATGAAATGAATGACTCATTGTAGGAGTAGTATAACAGTTTACTATAATGAAATATTTATGTCGAAAATTTATAGGTAGATCTTGCCTGAAAGAGAAAGAAAATCACACACGTTGGCCCGATGGTGTGCCATGGAGAATTTCAGATAAATTTAACGTTCTTATTTTTCTCGATCTTTTCTGTCTTTCCTACGTTCCTACAGCCAAAAGACTTCGTTGAGTTTTTTCTCACATATATCAGTGAAGTGGTTACACTTCTATGTATCTATGACGTTTTTATACTTGTATATCAAATTATGTACAATAATAGGCAAGAATAGTCAAAACACGGTTAAGCCATGTTCTATGTCACTAGAACAACAGAAGCAACCTTTGGACATTTACATAGACCCTAGGTTAAATAGAAATAGCCAAAGAATATGAAACATATTTCAATGAAATGCATGTAACCGCAAGACTATAATCATAAACATCTATAAAGATCCAAACTATGGATGGAATCCCTCAGCATCAAATGAACATACAATTAACATGTAATGATTAAATTAACCTTTGGACATGGCAATTTGAATTATAATGAAAATTTGACCCATAGTGCATATACAATTTTAGCTGATAATTGTATGATATGGATTGCATGTAGGGAAACAACATCTTTACTGTAACACTTCCCATCTAGTGTTCTCAATCAATAACATCATGTTTTCAAAAGTTATGGACACATTTTCGTGTTTGTACATTTTTTGTACCATTCCGTTTAGAATTATGGAATAGATTTTCATTTCCAACAAATTTTACTAAAAAGTGAGATCTAGAAGTATATGATAGGTATTTCAAATGATAAGATATCGAATCTATGTACCTAACGTATACATTCTGACTGATATAAAATGTACTTACTCAATGTCATTTCGCATGCATTGTTACAAAGATTTAACAAATTTCCTTGAGAGAAAAAAAAAGAGAATTGTTTTTTTCCAGAGATTTCTCAGCTCCTCAAATATAACATAGGTTCATGTTAATCAGTGGTGGGAGGGTGGAGATTGTACATATAACTTTCACCACCACAGGACAATGGAACATTGAAAAAGTGCACAACTCAAGCGCGCCACTAGTACCCCTAGCGCTCAACAGCACAACTTGCACTACTAGCTAGGAGCACATGCACTACTAGTACTAAGGGAGGTTGGGTAACTCACTTCAATACCACTCATAGTCTGTATAAAACAAACTGGCAACACTTTGCTTTCTAACTGCATGAAAGACTCTATTACAACAACTGACACCACTCCCTCCTCCCTCAAGCCCAACTCAATAAAATTGATTAGGATTGTCATAACTTGACCAAGGTTTCTCAGTACATTACTTTGCAGCTAAGCCATATCTGTGCAGTGCCAAACATACCTACTTGTAAAATTAAAACACTGAAGTAATCAAAAGTAGTAAGAAGTTTAGTTTGCCCAGATGTTGAAGTTCAACCAAAAACAAAGGGGCAAAACATAAGCAAACGGCTGATGCCTCATATATTTGAATTACTGTGCCTTCAATGTAATCTCACAGTAGAAAAGAAAGTGACAATGCTGTTGATTTAGCGCACAGGTGTAAGCATAGGTGAATCTTCCGGACTGTTAGGCAACAGATGGTCAAGGAGCTATCCATACTATTCTAACCTGAGCTGAGCATAAAGATGGGCACTGCACAAAGCTGTAACATAAATCAGGAGGGGCATTGGGAGGATTGTAAGTGGCTGGCAGTAGCGGATCCGGGATTCTCACCACAATCAAGGGAGTTTTACCCCCTGGACTAAATCAAGGCGGTTTTACCCCCTGGACTAAAACCCCCTGGACCCCCTCATACATAAACAGGTGGCTGTTTCATTGATCAGTACCCCCTCCTCAGGCATCTGCTTCATTGTGGTAGTAGGTCTTCTCCCGATAGTACATCTCTTCGCTTTCTTTGTCGATGAGAAGCAGGACAGCTGCTCCGAAAATAAAGATGGCTCCTCCCCAGGCCATTCCATAGGCCCAGCCGAAGTACCAGTCTGGCTGCTTCTTCTCCTCAGCCTTTGTACTCAACTCCTGCATGAACTTGACGGGGAAGACGATCAACGCGATCACGATGAATAAGACTGGAAAGCAGAAGATTAATGTAATTAATGTGTTTGTCAATTAAGGCTGATGGATATTAGTAGATCGTATTGTGTGTAATCCTATAAAATAAAAGCTTTTAATGATTATAGGCAATATTATAATAAGTTTAATCTGATAATTATTATTCAAGCCTGTAATATAGGCGAGATCATGCAAAGTTATATGTTATCATATGCAATGTTATACGAATTCACACCCCCTTTCTGCCCCTGGACCCCTTGATCAAGATATTATTAGTATTGCAAAAGAACAATGGAGCAAATATCAAGCGTATCAGTACAGAAAAACGGGAATTTTTCCTTCCACTTTGGTTTGCGGGAGTAACTTCTTTTAAACAGGTTATGTCTTATTTTTATTTTGAAGAAGGGCATACTTGGTCTGATAAGTACTTCAACTTTAACCTATAGTCAATAGGTGGCAGCACCTCACGTGTTACTTTATCCACAGCTGGTTCTTTTTTTCCAGGCATCGCCTTTAATAAGGTTTACAGGAGGAGGACGCGGCACCTTCCACTCTTCGCTTCAATAAGGTTTGCAATTTATTCTACAAGTGCCATTAAATTTTAGCAGGCAAGAAACAACTAAACAATTTACAGTTGTTGCATGAAAAATCTTTTTGGCAATCATCAGAATTCTAACTAGGTGTCTCTTGCTCACAATATAAAATACTTCCCTGCTTCTTCTGAAAATATCGATATATTTTTTAGCATATAGAATCCTTTTTTGACTTACTTGAGAAGAACATGAGGTACATGGCCGTCCTGTAGAGTTTGACCTTCAGGTCTGGGTTACTGCTGGCCAGGGCCACCCCAGTGATGACCGTTCCCACGGCCGAGATGACCAGTCCGATAATGGACATCACCGCACAGGCCACGATCCAGGCTGGGAGGGGCAGAAAACAGGGTAATCAGTGATCAGGAGCACAACGATAGTTTATGGTAAGATGGGAAAGTTGTAAGTGTTTTCTTGGGATGTGTTGAAGGTGGCGCCATCTGGGAGGATTTTTGTAAACTGTTACTTTATTTGTGTTTTTGTTTCTTTTACTTTTTTGTGTCTTTGTTTCTTCTACGTACTTTGTTTGTATGGTTTGTTTTTTCTCTCATTTATGTTTCTTTTTCTGTTAATCTTTCAAAAAAAAGAAGAAAATAATCTGATAATGGACATCACCGCACAGGCCATGATCCAGGCTGGGAGGGGTAGAAAACAGGAGTAATCAGTGATCAGGAGCACAACGATGGTTTATGGTAAGATAGTTAAGTTTGAGGTATTTTCTCAGGATGAAAGTGGCCCTGTCCGGGAGGGTTCGTGCAAACATGTACAGTTACTCTATTTGTGTTTTTTTAGTCTTTTGTGCTTTTGTTTTTTTACGTACTTTATCTGTGTTTTTATTTCTTTTACTCTTTTGGATATTTGTTTCTTTTCCTCTTTTTAAAAAAAGGAAAAAAGACTATCCGATGATGGGTATTTCCACGCAGGCCATGGTCCAGGCTGGGAGGGGCAGAAAACAGGAGAAATCAGTGATCAGGAGCACAACGATGGTTTATGGTAAGATTGTTAAGTTTTTGGTGTTTTGTTGGAATGTGATGAAGGTGGCACCACCTGGGGGAGTCTGTGTGAACTGTTACTTTATGTGGTGGTGTTTGTTGTTCTTGTTTTTACTCCTTTTTTAATGTTTTGACATAAAAAAAGGCAAAATAGACCACACCCTGTAATGGTTTGCATAGACCAACATATAGGGCGCCACCAACTACGTCACGAGACACATGTGGGCAAAAATAAATGTTGGTTATCTTATTATAAAGCGCTGTACTATCTTTGGTGAGAAACACGGGGATAAGCGAGTCTTTGGAGCAGCTCTGAGCCGTTGGGAAAAATGATGGGAGCCTTGACTCGAGTTCAATTGGGCTTAGATTGAATTGAGCTTTAATCAAGATTGATATGGATTAACCTTTGACTGAGCACCAAGAGACTGTTAGAATGTAATTTAAGGTGAGTTAAATTGTGGAAAATTTAAGCTAATGATGGTTCTTTGAGAATATCCATAGTATGGGTATAGTTCTAGAGAATGTAATTTGGTATTGTGCAAATTACGAAAACAGGAAAGGAACCTCTGAAGTTAAAAAATGGTGATTTCCTTGAGAAAGGACATTCTTTATTACAATGAATCGATATAATGGGCATAGCAACGGGTTTTGTAATAGAATTTTGAAGTAGTCTGTGTTATAAAACTGGAAAATTTGACTAACTTGACCAAAATCCGAAACAAGCAATGGAAATCTATGAATTGTATTTGTGAAACATGAAAAATCGGGTATATATGCATGCCAAGTATTTAATTGCTATATCCAATGTCATTGGATTCTGCTACTTGTATTTGGACTCTACATGCCTATATATGTTTAGTCTATATGTAGTGGAAATGATACTGATGCTAGGGTTCATGCTGATCATAACAACTTTAAACAGGTAAATTAAGACCGCTGGATTGCAAAAGTCACTTTGTGTATGATAAAATAGAAATGCCTATGCCATGGAGCTGCACACGTTTAAGTGTTATCCCATTATGGCAATTAATGGCTTTTCCACTTCTTATGACCCTCCATCCAGTTACCCTTATCCATTGATTGTTCCCTTCAGGCTAACCTGACTGTATTGGAGGCGTGCTGCTGGTTAAGTAATGGTGTCTTTCCGTGACTTACCCCGATTATCGCCCAAAGCACTCAGGCCTTATTGCATGCCTGGTTAATCATGAAACCACCCGTACCTGATAAAAACACACCTGGCTTCAGCTTTGCTATAGGCTCCTCCTTCTACTTGTAATTGTTTGTCAGAGTGGGGTTCTGGATTGGGGTTGTTGCTTGTGGAATTAGGGAAATGTAGGGGACCTATAGCCTAGGTAGCATGTTTAGGTCGTTTATTTTTCAGTGTCAACTTGAAAATCACGTTAAACACAGGTTTGTGTTAAAACGATTTCTAAACAGCTTCGTTGCTATTTCTCAGCTGTTCTGTTGGATCTGTATAAATTTAATAATGCTGTTCTGTTGGATCCGTTTGAAGTCTATGAATTGCGTTATGTTTGTAGAGTTGATATCTACAGATAAAGTTCGATGTTGAGAAAATATATTCTAAACTGATAACTATAATTATATGTGTCTATGTAAAATATGGTCCAAAAGCGATCGGTTTGGATAATGATAACTTTCGTTGGTGTGCAATCGTTCATTTTTGCCATCAGCGTTCTGCCTGACTTACTGTCCAGTCAAAGTGTTGCTTTGTTTTATTCCTTTAAGGTCGGTAAAGTCTAGGTCAGAATTTCTATGTCATAAGTTTGAAATGACCCTGTCACAAGTTTGAAATGACCCTGTCACTGTGTCAAATTCAGTAGTCTAGACCTTCTACTTTTATTTTCCTTGCGATAATTAAACAATACTATGTAATAGTTGCGTTCAACCTGAAAGCAAATTACTTACTAAGCGTGTGCACAGCAATTGCTGATTAAAATGTCGATAATTGTTGATTAAAGTTGTTCATTGGAATTAGAAAAGTGTGTTAAGATGGCAATCTCCATCGTTTTATTATGTAACCTGGCAACTATTTGGAAAACACACCGCAACATGCAACTTATGGAGGGCCTTCAGGCATGAGCTAAAGTTTGTGAAAATATATCTGTACAGTAGTAATTAATCTATGAGTAATGATTTTCAATGCATAATACATTTAACATATGTTGTAGTGGACGAATGTATGCTGCCTTTAAATAAAATGAACAATTTCTAAAGGATAGTATTAGATCAAGACGCAGCACATCAAATTAGATATTATTTCATGACAATTATTATGGCTATCCTTCAAAGCGCAAGTATACAAATCGTGCAATCCCACATAAAACATAGAGTACAAAGACTCACAATGTGCTATTTACGTGCATTTATTGCCAGTCTCTGACAGTAAAATATTACACTTTTATGCCCTCCATCCCCCTACACATCGATTACGAGAGGATTCCGACACCCCATCTAAGGCCCCACTCACCTTTTCCCGAATAGATATGGGTCATTAATCCAGATTAACAAGGCAGTGAGATGGGGCCTGAAAGCCACACCGCCCATTATGGCCCTCAGACTTTAATCCACGTCATCACGACAAAGATTAAACACGTGGGAAGCCCCCAGGTGGGTGGGAAATTGGGTGGGAAGAAGGCCCAGCCCAGGAGAGGGGGCACTTTGGGTTTGAATGGTAGAGGGTTTCAGCAAAGGGGGTCCGCAAATACAGGCTAAATACTAAAACGTTGTGCAATCCATGCACACATGCTACTTTTTTTTCTCAATGTGAAGTATAAGTGTCAACCAAAAGTGGGGGTTGGGGTGGGGTCAGGACGCCCTGGACCTCACCCCTGGGTTTGCCACTACGGTACCCACTGCCAAACAGACTTATGGAGCGGAGGCAATGGACGTCAAAACTGCAGAGTGGCCACCCACCTTTATGCCAATAAGGAAGAGGGGTGAACTATTTGTATAGAAAGATCCAGGGAAAATAACACACGAAAGACTATTACAAATTTCAAAGGAAGTTTTCCTAAGAAATTTTGACTTTCTATCTATTTCATTGTACTGAGACACCGATTTTTAGGGGCATTGATCTGCACGCCCCAAAAATAAGGTGCGCTAAAATGAAATTAACAAACACCTGTCACAAAAAGAAGGGATGGACGTTTGGCAGTGGATAATAACCTCTAGAATCAGTGCCCCCCCCCCTAGAAGGCCTAGTGAGTCTTTATGGAGTGAGGCATCTGCTCCAAGAAGCCCATCAAGCTCACTGAGGTAGTAAAGACATATGGTAAGCTATGGGTGGTTGTGGTATAATATAGCTATCTACGGGTATCAATTCAGCAGGGTAACTGATAAATGAGTGCTGTTTCTGCATGGCTTAATTCTCATGTGTGCATGGCTTCTCATGTAGAATTTGAAGATACTAAAGGCCGCATTATACTATGCGTTGGCTGGTTCGCGTTGGGGCCGTTTCATACCCGTTTTTGCCAACGCGATTAGCAAATGCGAAAATGGACGCCCAACGCAAAGTGTAATATATTAAAAAGCAAACTAATTGCCCAAAGCGACACCCAATGCGACAAAAACGCGTAGTATAATATAATTCGCGTTGGGTTGCGTGGGTACCAACGCATAGTGTAATGTGCTCTTAATACGGCCCTAACGCGTATTGTTTGCGTTGGGCAAAACCACCCGACGCGACCATACCCCAAACACATAGTGTAATACGGCCTTTATCATGATATGACTGTTTAAACCTAATAATAAGTATATTGTTGGTTATATTGTTGGGTGTGATGATAGCAATGTACAACGGCTTCCTAGATATATAGTCACTAATTATTAAGAAGTTCCTCATCACGAAATATTCCTATGAACCCTAATAATGAGTATAATTGTGGTAAAATCATATTGTTGAATTCAATATTGACATTTTACAATGGGAGGTTATTGTCATCACATTAAATACAGAAGAAAACCATGTTGAAGGTAACCAGGCCATTATAGTTAAACCGTGATGTGCAGTATGACAACCTAATATTTTGACAAGGATATCAACCCAAATCAGTATCCTTTACCATAAGAGCATAGACATACATAACATGTATCTCTATGATAAGAGTGAGACAAACATATTTTCCAAATACTAGCTTTATTTATAATCCACAGTTAGGTCTCATAAAACGGCAACTAAATAAATAAATCGACAAAAGGTTTGCCTTCACAAGACTAATGTGTATTGAATGTGTTGCCCTGTACCACAATGTATATAGGCAACAACACCCCTAAAGCCTCTACCGTGAAACCTTCTACTAATAACCTATCATTAAGCTGCACCCCTGGAGGATACAAGGGCACATAGTAATGACCCTAGAGTGAACTCCTGGTAGTTAAGGGCCTTAGTCAGGAGGCAGGGGCAATCTGGTGGTCAGCTAATGGTCAGCCAGTAAAGGGGGCCCCTCCACCACTGGTCAGTGCTAGTAATGGATCACCTGATGACCAGCGCATCTCCCAAACGTCCTATTATCGCCCATGTGGTAGGTGGCGCCTCCAGCGGAGGGTTGTGTAACTATGGTGATGTTTCACTATTAGATGCTTATCGTTTCGTTACAGCATATGGTAGGATTCTTTAAGCATTAACCCTTTAGACCACAATCCAGCCGTAGCCGCGCCTGTGGGTGCATTTTCCAATCCGGCCGTAGCCGCCTGGAAAAATGATGGTTTTTCCATCATCCTTTACCTTATTTTTCCAGAGAATATTGTGAATATTCAACACACAAAATTGGCCAATATATCTTTTAAAAGCTGATTTAGTTTCCTATCCAATTCTACAAAACCCGTGCTTAAAGCATGTATTGATTGGGATTGGTTAGCCTTCAAACTTCTTCAAGTAAAACGAATTTAGGGAATTCCAAAGAAAGATCCATGGACATCTTGGGGGAAATCAAGCGATTCATGAATGCAAACTGTGGGGTCTAAAGGGTTAAGCCACCAGTGTTTTATCACCAGCACAGCCCATAAAGCCCCATACCCACTTGGCGATTTTTACACAGACAGCCGACAGATTGGCGCTAAAATCGGCCGATTCTAGGGGTAGAATCGGCTGATTTGAACGCTGATTCAGATCAAACATGTACATTTCAATATGCTGTACTCACTGGGGATCATAAGAGTTGGCCGATTCTCCCAGTTTCCCATCGCCAGTCGCCAGTAAAATCGCCTAGTGGGTATGGGGCTTTAGTGGTTCATACATATTGGAGGAGGTTTGTATTGGCAGTTGTACATACTGGTCATCATCTTGTGTATTTTTAAACATTATTTTTAAACTTATAACAGGTGATGAAATAAAGAAGCACCATGGGGGTCGACGTTGGGTGGCCGTAGGACCGATTGTGGAAGAACTAACTTAATTCATGACTCTCCCGTTTGGGTAGTATGACCTCTCTCTATATGCCACCCATGGTCTTACCCCATGTTTGAAACAACAAAAACATTCAGATGGTCAGCTTTAATTTCCATTGGATTTCCGATGGGAAATGAAAACGAAATAGGCCCTGTTGGAGCATGCAATATTACAGGATTTTGCATATCTGTTGGGTCGGGGTCTCCTATGCCATAAATCAGATATGTATCAGTGTCCTGTTTCATCCGAATTGTGGAGAAATTAATGGAAGTTGCATTTCATATGTTCATGAAGCAAATTTCCACAGGAGTTTGGCTCCCTGATGCAACCTCTAGGTTACCATAATGGAGGTTCTGCTGCTTCTAACACAGAGGTTTTGATCCCCTTCAAATAAATGTATACACTTTCTTTATGAGACACAAAACCTCCCTGGTCCCTTCAAAGGGGCAAAACTTGTTAGGTACCTAACAAATGCATCCTACTGTGTACCTCCTGGGTCCCTCCTGGAGCAATGGCTATGCTAATGGGGTAATCTTGGAGTCAGGAAGGGGGGTTAGGTAAGGGAGGTGTCATTTACTGACCAGTGTCCCTTTGATATAACAGCCTTAATAGAGGAGGTGTGTAAGCCTAATTGTGGAACAGCCACACCTTTCAAACCTAACTGAAATATTTTCAAAATACATTTTCTGGTAGGGGGAAGGATATTTTTCTCCATTTTCACAGTAATGAGTCTTGGAATGTTCATGTGTTAGCCTATCTATAGAATATAGAGTTAGAATACTTTGTCACTCAGATATTTGGGATAAACTTTAAATTTCCAGAAGACTGTTGGAATGATAGACCCCCCACGGGGATTATGGCTGTTCCACCTTTTATGTACACCCCCTGCCCCTTTAACGACACATGAAATCTGCGATGTAGTCACAATATTGATGGACATTTTCATGAAACAGACCGCAGATACTAGGGCTGTAAACACATTCACAGATAGAGACAGGGCCATAATATGGCTGGTAATGGGCTCACAGGGCCATAATATAACTGGTAATGGGCTCCCAGTGTGGGGGTCATAACCTCTGGTAGTAGGCATGGTGCATGATGGACAGGGGCGGTAAGGTCTCATTAATAGGCCAGTCGATACTGGCGCCAGCCATATTAAGCATAATACAATGTGTATTCTTAGAATAAAGAAGTGACGGTAGTAATAGTAGTACAGGACACACCAATTGCAAAATTAATGTCGACTTGCGTTTTAGCGAGCTATATCAAGAGTTCACGGGGTTGTAACTATGATGGAATTACAGTGTTCTGAAATTTGATTGCTTTTCTTGCATTATCTATTTCATTATTTTATTGATGAGCCACATTCAATATAATATAACTGGTCCTCCATTAAGGTCGTAGTTGACATATTAAGTCGGGAATCCATTTTTAGGTTAAAATGTCCTACTTATATAATTATCTCAACTTATTTAGTGGTTTTACAAGGAAACATTTTATCAATCATTTAGACCCCATATCATCCCCTCATGAATTGCTATACTTCCCTTTCATTGTGCATTTCATTTTAAGCAAGGTGCATGCATGTCATCCTGATGTCGCTAAATCTAACACCCATCTAAAATCTTTTTATTTAAAAAGACCCCTTGAAAGCTTCGTTTGGGAGGAGAAGGCTGAACTCTGGTAACCTTTACTGAAACACTGTTCTGAGCAATGTGCAGCATCCTATACATAGAACTCATAATAACCACCATGTATCCTCCGAAACTCGCATTGCATCACGCTACACTCAGAAAGAACATATCTATACCTTCTAAGTATCATTTCTCTGAAGTAACAAAAAAAACATATCATCGTATAAAACACAGCTTATTGTAGCCCATAAGTACTGCTCATTATACCCCATAAGAACTGCTTATTGCCCATAAGATCTCACTAATTGTGCTTATTCTGCTTACACTGCACCAACTCAAGCTAAGGTAATTAATTCCAATGCAATAAATCTCAGGGTTCCTACACACAACTCTTTCTTAGCTGATAAAAAGGGAGTCTGATAGTGTTATCTATGCAGACTGATAGGACAGGTGGAAGGGGTGATGTGGCTGGGGTTAGGGCTTTGTACCCCAGGGAAATAACAACCGGATTATTAACAGCCGTATTGGAGGCTAGGGTGGGGCCGCAGAAATGGACTTGCCAATCTTACTACTATATCTTCATTTTAGGCCAGTCTAAAAAGATATTTTGTTATCGATGGGCTGACTGGCTTTAAAAAGGGCTGGCAGGATGGTTGTCTTTTCTGTGCAAGTTTATTTATTTGGTAAGGAAATGACTGAATAATTTTATTCAAAAAATAATTCAAAAATAATCTCAGTTAGCAGTAAAACACCAAGTTGGACAGTCAACCAGAAACATGGTTTTCTTTAGCCTGGCCTTAGTTGGTGGGAGTGCGGACCTAAAGCTTTGAAGAATAAAATACATCATCATTCTTGTAGAATGGATTAATCCAAACAGTGGGACATCGGGATGACCTTCAATACAGGACGGGGTTACATAAATATGTATTGTACTTTTTCAAATTGTATGAGGGCGAAAATATTGCTTGTGCTATGCATGAAATTGTCATTTTGCTTAGACATCTGATAATATTATTTGTTATTTGTTTCAAAGGCGGTGCTTCCATACACTTATGAAACGGTGTCTAAAATTTAAGGAATGCTTATCTAATAAGTTTATGGTGCTGTCCAAAAGGGTTCTTATTTTACCATACATCTTTAACAGAAGGAATACACAGGTGAACTTGTGTTTTATAAGAGGGTTGGTCCATTAGTTGCCATATGAAGTCAACCATAGTACGAATCTTTACATTTGAAATCTAATTTCCCTTCTTTCAAATTTGAGACAGAGATGGATTCATAAAGTTAAGGATGTCCCCTTCCTGTGCTTTTACTTCAGTGATGCTGTATACTCTTTGCGATCAAACGCCTTGTAGACTCAAGGTGTTTACCCTTTGTATTGTCAGACTTTCTTAGCAGACAAGGTCAACACACCTCCAGTAGGTGCAATACCCTGGAGACCCCTGCCTTACCCCCAGCCCCAGCCTACACTAGATTGGAGACAAGCTTCCCCCATTACTTTACCTGTCTAGGGTAAGTCGACACGTATTCGACCTTAAGACACTAACACTGTTCAAATGTTTTACAGCAAGGTGGTTAAGCCACACACTCCAGCCAAGCATATGACATTACAATAGTGATATTACAACCTATATTGGTTCTCGTTACATCATTTTGATAACGGATAATGTTGCTGCAACTTACTGCTGTGACATTGCACTGCAACATTGTCGTAATGTTCTGGTATGCATTCCATAAAGATTTGGCGATAATTATCACGGATCAGGGCACTTCCATAAAACGCAAAAAAATATCGCCAAGACTTCAAAGCAGTATCGTGGCGATAATTTTGAAAATATCGCGGTTTTAAAACATATATTTTCACAAAGATTAATATATCAAAATATAGGTATGTGATCAAGGAAGAATGCTATATAGTTTAAATTTGATCGAAATAAAAATTGAACGAAAAAATTGAAAAACAAAAAAGTTATATGGCGATAACAATTTTTGGTACCGCAGCGTTTCTTACACAGGATTATCGCGGATTTTTTATGGAATGCCCCCCTGGTTACGTTTTTCAACTTAAAGAGAATGTTCTCAGAAGGTTCTGTTTTGGTTTTTACCTAAACTCAGTCAAAATTAAGGTAACATATACATGATTATCACAAGAAATGTTTTCCAATTGTCTTCCGAATGATTTATAGGTTGTAAGTTTCACGCTTTTTTCTTGGAGATATCAAAGAAACCGACATTAAAGAGCAGCATCAAATTAATAATTATGTGGAATACATGCTTTTAGCTTTTCACTATGAAACTTTATGCTTAAAGTCGCAGACTTTAAGGTGATTTGCTTGTCGCTGATTGTAAACTTAGACAGTTCTAAGCAGTCACTACAGTTTTGAAATCTACAGATTTGATCTGAATCACTATAAAAACTATCAGTTATTAGTAGAATCGCCTAGTGATTTAGGTGATGATACCCTCTATATTGGCAGATGGGGCCTCAGTATGTGACTCACGATAACCTTTCCTATCATAATAGGCCAATGCAAACTGATTTTAATCAGTAAGAGTAGATAGTTAATAACTGTTATTTGAATAAATCTGATGTGATGTGCAAAAAAACTAACAATGTGCTTAAACTCTGTCACATGCATTCTACTAAAGAACCAACGTTTTGAAAGTTCTATAGATATCACTTTATCTCAATAAATATACGTTGCAGTGCAAGCTTACAAAATACTGTTTCATGAATAAACCATATTTCCTTGGGGTCACATGCTAGGAATAGGAAAGCTAGCAGAATTTTTTTTTAATACTAAATCCCATCCCCTTATTTTTCGTCAACTGAATTTCTGTCTGTTTAAAGGTTATCTTGCTAATTTAGCAATTTTGTCAAAATAGTAATAAGAATAGCTAAACATTCCAAACAATTATTTTGTCCAAATTCGTTTATTAATTTTGGTTATAAGAATGCACAGATATCCAAATCCAATTGCTTATATCCCTAATTGCAGATGACAGGACACTGGTAACTATACCACAATGAAACTGCACCCATTAACCTATAATAAACCTTGTGTCTATAATCCATGCAGATCTGAGACCCTCCATTCCCAGAATACATCTATTAAACTTCTATAAATAGGGGTGCTGGCACATACACAAATCTGCTATCAATAGAATGAAATAGTGCCACTTTGACTTATATGACATGCCTACAGCACCATAAACACTCAAGGTTGTAGCGTGCTGGTGATGTGATACGATGCCATAAGGCCAACTTAAAACAAAATGTTGTTTCTGGTTGACCGCCCAACTGAGTGTTTTACTGTCTTTTTTCTAAATCTCTTTTTCTAAAAGTTGTCTTTTCCCCCAAGATAATCTCACTGGGCCTACTATCCCTACCAAATTATACTTCTTTTTTTTAAACCGCCCATACAACTGGGTTTTTTTAAGCTGGGTGGTCCACCAGAAACCTTTTTTTTTGGTATGGCCTCAAGTGCATACATGCTTCACTTACCTTCACCATCTATAAGGCAAGCAATAACAAAGCGACAATAGAACATAGATTATTCATAAATATCTCTTGTTGGTGTCATCTAATACAGCCTATAAACATGTACTTTTGGGGTAATATTCAGCTATGTTATGCTAAAACCTGACTGGTGCTTTCATAATTTATGAATTCTGTTACTATTGACTCGGAGAATATATCACATAATGTAACATTGGAGGTACTCTCAATCAGAGGAACCAGTGAAATTTCAATCCTTATGGTACACTTTAGACCTTAGATCTATTGCTAATATAGAAGTAGGCAGTGTTTCTTTTTCCATTATTTCATCTTATGATTTAAAAAGTCTTACTATCGATACAAAATAACTATGATATTCAAAATGTGTTATTCCTGCATTTCTAAAATTTTATCTGATCTGTTTGTAACGTCACATACAAACAGATGCTCTGTGCAAGCTGCATCAGCTGCACACAGGAACCAGTCAGTACAATTTAGAAAAACATGAATAGAAAAGAAAATATTGTTGGTAGGCCTACATGTGTAAAACTTGGTATGTATACTCCCTGGGCGTGAAGGATCATAACAATAATTATTTCAATCTGTAGCCACTGGCCCCTCCCTTTAAACATTTCTATTCTGCCTTAGAATCATGACATTGTAAGTTCCATGCATTACCTTATGACCGTTTATGTACAACTTGTAACCTTAATACTGTTTCAATAATGCAATTCTATGAAATATTTTCTCAGAGTGCAATGTTTCTTTGTAGTTAGTGTCATGAAATGTATCAAATTCAAACAATGCCTTGGGATAAATATTGCTTCTAAGAACATATATACTTGGGACATTAAATTAAAATAATTATCATTTACTCTATAGTTCTCTAAGAAGTGGCTGCACAATATATTAAATCCCTTAGGCCCAACAAGTCACTTTGTATAGTAGCATTATATCTCTTTTAACCAACTACGTAGGAGGTCGATGGAAATAAGCATTGATAAGAGTCAGCACAGCGATGAGTAATGGGAAAAAGGGATTCCTAAAGTGAATACAGTGATGCTAATCACTGATATCTCAGACTCTGCAAGGGTCCTTGGTCCCAAATCTAATGATAGAGGGGCAACATTACAGACAAGGGGGCCCATCCACTAGCACTACCCCAACACACCACTCCCCTAAAGCCCTGTACTCACTGAGCGATTCTTACATAGTCGGACAACTGATGAGTGCTAAAATCGGCTGATTATACCCCCAATAATTGGGCGATTTATGCGTCTATTCAGATCATCATGTCCATGTTTGATATGAATCAGTATTAAAATGGGATGATTATTCTTCAACCCCATACCCATACTAGACGATTTTCTGGTGACCAGCAACTGCCAATCTGGAAAGTCCCCAGTAAAGTTACTGGACTACTGGAATATCAACCAAGTTTGATATTTGTCTGACAATTTTCCTGGCAATTTTCCCAGTGACTTACCTGACGATCATATTGCCCATTGCCTGTCACCCATAAAGCACAACATACCCACAGGTAGTTGCCCTGCGATCTGTTGATGTTCCAGTCACCCTGCGACTTTAACGGCAACTTTCAAGATCAGTGGTTGCCAGTTGCCCAGAAGATCACCTAGTGGGTTTGGGGCTTAAAATGAATCAGCCAATTTTAGCACCAACCAGTCGGCCGATATTGTCAAAATTGTGTAGTAGGTAAAGGGCTTAAAGCCTCATACCCACTAGGTGATTTTTACACTGTCGGCCGACCAATGGGCGATAAAAACTCGGCCAATTCTAAGGGTAGAATCAGCCGATTTTAGCACCGATCAAGATTAAACCTGCACAGTTTAATGTAATGTACTAACAGGCGATCATAAAATTGGCCGATTCTAGTACCGATCCGTTGGCCGACTTTGTAAAAATTGTAGAGTGGGTACAGGGCTTAACAGTGGTACTACTGCACCCTCCCAGGGCTTTGATAACGTTCCATTAGAACTTGAAAGAGAGACCTGCTGTTGCCATGACAACTCTATTTCACTCCCACTTTTATCTCACCAGCAAACCGACTGTAGGGGTGGTCATGATAGCAGGCATCTTATCAGACAGAGGGGGATGCTGGTGCCAAGTGGCTGATAAGGTAGTTTAATGGCTCTATCTGTTTTGTATGTCTACTTTTTAAAGGTTTTATGTCTCCACTTGCCTGGGTCAATGTACCAATTGCATATACTACTTACTGTGGTGCTATACGTTGTATAGGCAGTGCTGTGGGATTGGGCAGCGTAAGCTGTGTGTATTGAACAGCGGCTAATATTGGGCAGAACTGTTGGAGCGCCATAATTATATTTGGATCAATGTCATTTATGAATTTATTTATGCATTTAAAATTGAAAGGTCAGTTATCATATATTATTCAGAATCTGAATTACTTTGAGTCAATTACATGTATGAATCTAAAATCTAAGTTAGTTAATATAATGATGTCATGAACCACCTAATATTAGCCACAATGGAGACACATAAAGGAGCCTGTCAACAACTCAATTCTACGCTAGGCTGGTGCGAGAATATATCGATTATCAAAATACTCTCCGGGATGAAAAATAGCAGACGCTACTGATGATATTGTGACGTTCTCTGGTAAGTCGGGGTTGCCGATTCTTACAACAGAGGAACGTGGGGGTTGTTCGGGTCTCGGGGCGGACGGGGAATCCGGGCCAAGAACCGAGATGTGTTTCTAGAGTCTTGCCTCGCGCACGAGGGGGGGCTGAGCGAATCGGTCGGGAATCGGCACTCGATGTCAACGGAGGACTGCGGGGAAGGGAAATTATGGTAGGGGTACGGGTCGGCCGAGGTTCGTCTCGCTCTATCTCCCAGACCAGCATTCACCCCGACCGGGCGGTCCACCCCTCAGTTCCGGTCCGCGGGGGCGACGGGCCGACGGTCGCCTATTGTTTGGTAGCGTGGGGCCAAGCATGCCGCGCCCTCGTCCCCGCGGACTTCGTTCCTTCGTTCCGTTCCCCATGTCTTCGTGCCATACTACACCTCGGTTTCCGGGACTACTTCGGGCCTTCGTGCCTTACTCCGTTCCCTCGTTCCTCGTTCTTCGGGCCGTCGGGCCCCTTACCCTGTGTTCCTACTACCTATCTCGAGCTTCGACTGTTTTGTCCTAACTTCTGGTTAATTACTCTAATCGGCTCATCTTTAGCGGTTGTTTCAGGAAAGAGGACACGTCTGGACACCAGGAGAACTGTTAAAGAACTCTGTTTATTCGGGCCTCACCGCCCCTTTATATACTATAGAGGTCAGCCCTGATTGGCTGCTTTCGGTCACGTGACCTACAACTGACGTCACTTCCGGTTTATATTTTCCGTTTCCGGTTTACATTTCACTTCCGGTTTACATATTTCCGGGTTTCGTTCCTTTACATTTTCGTTCCTTACATATTCGTTCCTTACATATTCGTTCTTTACATATTCGTTCTTTTACATATTCGTGCCTCTTTTTCAGGCTTTCTATACTTTCGTTCATTATTACATATTCGTTCCTTTACATCTATTTCGTTCTCTTACATATATTTCGTTCTCTTACATATATTTCTACTATTACCTTATTTCTATTATTTTGACCTCTATGTATTTTGGATGAATAGCCGTTCATCACACCCTCCCGCACCTTCTTGAAAGGTGGGAAAACACGTCTTACAAAATTTTCAAAGCAGTTCATACTACAACAACAGAACATACTCTAGAACCAGAAACATTTCAATCCTACGCTCCTTATCGGTAGAGGAGGAGGTGTCACCCTCTGTCCTCTCCGGTCTACTTCGGAGGGCCCCCGGGGCCTATCCGGCTAATCATTATTTCTCTTCTTTTCTTCGTTTTTCGTTCTTCGTTTTTCTCTCTTCTTAGTGAAAGTTCATATAATTCGTTTTATATATCCTAGTCTCTTTTTATCTTCGTCAGAGTTCTTATCCTGGATCTATTAGGACCCGTTCTACACCTCTTCCTCTCCCTCGTCTTTAGGATGAGCGAGCCGGTCGTGGCTCTCCCACCTGGGACTGTGGATCGGTCGTGACCCCGTCGCCCCCGCTCCTCTCCTCTGGGCTCTATTTACTTAGCCCCTCGGTGCGTTTTTCCTCGCCTTTTACCCTCGTTAGGGCAGAGGGATCGGTCGTGGTCCTCCTGCCCGGGGCCATGGGTCGGTCGTGACCCGCAGTGCCCCCGTTCCCTTCGTTTTTCGTCGTCCAGACGTTCTCCCCTAGTTCGGGTGGAGAATCGGTCGCGACTCTCCCACCCAGAGGCCAGGGCCGGTCGTGACCCTTAGTCCTCTCGACCCTCGGTCCGTTCTTCCGTCGTCCAGACGTTCTCCGTTGTTTTTGGGTAGAGAATCGGTCGTGATTCTCCCACCCGGTCGGTCGTGACCCCTCGTTCTTCCGTAACTATTACTCTTCTCTGCGTTCTCTTAGGTGATGATGATTTTAAGGATGAGTTTTTGAAGAAAGACTGAAGTTTTTGTAGATAGAATGTTCTTTTTGGACTTCGCGCCCTCGGTCGCCTCGGCATTCAGAGCCCTCCAGTGACTTTTTCACGTTTGGCAAGGACAACATGTTCGAGCCAGAGGCCAAGGTACCCAAAGAAGAAACTGGCGCCGTATGTGGAAAGGAACTTAACTTCATGCATTAAAGCTTAGAGTGGAAGCTTCAGCAGACGACGTCGCGGGGTTCGTGCTATTTGTCACAGTGAAACTTTGAGATGGAGTCCGGGTGAAGGTAAGTTTGAGAAGATTAGAATCATTAATTGTCGATGAGGTGTCCGTTTTCCGTACAGGAACTGAAGTTTGACTTTTATGGCACATGTCCTCGTGGTTAACCCAGCACCAAGACGTTCAGTCTTCGACCACGTCGACACACTCAAAGATTTCAGAAAGAGATGTCGGAGAGAGTCCACCATAGTAAAGTATTTCCGTCACCGTTCCGGGTCCAAGTGGCATGACAACAACCGGAACGGAGACCCGATTAAGAAGATAATTTTGATGAAGTTTCTTTTGATGACAGGAGCCGGTGCCTCTCATCCCTCCCCCCCTCCGTAAGCAACGGCAGGAAGACAATCCTCTTTGGGGCGAGAGGGAGGCTCCTTCGTTCCACTGATGAGATGATTTTCCTAAGAAGAGGATTCCTGCTCCGGGCACTCGGGCCCTCGTTCGTCTCCTAGGCTCTCGGGCCTCGCTCTGCTTACTAAGTTTTTCTCTTCGTCCTCCTGGAGGACCATGCTTTTAGACGATTTTCGTGAGACTGTAATACCAACAAATAGTTCGTTAATAGAGGTAAGTTTAAGATCTGGTCTGGTTTGATTCTGGAGTAAGGCCACAGTCGTCCACGGTGCCATGTCACCTTGCATGAAGCCACTATGCCTATGACGAACGCCGAGACAACAGCTCCGAGCCGTTCCGGGCTGCTCCTAGGTACGGCGGTTCGAAGTTGGTAAGTTGAAGATATTGGTGAGAAGGAGAGGAAGAAGCCGTAGAAAGTGAAGATGGACGACATCAACTGGGATCTGCACCCAACGTCAACCCTTGAGATCCAGAACGAGCCCATCTCACAAATAGCATATAGAGAAGAACTCATCCGACATCAAACTCCAAGAAGGATCGCTCCTCGCCGCTCTTTGCAGACCTCTTGAGGCGTCTATCGAGGCATCCGCGGCCGACGTTCCAAGCACCACCTCCCTGTATATTTCAAAGACTACTTCCCTATATGTTTCAAAGACTATTTTGTTCCGTTCCTCGAGAAGAAGATACCAGGAAGTACGACATGGAAGCAGTTACTGCCGTTACTGGAGGTAAGTTATTAATATAAGTTTTAGTAAGTCTATTAATTTTCGTTCTTGTTTATGTATCGCTTCGGTCAGTCACGAGCCAGGGCCCCTAAGTTATCGTCCCTGCTCGTGCCTTGGTCCTCCGGGAGACATCTACGACTCGCCGTAATCCTTTCACGACTCGCTGCATCAACTCTGGCACGATAAAACCAGCATTCAGGTCGAAAAATTCCATTTTACCGCTCTTCGTATGCGGTAAGAGGCTGAAGACAAGGAAACTCAGAAGATGATGGTACATGAATCCGGGCTCATCCACATTCTGATCGATCCATCCAAGATCAAGAAGACCAAGTTGCAGGGAGTAGAAGTGCCGCTAGAGGACAGAGGTCGTCTCCTCCTCGTCCCCAGATCCCTCAAGGCAGCACGGGAGAAGGGTTTTCAGTCTTGGCCCGCGCCAGCCTTTCCTCCAGCGGCGAGTCGCCGGCCCACCGGTACCTTATTTACCTCGGCACGACCGTCGACTCAAAGACTACTACTTAACAAAACAATAGCAAAATCACCTGTTTATTACGCTCGCAGTTGTTGGAATGATCTGCCGGCTTCTCTAAGAGCTCTTGAGGAACACACGGTTTTCAAGAAAGCAATTAGAGAAACCTTAATGAAGGAATATGTTGATTTGGAAATGCTCAAGTTACTTGCAGGGCAAATGTAATCATATCATTATTATGTTGATAGGCAGCTATCCAATGTAACCTGCTTACCTCACCAAGGAGGAAATTACAAAAGTATCTTCTACTCATCTCATCACATCAAAATCATCCTCATCACCTGTTTCTGATCACTGAAGAAGAGTAATGCTCAGCCAGATATCATCAAAAACCAATCAGATAGAACCTTCCTGACTATTTCCATATAAATCGCAGATTTTGATGTAATAGATTAAGTTATTGCTGGTCGTGAAGGAATACTGGAGAAATCCAATTCACGACCAGGGTAAATAAAATTGTTTAAAAAAAACAAAAAAAACAATGACAACACTATCTGTCCATTCTGATTTCCTTTCTTCGATTCCGCCTCCCAACTTTCACTCTCGCTCCTGGGCCGCCCGGCCCGCTATCCATTTGATTTCCGCGACCGGACGATCCCGTTCCACCTGCTCGGTCCCAACCAACGCAGCGGGCTCCAGGGAAGAAGAGGAACAGCTACACTCTTGTTTTTCCTCCTAGCGCCTCCTCCCGTTCCGTATTCGCCCCGCAGGCTTGGTAAGTTCGTTCCAGTCATGGACCCTCCAGCTCGCTGATTACACTCAACACCTCCTAACACATGTGACTTCGTTCACTTCCGCAAGAAGATTCCCATAAAGAAACTAGTAGGAATACTTAAGATGAGAATGTTCGAGCCCGCCAGCCCGTTCCCGATGATTTAAGTAAAGTTTCGGGCCCGTCCAGCGGTCTCCAGGAGAGTTCTTTATCCAGGCTTCGGCCTCCTGTGCGGCTCAGGTACCTTCGCCTCGGCCCGGTTCTCTCCCTGGGGGTTTGACACTATGGGTGAGGAGCCAACGCCCCGTAATCCCTCCTCACCCGACTCGCGACGCGCCATATTCCGCCTCTGGTTCCGTCGCGCTTTTTCTCTTCCGTGCAAGACCTCGAGCAGCATCTACTTCACCCTTCTTCTTGGCGTCGGACCGGTAGCAACAGCCTCTCCTCCCTAGCGGGGAGCTCGAGAAGCTGATCCACCATTCCGCTCTGTTTTTCCGCCTCTCTTGTCGCCTTCAACAAGTCATCCAGTTGATCTTCATTTTTGTACATCACTAGGGTCTGAGCCAATTGGACAGTCCGGTTGTGTTCGTTAACTAGTCGGTCGACTCCCGGGAACTCCCTGGTTAACGGCCCCAGTGCTGCCGTCGGGAACTGCGCCATCGCTTCTTCAAATGTCTCTGGCTTGCGGCCCGTTTCTAGTGCCATCAGGAACGCCATAGACGCCGAAGCCATTGCTCTTGTCTTAGCCGTCATTCCTCGCACCTCCCTCGGGGGCCACACCAGTTGCACCCGAATGGCCTCTTCCGCGTCCCAGTCTCAGAGGCGTCCCAGAGGCGTTCCGACAGCAGACTGATCATAGATCCGGTATCAACCAAAAAACAGACGACACTCTCTCCCACCGTCCCGGCCACATAAAGTCCACATTCTCCCATGCCTACTACTTCTCTCGCCGCGCCCGAAGGGGGCCCCGCGCTTACTGCGACGGCGACTGTCCGTTTCCCTGACGCTGAGAACACTCTCTCGCGAAATGGCCCTTCTGGTGACATTGATGACACTCTAAATCTTCTTTTCGCTTCTTAAACGCCTCCCTCCGGGCCGTTGCTTGTCTTCTAGCTTCCCGTTCTTCTGCCAATTCTTTCATCATCTCCTCCAACTTACCGTTTAAGGCCATGATCTGTGTATTGGCGTCCTCCTCAGGCTTCACTGCCCGCAGGAGGCGGCGTGAGTATCGTTCCTGTATTTCTACCACCTCTACCGCCTCCTCTAGTGTCTTGCATCCTTTCTCTGCACACTTCAGCTGAAGGTCTTCCCCAACTGCAGCCTGGAACGCATGTAATGCTGCTTTTTCCTGGCTAGCGTAGTCGTTGGAGAAGTAGGCCCTCGATGCCAGTCGCCGGGCATTATCAGCCAACTCCTTCGCTGTCTGGTTCTTTACGCGTTTTAATCCCGCCAATTCTTGCAGAGCATTGCACGTGTCCTTCTCCTGACCGAACCTCCGTCGCAACGCATCTACCCTCGCCGAGTAACGGAGTCGTTCCCTGTCCGGGAGTCCGACAAAGTACATTCGTGCCGTTCCCGTCAGCGAGAGAAAGAGCATCGCCGCTTTTTCCTCGGCCGTCCAACGTCCCAATGTTGCGTACTCCTCAAACTGGTTGATCCATCCCTCGAAATCCGGTTTACCGTCATACTTCTCCGGTCGTAAACTAAACTTCTTCAAACTCGCTCCTACCTGGCCGGTCTGTTGTTGTTGAGCCCGCGCATTCTGCTCATCCGTCGGGGTGGACGTTCCCATAAAATTAAACTGCCTACCCATGATGGTCGTGTCCTCCCCTTTGGTCTCGGTTTTCGCACCTCCTTTCTCCTCCCCACCTTCCTTGAAGGCGATGTCAGAATCCATCTGCTCGAAGACTGCCGCTGTCGCCATGAGTATCCAACACCGATGAAACACCCAAGATCCACAAGTCCGTATGTGCCTATTTCAGCACCACCGCTGCCACCAGTGTGACGTTCTCTGGTAAGTCGGGGTTGCCGATTCTTACAACAGAGGAACGTGGGGGTTGTTCGGGTCTCGGGGCGGACGGGGAATCCGGGCCAAGAACCGAGATGTGTTTCTAGAGTCGTGCCTCGCGCACGAGGGGGGGCTGAGCGAATCGGTCGGGAATCGGCACTCGATGTCAACGGAGGACTGCGGGGAAGGGAAATTATGGTAGGGGTACGGGTCGGCCGGGGTTCGTCTCGCTCTATCTCCCAGACCAGCATTCACCCCGACCGGGCGGTCCACCCCTCAGTTCCGGTCCGCGGGGGCGACGGGCCGACGGTCGCCTATTGTTTGGTAGCGTGGGGCCGAGCATGCCGCGCCCTCGTCCCCGCGGACTTCGTTCCTTCGTTCCGTTCCCCATGTCTTCGTGCCATACTACACCTCGGTTTCCGGGACTACTTCGGGCCTTCGTGCCTTACTCCGTTCCCTCGTTCCTCGTTCTTCGGGCCGTCGGGCCCCTTACCCTGTGTTCCTACTACCTATCTCGAGCTTCGACTGTTTTGTCCTAACTTCTGGTTAATTACTCTAATCGGCTCATCTTTAGCGGTTGTTTCAGGAAAGAGGACACGTCTGGACACCAGGAGAACTGTTAAAGAACTCTGTTTATTCGGGCCTCACCGCCCCTTTATATACTATAGAGGTCAGCCCTGATTGGCTGCTTTCGGTCACGTGACCTACAACTGACGTCACTTCCGGTTTATATTTTCCGTTTCCGGTTTACATTTCACTTCCGGTTTACATATTTCCGGGTTTCGTTCCTTTACATTTTCGTTCCTTACATATTCGTTCCTTACATATTCGTTCTTTACATATTCGTTCTTTTACATATTCGTGCCTCTTTTTCAGGCTTTCTATACTTTCGTTCATTATTACATATTCGTTCCTTTACATCTATTTCGTTCTCTTACATATATTTCGTTCTCTTACATATATTTCTACTATTACCTTATTTCTATTATTTTGACCTCTATGTATTTTGGATGAATAGCCGTTCATCACAATATTCTAATGGCTAGATGGTTATATGAGGCAGATACCTTGCCTGCTATATTTTTGTCTATGCAACAATGTAATAATGAGCGAAAAGCATAAGGCAGTCTAGTGGTTGTCCTCTAGCAGAGGATGATTTGTGTTCAATTTCTACTTGGGGATGTATACGCCTATGGTATTATTTACGATGATGAACTGGGCAAAACCGCACAACAATCTCCTTAACATGATTATATTATGATAAGTTTAATGTAAATCTAACTCGTCCTTAAGGTTATATCGGATAAATCTTAGTCCATGATAATTTGCTAAAGATACAAACCCCCCATAAATGGGTGGAGCGGGAGAACAGAAATTAAGTTTGAAATCTGCGCAGAAAAAAAATAAACGATTTAAAATGTTGTACACAATTTGCATAGTGCCAAATTATGCTGTATATACAGCATGCACTACATTGCTTAAGGTATGCATGTGTGTTATGTACATCACGATTGTGTTGTATACACTGGCGGATTTAGATGTGAGAGCACAGGGGGGGGGGGGGGGCGCCCACTCCTCTTTGGGAAATTTTAGACTTTTTTGACATAAAATTCTGCCAAAAAGTCATTAGGGAAGATTTCTTCCAATAGTGCCCCCACCCCCTTTTCAAAATCCTGGATCCGCCACTGGTATATAAACTACCTTTGCCTACTATGCTGGTCTATCGAGCCAACCCACTGCTTCCCGACGTGGGTCTGTTCACAAGCCACCATTTTATGTGGGAATTCCCACACATATCCCAGAATGTTTGGCGCCGCTGATTTATGGCAGCTTATTAAACCATAAACAGCAATCCCTCTAACAACCATCTAACGAATTGCCCATGCTAAAAACAAAAGACCCAAGAATATTTTTCAACAGATTTAAACCACTCACTGAGACCCATGGACACTGTGCTATCGAGAGACAAGCGCTCAAACAACTACTGAAGGGACTGCCTATGCTAAATATAAAACAACATATATATTTATTTTGAACTACCAAGTTAAAACCCATAGACACTGTGGGGGCATCTTTTTCAAACCATCTGAACTACCCAGTGACACCACCTCATGTACACTGTAGTGGTGCACGGACCATTATGTAAAAAGCTACAGTGGGTGGAGACTATGACTATATATTACTATCCTATTACTATAACTATGTGATATTATCCTATGACTATATGATATTATACTATGACTATATATATGATATTAACAGAGAGCAGTGCCTTACGTGTGTAGTCATTTTTGCTACAGTTGATCTCGTCCTCGTTCACCGTCTGGCACTCCTCCCAGAGTCCTTGGCGGTAGCCATTCGTCTCCAGCCAGGCTGTACACGAGATGGAGATGATGAGCAGAAGCGCAGCGATACAGCCACACACGAAGGCGATCACCTGGGGATGGAAAGAGCTCAGAGTTAGATAGATATATATGGGTGTGTGTAATTAGACTACATATGGAAAATACTGAAAGGTACAGACATACACAAAGGTGATCACCTGGGGATGGGAAGAGCTAAGAGTTATACAGATGTATTTTATGAGACTATGTATGGAAAGTACTGAAAGATATAGACAAACACGAAGGCGATCACCTAGGGATGGAAAGAGTCAAGGGTTATACAACTGTATGTAATGAGACTACATATGGAAAATACTGAAAGATACAGCCACACACTGAGGCGATCACCTGGGGATGGAAAGAGCTATGAGTTATTAAGATGTATGTGAGAGGCTAAGGAAAGATACAGCCATACCCAAATACAATCACCTGGGGATGGAAAGAGCCAAGAGTTGTACAGACGTACACAAGAAGACTGTGCATGGAAAGAATAGATTGGCACAGCCATACACAAGGGCGATTACCTGGGGATGGAAAGAGCTGAGGGTTATACAGCTGCATGTTATGAGACTACATATGGAAAGTGCTGAAAGATACAGCTATACACAATGGCGATCACCTGGGGATGGAAAGAGCTGAGGGTTATACAACTGTATGTTATGAGACTATGTATGGAAAATACTGTGAGGTACAGCCACATACGAAGGCGATCACCTGGGGATGGAAAGAGCTAAGAGTTAAACAGATGTATGTGACACCCTACATGATTATTATGGACAATAATAGAGAAATATATACAAATATATACAAATGCACATGTAGATGATCACCCGTGGTTTAAAAAAAGAGAGCAAAGAGTTATACAGATGTATGTGCGGAGGTGAGGTATAGGATGTTCCAAAAGATACATACATACAGATGATAATCTGGGGCTGTCATGAAAAAAAAAAAATCTTTTTCCGGTCAACCTGCCAGTTGGGTATTTTAAGCCTGAGTGGAGAACTTTTGTTAATTGATAAAAAAAAAAGTGCAAAAGTTTAATTATTATAATTTTACCAACCATAAAAAAAAAAGAAAACAAAATCCAAGCCGCCCAGCTCATCTTTATTTACACCAACCGCTGGACCGGAAACAGAATTTTTTTGGGGACAACCTGGGGATAAAAAGATTCAAGAGTTTAACAGATGTGCTTGTGGAGATGAGGTTTGGAAAGTAAAGAAAGATACAAAAAAATACAGCCACATGCAAAGACGATCACCTTGGGATGAAAAGAGCCAAAAGCTATAATATATATAGATGTGTTAGAGGGGAAAACTGAAGAAAACTAGAGCCTCTCACGAGGGTGATCAGCTGGGGATAAAGAGACCCAAGACTTACATAGATGAACATGAGAGGATGAGGTATAGAACATAGAAGAAGATACAGATATGGATTACGATGATCACCTAGAGCTAAAAATTGCCGAGTTGTACAGCTGTAGGGGAAAACTGAAGAAAGATACCGACACACACAAAGCCGATCACCTGGGGATGAAAACAGCCTGAGTAAGATAGATGTATGTGAGGAGAATAAATAATAAAATAGGAAAAAAGAAAGAGCCACAAGCAAAGACGATCACCTGGGGGCATAAGGAAACAATGATGCAGCAATGTCTTGGCGAAGATTTATACAGATATACATAGAGATGCAAAGGGATCACTAGGGGACCAAAAGTCTGGGTGTAGGATTGGGGGAGAGGAGTAAATAATCAAAAGCACAACTCTTTCTTATTAGACAGGAGAGGTTACTTTTGACCGAAATTTGTTAGTGTTGCTATTAAACCACACTGTCAAGGATTATAAACGAAGTACATGATGATCAAGAAATGTCTATCTGATGAGCCTCGTACGGTGATATCATTAACTTATGACCCTTAAAACTTCTTAAAATTGACATAATTATGACATAAGAGTTAATTATGCAAATATGGGGATAATAATACTTTTAGCAAAAAATATTAGAATTTTGCAAAATATCACAAAAGTTGGGATATTTTTTCACCAAAAGATATTAAAAAGATATCAAAAAAAAGAAACCCGACCTATCTAGCCTATATTATTTGGACTGCTGTTACCTGAACACACCAATTGTTTTCCCTTGTCATAAGGCATTTTGTATTGCTGGTCTGAGATGTGGGGCCTCCTCCAAAACGACATGGATAATGCAAATAGATGGCCGCAGATGTTAATATACAACAACCCTCGACATCTGACATTGTGAACCCCCTCAAGCCTACAACCACCACCACCCTTGACATGCAGAACCCCGTATTGTTTTCCCTTTGACCCCTCTCCCTCTGCCAAATGCAGAACATGCAACCAGTAACAAAGGGAATACGCTAGTAGCCCGGTAACACGCAAAACGACAAAACAAATATACGTCATCTGTCAATTGGAATCCCCCTGGTCCTATGCTAAGTGACAAAACATATGAGATATACAGATGTCAGGTTACTGTTAACCTCCAAAAAGGGATCAACAGCAGCTTAGATTGTGTACATCTGTGTGTGTGTGTGTGTGTGTGTGTGTGTCTGTCTGTCTGTCTGTGTCTGTGTCTCTGTGTGTGTCTCTGTGTGTGTCTGTGTCTGTGTGTCTGTGTGATACTGTGTGTGTGCTAGGCATTTTAGCCAAATGTGTTCATTTTCCGATATTGGGAACAGTTTCTATTTTGGGAATGTATGAACCCGTTGTGACGGCACAGTAGAAAGATATTTCAATAAACTAGAATGGGACTTAAATCCCTATCCCACTAATATTTGGTCTGTACCTTTCCCAATACTTTAACATAATGGATTCATTGTTTCCTTCGATATCAAATGCTGTAATTCAACAAGATCACTGTTAATAAGGAATAGGAAGGCAACATCTAAATGTTGATTATTTGCTTCAATAATATAATAAGTAATTTCTCTTTGTTTCCTGTGTATCCTTTCTTCCATATCATTCCTCCTTGGAGCTGAAACAGCCTCAGGCAAATAAGGGAAATCTATGAGGGCATCAAAAGCATAAGAGATTAATTTAAAGCTTGCTTCAGGCAATCGGACTAGAACACTCGCGTTCTGGTGTTTTTTTGTGCCTGAGGAATGGATACATTGTCTATACAGTCTTTATCTTGGCTATATATACTAGAGAAGGATTCAGGCCTGTTTAGATTGAACCAGTAAGTCACATGTGTAGGACAACTTAAGGGGGAAACCATTGTGTGGTGTGACTAAAGCCCCATACCCACTAGACTGAAAAATACCCATACACACTTTGATTTTACCAAGGCCGACCTAAAAAGGAATACTGTTTCCTGTCCAACGGGTAGGATAAAAAGTAAAATTAACCTCGGCGGCCGCATTTTATAATATATATATTTGTTGGAGTGGGGGAGGGGTTATAACGTGAAATTTTCGACAAAATAAAATGAAAAATGAAAAGAAAATCTACCCATCCGTCTGTAAAATACTCATCAATGCAGTCCACCGGAAACAGAATTTTTTTTTTTTTAGAACGGCCAAAGTTTGCCGAAACTCAAAACTGATTCTGCCCCCAAATAATCAGCTGATTTTTGTCCTGAATCTGATCTCCCATTAGTATGCAGTATTGAAATGTTTAATCTGGATCCATATAAACATTGGCCAATGATTAGGGTAGAACCAGCTGATTTGAGCACGGATCAGTCACCCGATTTGGTAAAATTCCCCTAGTAGGTATGGAGGTTAAGGTTTCGGTTTAGGCTTATTTAGGGGTTGCTTTTGACCAAAATCTAACAACGGATTTGTTAAAATATATTTCTGATTGTTTTGCACAATTGTTACGCTATCATTTGGATATTTCTGGTCATTTGTGACAAACTCGCTTCAACAGCTAGATTCAACATAATTTCAGTATCATCGCTCAATATCCCTCCCTCATTCCAGTAATCCTGACTTAATGTAAACATTAAGAGAAACAGCCAACAGTTACCACACGACACTCTAAAGTCTGGACCTTGATTCGCGCTGACATTGATTAGATTTTCTCTTGTAGAGAAAGAACTCAACAGAGAGGGTGGTAGACTGTTCTTTTTCATCTTTGAAAATCGGATCAGCCTGTTCGAGTAGATGTGTAGGTGCCTTCACTGTCTGAATCAATACAATAGATCTGTCCTTCCTCAGTTTACCTTATCACATTCACAGAGTAGATACAGGGACTTTATATAAATGGTGCCATAGGAGAGAAATATATTATAGGGAAGCGCAATTGAATCCACAATGTGTTGATTTTTATGGTTCCTTTGCGATAAGCCCACCGAAGGTTGAATCAGAATTAGATTTTGATATGAAATATCATTACAGTTGTTGGAAGGGATTAGTCTCAATGTTAAGTGAAATTAATTAAGTGACTTTGTTTAGGCAAAGCTTTCAACTGAGTGACAAGGATGATAGCTAGGAAACATAGGAAACGTATTAAGCATGGGAGACGATGCTAAAGCCTGTCACATTGAACAATAATGTCCTCTCACTGCATGAAGTCTCATTGCCATATATTAAGGCATTTTAATTGCCTGTCAAAGTTTTGGAATTTGACTGGTCGAATTTGTGATGTTTTAGCATTCCGTCACTGATTCTCACAGTGTCCATTAGAAACATATGGGATGTATCCATCCTCAAAGACAAGTGTTGCTGTTAACAGTAAGATGAAATGTCTATGATTAAATCTGCCCCTTTATTTTCCAATCATAATCACGATACGCCGCTCCAACTTCATTCTCTAATTAAAGAATAGGTAGTGAGTGTAGACTTGATGGTTATTATAAGATATATGATTTAGCGAAGACATGTTTTGGATAGCTACATCCTTCATTAAGAAATAGAATCACCATAAAATTGTCTAGGTATATCAATAACAGTGTTGATTTGAAATATAACTGCTTTATACGTGACGTCACACACAGACGTCTTGTGTCAGGTGAATAGAGGATTGTATGTTTGATATGAGATATGAACAATATTTTCTATACAAAGGATTACTCTAAAATCATATTAATATTACATAACCATGCCTAAGCATCGTATCTACAATGTAATATGAGAATTTAACAAAAAGATCATTTCACTGGTCCCTCTCTTTAACTCTAACCATATGGTTCTCACAGGTTTAATTATAGTTACCCCTGTCAGATTCCTATCCTCAATACCTATTCCTGGCAACATGTGGACACCAATCGACGTTTATTTACCTTCCAATCTCCTTGGCACAAGACCCAATAAGGTTTCCATAAATAATCAAAGAGTACGTGCAGGCCTTTTCTCCTCATTAGTGTCAGGATAGTTTACCCCAGCCTTACCTCCCCGAGTCCCATTGGGACGATGTAGTCTGGCACTAACGGGCAACTATCGTTAACGGGGAATTAAGACAAATGAGACTAGACCAGACTTGAGCTGCTCCTGCAGTCTAACTAACAAGTAACTCGCCACCAGGTGGGTAATTTGCATAAAGAGGCCAAATTTGTATAACAAGAGTATTCAAGTCCCATATTCATTGGGCTGAATCGGTGCACAAATTAGGCCATTTTACAGCAAAAGATTAAGCTGATTTTTGCACAAATTGAGATCACCAATCCGTATGCAATATTGAAATGAACATGTTTGACATGAATTGGTGCTAAAAGCAGCTGGTCATTTTGGCAGAATCAGACTATTTTAGCGCTGATTGGCCGGCCAACTTGGTCAAAATTGCCTAGTGGGAATGGGGCTTAACTCACCACCAAGTGGTTAATTTGCATAAAGGGTACCAAATTTGAATAAACGAAATTCCTGCCTAACCGAATTTATGATTGTCTATGTTGAATTTCCCCTATATATTATTGTCTTATATCCTGTATATAGACCATGTCATCTTGCACTAACAGGGCAGTTATCGTTAACGGGGAATTAAGACAAATGAGAGTAGACCAGACGTGAGCTGCTCCTGCAGTCTAACTAACGAGTAACTCACCACCAGGTGGTTAATTTACATATTAATGGGGCGCCACATTTGAATAATACAAATACCACACCACCATGCATGCAGTTAATAAACCCATCCCAGTTTTGCCAACATTACAGTTTACCATGAAATATTTTCAAAATTGCCTTCATGCTTATTCCCTGAAGACATCTGCATAATACAAAATTAACCAAAGAAATTTGAGTGACAGTTTGCCTCTAAAATTTGTAAAATGCAGCTTTTTATTTTGGCCCTTTACCCATAGAAACCAACGTTAAAGCCTGTTAAAGCCCCATAGCCATTGGGCTGAATCGGTGCACAAGTTAGGCCATTTGACAGCAAAAGATTAAGCTGATTTTTGCACAAATTGAGATCACCAATCAGTATGCAATATTGAATTGAACATGTTTGACATGAATTGGTGCTAAAATCGGCTGGTCATTTGGGCAGAATCAGACTATTTTAGCACTGATTGGTTGGCCAACTTGGTGAAAATTGCCTAGTGGGAATGGGGCTTATCTCACCACCAAGTGGTTAATTTGCATAAAGGGTACCAAATTTGAATAAACGAAATTCCTGCCTAATCGAATTTATGATTGTCTATGTTGAATTTCCCCTATATAATATTGTCTTATATCCTGTATACGGACCTTGTCATCTGGCACTAACAGGGGAGTTATCGTTAACGGAGAATCAAGACAAATGAGAGCAGACCAGACTTGAGCTGCTCCCCAGCCTAACTAACGAGTAACTCACCACCAGGTGGTTAATTTGCATATTAATGGGGCGCTACATTTGAATAATACGAATAACACACCACCATGCATGCAGTTAATAAGCCCATCCAAGTTTTGCCAATATTGCAGTTTACCATGAAATATTTTCGAAATTGCCTCCATGCTTATTCCCTGAAAACATCTGCATAATACAAAATTAACAAAAGCAAGTTGAGTGACAGTTTGCCTCTAAAATTTGTAAAATGCAGCTTTATATATTGGCCTTTTCCCGTAGAAACCAATGTTAAAGCCTGTCAGCCTAACCTACAATGCCCAACCCTATTTTGCTCTGAAATACAGCAATTTGATTGGCTGGCCAACCTGCAAATCTGTCAATTGATAAAATGTAAGAAATCATATTGTTTAAGCAGTACTTGGGGATATAATAGTGAGGGTTTATTGATGAAATAGTGAGATAGTAGTTAATATAACGCTATGACAGGTATATAGAAATATACAGTTGTTACTTGTTACAGTAATCCTAACTCTAGGAAACAAGGAAGGCTTATACTGTTATTTTGTCCAACCGTAGTCCGACCCTAGGATATACCCAATGTGGAATGGGCTTGCCTCATATCCTGTGTCCGCCATGCTCCATCATGCACTGACCCTTCCTCCTGGTCCATCCAATGCCCTGCACTCAAGCCCCACCAAACTGTGGGAGATGAAGATTGTGTTATCAGCCCTCTCCACCAATCAGAGTGCTCCCTTCTCCTTCCCAAGAAGGGCCCAATGGGCTGGCTTTCACCATATATATATACACTTAAAAGCTATCAATTTTTAACCATCCATTGAGAACAATGGGAAAAGGGCGTCCCCTGTCAGATTTAAATTCTCAGTTATAAGCAGCCCCTTAATTTTCAAGTTACCAAATCTCCACCTGAAAACCACCCACTGGGTCAAGGGGACTAGCAGAGTGGTAGTGGTGGTAGGGACCTTGATTTGTGAAAATGGTGTCCACCTCTATTCAGTAAGCTGACTCTGCAGGCATAAACCTGCAATAAATCATGTATTCGCGTTCATTATATATAAGAAAAAAAGGATATTAGGCCTACAGCGTACTGCCTGTATTATATCTTGCACCTGCACTCAAGCCCCACCAAACTGTGGGAGATGAAGATTGTGTTATCAGCCCTCTCCACCAATCAGAGTGCTCCCTTCTCCTTCCCAAGAAGGGCCCAATGGGCTGGCTTTCACCATATATATATACACTTAAAAGCTATCAATTTTTAACCATCCATTGAGAACAATGGGAAAAGGGCGTCCCCTGTCAGATTTAAATTCTCAGTTATAAGCAGCCCCTTAATTTTCAAGTTACCAAATCTCCACCTGAAAACCACCCACTGGGTCAAGGGGACTAGCAGAGTGGTAGTGGTGGTAGGGACCTTGATTTGTGAAAATGGTGTCCACCTCTATTCAGTAAGCTGACTCTGCAGGCATAAACCTGCAATAAATCATGTATTCGCGTTCATTATATATAAGAAAAAAAGGATATTAGGCCTACAGCGTACTGCCTGTATTATATCTTGATATCACCTTATACATGTACTGATCAAAGAAGCTATCCAAGTGTACGTACTACCCTCTAGGGAACCAACTATGATGATTACGCTCTGGTTTATAAAATCCAGTGCATATTGTATACATATACGTTTCACGGGTGAATTCCTGGCCCTGCACACAATATACAGGTGTGCGGATCTGCAGTATACAAACGTCTTCAATCGACCTGTTTCATCACGCATGCGCATCAGACATGTCCTCGGAAGTCTGCTTCCCATCCCTTGTTGACTATTTAGTTTCAAACACGGCGCATGCGCGGGTTCAGGCGAAGACACGTATTCAGCCATGTAGATGTTGTGTTCTTCTCCACCAATGTCTAATTTTAGCCCAGTCAAAGCACGTGTGCAGCATGCATGATTATGAATATTGATCATAAACTGGTAACTGCCGACAGCCTACGAATTTTGGTGAAGCCAGATATATACAAGTACATGTATATCCCATTATGCAAACTCATATGGGTAAAGCTTTGCGAAAAGATAATGTCTAAAACATGGATTAATATCTTTGTAAAACTCTATATTTTGCTTTGCTTACTTTGCTTTTATCTAATATGCAAAGTATATTATAATAGGAATTAATCTGTGCTTTTAGACCCAAAAATGCTGTTCAACTATGCAACAGTATTTGTTATTTCAAGTTTTCCAAATTACGTTGGCCGTGCATAATCAGTCTTTTGACAAATTCTGTGCTGCAGAGTCAGTTTTAAAGAGAAGCACTGGTAAGAGTCAGTTTTAAAGAGAGGCTCTGGTTTCTATAGAAATCGTGCACGTCCCCATTAGCCCTCAGACACTGAGCAACGTTACAAAGAGATGGACTCAGGTTACTAACATCATAGACACACTCACAGCTACAGCGATAGAAACAAGATTAGCCTTGCCGTCAGTATTAACTTCTCCTTTTCTAGGTTCTTAAAAGTTTGTCATAGAAAGGGGGACAGTTTAATGAAATATACCTAATGTGTTAAAGACAATTGTTATGGAAAATTGCTTTCAAAGGTTTAAAGGTATACTTTCCTTGCATTGACGCTTAACACTAGAATTTTCGTATTTGCCGATGTTTGAGCCATGAAAATGAGGCCTCTCTTTTGTGATAACCTTGTGGTACATGTGTGCGGTACGGATTTTCCTTTACATAGAGTTACTAGTACCGGGTACTAATAAAAATCCTGCAGGGCTAGTGCAACTAGCCCAGTGGGCCAGTGTAATAAATCAAAAATACTAATATCAATTTGATATTGACTTGTGGAACTAGTACTGTGATTCGGGTTAGTGCAAAGACTGGACCACTCGTCCCCTGATGTTTCGTCGGGCAATGTCCAGGTTATAATAAACTGATTTTCAAAACAGCCTTTAGCCTTTTTTATGATCACGTGACATGTATCAATCTCAGTTTGATGTAAATACAAGTTATCAATCTCAGCTTGATCGTAGATACAAGTGTATCAATCTCAGCTTGATGTAGATACAAGTTATCAATCTCAGTTTGATGTAGATACAAGTTATCAATCTGGGGTAGAAACATTTACATGCGTGTACCAATCTGAGTTTAATACAGATACATGTGTACTAATCTCATTTTGAAACAGATACATGTTTACCAATCTGAGCCTACTACACAGATGGACGTACACCAATTTCCTTCTATACAAACACCAACGGCTGGCTACAAATATAACACTCACAAGATTAAATTGCCTACTTCCCAAAACATTACGCGTTGAGAGTCCAATACTCCAACGTTCCAGGAGCCCATCCCTTCGCCCCTTTGTGTGACCATTGGCTTTCCTCCCTACTGAGTGGTCTATAGGCCTGTAGGGAGATGTACCATGGGGGCGGCCATTGTCCCCCAGTTCAGGCTTGTCGGGGGACAAGCTGGACCCCTTCACTGGTAATAAGCTACCAAAAACCTGCTATCTTCAGTTCACTACTGCAGTACATCAATATCTGAAAAGGAAACTTTATCATTTTATCTCAAAAGCTACAGTAATAACGTCACACCCCTTTCGAATTTTTTGATAAGATCGAATAATAAGGAAGTTATAGATAGGTAAAATTTACCCTTCCCCCTTCCCTCTGAGGGTCCCCTAAGTAGATTGTCTGCAGAGTGTATAATCTGTAATCAGGTGTGACTGTTGCTTAAGGGGTAAAGCCAATAGGTTGTTGGCTACCACAACAGAGAGGTGGGGACCCTAGTCTGCCACCCTTATCATCATTCTGTTTACACAGGCCTTATCTTGTGAAAGGTGTGAGATCACTGAGGCCAGAGTGGGGGATTTGAAAAGTTGTACCAGCACACAACTCCTGACCACCCTATAGTGCAGTCAGGAGTTTAGGACTGCGCATGTGTGGTCCTTTTGCGCCACTACCTGTCGGGGGTCAAGTGCGACTTTTCACCCAATCAGGACCATCCCTTGGTCAACATGGCGGCGCCCAGGGACAAACTCCCGTGTGCGGTATAGTAAAGGGACTATTGATTTTGGCGTCTGGTCCGCTGTATCTATAGAACAATTCCCAGTGGGGGTAATACTTCAGAGACTGGACGCTGCAATAGACTCACCCAGACATGAGGGCTTCTTTCTGGTCCTATGTTTAACCAGGACTTGTGTGTGTGTTGCACACAGTGCCGGACTTCTGTGAGGTACTGGGTTATTATATGGGATCGCTAGTGGCCTGAGCAATGCATATGAAGGTTATATTCCACTGTTCTACAGTGTTAATGGGATTTGCTGAAATGTTTACTATTCTGAGCTTGATACAGATACATATTATTTTTAAAGGGAGGGAAAAGCAATGTTGTTTCAATATATGACAAAATTTTACATTACACAATATCATAAGAGTCTAACTTTAGCCATGGTACAGTATAAATCATGACGACTAGCTACTTTACTTGAAATCCATAATATTCATGGGATTTATGTCTGAAGACAGAAATGTTCCAGGAACCCATCCCTTTCCCCCTTTGTTTGACCATTGGCTTTCCTCTACACTGAGTGGTCTATAGTAAAGGGTCTATTGATCTTGGCGTCTGGTCCACTGTATCTATAGAACAATTCCCAGTGGGGGTAATACTTCAGAGACTGGACGTTGCAATAGACTCACCCAGACATGAGGGCTTCTTTCTGGTCCTATGTTTAACCAGGACTTGTGTGTGTATTGCACACAATGCTGGACTTCTGTGAAGTACTGGGTTATCATATGTTATGGCTAGTGGCGTGAGCAGTGGATATATGGAGGTTATATTCCACTGTTCAACAGGGTTATTGGGATTTGCTGCAAATATATATTTTATCACAAATTATGGGTGTTGTCATACAATTTGCCAACATTCTTTCGGTATGGTTACTATAGGATGGCTAGTAGTATGAGCGGTGCATATGAATGATATATTCCTCTGTCTGATAGTGTTCTTGCGATTTATTGCAGTTATATATTTCATCGTAAATTGTGGATATTGTCGTACAATTCACTAACATTCCTTGAGTTTGGTTAATATGGGATGGCTAGTAGTATGAGTGGTGCATATGAAGGATATAATTTATTATTCCACTGTCCGACAATTTCTTGCGATTTGTTGCAGATGTATTATCCCAAATTGTGATACATAATCATAGGTATTGCTGCTAAAATTTACCAGTATTCATAGCTTTATGAAAGTGATAAAGTAATGCCCTTTCCATTATCTAATTATCTCATAAATAGACAATATCGGTCTATGGAATACAGCTCTAAGGTACGTACCTGTGATTACCTAAAGATTATCTCTTACAGTATGTCCAAGATTATCCAAGGTAATGCATAAAATATAGAAGACATTTCATGTGAAAATTTGCTATTCTCTTTCCAGAAGCCTCAAAACTAAAATATGAGAAAAAGATTTGTGGCAGAATTGGCCCGATCGACACTGGCATATAATGTGCATTGCACCGTACTGAATTTGATAGTAACTCTACTTTATCCTTAGACGAGCCTGGAGGCTGTACCCAATGGGTCACTAAAGGTTTGGAACGCCCTTTATCTAGGTTACAGTCTCAGCTTTAAGCAAGTTAAGCCTACTCATGAATAAAACACGTGGGCAATGGCTGGGATAGAAGGGAACCATGACCCCCTTTACTGAGGCTCTAGGTTAGAAGTCTCCATAAGGAAGGGCTTCCTCGGAAAAGAAACTGCATGGCTTCATGCCCTAAGACATTCTGTCAATATGGTTACAAGTGACTGTGTAATGACCCTACCCAGCCAGCTTGTGACGTAACAGAAATGTTCTGCAACCATACTTTTTTGGTCAGTTTGTTACTTACTAAGACAGCATGTAACAATAACGTTATTGATGGTGAGGTTGAAACCTCACCAAATTAGAACATTATTGTAACATTATTCTTTGGTGAGGTTAGGACAAAACCAAAACAGAACGTTATAAGAGCATTCTGTTTAGGTCAAAGAACATAACCAGAACGTTATAATAATGTCGCAGTAGGTCGCAGCGACGTAATTGGGAGTCATCAAAGGAATATAACAAGAACCAAACCAGAACCAAAAATAACGTTACTGGAACGTTATTATAACGTCACACCTCCGGCTGGGTATAATTCTCATGATGTATCATGTTACACTTGCTTATTTCTGAATGTCTTTCTTACAAGTGACCGATCTCTTCAGTGGTTCAATTTCCATAATAGCGAGTCAGTTATTGTTGTTTTACACTCTTTCGACACCTATATCTAGGTATAACACTCACAGCAAAAACAAGGTTCTGGGTTGGGGGAATTCCACTTTCACATATTTTGTCCCTTATTATTCCCCATGTCACATGTCGATTTTAATATATGCTTATGTCGTTTATTAATGCAAATTCTAAAGCCCCATACCCACTAGGCAATTCTGACAAAGTCTGCTGACTTATCGTCGGTAAAGTCGGCCGATTCTGCTGGTAGATTCAGCTGACTTTAGCAGCGATTCATATCAAACATGTACATTTCAATACTACATTCTGACTGGTGATCTGAAACAGTGATGATTTTACCAGCGATTTTGCCTGTCTCCCATCGCTGGTTGCCAGGAAAATCGCCTAGTGGGTATGGGGCTTTAGGCCCTATGTCACTTGTTGAATTGAAAAAATGCCTGTTTCGTCATGTCCAATTCAAGGGTCTAGATCCCCCATAGCATGTTCACATAAAAGCTTTGACCGGTTCTAACCCTGGAGGAATCTACATGCATAATACACTGTGTAGAATACCCAACCCCTTCATGTTATGGGTAATATACCCCCAGGGGCACTCCTTGGCTCCAGGGGTCATGGATAGGGCTAATACCTGCATGGTTATGGGATGAAAATGTATGGGGATTGCCATTTTATTCCCCAAGGGAGAAATACATCAGAGCGATGGATAGGGTAAGGTCCTTTGAGCCTTTCCTGAATTATTATACAAGGGGCAGAGATCAGAACTAAATGAGAGTTTTAAGTAACGTGAAAAGATGTGTTCTGAAATTTTACCTCATGTTTGAATAATTAAGTGTATAGATTAGCCATCCCTGGAACAACTATGTCCAAGTCGGATCAACCGATGATTATCGTCCAAATTCACTTTCAGAGCTTTTTTCGAGACTTTAAAGAATAAATATTTCGGAGAATTTAAACATGCACAAATTAGAGGAATGCCAATAATCTAATGTAGATGTTCAGCCTTATTTCCAGAGATTGGTTTGTTACTTTCAGTATACAAGACCATACATGTATTCCTAGTAACAGGTATTAGTATTCCACTCTGTTGGTTGCCCAGAGAATGGACCCATCATCACCGAGAACCTTTAGCCTGGTACAAATGACCAACTCCGACCAGGGTCAGCCTGGTACAAATGACCAACTCCGACCAGGTTAGGCCAACCTAACCCGACACAATCCTATGTGGTCATTAAATCATGGGTTAAAGAGAAAATGGGGTCATAATTATAGGGAAACCACCCAAATTGCACTAAGTAGACCATGTCTCTGTCTAATATATAACATGCACTATCCTGAAAAAACGTTATACAGTAAGGACAATCATGAAAAGTGAATGAGTGAATAAGCTTCCTCTGGTTGCTTTCCACCAAGCAATTTTCTCTCAAGATTGGATGCAATGTTATCGTCGTGGTACATGAAAACCTGTTTCAAGTCCTTTATTGTTTCAAGTCCTTTATTGTTTAAATAACTTATAGTGATGTGAATGTCTTTTCTTCAAACAATGCTTTTTCATTGTGACCACCATTCAAACACTACGTTTGTACTTCCTTGGCCTCTGAGAATTGTAAGATTTTTATAATGCTCATTTCAAATATGTTTATCTTTTTTCAACTTGCCTTAATTTTTAAAGCTTTTATAATGTTAATCCTTCACATATCATGTTTCCCATGTCACAACCAATCGCAACTAATAACATCATAAAACTGTGTTTAGGCCTATCTCTACCGCTTGTACATTCGACCCAAGACCTGTTCAATAATGGAAAGGGTGCAAAAAGGGGGGAAATCTCGCGGGAAGTGGAAGCCGTCGTTACAGCGTCTGCTCAAGGTCCCGGATGAGCGCCGCCGTACGAGACGCGACTATCAAAATGTCGTCTGGCCGTGATGTATTTACGCGGGAAAATGTCAGCAGACGCCAAATGCCTGCTGCTGACGAGATTTAGCTGGAAACACGGGCAGCTGTCGGCCTCAACTATTTCTAGGGGGAGCCTTTTCTACTTACACCTCCTTTGGATGCTTATCCTTATTTGATTAGAGTTAGGCTGAGATTTAGAGCTGTTCGGGATAAATAGATTAGAGGCAGTGGAGCGTATCGATGACGGTAGCAACAGGTTGGGAATTGGTTTATCGTGGGTGACGACAGGCAGACGACAATTGGATTTGACTGAAGACAAAGACCGGGTACAAAATTTACATTCTATTGGGAGACAGGAAGAATGGTCTCCTGATTAAAATCCCAATTCTGAATGATCACATAATGCAACGATTTCATCTCAAGGAAACTAGCTTAAAAAGGCTTAAGAAAACCATATGAACCATTCTGTGATTCAACATGTCCTTAAATGTTATTTTAAGTCAATAACTATGTCTGACGTTGTCGGGAGTTCTCAGAAATGATATCCTTGCATTAATTAAAATTAATATGTTTTCTCCCAACTGCTTCGATAGTCTTGGCAAAACGTCTTATTTGTAATATTCGTAAATCATAAGTTTTATCTTTTTCAAAGCATCCTATTTAGTTATTCGAAACATTAGAACAAAATCATATAATTTAAAAAAGAAAATATCCTGGCATGGCATGGCAATACCCATGTACGTACATCAGTTAACAGTGTTACCAAAGACCGACGTTTTCCCACTCCACAACCACAACTTTGCCTGCACCTAACACCATCTATCTTTTTCAGCCCACAGACTTCCAACCAACACTGACAGTTGTGTGATCAGAACAGGAGACTCCCCACTCCCCATCCCCAACCCCCTACCCCTCCACCTCTCACTTGATCCACTCCCCAACCACCCCAGGACGTACCCCATGTCCACATGTGTACCAAACGCCCATCGATATCGCCCCACTTCCACTAGGCCTGGCGTGCAACGGATCCATAATGTATAGGTCAGCCCTCCCCTCCAGTAACCTCCACCTTTTTCTACCCCCCTCCATCTATCCCCCTATTCCACTACACTGGACCTCCACTGCAATGCAGTACAGCATAATATTGTATGGTAATGATATAGTATATTGCTTGAGGTAACAAACTTGCTGCTACAGAAAGGTAGTTTTTGGACCTGCACTACAATGCAGTATAGCATGTCCATATAATATGTTACAGTAATGTATATATAGTATAGTAATGATATAGTATATTGTTTGAGGTAAGAAACTTGCTGCTGGGGATTGGTGGTTTTTTGACCTCCACTGCAATGCAGTATTGTGTGGTGATGATATAGTATATTGGTAGAGATAACAAACTTGCTGCTAGGGATGGGTGGTTTTTGGACTTCCACTACAATGTAGTATTGTATATATAGTATAGTAATGATATAGTATATTGTTTGAGGTCACAGACTTGCTGCTAGGGATGGGTGGTTTTTGGACCTCAACTGCAACGCAGTATAGAATATATAGTATAGTAATGATATAGTATATTGTTTGAAGTAACAATCCTGCTGCTGGGGATGGGTGTTTTTTTGGACCTGCACTGCAATACAGTATAGCATACATATATATAGTATATAAAAGATATAGTATATTGTTAGAGGTCACAAACTTGCTGTTAGGGATTGGTGGTTTTTGGACCTCCACTGCAATGTAGTATAGCATATATTGTATGGTAATGATGTAGTATATTGTTAGAGGTCATAAACCGGTTGTTTGGGATGGATGGATGTGTTTATCAATGTGTTTTGAGTGTTTTGTTAAGCTTATGGAATTATGACAGGGTATTAAAACATACTCTAGACTTATCAAATTAATCAGACTTTAACATTTCGAAGGATTCTTTTCAATTGCAAACCCAATAATTATTGTCAAAAGGCAACTTCTGTTTCTATTTATAACTACAGTGTTTTTGTTATGGCCAGGGCTACATTATTTGACCAATGCTTTTGCAGAAATTCCAGAGAACCACATAATTCTCCTATAACCAGCAGATAACTCGATATAATATATTATTTAGAATTACATTCAATGTAACATGAACATTATTTGAAGAGAACAGCTATCAGTCTATTACATAGCCATGGTCATTTAGCCATCTGCTTAAAGGGATATATTTTGTTTACACCAAACCACAAGTTACAAGCGATAACAGTACAAAAGAACTGCTACCAGAAATAGCCTCTACCTCTCCACACCACACCACAGCACCAGTCCATTGTGGTCAATGTACTTTTTTCTCCCCTTTTTCATTCTAGCAGACGACATTCTGTCGAGGCCGATTTTGGCGGGGATTCGTTACGGGCTGATGTATGGGCGAGGTAAGCTGGTCAGACCACGCATGCGCAGGGGCCAGGGGATGGAGTGACGTCAGAATGTCCTTGTTTACACAAGGAGTTAGTAGGAGGACAGGCAGGCTTAGCTTGTATTTATACTCTGCTCTAGTTTAATAAGCATCATATCTACCCCTTATATTGCCGATATGTGCTTATTATTATGATTAGTGTCTTTATTCTGATCAGTGTCACATATCTTCTTTTTTTTCAAACGTGTATCCTTTAAAAGTGTCATTATAGATCACTGAAAATATTGTGTGGCCTCCTTGAGCGTCTTCTCAATTTCAATTCCAAGTTCAATCAAGAACTTTTGCAAATTCCTTCGTTAATTAAAATGTAATCAAAACTATTGACTCCACTGAACTTAAGTCAAATCAGCAAGGATTAATTCAATATTTCTTTTCATTTCCTAACCAGGATATAGCCTATAATAGCTATGAAATAAAAAAATACGAAACCAGACTTTAGCATTATTATAAAAAACATTTTAATTTTACTAGGTCAAGTTTGTATTTTATATTCTTAACAGCTCTACTGTTTTCTTTTTCTTTCTTTTTCTTCTTTTCTTTTTCTTCTTTTTCTTTTCCATGTTTTTCCTTAGATCCATAGCTCTTTTCCTGTGCTAAGAAGTGCATTTCTTTCTCCCTTAAAGCTACAACGTACTTATTCGTATAAGCTAGAGTACTCTTTTTCTATTAAAAATAGAAATGTGGTGGATGTGATTAGAAGTCTCCTCTCCTCCCTAAACGCACGTCAGACGTTGATTTGAAACAGTCACGCAATTGCATCTTCATGAATTTGCTGCATCCAGGGGCGTCATTGCCTGTACACACAGATCTGTATCAAAAGTGCTTTCTCTACTACAAAGTGAATGTATTGTGCAATAAATCCATCGGTCCAATACAGAAATATCTTCCTACTTCCACGAATCAACCTGCTTAGGTGTATAAAGAAATTAGTGCCTAAATCTAGGGCTTAACTGTATTTTCCGCAGGCCCTTATAGTTCAGTAGCTGTTCCGACCAGCTTTTGTTCTGATTGACCAGCTTTTCTCTCTCATAGCTGGTCAGAAATATAATTATAAAGATGGAATTTATTTGATGAGAAACGTTATTCTGATATTCTCATTCATATAACTACACATACTATGATATAGGTACTTAGATCCTACACGAATAACATAATAAGCCAATCCCAATGAAATATCTTCGAAATTTCCTACATGCATGATTATATTCTCTGAAGACAGTTGTGCTTATCAAAATTAAACAAAGCAGTATGGTTGACAATCGCCACTAAGATTTGTAATATGAAGTTTTATATAATAGCCGTTTTCCCAATAGGAACCTATGTTAAAGCCTGTAAGCCAAACCTATAATGTCCAACCCTGCTTTGCCCTAAAACACAGCATTTTGATATAAGGCTGGCAAACCTGCAAATCTGTCAAATGATCAAATTTAAGAATGGATAATGTTTAATAAGCAGCACTTGGGGATATAGAAAAATACAATTCTTGGTTATTTCAGTAACCCCAACTCTAGGAGACGAGGATGGCTTATAATTATGTTTATTTTTGGTCCAACTCTTGTCCAACTCAGGGATACACCCAATGTGGGATGGGTTTATTCTTTATATGTTAAGGACGTATTCCACATACCAAAAGTGTGCAGTGCCGATATTGAGCATCCCCATGGCAACGTTCTTTATCTGCAGGCCGCAAATTCGGCCACCGATTTCACAATTTCGGCCGCAGATTTCACAATTTCGGCTGCCGAAATTGTGAAATCGGCAAGTACTTGAAATCGGCAGGAAAAATTTACCAACATGTTGGTAAATATTATCGGTAATGCAGTCGATAACATATCGGCAACGCCGAAATTGTTGCACCAGCAAATCGGCAGTGCACTTTTGGTATGTGGAATACGGCCTATAGGGTTGACTATAAGTATACATGACAACATACTGTACCTCCCTTTACTGACATTTACCCAACTACATCTTACACACCTATAAGCCTACATAAGAGCATCTCCGTTTCCTTATGGCTCCTTCGGCAGTTTTCTGTACAGCTATTGATTCCATAAAACACCATATTCAAGAGCTTAAAAGCAGCGCTACTATCAGCTCAGCACGTATGGTGGCCAAGTTGATGAGGTAAAAGCTCAGACTCATTTTTACCTCATAAAACACCCATAGAGAGACTGTCAGGCTGTCGGGTGGATGTTACTCAGTCTGTAAGAGAGACGCACTTATCAGCGAAATGCAAGAAAATTGCGTAATGCGTCAAAATCCCAAACTTACTCAGTGCGAAAACAGACCTTTGTTAACCTTTCAAATTTGTAAATGGCACTATTAAGGTTTATTACAGGTATATTAAAGGTAACGAAAGGTCACTTTTACAAGACCTTTACAAGATGACCTTTGAAATTATGGAACATCTTGTTAAATTAACCTTTCCATAACCATGAATGTCCCTAGGCCTATATAATATTTTTATCTGCATAATGTCTGTCCATCAAGGGATATGATACAGTGACAAAGAGAGCTATATTTACTTAACCTATTGAATCTGATACAATTGAGCTAATATCCATTAGCGAAGAAAAAGAATCTGCAATCCAACACATCATCATCATTCATCATTCATCAGACTGTATACTAAACATATTATGTGCTACTAACAAACCTATACTGTCTGAAAATCGTTGATTTTGCTCAATAAAAAAAATATTTGCTTGGTGCATGGTTCTATTCCCCTTGACTAATAGAAGGGAAGGGCCCCCTTTAATATATTATCCAAATGGCAACCAGCCCACAAACCAATAATCAGATGCTCAATTAGTCCTGCTTAATACATACACGACACAGGTGCAGCAACCTTGCTCAGCAACATTGTATGATGTCGCTTGACTTAGCGGCAGTGCGCCTCTCTATGCTGTGCATTTATGCCTGGGCAATTACGCAGGTTCAATGAAAATGTATATTTCTCGCTCCTTGTGTGACTTGTCAGTGTAATTGTCATTTTGCACTCACATCACGGGCTAATTCAAGTCACACAGGTGCAATGCCACCCTTCACAGACCTTACAATGAACCGTAAGAGATCTATACTGACCTTGTGTTTTGTAAGTGGGGACATGAATGAATCAAGGGTAATAGTAAGTACACCTTTACCAGACCTTTCCAGGACTTAAATGGTCATCTAGGAAAGGTTTGGTAAAGGTGGCCTTTCCAATACCTTTAATATAACTTTTAATTAACCCTTTAGACCCCACAGATTGCATTCATGAATTGCTGTATTTCCCAAGGATTTCCATGGAATTCCCTCTGGAATTCCTTAAATTCCTTATACCTGAATAAGTTCAAAGGTCTACCAATCCATAACAATTGAAATTACAGTTATCTGTTTTCCAGCATTGGTTTGGGAATTAAATCAGCTTTCAAACGATATATTGGTCATTTTTGTACGTCCAACATTCATTGAAGTGTTCTTTTTTGGAAAATTTGGAAAATTTATGGAAAATTTTCCGTTTTTACGGGCGGCTACGGCCGGATCGGGGATAGAACCCACGGGCGGCTATGGCCGGATTGGGGTCTAAAGGGTTAACTTAATTGCCCCATTTACAAAAAATGTCAGCAAACATCTATTTTTGCTGCAGTATCACAAACGTCCACTACCAATATGTACATTTGGCTACATGGACAAGTATGACTTATTTTCCGCTTTAGTTTTCAATGACAACACTCAGTTCCACACCTTCAGGTAAACTGACAGTTTTTTTAACACATATTGGAAAAGCAGAGGAGGGGTTTCTTTTAGGGCCAGCCCACTGACGTCCCTGACCCCCATTAAAGGGCATCAGGACTGAGACGAGCTGCTCCGAGCTGCTCGGCTGATGGCAGGCCCCAGAGGGAGCAATTCCCTCAAGAAGGGGGCTTTGGCTAATGCTAATGCTTAGGGGTCTATGGTGAGTCTTTTGAGTAAAATGCTCCAAGAAAGTAGTTAAATGTTTGGGTCACTATTCTATTATTATGATTTATTCGACTAAAGCCTCATACCCACTGAGTGAATTTGAGTGAACTTGGCTGACTGATCTGCATTAGAATCGGCCAATTTTAGGACCGATTCATATCAAACGTTTGACATCGTACTTTTTGGGGAATTATTGGCTAATTTGTGCACCAATTCAGCTTAGTGAATATGAAGATTTACACACAACTATAATAGAAATTGTCTAAAAGAAATGTAATAAGATTGTATAGGCTAGAAGGACTATACTATTTTTTATTCAACTTCAACTTGTCGGTCTATCCTCCCCAATAATGTGTCAGAATAACAATATGGAGAAACAAGCTCTCAATATGGCTGACGTCCTCCTAGTACGCCATCTCCCCACCATATTGGGTGCATGGAGGTCGGGACAGCCGTGACGTGTGTGGGCCGTTCCGTCAGCGACCTCATCAGTTAGCGTTTTTAATGGCATTCCGTCTGGAGCCTGCTCATTCCGTCTTTTTAATGGCGACCCACGTCAAGATGGCGGACGCTGGTATCCCGTATGTTCGCTGGTCACTGGTAGGGCACTAACTCATACATTGATGGAGGCCAAGACCCAGCGGTCGACAGAATAATAGTGGCGTCTAAGACCAGTTTTTCCCCATGGACAAAAAGAAGATGCCAAGTGGAAACAAGCAGAAATGTTGTTTGTGTTCTTGTTTTGAATCAAATTTCCCGTTGTTAATTCTACCTAAAATATCTATGGAGGTAGACCGCTAAAATTGACAGGGTGACAGAGGCTTTTCTTAATTTTGACATGCAACATAGGACCTCAATGACATAACATGGATGGTTAAAACCTTAGTGACATGCAGCATGGCCCCTTCCTTAAATTCAACACACGACAAGAAGATAAATAAGCAACAAGGACATGCAACAGGGCCATCAAATTTCTTAAAAATCGATATGCAACACGGGGACAGCCCCCCCCCCCCCCCGCAATCCACTTACTATGTTTTTAACCGTCCCTACCTATGTATTTTTGCTAGGTTACTATTGAATTTCAGTAACATTTTTTGAAAGTACATATCACTTGAACCTAAAATCCCGCTAGATAGTGACACAAACCAAGGAGATGCAATTAAATGAAATGTATGGTTTGATTTTGGCATTAAACCATACATGTATCCTATAGGCCTATATCATTCGAAAGAGCAATGTAAACACTTTCTGTTGTTGAATATAATTAGCATGTCTATATCTAACCTTAATTCCCACTGTCAGATATTTAAACTTTACCCACAGTTTCTATCGTTAAACACTTGGCGCCCCATACTGCCCTTCGAATACCACCCTGATGGATGGCATGCCATTGGTCAAGGGGGTGGGAGGGGGTCAGCACTGACCACTGGGCGTCAGGTGTCAGGCCTACACAGTAATCGCCCTGGTTTGCAGTTTTCTATAGGGACAGCAATATGTATGCCAGGGCAGGGGGCCCGCCTGGACCTAAACATATTGCTCTCCTTTTTCCTGTATAGCCTCTTCAAGAAAACTCTAGGAGATAGGCCTATGCATAAGCTGTTACTATTGCTTTATAATAGGGCCAAACTTTTATATGTTTAATCCAATTTAACTGTATACAGCCTCTTCAAGAAACACTTTTATATTTTTGATCCAATTTAACTGTGTACAGCCTCTTCAAGAAAACACTATGAGATAGGCCTATACATAAGCTGTTACTATTGCTTTAGGGCCTATCTTTTATATTTTGGATTCAATTTAACCTAATAACAAGGTAAGGCTAAGAAGATAATCGCTTTTGAACATCAGCATTTGCATTTTGTTATTACAGCCACTATGCATGAATAATTGCCAAAACCTTTACTTTACTGCAAATTGCAATATACCAATATTGCACTGCACATAATTTTGAATGTATGATAAACTATTTTCCAATGGTTTGAAAAGGTGATTATAGTCCCCCTTTACTAATGAAGACAAGGACGCTCTTTTAAAGTTTACTCACCAAAAATATGGCCATTCAACCCTTATACATCACATTCAGTAAAGCTATACAACCAACCCACATAGCTATGTAAAACGCTTTGGTTCGCCAGTATAACCTTCAGATCAGTATTCATTGGGAAGAAAGAGATAAGCAAACCAGTCTAGATGGATGAATAAGCAAGCCTTATGTCAGCTGAGACGAGCATTTAATGGGTGGTGGGTATTTTTTGTCCCCTTTTTCTGATCCCCCCTACCTATAAGCTGCATTACGGTGTGGTTGACCTTCAAAGGGATCCCAATGGACAGCTATACATAATCCATATCATTATACATAATCCACCAGGTACGGAAGCACCATGCACTCATTGATGTGTTCTTATATGGAATCTATAGGCCATATTACATTATGCATTGGGTCACGTTCGCGTTGGGTCGTATTGCCCAACGCTTCTGGTTCGCGTTATCTTACCAACATGTTTGTACAAAACACTAGTGCCAATGCGACCCCAATGCGTGCCAAACACGTAGTATAATATGATTCACATTGGGTAACAACGCGACCCAACGCATAGTGTAATATGCTCTTAATACAGCCCTAACGTGATGTCGCTTTGCGTTGGGCAACATCACCCAACGCGAATGCAGATCTGATGCATAGTGTAATACGGCCTTGTGGGGGTTGTGAGTATTAGTACACATGTTTTGTTTTGTTTTTTTAAATCAAAATGTTGTTATTGATTGTTTTACAAGTTTCTTCAAATTATGGCAGGAGCGTGTAGAGGATTTCCGAAAGGGTATTATTGTATTTTAGGGGACCACCAAAAGGGGGAGAGGTGGGTGGGACCCCCTGGACCCCTGGATCCTCCCTTTTATGGCATTTGTTCACTTCGTCATAGTTTCACTTATGCCTGCGTTGAGATGGAAGTGTTAGGCTCTTCTTTGTCAACCACATTTCGGCTATTTTTGTACTAAAAGGCACATGACCCTACACATTCAAACTGTTAAAGCATTAGGTACAACATCCTTTATCTCCAAACTGTTAACAAGAGTAGGACACTTCTCTCCCTTTGCACTAGCGAACAACTCTTGTGTTGCAAATACACAGTCATAGGCACGAATAGCTTCATTAGGCTTTCTTTGTAACAGTCATACCGAGGAGGTTTCTTCAGAATATCACCTCTACTTGTACGTGAGGGAAGAGAAGAAAAATAACGTCTAGCTTATTTTTACTGATATAAGTGATATAGGATGATTTGTAATGTTGAAAATCTTTGAGTATGACCAACGATTGTACAAAGGAAAGATTAATGACTGTATGACATTTTGGCGTGACGTCCTTGTTAGTGGCGCCCCCTACGAGACTCCGTGGAACCCGTTACGATGCGTCTGTCTCTTTTGCCATTTTCATGACGTCACTGCTCTTTGTTAATGAATGACGTCACAAAACAGCAACAGAGACGGATGCGTCGTAATGGGTTGCACGGGGACTCCTAGGGGGCACCCCTATCAGCGAAAATGCCATAGGTGATGGCCCAGCTTACACATCTTTGTGTAGCTATAATATTTTTGGTATAACTTCACCTACCTGGGCCAAAGTTTCTCTGAGCGTGGCAGCGTCCATTTTGCTGTAATTGTACTTCACCATCACCATGCTGACCAGTGGTCAGCCCGAGTTGGCCTCTGTTAGGGTCCTCATACACAATGGTCACAGTAAGGGGTGTTAAGTCCTGCTCTGGCTTCTGGCACAACTGGTGATGACCATCCTATGCATGTGAATGTCTCACTTAGTTGTAACTGGCTGTTTTAGTTTTATATACAAAGCTGAAGCTTTCAAATAGTTGCTTTGAAAATTAATATTGTTGTTTGTTTTTTTGCATTGATATAAATGATAAAATATCATTAGATATCTATATGATATGTGATTACAGAGTCATCAAACTATTATCAAAAGAAGATATTCATCAGAAGACTTCTTTGATATTCCTCAGAAGATTCAGTGTGTTTGAATCCCTTTTTTCAGCATATGTCATTTATCATCTCCTGTCAAATTTGATTGACTGTTCCACTTGAGATGGATAAAGCTCCATTCCTTACAGGTCTCTCCAATACTGTTCCTTCTCCTTTTTAAGCTCCCTGTGCGATCCACACAAGTAATCGATGACAAAAGCAATCCTTCTTCATTAGACAAAATCAATTAATTCCATCTCCCCAAAAAGCAGGCATCAAGATCTATTGGCTGGCATCTCAATCACACTAATCCCAACCACTCGGGAATCACATGTTCTGGAATGTTCCACTTCAACAATCCAGCTGCAGCAACATGTTCCACTTGGCTTAAGCTGGGCACAACATGTTCCACTTGGCTTAAGCTGGACACAACATGTTCCGCTTGGATTCAACCGAAGAACCCCCAGTGTCCTGGAGCGTTCCGCTTGGCTTACTAAGCTGTGGGAGCTCTATCAATTTGGGTCAATGGTAGTTTTCTCTCAGTGAATTCTCCTTTTGGGCAGATATTTAATATTGCACGGGCGGGCGCCCTGGAGGTAAAGATTAATCAATATGGTCTCTCCTGTGGGTATCCGGTAGAGCATCAGGCTGGAGCCCTGGTGGCAGGAGGCAGTGAGTGCAGGCTGCTTGGATCCCTCCTGTATTATAACTGATAACAATATCCTGCTTTGATGCCAGGCACAACAACGATCAATGAAACCCTACCAGGTATAGTCTCCCAACCGGACCTTAACACCCTGGAGAGGTGCTGGAGGAACAATGGGAGGGGGTACTTAAAGCCCCATACCCACTAGGTGATTTTGACCAAATCTGCTGGCTGATCGGCAATAAAATCAGCTGATTCTAGGCATAAAATCAGCCGATTTTAGCACTGATTCAGATCAAACATGAACATTCCGCTGTACTATACCTACAGACGATCATAACAAATGGCCGATTCTCCCAGTCGCACGTCGCCTGTTGCTGATAAAATCGCCTTGTGGGTATGGGGCTTAAGATAAAAGCTCATACCACCTACCTCACAGACACAGACCCGAATTTACATTGTATGAAATATTTGAATTTAGGAATTTACCACATAACTTTAACCATAAACCCTAGATTAAGATTTTGTGGCTTGACATTAGAATCTTTATAATTTGATCATATAAAAAAGCGTGCCTCTCAAATCATTTGATAAATTTTGAATGGCGCAGTAGCTGAATTTATCAATTTGATATCTAAAGAAGACTTACATGAGAGCTTGTCTTTTCAATTGCACTGAGGTAGGCAGTAAGTGGGAGGTGGAAAATCCGATTAACACAGTTATATAAAAGAAAAAAGGTGTTTATCGATCCAACCTTTCTTGGAATTACACAAGCGCCTGTGTTAAATTTTGTTCACACCAATTAGAAAGTCAAGTATGACGCAGGTAATTTTGATTTGGCAAGTGTTATCATGCCTTTTATAACAATTAATTGAGAGACTTTGAAAAATGCCTAAATCTTAATAATTACAGAACTTCCAAACCCTCATAAATGCAGATAAAGGATAGGTAAGCCACAAAACTTCAAAGCCAAAGCGTCCCCTTTTGCCCTAAACTCTATCCCACATTTAAGGCAGCGATCTCGGCTAACTGACAAGGCCTGATATCAGTCTTTTCTCCACCACAGGCTCCTGATCCTGCAGCCCCCTCTATCTCCCGTGATGCACGCCAGTCAAGGTAATCAATCTCCCCCAGAAGGTAGTGGGAGTGGTAGGCGGATGGGATCAAGGTCTAACGGTGGAGATGATGCCTCCTACGCCATCTACTCCCCACTCTCTATTCCTATTCCCCCCACCCTTTATTCTCCCCCTCCCCTTTATTTCCCCCTCTCACCCTCCCATTTTTCGCCCCTCTAACCCTTATTCTCCCCTTCATTCTCCCATGTAACCCTTTATTCCCCCTTACCCTTTATTCTCCCCTTACCCTTTATTCTCCCCCTTATCCTTTATTCTCCCCCTTGCCCTTAATTCTCCCCTGCCCTTTATTCTCCCCCTTATCCTTTTTTCTCCTGTCTAACCCTTTATTCTCCCCTCTAACCCTTTATTCTCCCGCCACCCTCTATTCGCCCCCTACCCTTTTTCTCCCCCCTACCCTTTATTCTCCCCCCCCCCGCCCTTTATCCCCCCCCCCACCCTCTATTCCCAGCCTCCCAGCCATCATTGTATAGGCACAGATCAACAGAGGCACCGCCTTTCCTATACTAAACACAAACCTATCTAAAAATAACTCTCCAATAAGCCGTAATAAATCATTTTCCTCTATCACGACTTTGAAATACCCTCACTGCCTACCGCCTCATCCCTAGTGATGGATCGTTGCTCGAAGCTCTCAAGGTTTCCAGAACAGACTTAGCTTTCTTGGCAACTTTCTAGACGTAATCATGCACGTTTAACATGCATGATGAAGTCTAGAAACGTTACCTTGGTCCTATAAACATGAACGTTGAGCGCGTGTATACAAATAGGTTCTGTGCAGTGAGTTGCTCAATATCCGTATGAAGGAAACACCAGCATAGATCTACAGGTGGTGATGTATGTAAATGCCTTGATCCGCAAACCTTGTCAGATTAGTGTTAATCCATAACCCTTGAGCAGCTCCTGTTGGTAGATACTGGTAATCCTCCAGGCCGTGAGCTGCTACGAGCAGTTACGAGCCGTAACGAGCTATAATGAGCTGTAACGAGCAGTTACGAGCTGTAACGAGCACGTGTGAGCTGCTCGCAGACCACAACAACAATAACAAACACTCCACAATGGGTCGCTCACTGCATACCTCCGCCTCTCCAAACTGCGCAGTGCTCGCCTCTCCCCTTATAGGTACTAGTACAGGTGCCACTCACCAGCACCTGGAGGGAATCAGTCCACCCTGGAGGAGCCAGATCTGGGTGTGCCGCCTCCTAGGCTGAGCCTATACAACTGTCCATCCCCTCCTGCCAGGGTTCAAACCTGTACAACTGTCCACCTCCTCCTGCTCCTCCTGCTGTTGGGGTACACTTTTGATGTCAGTCGGTGCTCCAGTGTGAACGATGACCTCCTGCACCTCCTCCAGTGCTTCCCTTCCAGCACCGGCCACTGCCGAAGATAATTGATCACTCAGCGGTTGTTCTTTCGGAGCTTGTATTATCGCTCAGTCAGCGTGCAGGTAGAGGGAGGGGGTCTGCAGCTGGAGTGAGTGGCGGTGTATGCTGTATCAGACAGGGATGTCAGCTGTATCAGGCAGTGGTGCTGGTTGTATCAGTCAATGTTGTATGCTGATCAGCTGGCTTTGTTAGCTGGCTTTGTAAGCTGTATCAGACAGTGGTGTAAGCTGTATCAGGCAGAATTGTCAGCTGTATCAGGCAGTGGTATTGGATGTATCAGGCAGTGATGTCAGCTGTATCAGGCAGCGGTGTCAGCTGTATCAGGCAGCGGTGTCAGCTGTATCAGGCTGTGGTGTCAGCTATATCAGGCAGATATATCAGCTGTGTCAGGTGTCAGATGTGTCAGGCAGCTGTATTAGCTGTATCAGACAGCAGTGTTAGATGTATCAAGCAATGCAAATAGCTGTATTAGGCAGCCATGACATTTGTATCAGGCAGAGGTGTCCATTGTAACAGGCAGTTGAATTAGCTGTAACAGGCAGTGGTAGTAATTGTATCAAGCAACTGTAGTAACTGTATCAGGCAGCTGTAGTAACTGTACCTGGCAGCTTTGTCAGCTGTATCAGCCAGCCGTCTTCACTGCATCAGGGGTGGCCTTAACTCCATAGGCTGGACACCGCTCATGACAAAGGGTACACCACCCCATAAGGCCCACAACCAAAGGTAGCCCCGCCTTGTACTCCCATCGCCATGGTAACGTCCTGGTGGGTCGGGCCTGTCCCGGGGAATGCCCACTTCTATCGTCGACGGGCGGCGGCGGCGGCGGGGTTGTGTCGGAACCGGGTACGTTTGGCGTTCAAAGAACTTAGATCACGAAGAATGGGCACCTAGGGGGTTTCTGTGTTGTCATTTTTGGGTGTGCTCAATGGGTGGTAGTATGATCAGATATTGACTGATTATGAGTTCGAGAGTCAGTATATGGCACAAGCGGTCTAATTTCAAAATGTCAGAGATGCATGTTTTTTTGTTTATTTTTGGGGTGTTTTCCTTTCATACCTTTCACCAGGGATCTAATGTGCAGCTCATTTGGCTGGTCTTCCACATTGTCTTGGCGTACGATACTGCCGTCTTTTGTAGTGAAGAAGGACGAGTGCCCGTGCTTTTATAAATCCAAATTGTAATTTGTGATCTTTCTATGCAAAGGGGACAGTGTCCTACAGCTTTTAATTGGTAAGTTGTGAAACATTCCAGAAGTAATCAAGATGCATGACACATAATCAATAATTCCCCAGACTGGGGATATACCAATATATGACCAATGCTTCAATATTCTGAACAATCGCCTCTCAATCCTACAGAAGTACCCACGTGCAATCACTCCTCATTGGTTCTCATACAAGCATAGGTAAGTGATCGTATAGCCCTACAGGGGTAATGAGCAGTCTCTAAGATACAAGCTAGGTCTTTATTTTGGAGTTGTGGTTATTTCGGGGGTGGGAGGAAGAGATATCTATAGTAGCATGACTTGTCTGGGGTGTAAGGTAGACAGCGATACTGAAGGATACAACTTGATGAGCTACAAAGGATTGATAATGGAAATACTCTGTTCATCAAACTATTACAAAGTTTTGTGAAGAAATAATACAGAAACAAAAACAAAAAATTAAAAAAATTAGACCGGAACACCATTTATGTTTCATGAAGTTGACAATAAATGAAAAAGAAAAACTAAGGAGGCAAGCACTGTACTGGGAAACAAAGCAAAATCATAGTAAAGAAATCCACCTTAGGAGACAAGCTGCAACTGCTGCAGGCAGTCAAACAACTGTCAGACGCTCCTTAAAGCACAGCACTTGATGTAGATCTACTGCACTGCTCTGAAGACCAAAGTGACTTCCTCCTGACAGCATTAGTTGGTGACAGGGGAAACAATAGAGTAGGGTAAGGTGACAAGTAGCACCTTGCTTAGTGGGCCTGGAGTAGGCCCTCCTCCAGTAAGTAATGGTGGTGATGGCTGTAAGCACCCCAACCTCCTCACATCAGCCCATTTGTATTAAGACTCCATGGTGTTTGGGGTGTCAGGGTTGTGGTAATCTGTGCTTGAAGATGAGGCCAAGCTAAAAGAAAATTTTGTTTCCAGTGGACTGACTGGCTTTTTAAAGAGCCAGTCGGGCGGTCAGGATTTTTTTTATTATTATTTTTTAAATTTTTTTTTTGGTAGGGAAAGTACTAAAATTTTTGTAAATGAGAAAAAAAGACCTTGAGTTGGCACTTTTCGACCCAGTCGGGCAGTCGACCGGAAACAGAATTTTTTTTAGCCTGGCCTAACTTGTGTTTTAAAGATGGGTGGCGGAAAGGCCATATTCCACTATGCGGTATTTGCTTGCGGTACCATAAAATGACGCAAGCAAACTGCCGCAAACTTGCTTGCTGTAGGGTACCGCAACGCAGAATAGGAAATACTTGTGGTATTTGCTTGCTGTAGGTCCTACTGCAAATGATTTTATATAGCTTTTCTATGGATTGCCTCCGTTGGCTGAAAAAATGTACAGCAAACGCTACCTACCACAAAATGGAATGATATATGGCCTTTAAGGCTATGCCACATTATACAATGATGTGATTTCATGATGTGATGGCTTGTGATAACTTGCAAAATCTTAACTCAGAGAAGGGTGACACAATGCCACATTAAAGGGTGAGGTGTTTTGCGATGCAATGGCTTGTTTTGGCTTTCAATAGCTTGAAATTGAATATCAAACATGTTTGATATTTTGCTACAAATGATTCTTAGGTAAATGTTACAGCTCTCTACAAACATCAAGTTTTAACATCAAGTTTGTTCTATATGCATTCACATGCAAGTAATAAACTTGTTACACAATTTACTTAATATATCAGCTCATAACTGCTTCATTTATGAAGAGTCGTGATCATCCCTGTTTAGAATAAGATCATTTCTGCTAAGTCATCCTTTTATTTCTTTTAAGCAAAGAAACTGCTGTATTGAATTACAAGCGAAAGCCCAACCTTCACACGAGACATGGTTTCAAAAGTGGTTATAATTGCTTACAATGTAAATCAGCCACAGACGAAATCCTTCTCTGCCATTCTACTGCATGCAATAGTGCACTGCAGTACAAACACATGGCAATAATAAAGCATGGGCACTAATTTGCCTCATGATATTTAACTGTATGATAAAGCATGATATCTTAGGCGATGAAACTGAACTAATAAGATGACTTGGAGCAATTGGTCTGAATGCCATCACACCCCGTCCTCCCACCTAAAGCTGGTGACAGGGAAAATGATAGTATGATTAGAGTGATAGATAGCTAGTTAATAAGGGGGCAGGAGTAACCAATTTGATAGAAATATTGGCTCTGGTAGTTGATTGCGACTAAGCCGTTCATTGCCAAAGTATTTAGATAGTATTCTATCTCTACTAAGTGTGCTAAGGTTTTGATAAGGTGTGAGAACTATCATATTGATTATGATCTATGATGACATAATAGTAATCGTTTTGAGTGACTTTGAGATTGCTGAGGTCAGTCAATTATCAGTCAATTATTTGCTATCTGAGGCAATAATGTTTGGGAAAAAAACAATATTACATATATTTTTTCGTTTTAACAACGGGGATGATAGAAATGTGAAAAAACTCTCTGGATACATATATATAGTCAAATAGACCTCTCAGAGTGGTTGTTTATAAATACTATGCTAACTGCTTTTCACGGCTTCTGAGATACAGGTACAGAAAGGTGCAACTATTTACAATAATCCCCTAATGCCAAATAACAATTAAAAACCGTTCGATGTTACCTCCCTTTGTAATATAGAAATCCCTTCATCGTAGAGGAATTTGACAGCAGCTGATATTAGTCATCGATATGTTTACGACCATGTCCACAACCTTTTCTAAAACCTAGCTAAATCCTTCAATATTGCCTCCTTGATATGCTACAAGCCCAGCAATAACTTGGGATTGCATTTCTTGCTGAGGAAATGTCATTTATCAAATTTGACGTGGAAATGGAAGAAAATACAAATATCTGCAGATGGCAATCAATCCTAAGCGACTTGCCCCTGTCCGGAGGGTGGCGAGTGCTAGACAATGTTTATGTCGGTGCCGACGACTTGGGGAGTCAATATTGGGGGCTGGTTTTATGTCTCCTATCCGGAGACCATTGGGGCCCTGACCTATATGGGGTGCTATGTGTTCACATACAAATTATTTTTAAATATGGAAATGCCATATCAATGGTATATATCATTACTGTAAACCCGGCTGAAATGAAACCAGAGGCACAATTTTGGGGAAAATTAAATGTTATTTTGGTAAATTTAATTTTTGTAATGTAGTTATAAGGGAAGGGTATGTGTGTAATGGAGGATTGTTTTGAGAAGAAGAGAGTAAAGAGGGTGTATAGGGAAATGTTTGATGTCGGAGTGGAGGAGTGTATGTGGAATGTTTTGGTTATAAAGTTATGAGGTGAACAGCCAGGTGGCAGCAATGAGCACACCTGCTGCCATAAGGCTGCAAGTGTACCATATTTTAAAAAACGTTGATATAGCATATTCATTATTTCAGTCTCTGAGTCTTCTTAAAGAGCAGTTAGAGGTTTTGAATAGTTTCAAAAGTAGGATGTATTCGATTAGATTTCTCATGTTAATATAGGCCTCCTTTCATTTTATTTATGAATGGAATGTGCGTACATGATAGACGTTAGGAGGGGACATTGATAATAGAATATAATGGCTTATAGATCACTTTAAAGATAAATGGAAAAATATAATCTATTTATTTGATCATAGTATGGCCATTCCACTGAATCAGTCTGCATAATCAGAAGTTCTCCATTCTCCCTGTCATTGCATCAAAAAATTAACATCAACATTTCATGTACCTATCATATTGAATGTATGCTGGGTACTCTTTTTTCTCCATCACAGGCTTTTGTCTGTCACTTGAATGACAATAGGCCTAAGCCAAAAATATTCAAAATAACAAAAATCCCACAAGTTGTATTATTCTACATTTGGCGCCCCTCACACCCTGGAGTTGGCCTTGTGAGGTGATGGCATAGACCGGCCTATCGCCCCACCCCCGGGACCCCCCCCCCCCCCCCCCCCCGAGCCCCTACCTACTAGTCAATCTAACCCCAATGACATCGTCACTCTCCAAGCAGAGGGACACCTCTGCTACAACTCTGCCTTCAGGGCACTCTTTTGTGGGGCAGGTTTGGCTTCTATGTAAATTGTAAGTGTATCTGATTGCTACTATGAGATTATTGACTATGGAATGTTTGCCTTATTTGTTAGATAAGGTGTGTTCTTTGTTAGAATACAATTTAATGTGGTCTATTTAATTCTGTGAAAAGGGTGATTCACCCTTTTCACAGAATTAAATATGAGTGATGATTGCTACATAAGATGGGATACATATTAGGCCTATGTTCTATTGTCGTCACAAGTATAGTACGTTTGAGTATAAGTACACTGTAAATCCTGTTTCTGTCATTAACTAGATCATTCGGAAACCATCCTTGCAATTTCCATTACTTATTCCAGTCCGGTGGGCTTCTGCGAAAACCATAAAAGAATTCCATAGCCTGTGGTCACAATAAAGAGTACGAGCAAACAAAATATGCGGTTGGAGAGTGGCACACTGACCAATGTTATGGTTGCTATCTTCCCAATGATCAGAGAAGTCCGTCTCTGACCTATTGAGCTTTTACACTATAGGTCTATAGTTTGAGAGCCTCGTGGAATAAGCCCATCCCATTTTGCATAGGCCTATATCTCAGGCTGGTCAAAGGTTAGACAAAACTACCATATATGAGCCATCTTTGAGATTGTCTCCTAGAGTTACTCAAATAACCAAGAATTGTATTTTTTCTAAATCCCCAAGTACTGGTTCACCATAAATGATTGATTGAATTTTATCAAATGACAGACTTCAAGATTTGCCAGCCAATCAAAAATGTTGTATTTAAGGGCAAAATAGGGTTGGACATTATAGATTTGGCTGACAGGCTTTAATATTGATTCCTATGGGTAAAAGCCAAACTATAAAGCTGAATTTTACCAATGTTAAGAGTAATCTATCAACCAAATTGCCTTAGTTAAATTTGTATTATTCAACTGTCTTCAGATCAAAAGTACAGATACAATTTTGAAAATATTTCATGGTAAATGTTGATGTTGATGTAAACTGGGATGAGCTTATTGGATGGAACTTCAGTCTATGACCAGACCTCAGCCAGTATGTCGTTAACGACGTCGACATAGATTATCTTGGCGACCTGGGACGCCCGCAAATGACCCGACGCCCTTAGGCCCCCCACATCCGGGTCATTCGCCCTCTGACTCAGCGCCACCGGAAGTGAGGAGTTATGACGTCATTTGTGTGTCAGCGGCTTCGCGGACAGCGTTAGACTGTTGTTACGTCCAAGTCCACTAGGTGCTCAAACTAGTATGCAAGAGGTATCTAGGTCATGAAAGGACTAAAAGAGTGTACGACAATGTCGATGACGACATGGAGGCTGGGGACTCAGACGCCATTTGCAATGTTGACCCTGAATCACTGAGTGGCTGTTGAGAGGGCTTTAAGAGGGCTTTAAGGGCCTTTTTTCCTGTCTGGGGTCGAATGTCACCAGCACCATAAAAAGGCCCCATATCGACAGCACCAACATGCAAGTGCATGATGTTGCTAAAACCAGCAGCTAGTAAAAGCAGAGTGGAATGCTGCCCTCCTAATCCAAGTTCCGTTTCTGTGTCTGGCTTTTAAATCTGGTAAAATTCTAGGGAGAGGGACTACTTTAGGCTATTTTCTTGGTATTGCTTCCATGGTGCTAATGGTTGGAATTACAGTGAGCTTTCCTGGTTTCTAGACCAGGAATCTCATAAATTTCCGATGCTATCGTGTGTACACATGGCCAATCCTCGCTTGTTCTTTCTACTGCTTGCAAAATGCTATTTTACAATTTTTCCTTTTAATTTCTCCAATGGAAATTTTACAATCGCAGATAAGGACTGTTGGCTCGTATAAATATTTCAAAAAGTTTGAAAATGTAAACCAACAGGCTGGCAAGCCAAGTGTGAAAGAAAATTCTATTGACATAACCCAAAGGCCCTATGATAGATTGTGTTTTGTTTCATACAAGTCAGTTGAGGCAGTCAGTAGATATCACAGCGTTTCTCAATAGACCGAAGAGAATGCAATGGCCCCTGTTAAGGATGGAAATTAAATGTTCATTTTTGCCAAACTATTCAAATCTTGAGGCAATTAATAGTGGCCCCCCAATTGTCACTCGCTTAGTGACTCACACTAGGCCTAATTTCCAAGAAACATTATCTGCCTTTGCCGGGCTATCCAATGGCATTGAAATGGCATATTGAGCAGGACTGTTAACACTTAAGCCCCATACCCACTAGGCCATTTTGCCATTGCCGGCCGACAGCCGTCTGGTAGAAGGGCCGTTGTCGTTACTGGGTGACTGTCATATCAAGCAAGTTTGATAATTTGCTGGTGATCTTCCCAGAGATTTTCCAAGCGATCCTGCTAGCTGTCGGCCGTCACCAAGATCTCACACCATACCAACAGAGAACTGCCCGGCGATTTTGATCGCCCAGCGATTTTACCAGTAATTTCATGCCCCTGCCATCAGCGGGCGATGGTAAAATCGTCTAGTGGGTAAGGGGCTTTAGGCCTAGGCCTATAACACAGATTTCTGGTGAAGCCCCAAGTCAATTTCCAAATCTCAGACACGCGTCTTGAAGCTGGAAGATGTGAATCATACACGCAGCACTTCACAGAAGCAGCTCATCTTTCCACGTATGACAGTCACAACTCGGCCCCTTTGACAGCCGGTTGGGGCACCATTAAAAGGGACTCATAAGGGTAGCTGCCAGCTGCATGCTTAAAAGCGTTTTTCCATATGTTCAGCAGTGGCAGCAGCTGTGGCAGTGAAGGGCTATAATTTATAAGGAAGCTCCAAGGGATCTGCATGAGGCAGTGATTGTAATTATGGTATGTCGCTGCTGCAGGACTTGTAGTCCAGGAACCAAATTTGAAAATCATTGTGGGCCCCTTGGATTTTCTTGATCTTTTGTATTTAATGGCATTCAAGGGATCATGAGTCAAGATGGTTCTGAAGAATTCATAAATCAATTCTGAAATCATTCACAATATCTTAATCATTTGACCCCCTTCTAAGTCCTGTTTTAATCAATGACAACGATTAGTATAACGTAAGTTCCTATACCAACTTTTTTCATTACTTATTGCGTTGGGTATCCAATTACCCAACGCCAATTTATAGTAAAATGTGAATAAAACAATTAATGCAAACGCCACTAAAAACAATTAAACAACAGAATTTGTCATTAAACTGCGATACGACCAGAGAAATAGAACACATGAAAGACAAAAATATCTGTTACACATGTGCAAAGTACTCCAAATTGCCAATTTCAAACAATCATGTCACTCATACATGCAATTTTTTTGTAATATCTCCACATTGCACTGATATCACAGCTCAAAGTTGTGTAGTGTAATAGGGCCTTGAAGGTCCCAGTATGGGAGACCCCTGAATGCCTGGGGATGGCTATATTTGATGTACGCTGCCTGATGTCCATTAATATGTCACAGCCCGTGTCCCCTGACACCGAATCGCTGCTAAACTAGGTGATGACACCCGACCTTTCCAGGCCTGATGACACCCAGCCCTCCTAAACCTGATGACACCCAATTCCCCTATATCCAGCTGGGGTACAGTATCTAATAATCTCACAGGGGTGTAGATGGGGGGGGGGGGGTCCTGGACCGTCGTCCAGAAAGTTTTCACGAAATTTCGTAGATCCACGAAACACAAAATACCCACGTTCACATCACTTTGTATCGTGGCATTTAAGCTTTCACGAAATTTCATGGTTTTTCATTTCGTTTTTTCCCAAATTTTCTACTTCCAAATTGTTTCAAATATCTTAAAATATACATAAAATAGTATTCTATGTGAAAATATGCCTATTGTAAATGTCTTTTTCACGAAATTTCGTGAAAGTTTTCTGGACAACACTTTTGTATCGTGGACATAATTACACCTCTAAGATATTTCGTGAAAGTTTTCTGGACGACAGCCCTGATTACACATGTCGAATTGAAGTAATAGCCATGTCACCTGTCACTATCATTTCGAATTTCCATGTCGATTTTAAGAGCCTTCTATGTCGCTTGTCGAATTTAAGAAATATCCCATGTCATGTCGTTTATGTTTTTCTCATGTCAGTAAGCCCCATGTCGCATGTCGAATTTAAGACACCCAACTCCCCTATATAGCAGGCTGGGATGAAGTATCTAATAATCTCATGGGAGTGTAGATGGGGGGGTCCTGTTTTCGCATGTCGAAATTAGGAAATAACCATGTCGCCCGTCAGTATATTTTGAATCCCGTTGTGGATTTTAAGAGCCTTCTATGTCGCATGTCGAATTTAAGAAATATCCCATGTCGTGTCGTTCATATTTTTATCGTGTCACGAAGCCCCATGTCGCATGTCGAATTTAAGAAATAGCCATGTCGCCCTGTCGATCTTAGGGGTGTACACCCATCTCATGTCAACACTAAACATGTGCAGCCTCTGAACCACAAGCTATAGTAACGTGGTTGTCTTGCTTCGTATAATCTGCATGAAATGGCTATTTCTGTTGGTGTATGTGCTGGTAAGGTTTTATTTTATGGAACCATGGGGTGCACAGATTGCACAAGAGTGCACAAGGAGACATTTCTGTTATTATGGACATTACTATAAAGGCTTTATGTCGAAGTGGTGAAAAACATGTATACAATTTCAAAGTGGAATATTGTATTGGTTACTGCAGGGATAAATCAAGTAGACAAAACAGGGGAAATATGACAGGAGAAGGAACAGGGGAAATATGACAAGAGAAGGAACTGGAAAATCCTGTATAGAGTAACTTGATTATTCCTCATGTAAATCCCCCTTCTATTTCCCACAACACCCCTACCCCATACACACCTCCCTCCCCCCTTTCCTCCTGTGGTCCCTGATGCTGGTCTGCTTATGTGACACAGGCCACCTACATTGGGACACGTGCCCAATGATGAATACCAGACATCCAGTTCTTTCCCCTCCTATAAACCCTATCAAAAACCTCAAAACAGGTTAAGAGATTCCTGTTAAAAACAGGAAATGGCCAAGCAGCAGTGGGATAGCTTCAGTCTTTCTGGATACTCTGCAGTATCTTATACGAGTAAAAATGGTAATATCCCAGGTGCCAGAGATAAGACAGAAGCAGGTCGAAAAAATTTGGTTTGTCAATCGGGTAAGGTTAGGCGACAAAGCACCATACACATAGTCATCATACTACTTGCATCGATGAAAAAATCGCCGATTCCAATCAGGGGACCAATAACAATATTAAGCGGGTACGATATTCAAACGCTGATTCTGCTTGAATCGGCCACCAAAGCATAGGCAACGATAGTCAAAGTACAGAATTGGCCTATGCTTTTAAGATCCAGTGGCACAATTGATAATGAATTCAGCCGATGAATCGGTGCCCGACTTTCCACAAAAGATCATCCAGAATGGAATTCACCTTGTGGATATACAGCCTAAGGGGGACGTGGTGAGTTTAGCATAGATTTAGGCGAGGGCCCATATCTTCATAGCCAATTTGGCTAATCAGGGGAAAAAAGATTTATTAGAAATTTTGTCTATCATGAATAAATTCTCCACCTTATAATCCCTCTTTCAGATTATCTTGCAATAACAATTTAAATTTTGGTATAAGACAAAATTGCTTATCTTGAGACCCTAATCAAAATCAAAATTTCCCTGATTAGCCAAATCAGTTACAAAGATATGGGCACAGGTAGGGCTTGGGTATTGGGTGGGATGGAGAAAGGGGTGGAGGGGGAAGACTCAGAGGATGATGAGGCACCCTGCATGTCTGGAAAAGGGCCAACTCACCCACCCCTTACTAGACACTAGTCTGGCCTGTCGAGGTCAAGACAGATCATGTTCCTAAATATCTCTGGTTCCAGTACAAAACAATGCCAAGACCAGCATTCAGGACACCCATTATAACACTGACTAACCCCCATCACTCAGACTCCAGACTGCTTCTTTTGTCCGAAATAATAATCCCCATCTGTCACAATTAGTAACATTCGAGGAAAAATTAATAAAAATAGGAAGTTTGGTGTTCAAGTTGCATTTGTTTTGTGATTAATGGAGCTGCCATGCCACTTTTGCTTTAAGAACATAATGGTTACTTCATTTGAGGAAAGGAGACAGATTTCCTGTTGACTTCAGATGTTACCATTGGGATTGGGATGTTTTGGTAATACGTCCTATAACATTAATTTTCGTTTGATTCGTCATTTATTAACCGTTACTGTCCCAAATGGCAGACGCATGGCGTTGTCAGAAAGTTAAACGATACTAAACAGTCAGATGTCAGGTGTCAGTGCATTTTGTGAGCAATTATAGTGTTTTCTCAAACGGTGCTACCCAACACCAACAATTCTAGTTCTAAATACAAGTCACACCTATTGTATATCAAGAGCTATTGAAATACAATATATCTAGTGGATAGATGCCCAGTCCAGATGGACAATTTTCTTATACTACTATCCCAACACACATGTCCTACTATTTAGAGTAAACTTTTCACATTAGAATATCACCCATTTCCCTGTTCATGGGTATTATTTAGACAAGATAGGGCTTTATATTTGAATCATACCTAAGTAGGTATACCAGGGACCGATCAGTTCCAATTCGAAGGCAAATGACTGATTCACCCTAGTTTGGTTGGGACTCAAATGACAAAACATTCAATTTTTGTGTGGACATGCATGATGCTACGTTTCTAAGATAATGACATAGGAACAGACCCTTTCCAAAAAGCATGGAACTGGCCACTATTATTTAATACATTCAGGGACTGAGGGTGGATTAGATATCCCTAAGTGCATGAAGAAAGTAGCCTGATTCAAAGACTCATCTATATACTACTTATAACTCAGGCCTTAGGGAAAATGTAGCTAAGTGAAAAAGATAAGAGTGGATGTACAGTAATTCAATCCATGCCTGCAAACATAACCTGAGCTTATCTATTCAATTTTGTTTTTCATAGTCTCAGACTACTAATGGCATTAACTGTAATAGGCTTAACGAACATATAATATTGATTGTGAAGACTCAAATGAAAAAAAAACATTGTGTTGTGAAAAAGAGATCAGAAGCCTGCCATGTTAGCAAGTCACTCCCTGATGATTCACTCCATGAAAAAAGAATTTTGAATTGAAAGATAGGCCTACATCTAAACAATTAACATTGAGAAGTATTGGTTATCATAGAAAATTGCATTCAGAGCCCTATTAAATTTTGCCAATTTACGTTAAAACATGGTTTTATGAAACCTTCAAATTTGGAAATAATAATGGCACTGGTTAAATTAGGTTCATAATATATGATTTTGTTCCTACTAGCAACTACGAATTTGACAGAAGTTGTCTGGTAAGTAAAGACCAATTGGAAATTCTTACAGGCACAAATTTCATGTATTTTAGTGTACCTGCAGACAACATCAATGTGGATTATGGGCAATATGGTGACAAGTCCATTTAAACTCGCAAGCCTTTACCATAAACATTTTAATATTCAGAACATTTTCTGTACTTCATAAAGTAAAATGGTAAAAGTGACTATTTCATTCTTTCTGTAGATCTGTATATAGCATATTTTAAGTTGTTCTGACCATACTTTCATTAGATATTTCATATAGCCAATAGATGCATAAGTCCTTCTGCTTTTTCCCATCCCTTTATCCACAGAGGCTGCAAATGTTAGCCTGCAGGTGGAGAAAGTCTGGGAAAGCAGGGAATTGTGTCTGGGATAATTGCTTTACAATTGGCTGTGGCCATCTAAAGGCACAAAGCAAAGTGAGTGAGCTATCCCAGAGAACAAAGGGGAAACTGTCACTGCAGAGTGTCCAACCCAATGGAAGCTATGCGTCATGGTCGTAAAACGAACATAAACTCTCCAATGCAGTGACCAGGGTCACTCTGTCTGCAGACCACAATGAAAATCGGCCTAGGAAACGGACCACAAAATAGGCCTAGAGTGACTCACAATAGGATAAAGCCCACAAATAGGCCTAAATTGAGTGACAATGCTGAGGCAGGAACCACAAATAGGCTTAAAGTGGATGAATAATTTTAGACCCACCTATAACATGAAGGAACGGGACTAAAATGGTATTTTTTCTTTTTTTCTAGAGGATCCCATACAATCATACATTGAAATTCCAGTATAATAATAACAATTATTGTTTTATTTCAATGTGATATAGATAGTGCAGGAAACCAGGCATGTAGTCTGAAATCCGTCCAGTTGAAAATAAAAGTGTTTAAAAAAAAGAAAGGTTACGTTACACCTTTTTAAACGATAAATGGGAAATAATTAGCACTCAAATGTTGAATTCTGATGACATTTTACATATTTCTATTAGCCTACCATGTCACTCGGCAACGATCACCACATTTGCTAATCATTGTTGTTGGATACATCAGCTGATTAGCACCCAACTGAAGAATTCTTTAGACAAATCAGTTGTGTTTATGATACAATAATTACTTTATCATAAATACACTCAATGGTTAAATTCTGATTATATATATGGTCTCTAAGATTCAAATATAAGAATAGAGACTAGCAGAGGCTGAACTGAGCCTCTTAAAACAAGTGCTTTCCACCCGCCAGATGCTTTGAGGCATCTTTGCCATAAGTGTTGTATTAGTTCATTTAAAGCCAAATATTAAAGTAACAATGGTAGTTACTGTTTCAAAACACTGAAATCATCTCCAATATGCTATATCTAACAATAAACATCTTGATTCTTTTGTCTTCATCTTTGATATTTTGAATAACGTACGTCTGTGTAGTGACATTGTGTCATAAGTGCCATATTTTGAGACTATTTACTATAGTAGACTGGCAGGTTTATATATCCTTATTGAAATGTAGGTGGTTAGTGAAAGGGCAAAATTCATGCCTAAATGCATCATAGCCCAACTGTCCCTTTTCTATCCTTAATACAAACTTGGGAGCTAGCTAGGTTATTTCTTCCGCTCATGCAAAAACACCCTTTTACTCAGAGTAAAAAACATTTTTACCGAGAGTGTAATCCCGTTAAATGAGCAATGTCTGTTAATAATTCAAGTATCTATGAAGGCTTCTGTAATCAACTTTACAAAAAAGACTGCAACGGGAAGGCTTTCCCGGCTCGTGGGATGGGATTTGCCCTGCAATGTTTATCATAATGTGAGGTTTAAAAACAAGCTCGGTTATTTAATGCGCAAAATGTAGGGGTTCTCTTTCGAAGAGACGCTACTTGATTCGTAGCCGAGACAATAGTATTACAAAATCTAATCAGCAATTGCCTTGTTAATTGTTCATAAACAATGATGTTTCTATCCGATATGATTGTTTTTATACAAGAGTGGGCCTATAACATGGTGATGTCTATTACGCTTGCACCGAAGTCATTATGCTATATTATGTTCTCGCATGCGAGCCCATGTTCCTGTAAAACATCAAGACTTGGTGTGCATGGAAATAATTTGCTTCCTTACAAGGCATGTTCCCTAAAATTAATAATTTGAAAAGTAGGAAAGCATGGGTTTTTAAAACCATGACTTACAAAACGATGAATAAAATTGAATATGGTTGCTTTGGCATGATCAAATCTTTTTTATTATTTCTTTTTACATCTTTTTGTTTAATCATTTTACAACCAATTCTACATAATTTCTATCTTGGTTCTTGGTTCTTTTGTGAATAATGAGATGGAATAATGTTAATGGAAGTTAATTATGATCATTACAATTAAATCTCTGTAAGCATTTCTTCTAATTTTCAAAACAAAATGTAATCTTGTTTAAAGGTAATTGAAAATAAAACTGAGAATACCCAACGAGTTGCCAGGCCTAACTCAACGCTCACAACTCCAGTGATCATCACTATCCCCAACCAAAGTGGGAAGTTACAGAATATTCCACCAGATGGCAGCACCTGGTGAACCCAGGTTGGTCCCCGAGCGTACTACCTCACCTGTTTTCAGTTGGTTACATAAGCCCATGTTGTAACTTTATTATGGACAAGATCCTATCTGTTTGTTTTTTACGTTGGTAGTCTTATTACGAATATCAATTTTGTCTTTTGTTTCTATGAGTTATCAGTGAATGTTATATCACAGATGAATCAGCAAGGGGGTATTTAGCTTTACATTCATATATAGGTAATGGTACTGCCCTTATTTTTATACAAAACCAAAAGATGAGATGCATGCGTATTAAAGTTGTATTCATGAAATTTCGCTTTTAATTTTAATTACTCTATCCCATAATTCCAACTTTTCATATTATAGGCGCACACTGTGTGTGACATTCTACTTGTCGTACATATTTTGACACTGCCAACGAGAAAGACATAATAACAATTCAAAAGAAGAAAAAAATGTACAAATATGACAATGTTGAGGTTCCACCCTGCATTATACAAGTTGTCCTAAGGCCTCAATAAGCCCATCCCAGTTAACACCAACAATAAAGTCGACAATGAAATATTCTCAAAATCGCTTCCATGCGTATTCCCTAAATTTCTAAAATGCAACCTTTTGAACTTTTCCCTATAGGAACCAATGGTAAAGTCTGTCAGCCTGCCCTATATATATATATAATGTCCAACCCTATTTTGCCCTGAAAGACAGCATTTTCAATGGCTGACAAACCTGCAAATCTGTCAGTTAGTAAAACTTGGGAAATATTGTTTTATCAGCCATTGGGGATAGAGAAAAATGTCAATCTTGTTTCAGTAACCCAACTCTAGGAGACAAGGATGGACTTGCATGCAGTGACTTTGTCCAACCCTTGTCCAACCCTGGGATATACCCAATGTGTGATGGGCTTATTACAACACAGACTGTCATAGATTCACCCTAGAAGCAAAATAATCAGTAATTAGCGCTCCTATAATTATATACATACCTCTGCATATAGCAACCAATCAAAACCTACCACTTCATGAATGTTGCTAATAAGCCCATCTCAGTTTACACTAACACTAAGGTTTATCATGAAATATTTTCAAAATTGCCTCCATGCTTATTTCCTGAAGACAGCTATATAATACAAAATTAACAAAAACAATTTAGTCGACAGATTTCTCCTAAAATTTGTAAAATGCAGCTTTATATTTTGGCTTTTTTCCCATGGGAGCTAATGTCAAAACCTGTCAGCCAAGCCTACTATGTCCAGCCCTATTTTGTCCTGAAATACAGCATTTTTATTGGCTGGAAAACCTGGAAATCTGTCAATTGATAAAATCTAAGAAATTATAATGTTCAGAAGTACTTGAAGATATAGAAAAACTTAATTTTTTTTTTTTTTCAGTAACACCAACCCAAAGAAACAAAGATGGCTAATCATACAGCAATTTTTTCCAACCCTTGTCCAACCCTAATATATACCCAACGTGGGATGGGCTTATTGAGAATAATTGAGAAGAAAAAAAAATACTAACACGGCCGGCTCTTACTACACAATCTGTAAACGATTCCACAGTAGTTTATCAACCGTTTGTTTTGTGGAAGAAAAACAACCGCGGCATTGAGTCAAGGTTGCCCCATGTGTTCTTAGGCTCTTTCCGCCTGACATTTAGTAGCCCTACCTTGGCAGGGTGCAGAAAATAGAGCTGACCCTTTGCCAAGTCCCCGCCTGAACCTGAGTGGTGGTTGATGGGGGAGGAACGTGTATTGGGTTCAGTGAGAAGAGCAGCTCTATGTATTACGAGTAGTAAACTAGTAAACGGTTAAATTAGTAGAGTAGTAAACAGATAAATGGTTATATGTAGAGGGTAGCTCAATATATTATTACGAGTAGTAAACTAGTAAATGGTTTAATTAGATGAGTAATAAACAGATAAATGGTTATATGTGGAGGGTAGCTCAATGTATTATGAGTAGTAAACTAGTAAATGGTTAAATTAGTAGAGTAGTATACAGGTAAATGGTTATATGTGGAGAGTAGGTCAATGTATTATGAGTAGTTAATGGTTATATGAGGAATGCAGCTCAAAGTATTACTAGTAGAAAATGGTTCAATTAGGAGAGTAGTCCAATGCATTACGAATAGTAAACAGGTAAGTGGTTCAGTTTGGAGAGTAGCTCAGTGTATTGCGAGTAGTAAATGGTTAAACAAGGAGAGCACCTCAAAGTATTATTAGGAGAGTGATCCAACGTAAGAAGAGTAGTAAACGGTAAGATAAAGATAAATCAATCAATAAAATCAATCAATATTTAATACATAATTTTTCTGAAGAAAATTAGTTTTTGTTCGTTTTAAACCCACAATATCAACATAAGATAATAGGGACACACAGATGGGCGACAATAAACTGTACATTTGATTTAGATTTTCTTGACGTTTCAAAGGGTAAATTGTATCTATACGACGTTCGTAGGCCTATATAACGCCATTTGGTGGAAGATTGAGGTCCAACGGGACGCAGGTATGTATACACCTACGCTATGGCTATCAGTAGATTGAATAACTTATTAGTCATATCAGTACACTGAGTGCAATAAGTTACAGATTGGTGATATCATGGCCTATGCCCTCTCATAACAGATAAGGAGATCAAATCTGCAGTGAACGGCTATACACCTGTGAACGTTAATGAGGAAACTATGTGGTTGGGTGGTGTCACACATCATGTTAATCTAAAATTATCTACAACAAAATAATATAACAAAGTTGAAAATACACCAAACTCCACAACAGTGTTGATGGACAATGTTGGTATTTATTCAAATAGACAACTGAATAAATGTGGAGATGACAGACATGTTTCGACTTTTGACAGTCTTCATCAGGATAACATTCCGAATCAAAGCGGTGTCTTATATACTCAAAAATCTACAGTGTTGAAATTCAAACTGTTGATGGTCCAAAGTGTTGATTATAGGTAGAAAGTGTGGAAGGTTTACACTGTGGTTTTTTAACAATAATTTTAACATGTTGAATCGAGTGATATTAAATTATTAATAAATCAATTAGAGAAACCATTGTCCATGTTTTGTGTTGATATAAGTGGAACAAACTACATAACTTGGATAAATATAAAATAGTCTTTGTCCCTGTTTTTCTGTTAGTCCAATTCCTTCAAGCAACGAGGGGTAAACTGATCCCCATAGTAAATCTGTTTTTATATAATATATATCTAGAATACTTTGTCAAAGTTTGACATATTATTTTCTAAACGTAAAATAGCTAAGGTGGTAATTAAATTTCCTATCCTTTTTCTTCAGTCTACAACTAATAAAAATGGAATGCAACATGAACTTGTTTTTGCAATTGTTCATGGGAAAATTAATTACAACAAAACCTAACGTTTAAAATTGAAAGTCAGAAATCCCTAAGGCCTTTTTTTACATACTAGCCCCAAACTCTCCAACTGTTGTTGTTATTTGTTGGTTTGAATCACCAGACCCAGTGGTTCTGGAACACTGGGTTATTTCACCATTGCTCCTGGATGATCGCATCTATGGGAAGGTGGAGACCATATCCCTACACTTTTACGGAGGCATGTGCATGGTCCCATAGGCAGGGCCACACACACAACAGCCAGTGGTCCTAAGACCTTTGATAACCCTGTCGTTGTCACAGGGTAAATGCCTGATACCACAGCAGCAGGACAGAGACTTGAACCACCAACCTTCGGATGACAAAGCCAACACCCTACCACTGTACCACCAGAACACTGTACTGACGTGGATGGCCAGTCCATGCTCTTTAGGCTTAGTAGCATTAGGTTTACATAAGTGCACGCTTTAGTGATAACTCTCTGTCAATGTGAGGGGGTTTGAAGGGGAGTCTATCTGTTATGTATCATACTAAAGGGGCGCAAGGTGCACGAGCTCAGTCAGAGTTAGCTGAACGTTGTTGTGAGTGACCATCCTGGAAAGGTTGAGTCTTAGAAGCTAAGTCCTGGATTTGGAATAGAAGCAGAAAGACTGTATAGGAAGGCGGGAGCATTGACTGAGTGTGTTTGAGGGGATTCCATCCTTGGAGCTGTTCATTGTCAATTGAGATCTTGTCAGGGAATGGCAATATACAGGAGAACATTAATAAAGAACAACCTTTCACGCGAATGTTACGTCTTACATGATGTTGGAACTATGATTATGTATTGGATGACAGCAGTTGAACGAGGAGGAGACTGCGTTTGGAGCTAGCTATTATCCATAATTAACACGACTAATTAATTACGCCTACACATTATAATTAACTCTCTACAGTTCTCTCTATAGTTCAACACCCTATAAATCCAGGTGCCCCTACAGACCTATAGATAGCCCAATGCCAATGGTTCGATATATGGAGAACATGCCAGATGAGAATCATCACCAGTTCCCCAGTATATATCGACAGCGGCTTCATCAATATACGTCTTTTTGGTTGGACGCCAGACATTGACCTTGTGGGGCCAGACCTGATCTGCTTAGTCAGCATTTTAGAGGCTATCCTTTTTCTATACATCCAAAATTGCAAAATGCACCTGACCATTTGTAGTTATATTTTGCTGATGCTTTCAGATTTTCTGTGTTATATCACAATGTGTATTGCTAGTGCCAATCAATATTTGGGAGAAAGGAAATAGTGAACTTGTATAGATGTTGTGCAGATGACGTCATAAGTAGCCAGGGTGTGCTGGCCGCCATATTGGTGATCAGCTTATAATCACTATTACATACAAATCTGAAGCATACGAAATACAATTTTATGCTAGATATACTAGAAATAATCTTATGTGATAGTATCAGCATTCAGAATTCAGAATTTTCCTTTATTTTCCATAGCCACGTAGTCATGATCACCGCGTGGTGATCACCAAAAATTGATCACGTGACAACGTCTGCACAAGGTCTATAGATGATTGATACATCACTGCATTACACGTACAATGAATGAAAACTTCAACATAGGTCTGAATTCCATATGAATAATCCATGTATAACTGCATCAGTGTGAATGAGCTGAATTAGGATGTATACCGAAATTTCCATGCCGGCATACATAAGTACAGGTCAATATACAACAGCTAAGGGTGAGGCTCGAACTCACCATTCCACATAGGTGCATGCACAGAATCATCAGTCATGTGCAAAACAGCTGAGAGGTATTCTGGCACCCTGCCTATCCGTGTTGTTGCCAAGTTATTGACATTGGAACGTATACACTGACTACCTGTTTACCATAGAAATCACTTATGTAGATTTTGAGTTTGGTTTCCTGGCCATCATAGAATAGAATACAATCATGTTCAAGTCAAGTCAAGTTTAGGTTTAGGTACACAATGTAACAGTCTGTCTATCGACCGGTCATCAATTTACCTGCCGATTTCACTGCCGATTAAGCTGTCGATTCACATCCCAACAGGTCGATTCTGCCGCTTTGATATTAACATACATGTCTGTTTGTTGCTAAAGCTTTATGTCGAATCAAAAAGAAGCATTTTATCAAAACCAGCTTACACATATTTTGTTATGGGCTGAATGTTATGCTGGGTATTCTAGCACAAATTAAAGCAGAAAGTCGCTAGCTCTGTAGGTATTGGGCTGTATTCAAACCTGAAAACAAATGCTGTTCAGTTCACCCGACCTACCCTAGGCTAAGCTCTATGCCCTAACTTGTGTTTGACGAAAATTGAAATTCATTTTAAATGCTAGATATTGTTGATGGGTGTCCGCTGTGCATTCAGAATTTTCGAAAATGCCTGAGACAATTTTTTTTACCTATAAAAACATTCTAAAGAAAATAAATCGACCTACCTACCCTAATTTTTTCGACCTATGTTACCTGAACCAACTAGTTTTTGTGTTTGCCTAGGCAGGGTTGGAGTGAGTGAGTAATCTGGTAATGGATGCCCTACACCGTTTCGACAACTAAGGTCATATTCACGGTGAAAACAGGTTGGGACAAATTCTGTCTTTGGTGATTGTATCTATGAGATGAAGGTGACAGGGCGGGAAAACAGCAGGGGATCAAAACCTGCAAATCATTTTTGCTGTACCTCATCCCTCAGTGAACCAAGCACCAACCGGGAATTGGGAACAGGGTTGGAGTGTAGTAGTTCGTAGTAACTGGGAGATTAAGGAGACCATGGAGGTATCGACCTACACGCCATCTGGGGGTCAACTGGGGCCTGGGGTATCGATCTTTTATTGGTTACATTATCAATTAACCCTGTCTCAGCAGTTAACTCTATAGGGTGAGTGCCACTCTCTCACAGTGGGGTATCGTGTTACTGAAGGATTAATGGTTATCAATTAATATGGGCAATAGGATTAATCTGATTTACCATTGCCTTTTGCTAGATTGTATCATTAATACCAATGCTATATTGGGGTCCAAGAGGGCTCGGTTGCATTCTAGTGCGTATGAAAGTCATATTCTAACCTTTGAATTCAACAACAAAAAAGAATGTGATCAAAAAAGTTGTCTGTATGCAAGGGCAAATATTTTAAAACCCGACTTTACAGTGATTTCCATTAATTCTGTATTACATCTCCGATTTTATTTCTGATTTTCGAAATCGCCGGTGCGATTTATTATTAATTGTGGATATGATTTTAATTCTGTTTCAAATGGTATGTACTAGTATGCATAGGTTCCTGGTATTCCTGGTATTCAAAATCTGGTGGAATTTCTTATTTTACTGCTGATTTACAAAATAAGCAGGAGAAACAAAGGTTGCATATCGAGATGATATACGTCAATATACGGAATGTTACATGGGATATAAGGCTCTGTGGAATACAAATACAAAACCAATAGTATCAAAATCGGCATGTGGAAAACAGTTAGGCCAATAAGCCCATCCCAGTATACATGAACATCAAATTTTACCATGAGATTACATAGCAATCTCTTTCTAATTTAATCACTAAAGATAGATGTGTGAAACAAAATGGACCAAGGTGGTTTGGTTGACAAATTGCTCCCATATTTTGTAAAATGCAGCTTTGAATATTGGCTTTTTTCCCATAGGAACCAATGTTAAAGCATGTCAGCCCAACCTATAATGTCCAACCCTATTTTCCTTAAAATGTAGTATTTTGATTGGCTGGCAACCCTACAAATCTGTCAATTGGTAAAATTTAAGAAATCATAATGTTTTATCAGTACTTGGTGAAATAGGAAAACATAATTCTTAGTCATTCCAGTCATCCCAGCTCTAGGAGACAAGGATGGCTTATACTGTAATTTTGTCCAACCCTTGTCCAACCCTGGGATATACCCAATGTGGGATGGGCTTATTATAAGGGATTTCACAGTGATTTGCATTGGGATCACAACTCGAGATCGCTGCTGAAGGCTAATGCTATTGCAGCTATAACAGATTGGAGGCGGGGCATGGTCGTTTACGAGACCAATGTCATGCTTAATAACTTTACAATACCGACATGTAATCATTATTAGATTGGACAGATAATTCCTCAGTAAAAGGATCAAGGAATTACATCAGCATAGGACTGAGGAGGCAGGCCTGCAAGTTAGATACCGCTTGGTTTAGTTATTTCCATGTGGAGATCTATAGTCCAGTGTTATATATACTAATTTGCGACTCTCAAGTGCATTTTGTGCATTTATGCATGTGATTCGAATAAAGGTTTTTATAAGCATTACAACCCGATGAACTATATATACTATACAGCCAGGTAAATCCACATCAAAAACCTTAAGGTAAGTTATATCATCATAGTGAAGCAGACCAGAAAATAGTATAATAGCTAGTTTGAAACATGATGGCCCATAATTTTCTTTTTTTTCACGTTCAAGTTTATTTAGACTAGGACTTCGCATTCGTAAACTCTTGTTTCCCGCCTCCCTTATATAGGCTTCAGTTTTTAATATAACTTAGACCGTGTTAATTTCGTATAATGTTGATTAATGATAATGGAACCGACAAAGAAAACGTCACAAATTACATCCTATAAAAGATGAACACTGCAGCATGACTTATAACACGGCGATTATATATTGAAAAGCAGTTGGAATAAGTTACACGTTTTTTTTTTCAAATAAAAAAGGTGAAGCACCTTTTGAAATGTTCTGGTAGTGTACAGACGAGATTTTCTTCTGTTCATAACGCTGTTTGAACATACGTCAAACCTGCAAGCCTTTACAGATACATATTTTACAGGCTTCAAAGCCAATGAGAAATGTATGTTATAAATACAAAACTTCCTAATATGTATTACTACGTAGATCTATACTATGAAAATAAAATGCTGGTTGGTCACAAACAATTCATGTGAACGATGAACTATATTGATTACTGTACAATCTACCAAACTGTTAATAGAGTGCTACATTGTATAAAAACATACATAAAGTGTATTGCAGCGTTAAAATACAGCATTGAAACAATGTGAAGTCTATATACTACAGTTAAATTTTACTGGAGATTTCTAACAAAATCACCAGTGTGAATAAGGCTAAATATAGACAAGTTATATATTATTAGAAAGTCTTTTGAATTTGCTTTCATATGGTATGATGACATGCATGGGTTCCTGTAACCTTGCTAATGAAAATTAAGAAATCGTCAAATTGTCAGTGAACAAAATCGCATAGTGAAATACAGACTTTACAGTGGGTGGTGTACACAACAGACAAAAAACGGGTACAACCAAGGTCAAAGTAGGACGGTATGAACGTGACCTCATGCTGCTTTGTGGAACGGCAAAAATAACATTGAAATTTCTGAAAGGAAAATGTAAGGTAAGGAGGGGTCAAACCCAGGTCGTGGTGAATGTCAATAAGAAGGAAACAACTATTTCAGGACATCTATAATAAATGGATGAATGGAATATGCAAAACTAAATCCCCAACCTTTTTAACGGATGAACGAGCTAAGCCTGCAACTGTGTCGTTTTTGTATTGAAAACATGAATTATGCAAAATTATTATTTTGTATAAAATTAAAGGTTGTCGAAATATACAAAATTAAAGATTTTTTTTCCCAATTACAGTAGGCAAAACATAAATGTCTATATGTATGACGTCTAAAGAATTAATTTATTTACATAAAACATTATATCCTAGGAGGATCCACAATTAAATGTTAAGGTCTATAAAAAGTAACACTCTTCAGCATTCTAACACCTTTCCAAACAAAATTTTCCTTGCTAGCAGCCTAAAGATGATAAAGCTGACGACACTCATTAAATTGTGATGCATGTGCACTATTACAGCTTCCTAAAAGGAAACTAGAGTAGTTGCCTGTAGCCTTTCTAACAAGGATACATGTATGTTTAATTGGATAAGGGCACTGGCAGTTCCCTGGGAATGTATGGAATATTAGTATAACTCTCCCTTTAAGTAGAACCAGTTTTAAAAAAAGTGATACTGAAAACTCATGTCATCATATTTCCTACATTTCCTATCAATTTATCGGGGCATCTTTTGGTAGCTGTTCATTTTACCTAAGCCGTCTCAACTAAAATAGATTGTCCTGGAATAGTTGTGTTAAAAAAACTGAGGAGTGATAAAAATCTTGAAGTTCAATAATCATAATGACACAACATCAGGTGGGTTCTTATTGTGGATTCAGTACCTGGTCGACCTCGGGAATGGGAGCAACATTGCAGAGAGAGTTTTCCTGGAATGAGATGGGGAAACAGAATGTTAACAGAGATATATGTTAGAGTACACAAAGTCATGTTAATAACAGTTGGTAGCAGAAGCACGTTTACTAGTTCCTGGCAACGGGTAAAGGAATAAAAACATGCTAGCAGAAATAGTCTGGTATAGGGTATGGGGGATGGAAGTGTACAGGTGCATGGCACTAGTGGGAGGGTATGGAACCAGTTCTTTGGTGTACGGGGCTTGACAAACCAGGGCGGTTCTAGGGCATATATCTCCCAGATACTTACCCCCTGGACACTTACCCCTTAGACACTTACCCCCTGGACACTTACCCCCTAGGACACTTATCCCCTAGGACACTTATCCCCCCCTCCCTTGGCTTATAATGTAGAAGGAATTATGTTGTAAGAACCTAACCTAATCTGTCAAAGCATCATTGGACCGAGTTCTCCAAGGTTGGGGGGTGAGTTTCCTAGGGGGTAAGTGTCCTAGGAGGTAAGTGTCCAGAGGATAAGTGTCCTAGGGGGTGAGTGTCCTATGGGGTAAGTGTCCAGGGGTAAGTGTCTGGGGGGTAAGTGTCAAGGGGGTAAGTGTCCTGTCACCAATCAGGTTCATAAGTAAAGGACAACTAATGAAAGATTACTCAAGTTGTATTATCAATGCCTAATTAGACTGCTTAATCGTTTGTAAACCCTAGCTTGTGTTCTTGGTCATATAAACAAGGACCCAATTTTTATGCGCTTGATATAGTCTAGCCTGCATTCGATAAATCTATTCAAGTTCCCCCTTGAATCTGGTATGATAAGATGATATACTCATCAATAATCCTGAGGCTACCACCAACGCACATATTTCTGATAAGATATAATTTCCTTTGTAACAATCATCTTCTATCTATAGACCCAATTTCTTGTTTGTATTTGTAAGTGGTTACTTGATTTAGTTATTACTTTGTACCACCGATAACATCGAGTAGTACTGATAATTTTACAACCTCCTGTCCCTCGATTTCTCCAAAAAATCGAAACAAACAACAGTTGTCTATCGTGCAATGGCTTTGGGAAGAATGCCACAGTGGTTGGCCGGATGCCAGACTCAGGAAACGTCTTCTTGTTTTCCGTTGTATATGTACTCACTCAAACCAAAGTCTGCGTTAGAAAAGATCTTGACCTTAGGAACAGAGAAGCAAGAGAAAACATTGTTCAACCACTTTTCAACGTTTATTGGGGAAAAAACATCACCTCCAATAATTCGCATATCTCGAATCTCCAGGGCTTGAAGTCCTACCAAAATGACTTTCTCACAGAAAGGATTAAAGGTTTCATTCCTCTCCTTTGTTTATTATCATGATCATTATTAGTATTTTAATTTCCTTTTTCAAAACAAAATAAAATGGTAAGATCAAACGAAGGTTTAATCATTATGATATATGATGATAAAATAGTGACCCTATTTATCCTCAAACATGTATACATCTATCACCTACTAAATAAAAGTCAACTTTTCAATTTATACTGTCGTCGAGTTGGATGTTCATCTACACTTCACATGTATACATTTAGTACATACGCTCATTTTCAAAAATCTTAGACCCCCACCCCTCCCAACCACCCTTGGGCAAAAATACGCATAGGATATGTACTAAAATGTAAGCACATTTTCAAAAATCTCAGACCTCCCCTCCCCCTTCATACGTACATAAGGCCCCTGAGTCATAAGTTCCTTATGGTTCCAAAGTACAAGACTTAAATCAAACACAGAAACTTGGTCCTTTGTGCCTTAATCTCCCTTCATAGGTGGTTGATACCTTTTTTTATGCAGTTACAACATACCAGACATTGTTCAATTGTGAGTCGTGCCCTTATGTTAGATAAAGGTCTGACCTATAACATGACGTACTGCACCATACACCTGTCATCTACTGGGCGAACTCTACAGCGTGGGCTGGGTGCGCGGTTAGCTATTATGATGTGCCAATTGTTAACCAACAAAATGTATTGTAAAAGTGGCCAAAAAATGTTCCCTGTTTATGATAAATTGTATAGCACTCCTCTTTCATATAATTTTTATTAATGTATGTAGATTTACTAGATTTTGTAATTACAACAAGAGTCCGAACACATCATGTTTATCCCATGCATTTATGATTCTTTGATATAGTGGGTTATGTAATTAACTTTTGAATATTAACTAGTAACTTTTGGTCATTTCCTATTGAACTGTATCAGATAACATCGTCAGAAAGGCTTGATTTCTTTAGAAAGGGACATTCCGTGTCAAACTTTATTCAATACAAATACCAAGTAAAAAAAGAACATGAGCCGTATTGAATTTCACGTCGGTAAGTAAAACGATGCTTCTATGGGTCATTTCATAAACCTTTGCATAAAAACTTCATCTAAACATTTTTTTTTTTCGCGCTAAGTTGGAGGCCTTCAATTTCAATAGGTTACAGTCTGGCACACTGCCTTCTGTACGACCTCCCGCATACCTAAAGTGTCTGGATCCTATATAGAGTGAACTTTTAGTTATCAACAAGTATATCAAGATGTGTCATCCCTACATAGGTTTAACATTGCAGCATTACATCAGAATAAATATTTCACTCGTTATTTGTTAATAATCATATGCAACTTTATCATAATTATTATATTTTATTTCGTTATATTATTGACGCAACTGAATATGAATAGGTTTGCATGCGTTTGTCCCAGATTTATTATGTGTATGTTTATATTCATTATAATATTATATATTTTTTAAACCATATCGTTTTTATTTACAATCCGTACCAGGGTTTTCCCCTGGCCCTTATGACCGACTCTGTCGATCAGCTTTAGATTCTGATCGACCAGCTTTAATTAGGTACCTAAACTTGGGAAAAAATATATCAATGAATGGGAAATATTCTTCCAAAATTCTTGACCGGCTTTCAGATCTTCGGGTCTTAAGAAACCTGTTTTAATTTGTTCCTTGGGAGAATCGTAATAACGATTCAAGAATGGCGTTTTAAAGCAACCGGAAATTTTAATTGGCTATAGAATGCTTTGGATATTAGGGCACTTGAGCATATAAAGAAACGTCAAGAAAAGGAGCATATAAATGCCTCGAGCATTCTTGCTTGTTTACGTAACTCTCTTTTGAATTTCTTTTTGGCGGATCTTGAGTTATATATTAGCTGCAAGTTCGATTGAGTCTTGATTTATTTTCAAGATCACGGCCCCAGATCCAAAGAGAACAGTCGCTAACAAGAGGTCACAGCGTTTATATCGAGTTTTTTTGTTCGTGTTCACTGAGTTTTGTCAGAAGGTGGTGGCCTGAATAACGTGGCGTTTAAACAAGGAAACTACCCTCTAAACAAAAAATACTTATATGTATAAATCAAAATCACACAGAAATATCAAATGATTTATACACTCTTTTCGTATTGTTTAGGAGTCTTCCATTAAGAACGTATGCATCAAGGGGGGTCTGATATTTTTAAAATGTGTATTTACGTGCCTGTATAAATGTAATGTATACTTTAGCCTTACGGAGGTGGGGGGGGGGGGTCAGAAATTTTAGAAAATTTGACAGGCGTGAAGTGATTCAGGTAACAAAGATTGATATAATTATTTTCTTATATATATATGCATGTGGACCATGTAGGGTTCATCCTAACCTATCCCGCAGCTACGTGGAACTTTATTATGATGCTCATTTGACAAGTCACAAGTCAAGACATCTTCCACAGTAAGTATATTTTACCTATATCTCTTCTTATAATTAGTTGTCTGTTTCCGTTGGACAACTGGTCAAAATAATGGCAACTCTGTTTCTTTGTTATTGCAAGAAACAAAATTGATTTTTAAAAAAACGACAAAGAAAAGCAAAGAACAAAGATGTTCTGAGTCGGCACTAAAATATCCAGCCAGGCGGTCTAACCAACCTTTACCTCAAGGGTACTCTCATCTGGCGTCATATCAAATGCCACAGAACTGAGAGAAAAAATAAAACAAGGAAAACAAGGAGCAGTACAGGTGTGAGTGTCTACAGGTAGGTGGGGGTAATGAAGCTGGCACCTGGAGCAGCCTCCTCCATGCAGTACCTGGAGAAGGGGCCAAATAGTCTGTTCTGATACAGATTAGCTATTGCATAATGGGTTCGTACAACAACAACAGTCCATGGATCTGTAACAGACATTCATATCTGTCAACTAACTCCTACAAACTCTAAACTCAACAAAACAACAAGTCACAACCAGTTAACAGGTTGCCACCCCGGTCACCAGGCAACTTTCCACGGTCACCGTGCCCTGAGTCCAGTTGTCAAGTTGATGACATCACACATCACATGTCACTACAGTGATGTCATAAAGCATGTAGCCATAGCAACTGACAGTGTTTTGATCACTGTGTGGTGGTGTTTTGAGAAGGCGACTTCGTCGACGCCTTCAACAACAACAACAGTCCATGGCTTTTATTGGTCAATATTTGTAAGGAATTCTTTTATTGGCCCTCTATAAATGGTATGGGGAATCCCTTTGATGGTTCTTGGACTGCTGGCTGGTTTATGGTCCAACCTGCCATGAACCAGTGGCTGCATGCTGGGATTTGGGTGGGAATTCCCATCTAAAATGGTTGCTGGTGTACAGAGTCACTTTGGGAAACAGTGGGTCTGATGCGACAGACTACCTCTTCCAGTGCCTGGAGAAGGGGCCAAGACTGGTGGTAAGTGAGTGCTGCCAGCAGCTAGTCCTCATTTACTCCTGAATCATCAGACATTTGACACCACCTCAGGAGTTAGGGAAGATGGGCCAAAGAGGGCATATTGATGAATACTGCTGGACCGTGGAGCAATTTTTTTTTTTTTTTTTTTTTTATTAAACCACATTCACAATAACGTGATCTTCCATGTAGGTGATACAATTAAGGTGAGCAGATTTGAGTTTAAATCCCTCAAACATGAAAAATGTTTTCCATACAGAGTCAATTAGTTACCCATCAGGAGCAAATACATTAATAAGTTAAATATAGATAATCGTTTGAGATTAAACGATTTCCATACACACCGTTTGAGATTAAACGGTGTCATTACATACCAAAGTATATAGTTTATAATACTAACTTACATGTTTCAAGTTCAAATTCAGCTATCTATACATGCTCATAGGCTAAAGTTGCTGTTTTGTTTACCAACACAATAATATTATGTGACAAAAAGTGCAATTTATCTACAATAAAAATCAAATAAAAGGGAAGAGTTATACGTATCCTGAATTTAATCATTTAGGTGCATAAGCTGAAAAATAAGGAAATTCCAATGCTTATTTCTAACTAAAAGGAAAATAATATTATGTGTAGCTATAGATTATTGATGGCTAGGATTGTAAATTCAGACACACCATTTTTTAAGTATGGAATGCTTCATTTTTATGTAGGCCATGTTGTACAAATTGCTATGTAGGATTTTTGATGGTCAATAACGGCGATACTGTCGGCATGTATGCTGGCAACAGCAATGGCCCCCATGCCCTCATCAGTTGCTATTGAAATGCATGATATATAGTGCCATGTAATGTAAAGAGTCTTTTTATTTTCGCCGAGCTATTTTGCTCGAAAATTATGTGAAGTATTGACAGCACACGATGGAAAAATACATGCATACATTCTAAAACGACCTGTAATTATTGAATATAATTATGATACATATATATATATATATATATGTAAAAGGGAATATATATATATATATATAATCAGGGGCAGATCCAGAGTCGGTCATCTAGGGGGGGGGGGGCAATCTAGCGGGGACAACCCCCCCCCCCCCTATAAAAAAGTGAAAATAAATAATGTCAGATTTGTATGAATCAACAAACATAGATTATGCGGGGGGGGGGGGGGGGGGGATCCGCTCAGTCTAGGGGGGCCCTTTTGCCCCCCCCCCCCCGATCCGCCACTGAATAATCAATAAATATATATAAATATACTTTCATATTTACAGGTCCATATACAGCATATATAATATAAATGCATATAATTATGTGTATGAATTTATATTAATGTGTATATAAGCAGATAAGTGCGGGCTAACCTGCAGAGGTTAAGTTAAACAGGTATTCTTAATGTGGTGAACTGAATATCATACTATACAGATCGAGTTCTCTTGCCACGCATTGTGAGCACAAAATGTCCACGGAAAACACCTGGTTGAAGCCCAGCCAAGTACAAAATTGCTTTAATTTAATCTACCCATCTGCTCACATGCCGAGAAAATATTAATGATTGTCATGGTATTTGAACAAAACTGTGACTAGATTTTTTAATTCCCTGCATACCCTAATTCCCTCCAGACAAAATATAGATAATGGTGACTAACAACTGTTATATATATAATTTTCGCTTGTAATGACTCTTTGTTGTCAATAAAAGTACTACTACTACTATAATATTATGCGAATTAAACTAGTCCAACAGTTTGTTGATATTAGATAATGACATTGTATCTAGATAGTGATACATGTAAAAGGGTCTGTTTTATGTCAACAGAGTTTCAGCAGAGTATCTAACTTCAAACGAACAGTGTTATTCCTGCCATACCCTGTGTCAAGAAACGTTTATCTCTCTGTTAGATTTATTTTTATAATTTCACAATGAGTTTCAGGTTACCGATCCTCTGTGTGAAAAGTGACCCAATTTGTTAATATCAGACACAAAATTATACATTGAATTTCCCACACAATATCCTCGCTGCAGACGTATATTTTTCCCCATAAACGAATAACGGTTGCTTTGTTTTCTATAGAATGAAAAAACATAAGCATAGCGTCATTAGACCACATCCATATAATGATATCAGATAATGATATGGGATAGTAATATTATACCTAAAAGCATAAATTTCACAATTGCAGCATTTTGTATTTTCTTCATATTTATTCCCATGCAGATCATAACAATCAAAAGACTATTGGGTTTTCAATGATGATCCAAAATATATATTGTGCAATAATGATATATTCATCGCCATGATTAGAGGTTGATAAAAGAAAGGATATTAAGACTCCAATTAATAGATAAAATATCACGGTGTTGTAATCTGATACAGTAATCTGAGGTCTAAATTCCACATGTTAATTTGGCTGCCGATTTTGAAAATCAGTAGTAGAAAATAAGGTTAAAAATAGACATGTTATAATATGTCAGTAGAAATGTTATACAATTCTCTTCCAAATGGTATAAGATGCATGGATCCATCCCAAAGAATCACCAGCATCTTAATCGGAATGTTGAATACAAGCTCTAAAAGGACGATGCCCTTTCTATATATAATCTATACAGGGATCCAGATGCAGTATATTTTTAGGCCTAAGAATGTCTATATCTATGTACAGCCTCCTTAATACCCACCCCTGCACGTATGTAGCCCAACTGGCATGGCATTGATTCTGCCAGTGTGTGGTCCAAGTGCATGTGTACCTGTCAATGTCTATACTGCTGCTTCTGTACATCAATATCAATAGTGATGCCTCAGCTAGAATAGAGAAACAATTACTTCTGTATGATTGACAATGAATGGTCACTGAGTATGGGCTTTTCCGTGGATCACCTTTTGATATAGACTTTGCTTTATGTGGACCATTTAATGCCATTAGCCATCGTTTATGTGTTATATTATACTGCTTGAATGGTGCTGGGAATCAAAGTACATTATAACTGCTGAATAAGCAAAATTCACGTACGCACTATCACTTGGTGATTTAGTAGGAATTTCTAAGCATTTCTGTTTAGATGAAGGCTGGAGGATATAAATATCCTTCATATGTATAATGAAATTTAAAGATAATACAAAGGTACATAGGTCATCTCTACCACAACCTATTTGACATATACATAAGAATAATTATGAATACAAAGCTATGTCAACTCTACCATAAACTATCATACATTTGAAAAATAAGTTCATATCAAAGGCAGCTAAAAGCGTTAACTCTGTTGTCTGCCTGAAAAATACCAGGCGGAATTGCACAAGCAATCCAACCTTTAGGATCCGATAGCAGGTGCTAAATAGGGAATTCCTTCTTCCCACATAATTACATACTTGACATCAAAACCTGTAATATAAACCTGGCCCATCCCACTTGCATAATTGTTAATAAGAGCGCATATTGTACAAAAAAGCTATAATACAGAAATATGTCGCTGAATAACACATGCAAGTAATCCAACCAATAACATTGACTCACCAGGCGTCAAGAAGGGAATGTCTTCTTCCCACGTAAACATTACACTTTGAGCATTAACCTGTTAACCTGAAAACCTGAAACGTAAACAAGGCCTGTCCCTGGCACTTCCCAATACATATAATTGACAATAACAGTTCATACAACTTATCAGTATAGCTCTGTCTATACCTAATCACTAATTAATTACACTTACCTTTAAAGGTCTCACAAATGTGACCGTTTCTATCGTACTTGTAGGAGCCATCGTGAAGATATGTGCAGAAAGTATCCAATGAAGGTATTTAGGTCCACAGTACAGAGGAGTCTCTATCCACTTATTCTCCTACTCCAGTATCTCACTGGATGGCAGGTAAACAACAGTAGACACTGACCTACCAATCCTCCTGTTGTGTGGGTGGCCACTACTCCTCCAGGGTATAACAACAAAGGAATCCTTCCTTATGATCAACCTCTATGGTAAAGGTGTGGGATTTGGGACTAAAACTTCCCTGTCTTTTGGCAGGTGTGCACAGCTGGAGTTTGTTATGGTTGTCTGGGTAAATCCTCTTTGATTTTAACCCCTTAAGCTTACTCCAGGGGGGTCAGATGTCCATCCGGGCGTGGTAGTAGTAGTAGTACCCACTAGATCCTGGAGAAGGGTGTTTTCCCACGGGTCTCCTATACTCTCTGACTGGGAAACTTCCCTATAGACTGGGAAAGTTCTTCCTGCACTGGGATAACGTTATTGATAATAATAACGAGAGTGTAGTCTAGTCCTAAATGGTATAAGCTGTTGGTGGGTCTGTGTATGTCTTCTGTCACAGGTAGTTTTAGGCCGTGGTGGCTGGTGAATATAAATCTAGGTCGGTCCTTTTTAGACTTGGTGTAGGTGCCGCGTGATAACTCCTACCAGTGGTGTAGGCTAGTGGTTTGTGTCAGAGGAAGTAGTGTTCTACCGTTGGAGCGGCGAGGAGGTGGTGGTAGTAAACTTGAGCCGTGCAGACCGTACAGAGAACCAGCTGTTCACAACAGTTCTAGGCCAAAATACCTCACCTAACACACCACCTCATGCACCACCAAACTCCCTATACACTGTCTCCTTAGGCTTTGTAAGGCCTAGATGTAAGCCTATTATTATTTAGGCTATACAGCATGCACTGATAGTATATCCAGTAACGGTTTCTTGTACATGTAATCAATCCAGTGCACTGGTTGATTGCACTTTGCTCCTTGGTGCTGTTAGTGTTATCTGTAGACGACCTAGATAGTGTATAATAGTGGGAGACTCTGTAGGAGACCGTTGTGTGTAGTAGGTGTGGAGTGGTATGCCCCCATCAGCTGCCACAGGCACCCCTTCTCTGAAATAGATGCACCATGCATGTGGAAGGCATGTTCGAGACGCTACCTGATAGAGCCCTGATGAACTCTACATGCCCTGTAGGTAAATCACATGAATATATATATATGCATGTACACATATTCGAAATATGTGCAGTTATGATACTTGGATGTAGGGTTTTATTGCTTAGGGAAATATTGTTGGCCCTATTCTAATAAATCACTCAAATTTAAGAAATTATCTTTTGGTTTCTCAATTGGTAGGGCCATCTATTAAAATTAAATCAACCAATTATCACATTGGTTTGATATAATCACACGGCAAATAACATCATCTAATGAGTTTGGAAGTGTTAATTAAGTACAACGTAAATTAGTCCTTAAAATTTATGTCAGTTGTTGAAGAGAAGTCCAGTTTCATTTAACAAGATGATGAAATATAGTTCCACAACTATGTTTTATAATGATATCATTATGAATTGACGCACACATTACCCCATAGGCCTAACTGTCAATTAATTCACTACGCCCATCAACAGTGTTGCCCAAATTAGGAGGAAGAAAGGGGGGAGGGGGGAGGTAACATTCCTGTATGTCTCAAACCTAAAGTTGTGGTAGGTCATTTTTTGCATTATATCTGTGAAGTTAACCTAGGTTAATTAACATAGACTCTCGAACTGACCCGCCCTGGAGGACCCCCTTGAGGGCCGAGGTCAAGACGTGTTTCGGGGTCAGCGTCCGGCGTGGGTCACCTCCTTAGGGCGGGAACGGGCACAGAGGCTGAGAACCAGCGATGGATGGGACAGCCATGTAGGAATACAGAGAGACATGTATGGTTACATGTGATGAAGATTACGAGAACGACATGTACGATCACAACAATGGCACTTTAGGGGTGTAGATTGGGGGGACCCAAGGTCGGATGTCGGATTTAAGACAATTTAATGGCTATGTTGCATGTCATTATGTTTTTAGTATATTCATGATGATTTTAAAAAGCTGTCATGTCCCATGCTTATAATATTATGTCTTATATCATGTTTTTTCCCTTTATGTCACTAAGCCCAGCCCCATGTCGCATGTCGAATTAAGAAATGGCCCTGTCGTTCATAATAGCGCACCTTTCTAAAAGCTGTGACCAGACTTTTTTTATGGTTCCAAGGGGGTCGGAGAAGCTGCACGACGCAATGTTAGATATATCATTTTAAGTCTAATGTAACACATTCATACCATGGGTAGTAATTCATATGTGAAATCAAGCAAAGGCTGTGTGACATAAGGCCTATCATATTTAATCATTTTGGTCTTCCCAGTGCATAGACCTAATTATAAAATTGCTATATCCTAGTATAGGCCTACGTTTCAAAATAGCAGCGGAACTTTCTATTTTAGGCTTATAATTATAATATCTAAAATTTATTATTCTCATCCACTATAATTATTATTTTAGGGAGCCTATTGCAGTATCAATTTAACAGAATTACCTTGGCTTGAAAAGTCCTAGATCTATATGGACCTGGGGGTCTATATCTTAAAGGAAACCTTGCAAGTAATTGACGGATGAAATATTTTCCAGGTCAATTCTTTAATGTTGGAATACTCTTACGATATCTTCAGCGTCTTTAATTTTGTTCTTATAAATATGGTACTTACATAGATAGTCTACATAGTCGTAGGACATTAAAATCAGGACTATTTTATGTATAAATGGAATCCCTAAATTTGTGAAGTCAACAGTTATGCCAGTTATGTATTGTGCTATTTAGCATGTGAATTCATTGTTATCATTTTAATTATACATGTTCGCAAATCTTGTTATATTATAATCATAAATATCTTGAAGTACACATGAAACAGAATCAATAAAAAAAAACAGTAATTGGTTAATTCCCACTGTCAAAAACATATTGAAAGGAAATTGAAGTTCAAGATATTTTTATGTTAGGCCATATAAATTATAGGCTTCCATTCATTGTACTATTACTCACCAAAATCATTCAGAAACCTGAGATTCACATATTTTAATCAGTTAATTTTGAAAGGGAATTTCCCATGCCGCGAAGATTAGTTACTCATTATTTTTTCCTCCTTGTCCCTACCTTTTTTTAGGATTGTTTTTTCTAAATCTTACTTGAAAAAGTGCCATAATTATTTTAGTGGGCAGGAAATGACATATTGGTAGATCTATAATTTAAAAACTCTCTCCAGCTTTTTCTTTAAAAAAAAAGAAGAAGAGAGAAACGGGAAAAAAAATAACAAGGAGAGAATCCGGGCTAATCCGCCCCGTTTTACTCCTAGAAAATCACATGTAGGCCTATTATCTCACAAAACTAGTTGTATATGTAAGCCTCTGTAAGGTACTGTGGAAGATGATGATCTAGTCAACTGTAGGAATTATTTTAAAATTGGTCCCTATATAGGCCCTAAATAATAATTATGTATTTCAATATTTTGGGTCTGTAGCTCACGCCTAGGCCTAGGCCTATGACAAAAATCATGAGTAAAAAAAAAGCTTGGCCTATCAACCCTATTTTTCTTTGGCCGATTTTAGGCCCAGGCCTGCTTGACCACTTTTCAGCCTATTTTTATTTATTTTTTTTCATTTTTTATTTTAGGCCTAGATTTATTTTATTTCGTTTTTTTTTTTTTTTTTTGGCCTGAGAAATTATCCCTTATATCAGCCATGTCGTGCATCAGCCAGAAAAAAATATCCATTCAATATGAACCCCAGCAGATCTATAATAGTTCATCCCCAATACGGCAGGTGTCTCCCCTAGCCGTGGCGCACGTGTCGACGTGACCCTGTGACCTTTGACCTCGTCCCTGACCCCGCCTCTGACGCCCAGAGATGACCTTGGCCACTGTGTACTTGAACTACTTCGTCGTAACGCAGGCAAGAAAACGGACGACTTTTAGCCACCCAGAGACCAAAATCGGACACCAAACTCACCAGGAAACCTTCGTGAAGGTTGTATGTTAGTGGAAGCGTTCACGGTGAGTGAGAAATCGACGTTTGGGGTGAAATTTGAGGACATGTTCGTTGGAAACTTCCGAGGGGGATGGGCCTGACCTGGTGCCCTAGACTTCACCTCGTCGGGAAAGTGTCAAGGTTGAATAGGTCGTGGCGTTTTATTCCCATTTACATCCATTTTGTGGCTTTTTCAGACTGGTTCTGTTGGTTTAGAGGATGTTTAGTTTCCCTAAGAGTGGTTTAGAAGGCGGCTAGGCCCTGGAAAATCGGGTTGTTCAGGTGCAAATGCCGCCGTAGCTTTCTGGGTCACCAACCGGCCGAACTGGGTCAAGTTGCCGCCAACGTTTCCCCAACAAAATGGACTCTTGTTTGGCGACTTATAACTTTTACGTTTATGTAACACCCAATTCTAAGTCGTACAAATGTGGCAGTGGCTTTCTGTAACGCATAGATACCCAGGGATTCGGAATTATCGGGAAAGTGGAATAAAATGGAGGCTGGGTTGGGTGTAGTGGAGGCCGGCCCGGGCAGGCGTCGTGTTTACAAGTTGTCAACGGGAGCCCGGCGCACCGACCGCCGTCAGCCGACTGTCACCTCCCTCCGGGCCGGAGGTGGGCGCTTGATCAAGTTGATATTGGAAATTGATAAGTTTGGGCTTGAGTTTAAAGAAAAAAGCCTTTAAAATAACAGAAGTCCGTGTCTGTGCCGAGGGGTACCCCAAGTATTCCCCCCCCCCCTTTAATTCTGTATTAATGGGGCCTTTTTTGTGTGTTTCTTTTCTAAATATAGATCTAGATATATTTTTGGGAGATAAGGAAATAAAATATGTATTAATCATTCATAATTATGTGCAATAATCATTATGTATGTTGGAAGTTTTGTTTACAGGAGAGGGGGCCCGGGCTATAAAATTGAATTTTTTTTAACTAATTCCTAATAAATGTTTTCTTCTTTTTTAATTGATTCCTGCAAACTATTCTTTAACCGAGTTCTTAGAATTAGAAAGTTGCAATAGTTTTTCTATAAAACTTCTATTAGACCATTGACCCTGGGTGATCTACAAGGTGCAATAAAGTTATGAAATCGTTGCTATTCAGTTTCATATCCATGCCCCCCCCCCCCCCCCCCCCCAAAAAAAAAAAAAAAAAAAAGACATTGGCCTATAAAAAAAAAAATACAAGAGAGAAAGGAAATTATAAAACGGGGGGACAATAGTAAACATTGCAGAAGCCGTCTGAAGCACGTTTCTAATTTTCAAAAGAAGGTGAGATCCATCATTGTTATGAGAAAAAAAACAAAAAAACTGGACAAAAACAAAAAAAGAACTTCCAGTCTTTTTTTCTTCTTTTTTTTTGTCCCCTTGACAAAATTATGTTCAGAATGAGATATCCGACCCATTCCAAACTGTAGGCCATTCTCTTTTTCTGTGATAATTTTGCAAAAGTTTATCAAGATTCAAATTTATCGATCTATTGTAGGCCTACCGAAAATGACATAATATTGAATTTATATTAGAAAATTAATTTTGCATGCAAATAACATTTAGAGACTCCATATTGATATGAACCATTCATAAAAACAAAAAAAAATATTTAAAAAAATAGATGACATGTATCACTGAGATCTTTGCTTATCTATAGATACTAAAGTAGCATGACCTATCATAAGGAAAAAAAAGTTGTGTCTATAGGTAACACAGTCGTAAAAACATAGGGTAGCAGCAGTTTTCCTTAGCTTTTTTTTTCCACTAGTCCACCGGGCTAGTGCTTAAGATTTTACACTAGCCCATGATATATTTCACTAGCCGAACCAAAAAACCTTTTGTTACATGTTAAGGTCCTATCTACATTTTTAAACATATTGTAATTTTACTAAATAGGTCCGGTCATGCATAACTTTATTGTTGAGGATGTTTTCCACTAGCCCACAAGGCTAGCTACACAAAATTTGCACTAGCCTGACCAGGTTTTTACTAGCACCTGGTATTAGTAACTCTATGGTAAGGTCAAACCCTGGGTAGGCAGGTGGACTTTTTTTTTTCCTTTATTTTTTTTTTAAACTTACCAAATAGACTCAGGCAGTGATGAGAAATAATAAAAAAAATTGTAAACATTCTCCAAAACAGCTTTTTATAAAAAAAATCTAAAATGCATGCAATATGCATCTATCTGCTATTCCATGCCGTTAAATTCATTTCTGGTCAATTCTGTTCTATTTTGTAAAATTGTTAAACAAAAAAAAAAATATTGCAAAAAGTTAGAGTAAGTCGGGTTACCAGAACACAAGGCTGCCACTCACTAGTCAACGTATCACAACATAGGAGTTAACGAGGGGGGCGGGGGTTGGGGGATTAGGCCGCCGAGTCTGACGTCCTCGGTCGGGTAGATTGTTGTACAAACAAAGCTGGAGTTGCTAGACCCGTCAAAATACGCCCCCGTAGATAGACAAGGGGTCTCGGTGTGGGATTCACTAGGCATGCACTCTTTAATGCGTCACAAATTCATTTTTAAGTATCCACAAATATAATGTAGTACATTTAGAAGCTAAATGTGTGAGGTTTCTGTGAATATAAAGAACGTGTGAATGAGATAGAAATTCCCTAAAATACAGTTTGATAAAATCAAAAACTTAAATTTTTCTGAGCAATTTTTGAACACAAATATCTCAGTTAATATCAGACCTAGAGACACGCTTCTCTCAAGAGCAATGTCAGGAACATATATTCAAAATTTAAGTTCCATATCTTTAATAGTTAATGAGATATCGATGTTTGAAAAATAAAACTGAAAAAATCAGTTTCAAATTCATAATGTTTATAATTCTTGTCTGATTTTCGTCAAAGTTATACAGTCAAATAAATAAAAATATAAGCTTTCATATGGTATGTAATATGTTTATATATGTACCTTGGTTAATTTTGCATATGCCTTTATGCAGCCTACGGCCCTGAGACCCCTTATCTATCTTAAGCCCCGGCTCCACTGCCCGACGATCGAGTTGGATTTCAAACACAGTCTACCCCACCGGCAGCTTGGCCGAACCTCTCGTGCCCACACCTCGGCAAATGGATTCACGGACGGTCCCCCCCCCCCCCCCCCCAGTCGGCCCATCTGGCAGACTGTGTTTCAAACCCACTCTTAGAAATTTAAAGTAAAATAAGTAGTAAACATAGTGATGCATACAACATTGACACAGTTTGGAGAGCGCGGCTGATGTCAGATTGACAGATTCCCAATTTCTCATTTTGAGGGAGTTAGTCACCACTTCGCCGGGGTCCTAATTTTGACCATTCTAGCCACTGCTTTCAATTCCAGTCTAAACAAACCCGGCGGGGGGTGGGTCAAGGGACCCTCGGCCCGAACCCCTTCCCCAAACATTCCGGGATTATCCTCTATAAACACGTTGACTAGTGAGGAGTTCCCGAACACAACAATTATTTTTTAGGCCTAATCATACACTATACTGGATTGACCTTTCATTTTAATCTAAATTAACAAGGCATGTATACTCGTATCATTCTTTAAGGTAAAAAACCTTCATTCAGTGGGCATCTAGGGATCTTGCAGTCAAGTTTCAGATATCTTTGTTAAATTTCCTACATGGCTATTTAGTGGGGTCTATTAACAACATTTTCGTTACGCGGCGGATAAAAGCACTAAATTTTGCATGAGGCACCTCTGAGGCATAACTATTGAATCTAGAAGGGGAGCCATCTTGAAATACCAAAATGAAATTTTGATAAATTTTGTTTGTTTTTAGCATTTGAAATTTAAGGTATTTAACCAAATCTTTTGGCTAGCTTCGATTAGACCTATTGTATGGATTCGAAAGGTAGATAATTGAATTCCCTGTCCTATAATTTACCAATTTAGACAATAGCAATATGTTTCTAGGCATTTCAGAAGGTGAGATATAAGATTATTTCAATAAAAGTCGGCCATATTGGATTTTTGGCCCCGTCCAGGTTATATTGATATTTCAAGGTGGCTCCCCTTTTAAATTTAATGAAGGGGTCCCAGGGGATCATCATTCCAAATGAAATCAAGAAATCTTGTGGCAAAAGAGTAAAGCCTATATCCTTTCTTTTGAATTATTTTGGAATCCAGCCGTCATTATCAAAGGTATCATGCTAATGAATTCAGCTATTTTGAAATTTATGGTATTGTTTTGGTTGAATATCGACAAAGCAGGACAATATGGCGGACACACCAACTGAGTCACGTAAACGTTTACATAGTGTTACACCGCCGACGGGAGACGAAACGACCAGTGAGATGTCCCCGGATCCTAGCAGAACAATCAGACCCGAGCCAAAAAAGTGCAGAAAGAAGAAAAAAGGTGGGACTACTATCCAAAACGTCCCGAAGAACGTAGCAACAGGCCAAGCAGTGAGCGATGATGGGTGCATTGCTGACCAAAACAACAATGGTGGAGAGGGGGTCAGCACCGAAAACGTCCCGGTAACTGTGAGTAATGAGGGTAATGTTACAAGAGCCCCTAAAATGAACTTAGCCGATAAAGTACATCGAGAGGGTGTTGAGAAGCAAGTCGAGGGCAACAAGGGCACTGCAGAACCAGTAAAACAACCGAGGGGAAGGGGAAGACCTAGACGAAGGGCATTGAGTCTCGAGACTCCTCTCCGAAATGAAAATCAAGACATCATGAGCATCTTAATGGACATTAAAAGAGATGTCACTAACGTCAAGGAGGAACAAAATGACAGTAACCAACGTGTTATTCAGTCGATTGATGTTAAATTGAATGATCTAAATTTAAATCTTGTAAATGAAATAAATAGGATCAAAGATGAAAACACAGGAAATGCCCAAAAACTCAGTGAAATAAAAGGACAGCAAGAAAAAAACATTACGGACATTTTAGACCTAGACAGGAAGATTGAGGACATCGAGGAGGAATTATTGTCATGTAGAAGAAATTACAGTAAAGACAATGCAGAAGTAACTGAGTTTGTACGTAAAGTGGAATGTGATCTTGCTGGAGACATTGAGGGTCTCAAACATTCAGTGGAGACTGAATTTCTTGTACACACTGAAACTGTAAAAGAAAACACAGAAAGGTTAGACGATTTTGTAGCACGTGTAGACCTTCAGCATACTCTTTTTAAGAAAGAAATAGAGTCCCTAAAAATCTCGATCGATCTTCTGAAAAATTATAAAGATGATGACAGTATGGGAGATTCGTCTGGTAATGTAAGTGAGGCGACAAATAGTACAGGTAGTAACGAGAGACTTGAGGGGGGTGACAGTGTAAGGTCCATTATAGTAGATTGTATGAAAGAAAATATTTACGAGGACTTGAAGAGTATATGTGTCCATTTCATAAACGATATGGGGGTACATGCTGAGCCCTCCGACATTGAATCAGTCTACCGAATGGGGCAATACAATCCCCATAGGTCAAGTCCACGCCCAGTGAAGATAATCTTCAAAACCTCATTAATCAGGGATCAAGTCTTCCATTTCAAGCCAAGGTTGAGGTATTCGAAATTTTTCAGGGAATTTAAGATTAGTGGGGAGGAGGCAAAAGAAACCAGAAAAAATCGAGCTCTTTTGAGGCAGGCTTGTGATATTGCAAGGAAAAAGGGATGTGAGGTAAAAACTAGACCAGGAATGATCCAGATAGATGGCAGGGAATTTAATCTGGGTACCACAGGGGAGATACCAGATGAGTTTATCAGGGAGAAACAACCCTTGAGAGGGCGAGAATTGCCAGTGTTAAATATAAGAAGACTGTCATTGCATGAGAAGGCTAGAAGGCAGGCTAAACACGTATTGATGGTGGGTGACGGCCTCCAAAAAATCGAAAATGGCTTGGTATTCTTCTCAGCGGCTTGTTTTCTTAGTAATTTTTTCAAGTGTGACCTGGAGCACAGGGGAGTCAGGTACAAGTCAATTGAGCAGGGGTACCAAGCCATCAAGGCGAAAATACATAACGCGGATAGGGAGTACAAATTGATCATGGAATCGGATTCCCCGGCGGATGCGAAACGCATTGGGAAATCGATCAAAACTGGTGATGAATGGCAACGAATCAAAATTTATGTTATGGAGGAACTACTCTTCTCAAAATTTGGTCAAAACAAGGATCTTTATTTTCGACTGATCAACACCAGGCCCCATGATCTTTTTGAGGGCACCCTTGATGATTTTTGGGGTACCGGTTGTAAGCTGGGATCAATTGCCATGGAGGAAGGGGAATGGACTGGTAAGAATCATCTTGGAAAGCTCCTGATGAAAGTCAGAAGTGTTTTCATCGAGGAAATGGGTAACAAATAAAGGGTTTTCGTGGGATGGCTGTAGTTGGGAATATATGTACGTGGTTTTAGTTGATCCGTTGACCTCAGGCCGTTTTTTCTTATTTAGATTATATTTTGCTCACAGTGTTGTGTCAGGAGAGGGATTTATTTAAATAAATGTCCTCCCTTGAGTTATTGGTTCCTTGGTAAAAAGCAGCCAATAACATTGTATATATTCGATTGTGTGTTGACTATTGAATGTTACTTGTATGATAAATGTATGAGTGTTTGTTCAAAAAATGGTAAAAGGTTTGAAAATTGTTATGTTAAATGTACGTAGCCTCTGGATGCATATTGAAGAGGTAAAATTATATTTCAGTGATTATGATATTATCTGCTTATGTGAATCCTGGTTAAATGATACTATAACAGATTCTATGTTATCGATACCTGGTTTTGTCATCTACCGGCTGGACAGGTCAACACATGTAAATGGAAAACGTGGTGGAGGACTATGTATTTATGTACGTGAGCGATTTAAGCCCTATACACAAATTTTAGAAAAATTCTCAAAAATGTCTGGTGATTTAGAACAACTATGGGTAAAGTTAACTGTACCGAACGTAAAGGTAAAGTATATAGGATGCATTTATAGACCCCCTTCTGGTAAAATTCCTGAAGGAATAGATGAATTAAGGGGAGTTCTTGATGAAATAGACAACTATAACAAAATAGAAATAGCCATCTTGGGGGATTTCAATATCGATTATAATAAAAGACATACACATCATTTTGATCTGCTTAAAGATCTAGAACGGGATTATATTTTGACACAATTAGTAGTAAAAAATACTCGTATCACTCAAACGACTAAAAGCAGGATTGATTTAATTTTTACAAACTTTGATAATATATCTTCGTCTGGTACATTGGAAATTGCCATAAGTGATCATTTACCAATATTTTTGGTTAAGAAGAAGGAAAGACTTAAATCCTCACAGAGTTATATCAAGGGTAGAAGTTATAGATACTACGATAGTGAGGAGTTTCAATCGTCTGTATTAGAAAGTCCATATTGGATGGAATACTGGAGACCAGATGTTAATCCTGACGAGTTATGGGATATACTTCTATATATAATAAGTGAATGTGCGGATTATCATTGCCCTGTAATAAATATTAAAGTTAGAAATGACTGTCCATCGTGGTTTAGCAGAGAAATTCTTGAGGAATTACATCACAAGGATCTTTTGTTTAAAAAAGCACTACGTACAGGGAATGATTGTGATTGGCAGAATTTTAAACGTTGTAAAAATTGGGTAAAAAAACTATTAAGAAATGCTAAAGAGGACTTTGTTAAGGATAGACACCAGTGGTTGGGGCCTAAGTAGCGCAGCTCCCTTTAACCACAACCATGATACTTGTTTCTTATGTTATTACTTCATAGAAAACATCATTAGATAGCCAATAAATCACCATGTATACTGATATAACTTATATAGAAAAGGCTAGAATAACAGCATTGTAGGATTAACACAAACATAAAATTGCTAAAATTCAAAATTATTTTTTGAACAGCAATATCTCACTTAATATTCAACCTAAAGCTTTGAAATTTCTGGCACATATTCTTGACATATATATGCAGGGAAGCGTGTCTCAGAATTTTGATATAGGTCTTAGTTCTGTTTTTATGTAATGTAGAAAATGATATTTCACAAAAATCAAAAAAAGTTTCCCGTTTTTTGCCGTTTTTCACTATAAAATCAAATCTAGGCCCTCAATCAAAAATCTGAGACACGCTTCCCTGCATATGATTGTCATGAAGGTGTGTGTAAAAAATTATTCATGTAGGTTGATTATTAACCAAGATATCAATGTTCAAAAAATAAAAGTACAAAAATCAGTTTAAAATTGATAAAATCTTAGTTTTAAATTCCCTAATAATCTAATTTGTGTTAATTGATGGAGAAAAATATAAGCTTTCAAATGATGTATAATATGTTGGGATCAGAGCAATATTAAGAAATGCATTGGTGATTACATGCATTGGCCGCTAACCACTGGTGTCTATCCTTAAAACCGAACTAGATGCATGTTCAGGTAATCCGCGAAAATTTTGGAGGGAAATAAATAAATTTACTGGTATGGGTAAAAAGAAAACCTCTGATACTTTAACGGAGGTCAAAATCGATGGTATGATTTTAAAAGGCGACGATCTAGTAAATTACATGAATGAGTATTATGTAAACACTGGATTGAAATTGTCTGAGAAATTCAAAGATAACTGGTTCGAAGATACCTATGATATTGATTCGGAATTCAGTTTTGATCGTGTGACAGAAAGCCAAGTACTTGATGTGGTAAAAAGTATTGTAATTTCAAAATCGGCTGCTTGTGGTAACATTAGCTCGAAATTACTGCGTGATGCCTTCCTTGTATGTATTCCTGCGCTAACATTTCTATATAATAAGTGTATTGAAACAGGAAAATTTCCGACAAAGTGGTGTATAGGGTATGTATCCCCTATCCCTAAAACTAAGTATCGAAGTTATAATCCGAAGGATTGGAGACCGATTACCCAAATATGTTTACCGGGTAAACTACTAGAACGCCTGATGCATAGACAAATAATACACTATTTTGAAGAAAATAGTTTATTATCAACAAACCAATATGGTTTCAGGTCGGAAAAAAGTACATCGTTAGCGATATTCGAAACTTTAAAACATTTGTATCAAAACTGGAATGAGCATGTTTATAGTACGTGTGTATTCATTGATTTTTCTCGTGCATTCGATTCAATTGACCAAAATATACTTCTGAAAAAACTAAAATTATATGGATTTGATAATAACGCATTAACTTTTATGGATTCATACATAACCAAGCGAACTCAATGTACTGTTATTGAAGGTATAACATCTGACATTCGACCATTATTATATGGTACTGCTCAAGGCTCAATTCTTGGTCCGTTAATTTTCATAATTTATGTGAATGACATTTTTAAAATGATGGACCGCAACGCGTGTTTAATGTATGCAGATGATACTCTGCTAATTGGTAGGGGATCAACGCCAAATCTATCATTGTATGATGCACAATGTAAATTGGATATCCTCGTAAATTGGTGTGGGCGGAATAAGCTAACAATAAATGAGGACAAATCAAAATACATGATTGTAAACTACAGGTCGGAATCCTTAGAACTATGTAATGTATTGCATATTGGTAAGGAAAATTTAAAACAGGTGCATGTATATGAATACCTTGACATTTATATAGATGATAAATTGAATATGAATGCACAACTAGATCGTGTTTTAAAGAAAGTACAAGGTAAACTGGGCATTTTTGCCAAAATTAGAAGGTTTCTTAGTGTAAAAACAGCACTAAACGTGTTTAAGACAATGATACAATGTCATTTTGATTATGGGGATTTTTTAGTGGAGTCTGGAACTATGGAAAAAGTACAAAAACTAGATAGGTTACACTGTAGAGCTATAAGACTCATTGAGTATAGCAAAACTCCTCAAACTAGACTGAATATTGATGAATTGTACATAAGATATCGACTAGAGAAATTGACTTTCCGTCGAAAACGAAGTTTATTAAAGATAATGTATAAACAGAGTAAGGTGGCTGTAAACATTTTTGAGCCTAAACATGGTAAATGCTTACGTAGCAAATCGAAGGTAAAATTGGCTGAGCCATTTACAAGGTTGTCAAAAATACAGAGGAGCCCGTATGTTAGAGGGCTAAAAGAATGGAATCTTCTTCACGGTGATATCCAAAAATGTGACACCAAAAAATTTAATTCTTTAATAAAAAACATGTCTTTCAGTGTGAATTGAGCCGGTATTTGGCTCAAATTGCTATTGAGATATAGTAGTAATTCATAGTAAGATTATAAAATGTTATATAAATGTACAATTGTTTTGGGTATATTTTTACTGCCCAACTATCATTCCTTTGGTTGAAATAATAATATGTCGGTGAATTGTAGCTGTTGAATGTATACTATTTCGATGGAAGAACTTGAGATAATCAGGAATCGAATAAACAAACAAAAAAAAAAAATAAAATAAAATAAAATATCATATTTATTGAGCCCTCTAGGCTATTAACAACTGATATTGGAACCATTTCCCCTGGCCTTATGCCTTAGTAGCTAAAAATCCTAATATTTCTCAAAAGTGGTCAGCCATCTTGGATTTTGGATTTCTGCATTGACTTAAAACATAAATAATTGAATTCCCTGACCCATAATCCCTCAATTTTGACACCAACCATGTCTCTTTAGTCTTTTTAGAAGCTGAGATATAAGAATTTTTATAGTAAAAGTCGGCCATATTGATTTTTTGGCCCCCACATCAGTTCTATTGATATTTCAACGTGGCTCCCCTTCCAGATTTGATAGTTATGCCTCAGAGGTGCCCCATACCAAATTTGATGCTTTTATCCGCCATGTAACGATTTCTCAAAAAAATGATCTTAACAAACCCCACTAAAAGGTCCCACATGACAAACAACTTTCTAATTTACCAAGGAAGGATTTACCAAGGAAGGAAAATCTTCCTAATTTGTCATGTTCATAGCAAACCTTGGCTTCTCACATTTAGTATGTCAGAGTGAATTTTAGTATAGATTTCTTGCATTCTCCTTTGAATGTATCATAAACTCATGAAATATTGTGCATCTCAGTTTACAGATAATATGGGCACTGTATTCTCGGTCCTACTATGCTTGAAATTGTACCAACTCCAAACAAGATCCTATCTTAATTATCATTTATTTGGAAACTGTCCATTTTTATCATGGAGTCGGTTACAGTCCTGAAGTATTGATGTTTATCCCTTACATCCCTTTTGAAACAGAGTCATCTCAACATTTAACCTGATATACCTAGAACTATAAGATGTAGACTAAGATCTCAATTTTCTTTTTGGATTTAAGGTATGACTGATTGTCCATAATGGCACTCTCCAAAGTACTACAGAAGATGGCCAAGAAACATCAGCCAACTGCAGAATCACCAGCCCCAGCTCCATCAACAGCAAAACCATCAGCTGACCAAGATGGTGGCTCAGCTGGCATTCTCCTATCCCTTCTCACAGAACCACCACAGAAGAAGGAAGCTGGCCAGCCATCTTCTTCAGACAATCCATCAACTGTGCCTTCACCAAAGCGCTCTGCTGAGGGCTCAGCCAGTGAATCTGAAGCCGATAAGAAAGCAGATGCTATGAAGGCAGCTGCTAGTGACAAGTTCTCCTCCAGGAGTGTGTTGCTTCAGCTGCTTCAGGAGAGGAAGCTGATTCTTGAACAGACTTCCAAGGATGCCTCTGGACAAGAGGGTCAGGATATGAAGGAACAGGAGGGGGCAAGTGAGAGAGGCCCAGAACCAATCATTATCATGCCAGATACAGGGAACCATGATGATCCAGTTATTAGTGCAGGAGGAAAGGGTGATGATGTCCACAATAAGGACAGTAGTTGGACCGAGTTAAAAGAGCGAGGTTCCACGCTATGTCAGATTTGTCAACGGGGTTTCTGGGACCCAGCAAAGTATGCAGAACACATGAAAGCTGAGCACCCAGGAGAGGACTATGGTATTGAAACATCAAGAAAAGAAGCAGATCAGAAGTCCTCCAGAGCCGAAACTCCTGATGGCAGCAGTGCCATAGGAGAGGCTGCACCATCCTGCCATACACCATCCCCATCCACCACTCCAGACACTGTGGTGAGCGAGGAAGGCGGTCTGAGGCGGAGCAAGAGAAAGCGACGTCCTGCAAGGAGGAAGTATATCCATGAGGAAGTACAGGATGGGGAAGAAGGGCTGGAGGAGGAGCTGGAGGGAACAAGGCCTCCAAAGGTGCAAGTCAAAGGAGAGGGTGAGGCTGCATCCATTGGAACTACCCAACAGCTTAGACTGGTGCCTGATGGAGACAATTGGTCAGTCAAGTCTGATAGTGGGAAGCAGGCGTTAGATCACCTCCAAACAAGGGGTGAGCTGAGCTCAAGGTCTGACACTGAAGACCAGATGGAAGGAAGGATGAGGCCTTCATCTGTGGGTGGAGATGGTGGTACTGGTAGTGGGGAGGGAACTATAGAGGAGATAGTCAGTTTCAGGTGCTCTCAATGTTACCTCTACTTCAACAATCGGGAGGAGACACGTATTCACCTTCGCCAAGAACACAATATCCTGACCTTTAGCGGACCGCCGAAACCTCCAGTGACATCCCTCACAGGCCCTTCTGATGTCTCTTCTGACCACAAACCCTGTCAAAGCTGTGGCTGCCAAGGCCAAGGAAACAAATCCCAAATAAGTGCCTCCAAGAATTGTGTAATCTGTGGAAAGACCCAATCGCCTGGAACGAAGCCATTCATAAACATCTTCCGGGCAAGAACATGGTCAGCAAGGCATCACCAATTAGCACGGCGGCTTACAGCAGCTCTTGGCTGTGAGTTCTCAGCGACCACTTGTAAGTCACGTCACGTTTGTGTGGATTGTGTGAAAAAGCTGGAGAGTGTGGAGAAAGCCCGGATGCAGCTGCAGCAGATGGTAAAAGTTTTAAAGCGCACCCAGCTGGTTACTTCAGCAGACCAGGCTAGACCCAAGGGCTTATTGCAGAAGAAAAGAAAGCCTACAACTCTGAACAACAGTGATAGCAATAGTAATGTGGGCAACACCAACATCTTAGCTGCAACTGGAGCTAAGAGCAGTTCAAACCCAGTCCCTTCAGCACCTCTGGTTCGGGAGTTGCTTTCAGCACAAGAGGTGGTCCTGCCACAGAGTCAGTTTTCAGAGCTCATTGATGCCTTAGGTAGTGACAAAGACTCATCCATTGCCAGCAGTTCACTTAGTTTGAGCCGGGCAGAGAGCCCTGCCTCTTCGTACTCCTCACACTTTTCCAGGCGTGAACAGGACATGAGTAGACGAGCTGGTGGAAGTGCTTCTCAGTCAGAAAAGCGACGGCCGCGCCCATCACGGCGCCAGCCTGCTGTCCAACATGATGCTGCCGCCTTCAGTGAGTTTGTCAATGAGTTGCAGAGTAGGCATCCTCCACAAGCTGTGTCATCCTCCCGAGTCGGTCAGGAGGTAGGACGTGTGTTGGCAGAGGTGCGAGTCAAGCAGGAGCCGCAAGATGGTGAGCTGGTTATTGACTCCCAGCAACAACTCCCTCAGTCACTCAGCCATCTGCAAGTCCAGGCAGCCAATGCAGCAGCTGCTGCAGTTCTCAGTGGAGACTTTTCAGATGGTGGAACCCTTGGCCAAATAGAAGACCTGCGATCGCTCTACACCAAGCTGCAGATTGACAGTCGAAGTGGACAAACCGAGTACACTTGCAGCCTCTGCAGCACATCCTTCTATAGCGAAGCCGCTATCCAGCTTCACGTGAAATGCCATATGCCACGTTCCAAGGAACTGCAATGCTTTCTCTGCGGTTACCACAACAACCTTCTGCCGTCCCAATGGCGCATCATGAAACGACATTTGGAAAGTGAGCATGACTTCCCAGAAACCTACTTTCACCGCTTCCCCTGCCCTGTCAAGGGTTGTGCTGAGCTCTTCAAGTGTCATCGCGACATGGTGATGCATGTGTCCAAGGTGCATCGTACCCCCGTCCGGGTGGCCAGAGAGCACGCTCTTTCTGATAAAGGCCTCTTCAACTTCCCTTGCCATATGTGTGGAACCCTATTGCAGTCAGAGGCTGCTTTAGAAGTCCATGTTCTCTGCCACAATGGAAGTCCCAAACACTACCAGTGCTGCTACTGCAACTACATGCACAGCTCGCAGCCTGGCTCATGGCGCATCATGCGCGGCCATCTTAGTAAAGAACACATAGGCAAAGAACTCGCGCCTGACACCTTCACCTACAGCGAGTGTCCCTACTACGCATGCAGACTCAAGTTCTGCTCGAAGAAAGCCCAGATTGTTCACCGGGCATGCCATGATGAGACGCGAGACGGAGAGTTCTTCTGCTTCCAGTGCCACTTCTCAGTTCCTGCCACTCCCTATCTCTGGGAAAAGGTTCGCGATCACATCATCGCCAAGCATCCGGAGGCAGTTGGTGAGAGCTTCCGCTGCACATGCAAGGCCCGCTTTGAGTCATTCCGCGAATTCATACATCACCTCAACCAGATGCATGGTGCTCAGCGCACCTAACATTTCTCATCTGTAATTACTGTTACCTCCTGCCATAGTGCACTCTTCATAATCTGAATTGCATAAATGAGACTGCATTATTAGGAAATTAATAGTATAACGCGTTTTAGTCTTTAAATTTGCTCTATGGTTTTTGAGAAAGTGCTTTTCGGAATGCAGGGTATGTTAGGTTATGTAGATACTCAGACCTACAAAATGTAGGTTATTGGGAACATTAGGGTGTTTTGATTCGTTGTGTATTGGTGTTAGAATAATTGAAATTAATCTGTTTGACGGAATTGATAAGATTTTTGTATAATGTGCCTAGGTAGTTGTAAATGATTAGGCTTCTTATATTCTGTCTCGAATCCTAATTTATAACGTGTGTATATATTTTGCCTTCAAATATATATTATATAAATCTATTGATATAATGTTATATCGTAGTTACTTCAGCTTGTATTTCCATACCTTTCACTGTGACAAATAGGTAATATACAATATATAAAAGTAAGAAGAAACTAAGAAAAGAGCAAAGAATAATAGGAACATCAAATTTATTTTTTTCACTGTAAGTGCTAGGGGCATGCTGATTTCAAACAGTCACCGACGTATATTCTAGTCTTAATATAAAGATATTATGATTGGTATGTAAGTATATTTTGCTGGTAGGTTTGGTTTTCACTACATGGTTGATAGTTTGCCTTGTTGACTTAATCATTTGATAGTTGTCTATTGGGGAAAAAGCAGGGGATTTTTTGAGATTTGATAAGCACAAGTAATGTAAAGGAAAAAATCTTCGTCAACGAAAGAATGGAAATTTCTATGCCAACGAATGAAATTACTGAATCCTGAAAGAGTCGGGCCATAACATGTACATTACAGACAAAATATATTCTTTAACAAATTGATGAAATAATTTATTGAAAAGAAAAAAAATTGTTGCCTTTTCCGACATTATGATGTAGATGGATCTTTGACTAATATTGTCAGGAAAAAGAAATAGTAAGTAAGGGAGACAAGTCCAGGAAAATTCGAAGTATTTGAAGGTTATCCTATCCTATGGGGCAGTGTTTTTATTTGACCTATAAAAGTGATGAACAGCAGGCAAAGGTTGTGTATACATACTCGTGATGTTGAATCATGCCATTTACTGGCTTGATGTAGCTTGACCTTTGATGCATTGGCCTCGAGACCTAGCCTAAACCTATGTAAGGCTGTCCTTTAAAAAAATCAGTTTCCTGTCCAGCGCCTGGTGTAAATAAAGGCCAGCAGGGCGGCCGCGATTTTTTTTTATATATAAGGCCTATATAAAAAAAAAATTGGGTTGGCAGGAACATATCATACAAATTTTTGGGGAAAAAAATTCTTTTTGAAAAATGAAAAAAAAAAGTCCCCGTCCCAGTTATAAAATAGCCACCCGGCCGGTCGACCGGAAACAGGATTATTTTTCACGACAGCCTAAATTTCTACAATACTTTTGTAGGCAATCCGTTTTGTAGAACAGTGTTAACGTTGCTCGTATTAAGTTTCATGGATTTAATGGAAGGCCAAACTCACATGGGCTTAATTTTGCGTTTCACTTGGGAAAATCCCTTTGTGGTTTAGGTAATGATATTTGAATGCCTCACATGTTTTCGTGGATAATTCACAAGTTTAAATGTATATTCACACTATAATTTTGTATATGTGCCTTCAAGTTCAACAGTTCTCTCTCGTTGTTGTTTGAAAAAATGTTACTCGATCAATTGTTCATCTAAATAATGTATATATATCATGGATCTACTGTTAACATATTATTATTCTACTAATTCAGTTTTCTGTAAATTACTAGAAAGTACTGAGGAAGCGAATCAATGATTGAGCTCTATACATTGGGCGTATCTGAGCTCTAAAATCACAAATATATTGTTCCTACATGAATACTGTTGTTAGCTATTGTACTTTTTAAAAAGGCACTAATATTGACGTTTTCTCTTCAAAGTTGCAAAATTCTGCATGGTTCTCTAAAGGCTGATAATCCTTTCAGACCTAGGTAATGAAAGTAGACAGACAATCATTGAATTTGAAAAAGTATCAAAGAGTCAGAAATTATTGAAATTTCCTTGTTTTTCCTTTTCTTTTCTCTTAATAACAGATCGATTTTGCGAATGTTTTTCATTTTCTGACTAAAATCAGAAGTTAAGAGTCAGTTCAAAAAGTACGTTTCTTCCATGATTTCCATAGATCATTATTATTATGAGGCGGCAAGGCTTTAAGATCAAATACAGGCCTAGGTCACCTTAAGATCTTATGCCGCCGAATATCCCTTTCGTCTATACGACAATCGGTGACGCGTTTATGTGTAACATTCGATGAGATGATCACTCCTGGGCTTAAATAACCACATATTTGGGCTTATTTGGGCTTACATCGGAGATTTTGATATATAGAAGACATAGGAATCGTTAAAATCGTCCAAATTGGGCCAAATTAGACATTCAAGCGCGGAATCCAAACCGTTATATCAGTACGATCGCCGGGCGCCCCGCCATCTTACTTGAATCGGGTCAATGTCATCAACCTATGCAGACCTATTTCACCATGAAATCGGTCGATCTAACTTTAGTTTTTGATATACACAGATAGATTTGGATACATAGATAGGTATCTCATTGTCCAGAAATTCATAGATTGCGAAATAACGCGACAATTTGCGCAAATACATCGCGCCATTTTCCGCGCCCGGGGGTTCCCCTTTCGCCTCCCCACCGCTTGACACTGTCACACGGCCGGGGACAGTCGCCGCGGTCGGACGTGTTGGCGGGAGGCTCCTCTTTCGCCGCATGGATACCTGGATTACGGCGGTATCTGATGCTTTCAATATATATTAATGGAATCTATGTGGACCTGTGGACGCATACTAACGCATGAAGTGGCCTGAAACATGCGTTTGTATCGAAGGGAAAATATTGGATCGATCGGACACGTGGAGGCACTGTCACTGTCAGACCTAACATGGCGCCGTCAACCCTTCGCCGGGTTCTCTCCATCCGCCGCCTGGATACCTGGATTACGGCGGTGTCTGATGCTTTCAATATATATATTTTGGAGTCTGGACCCCCTTAAACGCATACAACGCATTGACAGGCGTAAACTATGCGTTCGTATCGAAGGGAAAAGATTGGATCGATCGGACACGTGGAGGTTTGACACTGTCAGACCTACTCGGGACAGGCAGACGGCTGGGAGCAGTCGTCCCAGCCGGTCGGTTGTGACCGGGGGCTGCGCCTTCTCTGCCTGGATTACGGCGGTATCTGATGGTTTCAATATATATATTTTGGACGTCTGGACCCCCTTAAACGCATACAACGCATTGACAATTCATGCGGGAACTATGCGTTCGTATCGAAGGGAAAACATTGGATCGATCGGACACGTGGAGCTCTGTCAGTGTCACTGTCATGGCGTCAACCCTTCGCCGGGTTCTCTCCCCGCACGCCTGCATCGATACTTTGAACTCAGGAAACCAGGATGACATTAAACGCATGAATTGTGGAGGATATACGCATTGAAACGCATTGAGGACTCCAGGCGTTAAAGGTTAGTTCATATATTTTTTCCAGCATTTGAAAATAATACCGTTGAAATCTAGGCCTAAACCCGGCTGGAGGCCTAAAGCGCATTGGTCGGACACTGACAATGTGAAAAATAATTATTTTAGGCCTTATTACCCCTACCAAAATTAAAGTGATAATGATATCTATGTTCCCATATATCTCAGGGTCCTATATATTATAATATAGATTGATATTTTAGGCCTGGAAACGCTTGCAATAATATTTTGCAGATGGTATGAAAAAATGACTGGACTCAGATAGGCCTCCCGACCTCCGACACTGTCAATGTATTATGGCGGCTGTGACAGCAATTATTTCTGATCAAAAGATTAAATTATTTGTTGAATTGTCACTATAGTGTCATTCTTTCAGACCTACCATCGAAATATTAAATCTGAGTTCTGATATGTCTAGGCCTAAGTCACTGTCAGTGTCTGAATCATTCCCATTCAATGTTAAAACATAGGCGTCACACTGTCAATAACTATAAGTTCTCCGGTGCTGTCAGTGAATTATTCAAAGATTAAATTATTTGTGAAATTGACACTATAGTGTCAGTTCAGACCTACCACAATAAATTAGACATTAATATTATTAGGCCTAGATCCGCCGCCTCATCGGTAACAAAGCTGGAAGCTTTGATACCATATAAAACATTTTTACCATATATTACATTAAGTCATTAAAACATTAAAACATGCCGCCGAATTGATCAGTATGGCTAGACGTTTGGACTTGTTTAAAAAAATGATTTTGTATGGAGATTTCGCTTATAAAATGCAGCAAAGGTCGTATGAGTCGTGGAAAAGATTCCCGTGAAAAAAAAGACTACATGGGAACCCTGCTTCAGTTGATTCACAGCATTTTTGTCCTATAAAGACAACCAACAGAACGATTTATCTACCAAATTCAGTTGTTTTGAGAATCTATATTCAGGTACTGAGAAAGTATAGTCCCATTGATTGTATATTTTTTTAATGTGTGGTGGTCCGATTTTGCAAAAGATTGGTTTTGAATTAATCAAAAATGAAATTAAAGTTAATCAAGATTGTGTACTGTAATTATGTCGAACAATATTCTTTTATATACGAACATTTTATATTTACTTAACCCTGGAATAATCAAGGAGAAAATAGTACTCACTATTATAAACAAGAAAAAATACTTTGTGGTTAATGCGCATAGCTAACGGATAAGTGACAATAAAAAATGAACACTTATGTAATTATCGATTCTACTTGTTAGAATGGCACTTCTGTAATATTTTTGTGTTGGTTAATATAACTTTTAATACTATCATCAATGTGTTATGTTTTCTTTTGTTTTCTATAAGGTTATGCTTTCTTTGCATTCTAAAAGTCACCCTCATTGATAAAAAACATCCTAATCAATAGATACAGATATCTTTCGCTCTTTTTAACGTGTTCAAAAGTATAGGTTTACTTCCTGAAAGTTTCTCAGAGTTACACAGGTTTTGACAATGAGGGAAAAATATTCCTAGGCGTATGGAATGGACCATTAAAGCTATATTCCACTATGCATCATTTCCCTTGTTTTAAGTATTTTACTTGCGTTTATCAGTTTATTGACGTGGATGCAAGTGAAACAAAAGGAAACGCAAGCACTTTCAAGAACGCATGGTGAAATATCGAGTTTACTTGCGTTGTGATAATGCAAGCATGTAGCTTTTCTGTGCAACACTTATGTAACACATCAAAATGAACATAATGTTTTCAATTGTCTGGGTCCATATTTTCCTAACTGATTCGGCTAATTAGATGGAGAAAATAAACTATTATAATAAGCAACGCAGGGGTCATCCGAGGGTGGCTGTACGACCCATAGGGGATTGTATGTACTGATGGTGAAGCCCAAGTTTTGTACGATCCCCATGGGTTGTACAGCCACCCGAGGACGACCCCTAAGGTGCTTCTTTATTTCATCACCCAAACATTATTCAAAGCTATGTGAAATACTTCATAATTCAGAGCGGTGCGTATTGCCTGTTAATACACCCTCCCCACAATACGCACCGCTCGGCGTCCGTGCGGGTGATAAAGTTGCTCACTGGTCGCAGCATTACTCCCCAAGGTGCCAATCCAGGCAGGGGGACTGTAAGGGGTCCTGCCCCCCCCCCCTTTCCCCTTTTGGTGGACCCCTAAACTACAAAGGGAGGGGGAGACATTGCATGTGCACGCAAGAATGTATGCGGTTTTTTGCTTAGTAAAATCCTATTTTGATTAGCTAACTTTTTCAAGTCAAATGAAAAGTTCTTTACTTCACCTGGATTTTGTGAAGGGCTGACATCCAATTGAGGTCGTTTTGGACAACATTTTGACCAGAATTTATTCTCAAATTCGCCAGATTCGTTTTGCATTCGCCATCGGAAATCCTGGATCTGCCCATTACTCTACTTATGCAGAGTATCGGAATACAGGGTTCCCACACAGGTCTTAAAAGGTCTTAAATTGATTTTATCAAATTTAAGGCCTTAAAAATGTCTTAAATTTGACAGTTTTGTAGGTAGAAGTCTTAAACAGGTCTTAAATTGAATTTTGTTATGAGTAAGAATAAAGTCAACTTAGAAATTTTAAATTTGATTTTCCAAAAAATACACTTACTGTGAATTTAAATCATACAATCTATTCTGAAATTTTTCTTCACATGTGTCGATAGGTCTTAATTTTTCCGACTTTCGGTCTTAAAACGGTCTTAAAAAGGTCTTAAATTGATTTTCAAAAATGCGTGGGAACCCTGGAATAGGATCATATGTGTTACCAGGAAACTAAAGCCTGTTTGGATTGAAAAACAAAGCAATTAACACTTATGCATACAGTTTATTAACACGTTTTACCGACGATAACGAGATGACACATTTTTAAGGTTTCGTCGTTACTGTTTCTGCTCTCAAATGACTGAAAAATACAACTTAGATTTTACAGTATACAAGTTTATCAAAGAATTATACATCAATACAGGTGCTCATATCATGGCAAGAAAATATTGGCTTCTTGATAGGAATGTCTTTCAAAATCATTGCTTGCTTTGCATATAATCACCATATTTTTGATCTTATTGCATGGATTTGTTCATAACCCCCATGTCAAAATGTAAGTAAATTTACCCAGAAATCCGGTGTGATTATCAGAGACACTTCACCAACAAAATAATTGTAGTTTAATTATTTGACAAAAAAAATACAATATGTTAATCTTCTAACATTATTTCACATGTGCATTTCAAAGACCAGGATTCCTTGGTTGACCCTTGATTACCAATACATAGATGGTAACATTTGGCAACGCGGACAACAAACGCTATTAATATTCCCATCCAAATACAATTAACAGGAGTTAGATGTTCATCTAATACTTTATCGCTATCCATATACAATATACATGATCTATATGAAACAGAATATGATATAAGATGGAAAAATCTATGACAACAGGAGAAATATTGCTGATTGCTGTACGTATCGCAACAATCAAAATCAACAAGCAATGGTCAAGTCTGCCAATACGGCCAACAACGATGTTTGAACTACTTATTTCCATCGGCAGAAATTTCCCATTAAGAAAATAGGTCCCAATTGGATATGTTTAGATTAAGACTGGCGCAATATGTGCGGCATTTTAAAACACAAAAATATCAATCATTGAATATGAAAGGAGTGCTAATGGATATATATATACCACTTTACTAGAGAACATATTTGAGTGGTATTGAATTAAACACATTCTCTTTATTTCAAGAAGATTGCAGTGCCTGTACTTCTTCACATAACAAACAACATTGCAGTGCTTCTCAAGAAATCAAACAAATTCTACAGAATAATGCATGATTATACACAGGATTATTGCGTTCTTGACCGTCAAGAACAATATGATTATAGGCCCACGGACTTATACAACGGCAATCAATAGTGACCATGACCACGAAAGCTGGAGTCATTAACCTTCAAAATACCTACTACCGTAAAAAACAAACCATTATGAACCGCGGCTTAAAATTTGTTGTACCTCAATGTCTCATTGTGCATTAACCTTACACATGGTGAGCATTAAAATCAAAATTCTTTGTTATATATACCACATTTACTCACTGCTTTAGTGATTAACAATTTTTTTTTAAAAATAGTGGCCAAAATTGAGGCTATATAACTTATTCAAGAATATAGCTTACATTAAATGTTTTACGGTATAGCTGGTATGGTCGAAAAGTAGACTAAGTTTAATTATAATGTGGCTTTTGTTAGAGGGTTATCAGTAACCAGTAAGGGCTAGCAAAAGTCAGGCTGTGATCTTCAGAAGGTGGCTTTTATGAGAGGTTCTACAGTAACCTGTAAAGGCTTGCAAAGGTCAGATTGTGACCTTTTATATAAAAGGTGGCTTTCATTAGCGGTTTTACGGTAAAGAGTAGGCCTACAAGGCCCGCAAAAGTCAGGCTCTGACGTTTATTAGAAGGTGGCTGTTATTAGACCGTTTACGGTATAGGGGCCGTCCATAAAATGACGTCATGCTATTTTTGACCTTTTTTTGACCCCCTCCCCCTCCCCCCCTTGTCATGTTTTGTTATGTGACCCTTGAATCCCCTCTAATATGACATCATTTCAAGAGGACCTCCCCCCAATTGCCGAAATAGTATAAAAAGGAATGTTTCTTTTAGGCTAGGAACATGACCGTCCATTAGAAAATCTGTGTTCTTAACTGAAAATAAAAGATTCAGCCTTCAATATCCCAAACTAACCTGAAATTGTCTCTGAAATTCTTGAAATTGAAATTTTCTCAACATGATGTCATGCACCACATGACCCCCCCTCCCCCCTCGTCATGTCTGATCATGTAAACATGCCCCCCCTTCCCCCCCCCCCCCCCCTGCAGCATGACGTCATTTATGGACAGTCCCATAACCACAACCAAAAAAATACATCAAAAAAGACCCCTAGAAGTGGTATCCTTCGACTACTTTAAATATTGGTGGGTTGGCGGGGTCCTGCATGCTGAGTTCCCGCTCCAGGTCCTGGTAGCTGGGGGGTTTGAAGGCCTCCCCCTTCTGCCCCTCCTCGCCCTTCTCCACGATAGGGGCCTCCTTGGGCTGGGAGGACGCCATGGAGGACCTCTTCACAGTCTTCTCCTCTGCACCTAGGAGGAAGTGAAACGTTTATAATATATGTAATACAGTGGCGGATCCAGGGGGAGGGCAAAAGGTGCAATTGCCCCCCTCCCCTAGACCCTGGGGACAAAATTTTGGGAACTTAAAATTTTTTTTTTTTTTTTTTTTTATTTATTGACTATACTCAATAACATGAATTGATCTTCCGTATAGATTTGATTTACAAGATATACACAAAACATTATATCAAATTATCAATCAAGCATACATCATATCATATATCATTTTGGTTGAGCGTTGCCACTACCCCTAGCTAGTATAAGCATCAGAGTAATTGACAATACCCATCCAGTAAATAAGCAACATATGTCATCTAATTTTGGTTGCGAATTGCCAGTGCCCCCTAGCTAGTATAAGCATCAGGGTAACCGACAATACCCATCCAGTAATCAGAAAATCATGAGGTTATAAGTTGAAATTATCAAATAAAGTTTCAACTTTCAAAATGAATGTCATAGCCGTTTGAGGGCTTTCTTGAAGTCATATTTTGAATCCAAGTGTTGTACATTAGCAGGCAATTTGTTCCAGAGCATGGATCCAATGTAATATGGGGATTTTTTGTAAATTTCACATGCTACAATATCAGTTCTAAAAATAATCTTCTCAGCCTGACGAGTAATTCTGTTTGGTTGCACCGTAAAAAGTTCATTTAGCCTATAGTGATACATCATCGATAATAACTGGTTATTACGTCTTGTCTCTAACATTTCAACATGAGCATCTAAATGCAACTGAGATACACTGATGTCTCTAGGATTATTTATATTGTAACATAACCGCAAAGCGCGATTTTGTAGTTTTTGTAGTTTATCGAGATCATGTTTTCTACAATGATTCAGGATATAGCTTACATATTCCACCAAAGGGGCAATTGTTTGTTTATAAACCAATATTCTAGTTTGGGTGTTTATTAAATTTCGAATTTTGCTCAGCTGAAAAATTTTGTATGAAAACTTTTTAAACACAGTATTAAACTGGGATTCTAGTGTAAGATGTGTATCTAGGATTACTCCTAGGTAACAGTATTTCTTACACTCCTGAACTACTTCTGAGCCAATTTGAAGATGTGTGTAAATCTGGGGGTTTTAATTTTCATTTTTATAAGGGGTATAAGGGGGTCAGGGTTTGCCCCCCCCCCCCTGCCTAGAACACTGCCTCTTGATCCGCCCTTGTGTATGCTGAGGTGTTCACTGTTGTGTTGGGGTGACCGTGTAAGAATGGGATAATGTTGCGTTATGCGTTACAACAACTCACCAAATGTTGATAGCTCATTTACATTATTTGAAATAGCTGCAGGTTAATTTGGACTTATCTTGTCGACAAAAATGCAGGGAAATCTATATAATTATTAAACAACAAATATTGCAAAGCTCAATGAAAATTCATGTGATTGATCCCTGCACGCAACTCGATCTTTAGGCTAGTCTGCAGACATTATAAAGGGACATTCATTGTTAGATGATCATTCCAGGCATCATACCGTTCCTTTATTTTAAAGGAATTTCCTTTAAATTCCTTTATTTTTGTGAAAATAGGCAAAATTCCTTTATTTTCCTTTATTTTTGTGAAAAATTCCTTTAAATTCCTTTTTTTCCCCTAGAGTAAGAAAATATCACATTTTCTCATAAAATGCATAGAGTAGTGGCGGGTATTATCGGCAGGGGGGTATTATCGGCACCCCTGACACATAGAGTGAGGTTACAAGTGAATATTATCCTTTTTAGACTTTAAAACGAACAGAAATTGAAAAACAATTATTATTATTATTATTATCTAGTTCTAAGCTGACATAATTCAAGCTGTTCTTAGATAACATAGCATTTGGAAGAAATATTTTGGTTAAATGTGAATGATCAGAAAAGGCCATTTTATCTTCATCAATAACGTATAGAGGTTATTTCAATTCTTTTGTGAACCCTCAGAATAAGAAATATCTCTTAAATTCGACCTTCATCTGGCCAGAAAGAGTCAAAGATATATACATTTTAAATTTAATTTTTCTTAAGTACAGGATCAACTCTTACAGTATGGGTGCCGATAATAGACTCCTTTTAATGTCTATGTCTTGTATTATCGGCAGGGTTATATCAATCTTTAAAATATCAGGCTGGTAAATATATAAAAATGATAAAAGCAAACATAACTATCAAGTAATTTGAAAAATAATACCCAGTTATGATAGTATTAGTAACTTCAGCAGTGATAGTTTGGTTAATACAATTTTATTTGATATGAGAATTAATCAAAGCTGACTTTACAGAAATATGCACACATAAGGTAGAATGGAAACGATATCTTTCCTTTTAATTATGTAAACTGATATTTATACTAATTAAAATACATTGTTGGTCTTAGACTACTCTACGGTGATTTGTTAGGCATGAAAGCTAAGGTTTCTGGAATCAATTGTTAAATTATTCATTTATAACTATAAACATTCATTATCTATACAATAGGGTGCCGATAATACAAGACAGGTGCCGATAATACACTCCAAAAGTAAAAAAATAATCACACTTATATTTCATTATCATTTTTATGAAAATCACATTCTATACCATAAGGGAATTCAAATATGTACAGACTCTCTGATGGAATACGTTTTTACTGAAATTTAGGGAAATTAAGCATTATTACTGATATATTGGCCTAAGGTGCCGATAATACCCGCCACTACTCTAGAATTCCATATTATTAACGATAAAATTGCAAAATTTTCTAGTCGTCGATCGATCCAGGTCGACATGTTGATCGGCATCAGTCGACACATTGATCGACGTGAGTTGACTCAGTGCTGTACAAAAATAATTAACAGGAAGGCAGTCCTGTTACAATATTATTTGCCTCATTTCATGATTAAACTCTCTAAAAGTTCTCTAAATACTCCTTTAAAATTCCTTTATTTTTCCTAAAAATCCCTGCAAAATCCTTTAAATTCCTTTATTTTTACGTAAAAAACTTCCTTTAAATTCCTTTATTTTTTTGGGAGGGCGGTATGATGCCTGTCATTCATTTTTCTAGGTCCACTAGGCAAACTCATAATGGCATATCCTATATCCTAAGGTGTGACCAAAAAGATACTATGCCTTTAGAGAATATCCGCATATCCGCATTCTGCACGTTGCAATGAGTAGTACATAAAAAGTTGCATTTATTTGAGGCTACCTTCCCATAAGAAACAATATTATTAGCCGAATTACATTGTATTTTTATTCTATATTTTTATTTACATTCCCTCAGGTGAGTCTGTTCTTCCAGACTGTACAGATGATGTTCAAATAGTGACATTATATATAATTATGCATCATGAATACTAGTTTACAAAACTGGTATATGTGTAGATAACCTAGAATTATCTTGGCCCATAATCTTCGTAACTAATTTGGCTAGTCAGGAAAATTTTGATTAGCATCTCATAATTAGAATGTTGTCTATCATGGACAAATGTTACCCCTAATAATCCCTCTTTGAGACTTTTTTTTACAATAGCAGCAAGGATTTGGTAAAAGACGAAATGGCGGATCCTGAGGCCCTAATCAAAATTTCCCTGATTAGCCTAATTGCCTGCGAAAATATTCGCCCAGGGCCCATATCTTCGTAACTAATTTGGCTGATCAGGGAAATCTTGATCAGTGTCTCACAATTAGAGATTCTGTCTATCATGAATGAATTTCACATCTGAGTATCCCTCTTTGATACTATTTTGCAATAATACCATCAATTTTGGTAAATGACAAAATTGATGATCTTGAGGCCCTGATCAAGATTTCCCTGATCAACCAAATTAGTTAAGAAGATATGGTCCCTGGTATCAATCACAGTATGACGAATCACCAACCAAAACTCCTGTAACTTACAGTATGCCGGGAAATGAAAAGCCAGCATTGTTCATGGATGTTTTCTTTTTCTTTTTAAGGATAGACACAAGTGGTGAACGGCCATTTCAAGAAATCATCAATGAAATCTTTAATATTGCTTTGATCACCACAAACTTTACATCACTGAAAAGCTCGTATTTTTCTCTATCTATTGATCTAAAAAGAATTATAAAGTAACTAAAAGCTGAGATTTCATTAATTTTAAACTGATTATTTCACTTTTATTTTTTGAACATCGATATCTTGGTTAATAAATAACCTACAGCAATAAAATTTCACATGCATCTTCATAACGATCATATGCAGGGAAGTGTGTCTCAGATTTTTAATTTAGGTCCTAGTTTTGATTTTATGGCCCAAAACAGCCAAAAACGGGAAACTTTTTTAGTTTTTTATGCATTTTCATTTTCTACATTTCATAAAAACATGACTAAGACCTATATCAAAATTTTGAGACACGCTTCCCTCCCTTTATATGTCAAGAAGATCTCCTAAAATTTTCAAAGATCTATTTTGAATATTAAGTGAGATATCAATGTTCAAAAAATAAGTTTGAAAATTATGATTTTCAAGTTCGCTTCCATGTTCTATAACCATTTCTCGGCCTATTATTATATAAATCATATCAATATATGTGGTTCTTTATTGGCTTTATAATTGTGTTGTCTGTTAAGTAATACTATTTAAAACAGATCTTGTGGTTTTGATCAAAGACAGTCTCGCCATTCATCCCTCAACCACTGGTGTCTATCCTTAATCATTTTTAACGAACATTTACCAACAATTTGCACTCCACCCATCTAACTTCTAACTAAACTCACCTTCTGTGGGTTTGGCCTCAGTGCTTGCACTGGACCATTTCTTGGCAGAGCAGGAGTTTTCGGAGAGTCGACCCTCATTTTCCGCTTCGTTGTTAACGAGTGACTCACGTTTACCGAGCAGAAAGTAGGTGGCCATTTGTCCTTTACCCTATAGGAAAGTGAAGGAAAACAAAAATTAAAGCCTGCCCAAGCAAGAATATGACGTTATTATAACGGTGCAGCAACGTTCTGTTTAGTTCTGCTTTGGTTCCTTTTACGTTGTTTTGATGCCACCCAAAAACATCTTTAGAACCTAACATTGTGACGTTGCACTGTAACATTATTGTGACATTCTTGTAGCATTCTTTCACATTATAATAACATTATTATGACATTATTTATTAGTAAGATCTTAACTTCACTAAAATATGATGTTATTATAACATTCTTTTTTAGTAAGTCTAAACTTTACCTAAAATAACATAACTGCTATGTGAAAATTGGGCAGGTTTCAGACTAACCAAAAAAGTATGGTTGCAGAACGTGCTTATTATGTCACTGCTTACCTGGGTATATTCTACATAATTATTAATTTTTGTGCCCGTTTTAAAAATCGACAGGAGACGTAAAGGTTAAGTATAGACATATTACATATCATTATAAAGGGTTAATGGTTCTCTTTCAACTGGTACATAGTTTGATGGTTACAAATAACATCGTCGGGAATAAATCAAACAAATATAAAATCAGCAGCAGCAAAATAAACCTGTGGAATACAGTCTTATGGGCAAGGGCAATTTCTGCCCATGTTGTGACGTCGATATATTGCAGAGATTTTTTACAATTTTGGGGATGCATGAATTGGGTGATGTTGAGCCATTGCGGAAAATGGAAAAGTGTAATTTTTATATAGTTTTTTTTTAGGACGGACTACTTATTGTGATATGCATATATATGTACACGCAAAATATTAAGATATGGAAATATGGATATGATATGACAAGCCATTTATCTGATTATATTTGTGTTGGTGTGTGTGTGTGTGTGTGTGTGTGTGTGTGTGTGTGTGTGTGTGTGTGTGTGTGTGTGTGTGTGTGTGTGTGTGTGTGTGTGTGTGTGTGTGTGAGTGTGTGTGTGTGTGTCTGTGCAAGTCATTTTTACAAATAAAATGTAAACTAACCTTAACAAAAATGGTTCCTCTTGACTGGAACACGTAAGAGCCAGTCTTGTTTAGAACCTTGTAGGTAGTTGCACTACAATGAATGCGGTTAGCTGGAAGGAGCAGTAACAATTTAATTGGGCGTTAACAAAATTAAAAGTTGAGAATCTTGCACTGTGAAGCTAGGCTGTAATGCAAATTATATGTATACCTTATTTGCATTGAAAGGCTAATAAAAAGCTAAAGGTCCACTGATTTATCTTTGAAAGATGTATGAATTTTTTACAAGAAAGCAAAGACAATAGATATATTTTTAAATCAATAGCCTGTACCGTCTTTAAATCCTATGCAATAATCTCCGAAACTTAAGAGAACAGGGAAAAAACTGGGAACTAAGAGTAGTCTATAAAGAAGTTTTAAGTAGCAAATATAGCGTGTGTATGTACAAGGTTGGTTGGTTATGTGTTGCTTTACACTCTAATTAACTGCCATGGTTATAAATAGTATAGATAAATGAATAAATTAAAACCTGTATTCAACATACCGATTTTGATGCTACAGATTTTGTATTATTTTGTCTCATTTTCACTGTGAATATGGCATAAACCCATACATCCTATAGACCTTGTGCAGATGTGGTCACATGACCACATTTTGGTGATCACCATGTGATCATCATAACCACCTGGCTAATAGTGAATCTTAAATTGATTAATTCTGAAAGGTAATAATTGGTGAGATTTTTATAAGTGCATGTTAGGCAAATTCACTGTGAATATTTGACCTGAGTGTCTTAAAATTTGAATAAAAGCATTTTTTGATTGATCACCAATATGGCGGCCAGTCTATTTTAGGGAGCTGTGACGTCATGTGCACAAGACCTTTCTAGCGATATAAAGCATGGCTATATTCAAGTTTAATTTCCACTGCCTATTTTTAAAATTGGTAACAAAATCAGTATGCGGAATACAGGCTTAACAAATAAGATAACAATACTTAAAGGGAGCCAAAACCAATGTAATTGACAAAATTTTCAAAACTGAGATAAGTATAGAAATATGCTAGATGAGTCCAGTTAAGGTCAGTGGTAAAGTATTAGCTGTGAAAACTAGCTCAATCTGAAGTAGAATGCCACAAGAGATAGTAATATTTGCATTTGTTTGTAAACAAACCCTATTTTTGCGGATCCACATTAATTGATTTGACGAAGAAAAATGTGTTTTTAATGATTTTTAACCATATTTCATGGTTTAGATTTTAACATAGGCCAGGAATAGGCTCAAGGAATGGATTTCCATCATTATTTGAGTTTGGAAAATTTCATTAAATTTATTGGTTTTGGCTCCCTTTAAAGGTACTTACGTAGGCCGTGTGTCTCCATACGGGAAGCAGTGTTGACGGTATCCCCAAACAGGCAGTAACGGGGCAGCTTCAACCCCACCACTCCTGCCACACACTGACCTGAAAGTTGACATATACTTCTCATTATCCATTTGTTTATAAATGGTTAGGCCATATCTATGGTTAGGTCACATGTTTATATATGGTTAGGCCATATGTTTATATATGGTTAGGCCATATGTTTATATATAGAAAGGCCATATAATTATATATCCTTTAGGTTATATGATTATATATGGTTAGGCCATATGATTATATATGGTTAGGCATATGTTTATATGGTTAGGCCATATGTATATATATGGTTAGGCCATATGTTTATATAATGGTTAGGCCATATGTTTATATATAGTTAGGCCATGTGATTAAATATGGTTAGACCATACTTTTTAACATAGATTATAGGTAGATCAGCCATTTTTATGGGTTAATTATCAAGCATTTAGAATAAAAGTAACAAGACATGAAAATGGGGTTCCTCAATATTCCGATATAGCATTTTGAAATTGTGAAGACAATAACCGAAAACAACAATGGCATAGCTGCCTGGGCTATAGGCCGGTCAAGTGGTTTCCATAACCTGGTTTATCAAGGTTATATCTGTCAGATTAAGTTATGTGGAAATAATATTGAGCATTATTTCCTTGCATTTAGTTCTGATAAAACAAATAGTACCAAACCGACCTATGTGAACGCAAACCCTGATACGGAGCCGACCCTCAGGCATCAGGGGCATCTCCACGTCCCCTCCATTTAGTTCTTGTAAAACAAATAGTACCGAACCCATCTGTGTGAACCCCAACCCTGATATGGAGCCGACCCTCAGGCATTGAGCACATCTCAATGTCCCATCCATTTAGTTCTCGTAAAACAAATAGTACCAAACCCACGAGAACTAAATCTCGAGAACTAATTCGAGCGCATCTCCATGTCCTCTCCATTTAGTTCTCGTAAAACAAATAGTACCAAACCCACGAGAACTAAATCTCGAGAACTAATTCGAGCGCATCTCCATGTCCTCTCCATTTAGTTCTCGTAAAACAAATAGTACCAAACCCACGAGAACTAAATCTCGAGAACTAATTCGAGCACATCTCCATGTCCTCTCCATTTAGTTCTCGTAAAACAAATAGTACCAAACCCACCTGTGTGAATGCCAACCCTGATACGGAGCCGACCCTCGGGCATTAGGGGCATCTCCACGTCCTCTCCAGCAGCGATCAGGTCCAGCGACAACTTGGCGATCTCAGATGCATGGCGATTGCCGTTCCGCTTTGGCAGACCTTAACACAATATTAATAAATGAATGATTTTTTTCAGCATAGAGAATTTGACATTACATTGCATAAATCTAAGTTATTTTATGACGTGAAGTTGATTTGACATGATAAATCTGTCCAACCCTTTTAGGCAGGCCTGTGATATGCTTTTCTCGTTGTTTCATTCATTTTAATTTTGTTATTCTTTGATATTCTTTACTAGAATTCAAATGTATTTCAAGTTAGAGTAAATGTATATCCTACCCATTTCTAGGTACCACAACTTGATGATTAAAGATACGTAGTGATAATTACCCTTTTGATTTCTACCTGTACGACAATGGTCATGCTGATAGGGCCTTTTAATTTGTCAGAACCAAATCTGAATAATATTTAGATTTGGTTATGATAAATGTAATAAATTTGTAATTTAACTCTGTCATTCAATTTGGAAGGACTAAAATTCTCTGATAGTTATCAATTTTTACAATCGTTTGAAGGCATCAATGTAGCATGTATCTTTAAAATTTATCTTTGGTGCAAAATAGTGTATATTACAGAGGTGTACACTTGTGGAATACTCTACCTGCTCATGTACAACGACTTGACAGCAAACAGTCATTTGAAATAGCTGTACAGTCATTATTGTCAAAATAGAAACTATGTAAGATAATTATGATGACAGTACACGTCATGTGAATTAATAAGTGTTGCCATTATTACAATTTAATTTATCACCCATACAGTTCCAAGTTATGTACCCCGTGGGGGTTCCAGGGAAGAATATATAGGCCCCAGTAGCCTATGATGATAGGGGGCACCCAGCACTGAACAAGTGGTTCTTTGGGTTCAATTCCCGGTTGGTGCTGGGTTGACTAAGGCTGCTTGCCTACCCTGTCACCTTTATCTCATAGATATGATCACCAAAAACTCAAAACCAAAGAATTCATCCCAACTTGTTTTCACTGTGAAAATGACCCTGGCTGTCGGTATAGTGTAAAACCTCACTCACTCACTCACTCCAAATTATGTTCATAAGATTGATGAAAATTAAGAAGAAAAAAAGTAGATGTAAACTGACCCGAGGCGACCATGTAGGAGTCTCCGATGGTCTCGACCTTGTAGACGTCGTAGAGACCGATACGCTCGTCAAACACGGTGTAGATGTCGTTTAACATGTTCACCACGTCCATAGGGGCACACTCCCCGGTCAGACGGGTGAACCCAACGATGTCCGAGAAGAAAATGGTCACCTATAGACAATTAATTAATTATACTATTTATCAAAATAATGAATGACCATGTGTATGGGGGCACACGCCCCAGTCAGACGGGTGAACCAAACAATGTCTAAGAAGAAAATGGTCACCTATAGACAATTAATTAATTAATATTAATATTTATTAAAATAATGATTGACCATATCCATAGGGCACACTCTCCGGTCAGACGGGTGAACCAAACAATGTCTGAGAAGAGGATTCTCACCTATAGATAATTAATTAATTAATGTTAATATCTATCATAATAATGATTGACCATGTCCATGGGGGCACACTCCCCGGTCAGACGGGTGAACCAAACAATGTCCGAGAAGAAAATGGTCACCTATCACCAAGTGATTAATTGATTGATATTAAAAATTATCACAATAATGATTGACCACTTCCATTGGGGCACACGCCCTGGTGAGATGGGTGAACCCAACGATTTCCAAGAAGGAAATGGTCACCTATAGACAATTGATTTATTGATATTAATATTTATCATAATAATTATTGACCATGTCCACGGGTCACACTCCCAAGTCAAATAGATGAGGCCTATGATGTCCGAGAAAAGAGATGGTTACCTATCACTAATTAATTAATTATATTATGTATATTTATTATATTACATACTAATGAATCATGATAGACTGAAATTGTCTTTACTACTAACCATACGTCGTTTATATATTACAACGACGGACTTAGGAGAATGCATGGAGCGCGCACCCCCCCCCCCCCAACACACACTCTTTTTTATTTGTGCCGGGAGACTTTTTTTTTAAAATATGGGCGCCCCCCCCCCCCCCTCCCTTCTAAAATTCCTGATCCACCCCAGTGTTACAGATGATAGACTGACTTAGTTTACAAGCGTAGCATATGTTTTGAGAACTAATAGTATCCACTTTGCTAGACATCAAAAAAGCTATACATAAATTATACCACAATTGAAATTTTCCCATTCAGAATCAATTGAAGGTATCATAGAGAAGAGTTTGTTTTTTCTATTAGAATTTACAATTCCATTATGATGTAGTTGGAGAAAAAAGAACAATACCTCTTTGTAGAACTCGGCAGTAACATCTTCGCGTTTTTTCAGCTGTTCGGCTACTGGTTTAGGAAGCATCTGGTAGAGTAGAGAGTCAGTGCGTTTCTTCTCAATATTTAACTCCATGGTCCTATCAGCAAGGGTCAGTGCATAACTCTGAATGTTGTCAGTCAACCTTTGCACCTACAGAAAAAAAGAGTGTACAGTGAGTGCATTTGATGAATACTATGATCAGGTCTAAGGATGAGTATGGCATAATCTCTGAACAGAATCATTAAACAAGATCGTCTAGTTATGTAAGGTTCCCAATGGTGTTATATTAATATATCCAAAATACCAAAAGATTGTTGGTGTTATAATTGATGTAATAAGAAAATATTGAAGAGTCTGACTAATCTCATAATCCTACATATTATAATGTTGCAAATAATAACTATCTGTTTATATCTATTTGTTTCCTATACTGCTCTCTTTAGAACCAACTGATCTCAGAAAGTTCTTTGGAATACCTTTTATTTGTACTATAATATGGGTCAGTTGTTATTTTGGTATCCTTATTTTTCTGCTTCAACCATGATTTACTTCTCATATACATGGAAGACCATAATTTTATAAGGTAGGTAGGTCGATATATTTTTTTATTTTGGATTTTTTTACAGACTCCAATTATTGGCATACTTATAGTTTTGAATATAAACAATATCCTTCACTTGTCAAAATTTAGGGTAGGGCCAGATGATTAGGGTCCGTTGGGATACCTGAACACAACTTTCTTTTGGCCTTATGAATGACTGTGGTTAATACAATTCTAAAAATACCATACCATGCTGATAAGTAAGGGGCAAAATCTCCCCCAAAACTTAGGGTCAGTTCGGAGACCTGAACACAACATTATTTTTAGCCTTATGAATGTGGTTAATACAATTCTAAAAAATACCATACCATTCTGATAAGTAAGGGGCACATGCCCACGACGATGAGGATGACCAGCGAGCTGACGATGACCCCTGTGGTCATCTCTGCTGCCCTTTTGTTTAGGCTGGAAATGATCTTGTCTGAGATAGCCTGTTGGACCACCAGATGTTCATCAATGAGGAAGGACATGTTGTCGTAGAAACGGGTGGCGTTTTTCAGTGAAGGCGACTCCAGCCCTCGTGACTGGATGATACGTCGGTACATCATGACGTTAGCTAGCACGTCTGATGTTTCTTCCTGTAGGATGTACAGCAAATCGAACTCCTCTGGAAAGATAAAGGCAATATTGGTAATCTGAGGTGGTTGGTTGGTTATTGGGGTTTTACACTGTATCAACATCTATGGTCATATCACAGAGAGAACAAGGTCTTGAGAATTGTGTCTGATGATCGTAACTACGAAATGATCATATCTATGAGAAGGTAGAGACCATACCCCTACACTTTTACCAAGGCAGGTGTTCTTTAATGTGCAGGGTCCCATACGCAGGGCCCTACACACAACAGCCGGTGGCCCTCATAGGAGCCTTTGATAACCCTGTCGTTTGCACAGGGAGACATGCAGAGGGGTCCAGTAGCCAGCCCACCCCAGCCCAGAATTGAACTCGGGTGGTAATCTGAGGTCAGTAGCCCGTTGCACAATGAGTTTTGTAACAACAGAAATAATAAAATAGAGCAACGGTTCATTGTTACTTTGATTGTAAGAACTCAGATTTTGACACTAAACACCTACTTAGAATGATTGGAATGAGCTGTAATCTTTACATGAATATATTATATTTTTTCCCTTTGTACATCAATTTACAGAACTTAATTTGATACAGTGGAAGCAGAGATATAAGGGTTTCGTAACAGCACAACCTTGTGCTGTAGCACAGCCGTTCTGGATCCCTTTTATTACAGACATATTCCATCCTCCCCACTCTCCCTGCCCCTCCTCCCACCACCTCTTTCATGTTAAGGTTATCCTTGAGCATGTAACCCTACAGGTTCGAGAACTTTATATCCAAACATATTTGGCCCAAAATGGGTGGGGGGGGGGGGCGCACCCTCTCCTGTAAATCTGCCACAGGATGATTGGTTGGTTGGTTATTGGGGTTTAACACTGTAGCAACATCTAAGGTCATATCACTGCGAGAACAAGGTTTGACAATTCTGTCGTTTGATGATCGTATCCATGGAATGAACGAATCTATGAGAAGACAGAGACCATACCCCTTCACATTTACTGAGGCAGGTGTTCTTTAATGTGCAGGGTCCCATAGGCAGGGCCCTACACACAACAGCCGGTGGCCCACTAGGAGACTTTGATAACCCTGTTGTTGTCACATTGAGACATGCAGAGGGGAGTAACAGCCACCTCAGCCCAGACTTGAACCCGAGCCACCCACGCAACAGACGGACACTCTAACCGCCACACTACCCTGCATGCCTCCGCCACAGGATGAGTTCCGTATATATAATATTGGAGACCTCAATAAACAATAAGCCTATACACACAAACATATATGTATGGGGCTATCCAAAAATGATGTCATGCAAAAGAGGGTGGGCGGGGACGTCGACCAGTGTGCCACTGCCTGAAAACGGCCCTTATCTTCATGTTTAAAGCAGAAAACTCAGTATGACAGTGGGGTTGGTGGGTCCTTAAAGTACCCTGCAGTGTGACATCATTAATTTTTATGGACGGCCCCTATAGGTCTACGTGCATATAATATATGATAATGAGTATAATGTATATTTCTTGTGGCGGTGATCTACATTGTAAACCATGGCTAATGCTGAAGCAGTTTCCAAAATCTGTGTGATAGATAAAGACTTTTCTGCTCAAATATCTTATAATTCTCTTAAAGATCAGGGCACAAAAGAGAGTTTTGGCCAAATTATAATGTCTATAAATATATGGTCCATTGTCGATGATGGACAATCCATGATAGTTTGATCAGTTAGCGTTTCGTCACATCGTGGATTCGTTTCATTGTGATCCTTATGTCTTGTCTTTCTTTAGCTTTACAATCCTTTTAGTGCTTCGACATAATAATTATCATGTTTAAACATTACAGAACTGCCCCGTGGGAGTCCGGGTAAGAATAGGCCCTCAGTAGCCCCTGCTGATCGTATGAGGCAACGATAGGGGGGACCCTGCACTGACCAAGTGGTTTTGGGGTTCAATTCCCGGTCAGTGCTTGGTTCACTAAGGGATGAGGTACAGCAAAAATGATCGCCAGATTTTGATCCCCTGCTGTTTGCCCGCCCTGTCACCTTCATCTCATAGATTCGATCACCAAAGACAGAATTCGTCTCAACTGGTTTTCGTCGTGAAAATGACCCTGGCTGTCAGTACAGCGTAAAACACCCAACACTCACTCACTCATTACAGAACTGACAGGTTTTGCACATGTCTGATTCAGGGGCCGATCCAGGAGGGGTCTGGGTGGTCCTGCCCCCCCCCCCCCCCCACCTTATTTCTTATATTCCTGGTGGGAACTTGAGCTTGCCAAAGACAAAAAATGCCACACATGTGGGAAAATGGGGGCCCTTGATGGGGGGGTCCTGATGTCGCATGTCAAATTCAAGAAATGGCTATGTCGCCATGTCGAATTTAAGAATAAGCCCTGTCGCATGTCACTAAAGGCTATGTCGCTGTGTCGAATTTAAGAATAAGCCATGTCGCTATGTAGAATTTAAGAATAGGTCCTGTCGCATGTCATTTAGCCAAAAATAGGCCATGTCGCCGATTTTAGTGGTCCAGACCCATCAAATGCACATCGTTTTAGTACTTATAGCCTATTTGTGGATACCACGACCCCTTTCCGAAATCATGTATCCACCGCTGACTGATTATCATAATTATGTATTTTATGTACAAATGCACAACTAATATATATAAATCATGGAAAACAGAACCTTGGCACCTACCTCTGACTTCTGTTGACAAAAAGGGGGCATACTGAAAGGCCGCCGCGATATTGGATTTGTAAATGTGATATTTCGAGTTGTAAAATCTGTAAGCCTGCAAAAGGAAAGCAAAAAAATGGATTACAATTTCGATATGTGACAAATGGAAAAGGTTAACTATAAAGTGGGTCTTTCTAAAATGTTTTAGTTCTCATTCTTTTATCAGCCTGTTTACTTGAATTCCATAATACTTATATCATTCATGCCTGAAGACAGCAATGTTTGTAAACAAACCAATTTTGGAGGGTCATCAAAATTGGCTGGGGATGAATTTCAATACAATTTAATTCTGTATTCACAGTCTATATTGTACCACAGGACTATAACATAAACACTTAACCCTAAACACCAATAATTCAAACATGTTTAGCGAAATGAAGTGTTCCAAAACTGGATGCACTGAAGTGTTTAGGAAAGTGTTTAGGTTCTAAAAACTTGTTTATGGCCGTTGAACATTTTTCAATAGTTAACCGAATTTGCAAATTTTGAGCCTACATTGCTTTTGGCTCCCTTTAAATCACTTGTAACTTACGTCGTCAGTTAAGAAGCGGCCTTGGGAGAAGAAGGCAGTTCCAATAGCCCTCTCGATGGCCAGTTCTTCCTTCGCAATCACCACTTTTTGGTAGGCAACAAGGACCTTCCAAACCAGGCCGAATTTACTCTCGGTGATAGCATCATACATCCAGCGGAGGAACACACTGATAATGTCTGAGTAGAAGGTGACTTCCTATAATGTTAAGAAGAATGATAATGTCATATAACATTCAATAGGCTGGCTGCAACACTTGTAATTTTCTCCACCACGGATAGCTTGAAAATTCAATAAATGAAATGACACAATTTGAATTTCTAGATTCTGAAAAATCAGTATATTATAATCGAATAAATAGGTGATAAGTATTGATTATCATATTGATATACAAAAACAATTGATTACCACCATGCATCAAAATTGGTATTCAGGGTGGCGATCCAGGGAAGATTTACGAAATGCTTTGTATTTCAAATATACAAAGCAAATATTTTGTGTTTTTTCAACCAGGGAAAGCCCAAAATCGTAAAATTGCACAAGAAAATGCTTCGTAAATGCTTTGTAAATGCTTTGTAAATTTACGAAGCATAATTTGTAAATTGGAAAACATTAAATCAATCATTTTAGACCTCATATTTCTTGATATACAATATGAAATTAGTAAAATGATATGTTTCCTTCATTTTGGAAGAGTATCTTTGCCTAGTTTTGACATTTAAAAATATACGATCACAATATTTGTGATCGTATAGTTTACCATTTACGACACATTTTTAGTGCTTTGTAAAATTTACGAAACATAAAAAATGCAACATTTATGCTTCGTAAATGTTCCCTGGGACCAGAATTTGCTTCGTATTTGCGCGTTTTGAGATACGAATGTTCCGTAAATTGTCCCTGGATCGGCACCCAGGTAATACGGTATAATAGCCAGCAGAAGGGCAACATAAAAGGAATAATGCACCTTTATATAATTATTGCTAATAATATAAGGTATAATAGCCATCATAAAAGGCATAATAAGCTCAAGGGTAACATAAAAGGCATAATACACCTTTATATAATTATTGCTAAAAATATAAAGTATAATGGCCATCATAAAAAGCATAGTAAGCTCTTATACGATTGCTAATATATAAAGTATGATAAGGTCTAGCAGAAGGCTTACCTTGAAAATGTTGTCAGAAGGAGCTAGTTCATTTCTGTGTTTAGTGAGATGACGCTGGAGAGCCCTCTTTGTGGTGAAGTACGACCGCCTCAGCCTGTCAAAGTTTACTGCAATTAAATACGTAAAAAGGTTAAATCATGCAACTTGTAAAGTCCCCTATTCCCAAACAGGCTGGTTTGTAATAGCAGTTTAGCTGTTTAGGACCACTACCTCCCGTTTCATAATAGTGTTTTGGTAATCGAATAATGTAGTTGCTTTTGCATTATGTCAGAGCGTATCATTATGATAAAAACACCCGCCAGTAAACCAATGAAGCCACAGACGGCCATGGGCTTAGGGCTTATCCAACATACTCCTGAAAGATATTCCTTAAGGGCCATACCCACTAGGCAATTTTACCATCGCCGGGTGAAGGGCGATGGGGAAAATGGGTGCTGTCGTCGCTGGGCAATGGTAAAATCAAGCAAGTTTGAAAATTTACCGGTGATTTTGCTGGCAATCGCATCATCCATAGCCCGTCGCCCAAACCCACGCCATACCAATGGGGAATGGCCGGCGATTGGGATTGCCCAGCGATTGTACATGGAATTTAATGGCCGTGCCGTTGCCGGGCGACGGTGAAATCGCCTAGTGGGTATGGGGCTTTACTGTCAAAAATGCTCTATGCCCATATTTTCTTAAATGATTAAAGGCGTATCAATTACTAGTTAGTGTGCTTTATAAGTGTCTCCATGGTTTGTGTTTCCATTTGCCATAATAAGTATTGCTCCTAACAATCCCAGTTAATAAGCCACCCCTTATAAAACATTGATTAATGCCGAGTAGCCTGATAAGTTACAAACTTATGGGCTCCTAGAGGCCATATTCCACCTTGCGACAGGTCCGTTTGCGGCCGCTATGGTGCCGCAAGCAGTTTGCGGCTTTGATACCAACATGATGGTATCCTCAAGCAGGTGACGCAAACAGTGGCCGTAAACACCTATATTCTACCTCGTTTGCGGTGGCCACAAACGTGTTTGCGGTGGCCGCAAATGCATTGGGTGCCGCAAGCAAGTGGAATATAACACACAAGGAGGTTTTACACTATGCGATATGAGCTGCGATATGACGATGTCGCAGTGAAGCTGCACACATTAGAGATTAACTTTTTTGTTTTATATGTGTGATATGCTCCAAACTGTCAATTTTTAACATTTATATCATCCCTGAATGTAAATTTTCTGTGATTTACTTATATCACGTCAATATCGCAGTTCAAGTCGCACAGGTGTAAAAGGGCCTACAAGCGGCCGTTTGCTTGCGGTTTTTCAGGGTGTCGCAAGCAGGCGCCACATAGTGGAATATAGCCCATAGTTTTTCAGAGTTGTGGAAACACATAAAGGATTTTACGTGCCATTACTTGTTAGAGTAGAGATTACTATTGATCTGGATACCTGGGAGGCATGGCATCCTTCTTATGAAAAGACCTTTTTTCCATTAATATGATGCCTATCTAGAGTATACACAAGAACCAAAATATTGGGATATGGATTTCTATGGCCCCAGGCTAAATGTGTTTAGTTCAAGGTTCATGAAAAAGTGTATACTCTTAAGGGCCATACCCACTAAGCGATTTAACTGGCGCCCGGCGACTGGCGATGGTAAAAATGGCCGTCGTCATCACCCAGCAACGGTAATATCTAGCATGTTTAATATTTTCTTGTGATTTTCCCGGTGATTTTCTTGGCAATCCTGTTGTCCGTCGCCAGTCACCGAGATTGCACCCCATACCCATGGATAATCGCCAGGCGATTGTGGTCGCCAAGCGATTGTGGTCGCCAGGCGATTATGCCGCCGATTTGTTTCTTTTTCAGTCGCCCGGCGATGGTAAAGTCGCTTAGTGGGTATGCCCCTTTAGTGTTGTGCAGAGGACTAGGGTGAGGTGGGCACAGAATTTGCTTGCACTGATTGCATACTTCATATTCAACATGAATGTGCAAGGAATGTGACGAATCCTAGAGCCTATTGCATCAACAACTTTCATGAATTCATCTCTTTGTTTCTTTGACACAAAGTAAAATGCTTTCCATGATGTAGTACAAAAGTGAACCTGATTTAGAGAAGTATAATTGTAGATGTGGCCAAGTCAGAAAGTTACTTTATTACTCATTATTGATTGAATGCTGTTCAATCTTTCTCAAAGTTGAGAAATAGGTAATTATAGATTTCAAGAATGATTCTATTTGCCAAACCGATTTCTGAAATGTGCTGAAAATCAGGCCATAATTGCATCATAGATCACTGTCATAACAAGTTTAAGCATGATATCATAATGGTGTTCACAATAGTTTGAGCGTTCTTTCACACTTTGATTTTCTACTCTGTTGTATTGATATATATATATTTATATTTCACAGTTTATTATTTGTTGGCATATAAATTTAGGTCAATTTCAGGGGTATGTCCTCATAAAGTTATATACCCTTCTTTTTAGGGGTGGCACGTGCCCCCTCTTAGGAGTAATATGAACCCTAGTGAGGGGAGCGCTGTCCAGTTCACTCTGTAGCACTGCCCACTAGGCCTGGTGGAGAGTGTAGTGAGAATTGGTGCCCACTCAGGTGGTCAAGGGCCTGTTCCTATTAGCAGTGCACGTGTAAAATGTGTACGTAGGAAGGGAGGAGAGGGGTGGGAGGGGTAATTGTGTTTGTGGTGACTTAGGTCCAAAACAGTCCCCCTTGGTGAGTACCTGTAATTAACTTGTTTTTAGAGTTGACTTCCTCCCAAATAAAAGTTTAGAAAGACTCAAAGAATTCCTTAATGTATCTAAACTTCATCTTTTATCATAAAATTAGGTCGCTTGTAGCAAAGAACAAAATTAATGTTTTTGCCTGCTAGTATTAGGAGTGCAAAAAAATGATAAGTTTTCATTTTTTCAGTGTATTGAAAAGTTTTAGACAAAAAGTTCAAAATCGTTCCTATGTCAGCCTCTGCACTGCGCAGGTTCGTGAGAAGGGTGTATGAAGCATCATAAGAGGCTTTTATCTGGTCCTTGAGCTAATTTTAATCTTGTTGTTTTGGACGGACGGTCAGTCAGTCGTGCTTCCAAAATAAACGAAAGGAAAACTCACCACCACTTCCAACGCCTTAATGACAGAAAGGCTAATATTTTAGATATAGATATATAAAACTGAAACTCATATAGTAGATTGCATCAGTATAAAGGATTTTCCTATGATGTCAAAGAAAAACTGCATCAAGGTAAGTTGGTTAATTGTTTGAATAACAGTTTTAAAAGGTTTTTCATTAATAATAGTCATCAGGGTAAATGATATAGGTAGGTAGGATTGTAATTCTTCCAATAAAACAACATCGCATCTAAATATGTTCTTATTCATTATACATGTGCAATAGCATATATATATATATACCAGTTTTGCTTATAAGGGCGCAATCTCTGTATCAGAGACCTTGTATGTATATATAGGATATATTGGGACTGGAAAGCTTCTCTGTGGCCCTACGTGCCAATTCCCCTGGTGGCTGGTTGGATCAACTATGACCAGGGTCTGGTCATTACCAATGTTATTTTGGAATAGCAAGTGGCACCACAATGCCTATTTTTACCATGGACATAATGGTCAATCCAAATCTAGTCCAACCACAGACGAGGTGGGAGGGCTGTAGTGCATAACAGGTTTTCCCCTGGCTTTCCAGTCTCGATATATCCTATATATGTACCTACAAGGTCTCTGTCTGTATGTAGGTGCCAGAAACACTGTGGCACTATCCCTGCTCAACTTTAACCGGGTACACATAAAAGACGTCATGCAGCGGGGGGGGGGGGGGGTGATGTTTCCATGACCAAACATGACTAGGGGGAGAGGGGGTGTCATGTGGTGCATGATGTCATGTTCAAAAAAATGAATTTTAAGAATTTCAGAAGATTTTACGTTAGGTTTGTACATCAGGTGCTGAATTTTGTAATTTTCATTTAAGATCAACTATTTTTAAAGGGCCAGTCAGGTTTCTAGGCAATAAAATCAATCAATTTCTTATAATAATTCTACCATTTGTACGGGGGGGGGGGTCCTCTATGCATGATGTCATTTCTATAGGGGGGGTCAAGGGTTGCTTGATGAAACATAACAAGGGGGAGAGGGGGGTCAAAAAAGGTCAAAAATAGCATGACGTCATTTATGGATGGCCCCTTTACTTTGACACGAATTAATTTAACATAACAATAAACTTTAAGTACAAATATCTCAATTGACCCAAGTCATATCTTACTCCTTTAAAAAGATGAAAAAAAATTCGTCCTCTCTCTAAGCAGTAACAATAGGATTATTAGATATAAATTTGAAATCTTCACAATAGGTTTTAGAAATTTGAACATTTTGCAACAAACCATAATGAAACAAAACTTAAAGTACCTCTTGTTTAGAGTATTATAATTATATGTATTGAATCTTGCAGACTAGTATACTTGGTGGCGTGCTTTGCACCATTCATTACTAAATATTGTCATATCAAGTTGTATTTGTTACAACAGTGAATTTCAGTAAAATCTCTACAGTCAGCCTATAGAATGTGTACTCATCCAGTGAGGGTGTCTCAGTGTTTGTTTACACCAAAGAAAGTAAAGTTAAAATGGAGGTCCGGCTCCTCATGGTGGTATATCTGTGTATTCCGGTAGGCCTTATCTTTGCTGATAAGCCCATCCCAGTTTATATCAACATAACATTTTACCATGAAATTACTTAGCAATTTCTTCCCAAGTTAATTCCAAAAGATAGTAGTGTAAAACAAAGTGAACCTTGGTGATTTGCTCCTAAGATTTGTAAAATCTTTTTCCCATAGGAACCAATGTTAAAGCAGGTCAGCCCAACCTATAATGTCCAACCCGATTTTGCCCTAAAATGCAGCATTTTCATTGGCTGGCCAACCTACAAATATGCCAATTGGTAAAATTAAGAAATCATAATGTTTTATCAGTACTTGGGGATTTAGATAAACATAATACTTGGTTATTTCAGTAACCCCAACTCTAGGAGATAAGGATTGCATATACGGTAATTTTGTCCAACCCTTGTCCAACCCTGGGATATGTACCCAATGTGGGATGGGTTTATTGGTGTTTCCTGTGGCCCTACATCAAAGTGCCCCCTGCTAGGACCGCCCTGATAATGACCTGACCCCCTGGAGAGTGGATTTGACCCTTGCAGGATGTCAGAGACAAAGGTCTTCTTGAAATTATACGAAAACATTCATACATTTTATTCAGAGGATAATAAAGAAATAATTCACTATAAGCTATGAAATTGCGCCGAATATTTCCCATGATGTAAATTATCAGTACGTGAAAGATTATTTCTGATCCATCAATTGTGTTGACTGTAAGTGGAAAAAGAAGAATGATACTTATAACTTTTTATGGCAAATTAATCATAATAAATCTGCCTCTCATGGTCCCAGTCTGTGACTTATATCAAAATATAGAGAACTATTTCCTGTTTTGCTGTTCCATATTTGAATTAGCAGATTAGGGCTATAGTCAGATCATAATTATTCTGAGATAACTACAAACTTTTTTGGCATTAACCCTTAACCTAGATGAGTCCAGTGTACTATAGTCATACTACAGGGCTGTTCCCTGGCCATGATGTAACTCCAGATGTCAGGGGCCCTCTCTGGCCATCAAATGGCCACCTACAGAGGTGCTACCTCCAAAGCAAGCTACACCCACACCTTCTTTATGAGCCGGACCTCCGTTTTTATCTTTACGCTCTCTTTTTACACTGCCCAGTACTGATCGCTCCTGATAGTGACAGCTGGAATATACACAATTGTATGCCAAGTGCAAAAAGACTTTTTTGATAAAATGCATTTTAAGAACACACGAAGAGAGCCTGGGAAGGACCTTTCACGCCAAGTGTTCGGGAAAGGAAATAAACGTCAAGAAAAGCATAGTAGGTTGGTTCAGAGACTAATGTAATGAGACAAGGGGGAGATGAGGGTGTCACGTATTTGTAAACCAATGATGCTGGAAGATGAAGTAGTTTCTAGGGTTTCAGAGTTTTTTGTGGCAATCTGACAGTCAAAAGTAAAAATACAAGGATAATGTTCGTGGTTTTCAATCTGACAGGTAGCATTGGGCTGGAAGTGAACATATAATTGATTTTCCAGACCACGCCACCTAGTGTGAGATATAGGCCACGAAAAGTTACTCAGACAAGCCTGGGGTTATTTTCTTTTTGAGCCTATGCAAATTGCTGGTTTTACACCACCTATAACTTCTGATGTATACAAAATTGCATAATTCCATCTATATGTATCAATAGCTCAAACCTTTGTCTTTTTTATGATATATTTGTCATCTGTGTGCATACATAGTATGAATTTTTAAAACATTTTTCAATAATAAAAGTTTCTAGCCAATCAGGTGCCCCAAATCAGTCCTTATCATCATTACACAACAGGTGTTGACCCCCACTGCTGGGTGGTCACCATAGCAACACCCAGACAAACAAAGCCACTAGACTGTGACAGCCAGGTCTGGAAAAGACCCTTTATAAGAAGACCCTCGGGGTCGTCGGATGACCTGAGGATGAACCACTGGGTAGTGTACTGCAAATACAATGCATTAATTTTTTCGACTTAATATTTTCCCCCATGACCAAGAATATTTCAAACATATTTAAAGAACTTGTGTATTAAGGCACTAAGTGACAAAAGGCACTAAGTGACATAATTTTGCCACTTAGTGCCTTTTCGCCACCTATAGTGCCTTAGGGCCACTCTTAAGGCACTAAGTGACAAAAATTATAATCTTGTCATTTAGTGCCCTTTTGTCACTTAGTGCCTTAACACTCGTGTATGTGAAAGTGGTTGATAAATAAAAAAAAAATTGATAATATTTTATTTGTCGTCTTCAAACATATGTCTGATCTTCCAGACGTTACAATTATTAATAATTCAGTAGTATATTTACATAATTTCATATTATCTTTTATGTATAATTATAGTAGATGATATGATATTTACAATGCAATAAGGACATTTCTTTATAGACTGATTCACAATATATCTGCTGGAACCATACCCAACCGGTATACACACCACACAACCACAACTTATAATTCATAATACACAATTCAAAACACAGTGCCTGGAATTTAAACAAAGTATTTTTTAATTTTCATTTTAAATTCATACCTATTATCCAATAACCGGAATTCCAAAGGGATAGATAACCACAGTTTAGCCCCCCTGTAAAAGGGAGATTTCTTAGCAGATAAGAAATAGATAAGATGTATGTACCTGGCCAATCGCTTAGGGAATCCAGGTGCTCATCTGTAGCCAAGTAACGCGTATTCAGGAAGGTCTTGGTTTCGGGCCCAATACTACTCAGGTAGAGCACACTCATGTCCCTCTCCTTCTGCAGAGTGTGAACAAATCTACCCAGTTCTGTGCTGAAGAGGACGGCATCTCTCACCTGAAAGTGACCAGAACATTATGCTAGGTATCAAAATATTTTTTTGTGTTATTATGTTAATACCCCAATGTTTTCTGCAGCTTAGATCGTGGTTAGTATGAGTATTTAGGTAGTAAAGAATTGTCATAGAGTTAAGTTGTGGATTAAAGTAATGTATAATGACTGTGTCCTATATAGGGGAAGGAAATATGCTGAGGTTTATATGATAACTGATCTTGACATAAAATATATAATAAGATATATGGAAAGTATTTCTAAATTTGTGAAATTTTGAAAAAGTATTAAAAAATTACTGTACCCCTAAGACAAATCTGCTGATTTTGAGATGCTAATCGAAATTTCCCTGATTAACCATATTAGTTACCAATTAAGATATGGGCCCAGAAGGAAATTGGCTCAGAGTTTCAGAAAACATAATGTAAACCTTGATATGAATATATAACATTAGAAATATTGCCAAGAATGGCCATGGCTGTTGGACTCTTCTAGGTAAACTATGGGGACTGTACCAATGAAAGTTATCACATGCATTACAAGTGATGGTATTTTGACTGCACGAAAAAGACCTTTAAGACATTTAGGTTTCTGTAAATGGGGCAATTGAGGTGTGCTAAAGGTAATGGAAAGGTCACCTTTACAAGAGCTTACCAAAACTTTTTCAGGTGGCCTTTAAAAAATCATCAAAGATCTTGCAAAGGTATTGGAAAGGCTACATATCTTAAGCCTTTAATGAACCTCAATGGACCCATTTACAAAATTAAAGGTATGAAAAGGTCTAATTTCGTGCTGTGTTGTGAACACCCGTTGACAGTTCCAATCTCCGAACTATGGTTTGAAGCCAAGGCCATAACCTGAGAATGACACAAAAAAGATTAAAATCTTTTTTAAAGAAACAGGTTTTCTTACCACATCTGACATTGCCTTCTCTTTGATGTTGGCGACAACAAAGTAAAGAGAAACAGGCAACAACATGATGATGGGACTCAGGATCAGAAATACCATCTTCATCATCTGACGTTTTTTACTGGCAGTAGTGATGGCACCCGAAGACGAGCAACATGCTGAAAAAGCAACAAGATGAAGCATTGCATATTGATATTATAAATTATGTGATATAATTGTATAAAACGTATACATATCAAGTATAGATTATATTATAATAAGAAGGCCTAGGTAGGCCTTCCGAGGGTGGCTGTACTGCCCTGAAACCCGGCGACAGCCCGAGCCCAGTGGGCTCGGGCGGACGCTGGGTGCCAGGGCAGTACAGCCACCCAAGGAAGGCCTCTAAGGGCCTTCTTTATTTTATTACCCGACACTAATGAAGTAAAACATTGTGAATTTTAGTAAAATATAAGTCCCTGTGTACATTGGTTTCTGCTGGTTGTCTATGACACACCACCTACTGCAGGAACAAGTTTACTTGGCAAAACAGAAATGATGCGGTACGTATGGCCTGGCAATATGCCTGGAACACAATACGCCCGGCTTGACGATCCAGAGGGTAATAAAGTAGAATATATATCATATAGCCTACTATGTAATATATACTTTACATATACATAGATTGTAATGGGAATGGGGCAGGCCCTGGCTGCCCTACTTGAGTTCCCTCCCTCTCTTTTATCACCCCTTTATTCATTGGGTGGCTTGCTAGGCTGGGGATGGCCCAGTCACTGCTTTACGGGGAGTTTGAGCTAAGCCCCACCCCTTTTTGGTAGTGATTGACAGCAATCCTGGCTGGGAATCTAGACTCCCACTCTGATTGGTTAACCTTAGCCAATCAGAGTGATTGAGCCCTTCCCTTGCAATCTGGGAAGGTACAGACCCCTGCCTCGGCCATCAGATTCCTCCTTCATAATCTGCAAGGCGATCCAAACTCCCCAGGAGCGCTCCCTGGAGGAGCCAGATTTGGAACCTTCGAATAACTTTGCACCGCTGCAAGCAGACTTGTTCTTCCCCAAATCCATCACCACTCATCTTCTCATCATCTACTCATAATATTATTGTACGTAACCTCTTGTGGGAATAGTTTTACTTGTCATCCTGAATTGTTATTTGTCATGTTTTTTGGTCATAATACATATTGTCAACTTCACTTCTTTTGTCTGTACTTTCTAAAAAAAAATTGTATATTATATGTGTGAGAAGTATTGTGTTACAAGTGAGAGTCCAATCAGAATTAAGGAAATACAATACAATGAATTTATCAGCATACAATTTTTTCCATGGCCAAGATTATTTCAAACATGTCCAAATCATTTAAACATTAATTTCAATGTAATTATTTACTTCCATTTCTAAATTCTGATTAAAATGAGTATGATGAATAAATAGTACTACCTGCGATACAGCTGTGCTCATTCTCCATCCTGATCACGTCGTCTGAAATTCAAAAAAGAATAAAAATTAATTAAAGAGTTTACACACCAGTCTGCGAAGGATTCCACACATTTTACCTGCCTCCGACTCAAATAAGACACAGTCGTTATAGATAATATGGGTCCTTCTATTTAGTATGTACGCACATTTAAAAAGATCTCAGACCCCCACCCCCTCACCCCCACCCCCTTGGACAAAACTACGCATTGGATTTGTACTAGCATGTATGACATGAAACTACATGTCCTATGTACCATACATAATTGAATTATAAAGTCGTTCTACTGATATGATAACGTCTGTACTTGATGTGCAATGTGGTTCAATTGTCGACAGGAGATGAAGATGGTAGGTAGAAATTCTTTACAATAAAATTAGTAGTCAAAATGACTAGGATAATTTTCACTGAAATAGCTAACCCACTGATCTTTTTCTTTGAGAAAAACTTTGGGATTCAACCGATGAAAAAATATCTGCTTTATCCAACAATAAAGTCTTTAACTATGTTCTATTCATGAACCAAATCATCACACTTTTGATTATTTAGGGAAAATGTTGAAGATATATTCCACTTGATAAATACACTTTAAGGTTGCAAAAAATCCTAAATATCGGGCAATATTGGGGTGGAATAATCTGAGTGCTCCTATCTCTACAATAGTAGAGAAAGAAAGAGTTTAAATGTAGCATATAAGGAAAGCGGTGAGGAATCCTTATGCAAAAATTGTAGAACTAGTACTATTTATCTTTATTTGATTGACTGTGAGTAGTGTATTTCATGATCATTTATTTCATCTCATCTCATCTCATCTACCATGCAATTTTTATGGCTGAGACAGGACTGCTTATGGTTATGAATTTTTGAGGTTACCCGCTCCGCAGTGACTAGGAAGAATAAATGTAAAGTGGGAGTGGGTGGAAGAACATCTATGCTGAACTCATTTACCAAAATAAAATAAAAACATAAAAATAAATAAATAAATAAAATTGGGGGTGGGGGCAGGATAGCAGTAGTAGCTGATCAAGGGGAGCAAAGAGGGAAAATAGGCCTTAATTGTTCCTGCCACTCTCCAGTTATTCCCCATCTAAAATTTGTTGGCCTCTATCCCTCCCATGTTATCCTATGTTTCTTCACTTCCCCAACCCCCAATACAGAATCCTGGATCTCCCCCTGGTAACGAAAGGTTGATGTTCTTCCATTCAGTAAAGAGATTTGCCTACTCAAATTCAGATACTTTCATTGATCTTTAGAAGACTATATTTGGGGAGGAAAATGCGAGGACAGTTGGTACTGTATATATGGTTAATCAACTCTTTTTCTTTATCAAGAATCATAGATGGTCTACCCAATTGAATTTCAATTTCTCTTCCATCATTTTTGTTAGAGGATAACTGTCAAAAACACAAGGATAGATAAGCAGGTGTTGGTACACGGTATAAGGCCTGACGGGAGTTTGTCCATGGGCGCGGCCATTTTGAAAAAGGGAGGGTCCTGATTGGCTGAAAAGTCGCGCTTGACCCCCGTCAGGTAGTGGCGCCAAAGGACCACGCATGCGCAAACATAAACTCCCGACTACCCTATACCTGGACTTATTTTAACATTTAAAGTCCCGATCGGGCCGGACACTCTCATAAGTATTCAATGAAGTGAACAATAATCGTTTAAAAGCTTATTTGATTCCTTTACTACTGCCACAAAACCCATCTATATAACATTGATTGGTAGGGAAGGGTCTGTCTTTCAACATGCGCAATTAAAGTGAGTTTAGGGAAATCCATGGAATTCTTGAAGAAACCAAGTAATTCATAAATACAATCTGTGGGGTCTAAAGGGTTATGTTTTTCCCCAATGACCGACAATTCTCCCAAAACATAGAAGAGGTCCACTTTATGAAACTCACCAACACCCCGAACTCGAACCTTGGTACGGCCGTGGTCGCCATTGTGAAAATTGATGGAATAATTTACAACTAATTTGCATAAAGTAATTATCAGTCCAATTCCAATTTCCTTACTTAACTACCACCCGCGATGGTTAGCATGAGTCCTATTAAAGGTGACCATCCGCATAGCTTGGTTGCTATAGCCACTATTGTTGTACAGAGACCATTCTCGGAGAACCCAGTGACATCAATATCAGGGACGAATTTAAAGGGGGGCGCATGGGGCGTGCGCCCCCCCCCCCCCCTTTTTTTCGAGCAAATTTCGAATTTTTTTTATTGTGAAACTCAAGTTCTTGGAAGGATGGCCTGGACCCTTTTTAATAAGTACGCCCCCCTTTCGAAAATTACTGGATTCGCCCCTGAATATAATCATAATAGATAGAAATGAGTCCAAAATAATGAGCAAAGGATAATCTGTACGGATCAATATACACGTACTGGAATACTTCCCGGACAATGATTAGAAAAGCTTTTGCCGAACAAGTCTATCATAAATTAACATAAAAAATGTTTAAGAGACAGTGCGAAATGTCGAGGTTTGGCTGGGAAAGACGCGAATTTTACCCTCTCTTCCTGCCTCTTGATTCTGGCAATGTTTGTCTTGGTTTGGGAGATTTTTTATCAAAAAATACTTGAAATATAATTATTTTTACAATCCATAGGTATCTTAACTCAATATAGAGCGCACAACAGGAACTTGAGGTCGTTATATCTGTAGATTTCTATCTAAAAGTCAAAATAATATCTTATTTAAAAAGACCAATTTGAAACACTGCCAAATACCTAAAGATATAAGCTAATCGGTTCTAGGACATATACCCCCTGGACACTTACCCCCTAGGACACTTACCCCCTGGACATTTACCCCCTAGGACATTTACCCCCTAGGACACTTACCCCCTAGGACACTTACCCCCTAGGACACTTATCCCCCAACCTTGCTATATAATGTAGAGGAAATTATGTGGTAAGAACTTAGTCTTTCTAATGGAAAGCAAACTAAATAAGACCCTCTCTTCTAATAGATGTCTAGGATTCATTCCTAAAAGGTTAACACATCCCTACTCAACAGTTAGTGGAAGGGGACGTGTCAAAACATCATTGGACCGCGTCCTCCAAGGTTAGGGGGTAAGTGTCCTAGGGGGTAAGTGTCCTAGGGGGTAAGTGTCCAGGGGATAAGTGTCCCGGGGGTTAGTGTCCAGGGGGTAAGTGTCCAGGGGGTAAGTGTCCGGAGGGTAAGTGTCCGGGGGGTAAGTGTCCTAGGGGGTAAGTGTCCTAGGGGGTAAGTGTCCTAGGGGGGTAAGTATCCTAGAGGGTAAGGGTCCTAGGGGGTAAGTGTCTGGGGGTAAGTGTCCACGGGGTAAGGGTCATTGGGGGTAAGTGTCCAGGGGGGTAAGTGTCCGGGGGGTAAGTGTCCTAGGGGGTAAGTATCCGGGAGGTAAGTGTGCTGTCACCAAGCTGACCAACTCTGGACATATCCAAAACAGCAACTGGAGAATTTGGGCTTCTGACAAACTCGGGTTGAATGAACTCAAGCTGCTGGAAAACTCAGCCCCATGATGTTTTGACTGTTTCCCACCCTCAAACTGGAATAGGAATGAGTTAGCCATTTAGGTATGAATTCTAGAGATCTTTTAGAGGAAAGGGATATATATTTACTTTTCTTCCCATTACAAAGTGACATTTAACCCCCATGCCCCAAGTTCTCCCGGTCCGAATTCGTCAGCGGCCCGAGTTCTCCAGTATTCTGTAAATTACTATTGTTGAATGCATATGAAGTACTTTAAGTTTTGGATGTAGTAATACTTCCTAAGTGTTGTAAGTAATAACACAGATTCAGGTTCTTGTTACACAATAGATGTTGGCAGTCCCAGCTCCAGCCTCCAAGAGAGAGGCTGGGTGTGTGATTTGCCTTTTATATCTCTCCTTTGTCCCTATTGGTCAATACAAAGGAGGCTCATCATTGGGGCTACAGCCCCTATTGGTCCAGAAACAAAGGAGGCCCAACACGGGGTTACAGGATTATTATTTACTTATCCTAGCCTCAAAGCAGGAGTGCTATATGGCTAATATATAATATATATTTTACATATGGAGCATAAAAGGCTATTGTTTGATAAAAATATATAGTAATGGTGAAGTGGTGCACAATTAGAACTTAGATATATATATAATTGAAGATTAATAATTATATAACTTGAGAAGGAGATATGAAGCTTTTTATGATATATTTTCCCATTCAGAATGTTATACTATATAACAATTTATGAAATATATTTAAAATAAAACGTTTTTCTGAATAATAAAATGCCGTTTACCCGTTTGAGGTATGACACATAAAGACCTACCCGTGTGGACAAAGTGCAGGTTTGTGAGAGCTGACTCCAAGTCCTCTTGGTTTTCCAACTGGGGAGGACCCTTCTGCAAATTTAGCGCCATCTTCTTTTTTTATAGAAAACCTAAGGAGCGGAATACAAGGAAAACAGTCTCAAAAAACATCCTCAAACTCATTTACAACATAATGGTGTACACATGTTTAGGGTCATTCGCAAAAATAAAGATAACACTATCTTTTTATTTCAGGGATATTTGTCCGACTAGAACGCCACTGTGTATTACCATAATCAACACGAATTTGTACCTACACTAATTGTTATGTCAGTATCTCATAATCACTGTGCAATAGATATTATGTCAAGGGTATTGTGATATCTTGTCTTACCGGTACTAGAAAGAATTTCGTGCAGTAGAGAGATCGAATAGAACAGATGATTTCGCTACTGCCGCAAACATTATATAGGCCTATCCCAGGAAAACGTTTACATTTTTAGCGATATGCATTTATATAATAGTGGGATAATGTAGATTTGCAAAATATGGAATACTGGTTATAATATGTACCCTTTATTTCTCCCTTATTGGTTTTTGTACAACTATGTATTATTGTATAACACAGAACCTTGAACATAGCTCATGCATATTCTTTATACCTAGACAACAGCTTTAAACTCATTTGTTTTCAAAACAACCAGCCGTTTCCATGGTGCACACATTAGATAATGTTTGTAGCACGTAAACGACGACGACTAAAGCCTTGATAATTTAAATTTCCGGAAATTTCCGTGTTCAGTTAACACGTAATAGAGTGCGTGCCTTGTTACTATGGCAACACAGAGCAACAAATGACACGGATGGTAAATACTATGATTTCATAATTATGTCCAGGGGCGGGTACAGAATTTTGAAAGGGGGGGGGGGTTCGGATATGTATATACTAAGTATATTAAAATGGCATGCATTCACGTGTGCAACGTTTTTTTTGTCTTTTGCAAGTTTAAGTTCCCACCGAAAGGTGGGGGGGGGGGGGGGGGAGGGGGGGGTCAGGACCCCTAAGATACGGGGTCTTGTTTACACTTTTTGATGTACCAAATTTATATCCATGATTCATATGGTTTTCGAAATTCTATTGGTAAAACGCTTTGAAACACTAGTTCTAAAAGCATTAGAACCCTTTTTCTTTGTGTTCAAAACCCTTACGGGATTTGGAACTGAATAACATAATAATACGATAATTATACATTTTGAAAATTGCACACACATATATGGATAGCTATATATCCATACAGACCTTTTGCAGACGTGGTCACGTAACCACATTGTTGATCACCATGTGCTCATTATGACCACATGGCCTTTGAACAAATTTAACAATGTATAGATTCTAGATGGTTAACAATTGCATGTTTATCATGGCTTCAGGGGACAAATTAAGAGCAATTTCGCCAAAATGTTAAGTCGTTTTGATGCTTTTGAAGGCCAATATAGGCCTATGGCAATCATTCTCTGTTTGGGTCTTGTGACATCATCTGTAAAATGTCTATAGATTTATTTTTCATAGATCTATGTATATGCGCATGGATGGATGGTATATGCATCCATCCATATAATAATGATTATAGGCCTATATATATTATTAGTATACATGTATATGTGTTTATATATATAGGCCCTACATTATCTTAATGTATATACATATGTTTCGTAACACCCAGTAAACGCAAGATCGATTAGTTAACAATAACAAAGCCCTATCCAAACTAAACTCAAATAAAAGTAGATCAAATTAAACCTACCTTACAGACCACGTTACCCTGTCTTCTTCCAAGCCGTCTAAACACCTCTCTATCCTGCAGCCAGAGCAGACTTCTGCCTCTTGTATGCTCTGACGTCTTTGTGAGAATAGATGTCTTAAGTACGATAATGGCATTGAACTATAAGCCTATAGGCCTACACCCTCCCACTCCCCCCCCCCTTCCCAGAGCCACCAGTCATGCGCACTTCTCTCGTTGTCATGCCGATTCCGACTTCATGCAAAGAGACAGGAAATTGAATTTCACTCCTTCCGGGATGCCGCTTTGTTTGCCTTTAGAAGCGACCAGGTCAGGTAAAATCACTGACATTGTGGTAATGTTGAATTTAAGCGGTTAACTTCATTTTGTTCTTTTTTTTCTTTTTTTCCTCCTTTTGGTCTTATGTAAGTGCCCTTGAATTGTTATCGTCTTGTGAAGGGGCCTTCCATTAAGGTTTTTTTTTTTTTTTTTTTTTTTGAAATTTTATTAACTTCTTCACGTGTAACACATGATCTTCTAGAGGTTAGATGAATAATAATACAATAATATAGCACAGTAATATGAGATGAATTTTATGTATGTACGCACCAAGGGGGGAGGGGGATCTGAGACTTTTGAAAATGTGCGTATGTTCTAGTACAATTCCAATGCGTAATTTTTAACAAGGGTGGGGGGTGGGGGTATGAGATTTTTGAAAATGTGCGTACATACAAAATGGAAGGCCCCGAAGTTTACTTATTGCATGGGACCCATAGCGACTATGGTTTGATTCCAAGGAATATATGGTTCATTAGTATGGTCCTTTTCAACTAGCTATAGGGGCCAATTTCTATGGACACTTGAGTAATCGTTATGCATCAGTATATTTATGGTTTGAGGAGGGGGGGTTAAACATATTGTTTTTGAAGAACGAGTTGTAAAAGATGTATGGATATGTTAATCAGGGTTTTCACATAGTAATCCCTATGAAAAAAAGGTGAGCTGTATGCTGTTAAAATAATTCAATGTTTTATCTCATCTAATAGCATTATTCCGAATATGTGCATAATAAGTAGATCTATTATATAATGGACCATAAGTGCACTAGCTCAAAAGTGTACCGACCCATTAGTGCACTAGCTTATAATAATTATTAATAGATCCATGAACTGTAAGGTTTGTGAAGGTACTCAAGACGTTTTAGAACAAAGAAACTACTAATAGTACGTCCTGCGTCCTGGAAATGTGGCAATAAGGAACAAGACATTGTGCTAATAAGGTACAACACATAGGCCCCAGTATTTTTTGTTACATATGAAACAAGTCAGGTGCCGTTTTCAGATAGATAATGATAACTTCAGTGTTAACCAATTTATGCATCATTGTGACCAAGCTAGGAAGCGGTCCGGTTGCCATGACTGTGGACAGCCGAGGGGAAAGGGTACTCTGAGGTTTCTATAATTTTGCTGTCCTAAACCAAATATTTAAGGAGATATGAGTAGATTTATGAAAAATTGTGATAATTTACTCTTAAACCAACTTTTTGTGTAGAATTCATTTCTCATACCTAAAAAATTCCATCTCGATGGAATCTTCCCTTATTTGGAATGTCCATGGAATGTTTTAGAATGGGTTATTCACTGAGTTCATTCTATTTGGTTGCCATGGAAACTAAAATTCATGAGATTTTTATAAAATTGTAATAACTATGAGAAACTATCATTTTCTGATCTCTACATTGAAAATAGAATACATTTATCATTTCTGGTTAAAAAAATAATTAATAAAGTTGTGTTTTTTAATATTTACTCATAATTATGATAATTTATGATAATTTATGCAAAATCTCAATAAATACAAGGAAATTAAGCTTTTCCTCATTTTCCTCCATCCTGACAGTGTTAGGTAGAAGGACTCATAACTTCCTTAATAATGGTCGGATTTGGACATGCTTCATATCATTTGAAAGCTAAGAACATGCTCTTCAACATCAATTTAATATCAAATCCCGCACGGAGTACCCTTTCCCCTAGGCTGTCCACAATTTATTTGTATAGCATCCATGGTAACAGTCTGTTTGTTGTCATATCATTATAATTCTCCCTACCACAAATAGTGTACCTGCAGACTAGCCCAAATCAAGGTGCATTCTGGGAATAATGTAGACAAGTCACAAGGCTTAAGTATAGAAATTTTCAAAAAGCATGGCATAACTTTGGTTTAAAATCATAGAACTCCACTTCAACTAGTTCTGTGTATAAAATAATGGAAAACTAGCGTTTGCTATTTTTCCATTTCATACCTATAAATATTTTATATTTTTCAAGTTGGTTTGAAATTCATTCATTTCAGATAGAAATAAAGCAAATATTTGCAAATTTTCTATAGTTTTTCCTAAGCTTTTATCTACAAAACCAGTCAAAACTAAGGGGCCTTCCATAAAGTATGTACGCATCAAGGGGGGGTGGGGGGTCTGAAATTTTTGAAAATTTGCATACGTCCCAGTGCAAATCTATGGCGTATTTTAGTCAAAGTGGGGTGTGGGTGGGGGGTCTAAATTTTTTTAATTTTGCGAACGTACTAAATGTAGGGCCCCTATCCTGCAGGTGCCTTAAATACAGTAAATCGGCTAATCCGTGGTAGGGAGCATAAAGCCCCATACCCACTAGGCGATTTTACCGGCGACTGGCGACGGGCAACTTCCAGAATAGCTTCTAAAATTTTTAGCAATTGAGATCACATGTTAGTATTAACATTGATATGTTACATACTAACATGTGAATTTGTAACGATTTTACCGACCGACCGACGGATATGGGGCAGTAGGCCTTACATATATCTCATACCTGCTCGCCTGCTCTCGAGCTGCTCAGACAAAGATCGAGATTTAACCCTTTAGCCCCCAATCCGGCCATAGCCGCCCGAGGGTATCCTTCCCAATCCGGCCGTAGCCGCCCAGAAAAATGGAAATATTTCCACATTTTTTCCAAGGGGAGCCCTTTGATACGTATTCAACATACAAAAAAGACATATCGTCTGAAAGCTTATTTAATGCCCTATCCAATGCTAGAAACTAGATTGCAATAACTTAAATTGATAAGCATTGGTCCTGCTTTGAGCTTCCTTTATCAATAGGAAATTAGGGAATTCCCAAGGGAAATCCATGGAAATCATGGGGGAATCCGGCAAGTCATGAATGCAATCCGTGGGGTCTAAATGGTTAAATAACATTGCAAATAAGAACACATTGCTCGGAAGGGTATCTTGGCATCTGAGAAAAGAATTAGGGAATCCCCGAAGTTTCCTGGCGATTCCCTGGCGATTCCCGTAAAAATTGTGAGATTCGGGGAGAGAGAGGATTCTTTAATTTCCCAATGGGCGCGATCGAAGCCTTTGACAGTGAACAAGGTGAAAATAAAACAATAAAACGATGAAGAGCAACAATAGAAATTAAGTAAAATGAATAAATAAATGAATAGATAAAATATAAATAAACAAAAAAACTAAGAAAAACAAAGAAAGAAAGAAAAAAGTTTCAAGTACAGTGCACAACGGAAATCACATTCTGTTTTGAGCAGCGTCTTGGCGGTTGCTTAGCACCAGCAAACACATGCAAGTAACATGAGAAATAAGATAGACGCACTTCAGACTTCTGCGTCAAAACTATATAGTATTTCAGAAAAGGGATGCGCTGACCTTTACCCTGACAATGGACAGATTTTCCAGAATAACAGCGATTAATTACAATTTAGAATCTCTGTATCCAAGACGCTTTTTGTAACACCTCTTACAGGGAGCCAAAAGCAATGTAGGGTCAACATTTTGCAAATTCTGTTAACTATTGAAATACATTCTATTGCCATAACCTAGGCCTGTGGTAAAATAAAGACTGTGAATACAGACTTTAACTACATTAAAACAGATGAAAACTCATCCCAGGTCAATTTTGGTGACTCACCAAAATTGGTTTGTTTACATACATTGCTGTTTTCAGGCATACATGGCATGAGTATCATGGAATTAAAGTGAACTTAAAGCTAGTTATCATGATTTATACTGCACCAATGGCTAAAGTTAGACTCTTAGAATATATTCTAATAGTTATTTGAGTATGTAAAATTTTGTCATATTTTTGACACAATATTGCTTTTGGCTCCCTTGAAATGTTCCACTTTTGAAAGATATGATATCATAGTCCTTACGTGGACAAAGAAGGAGTGATACTAGCAATTTATAGGTCTGTATGCTGGCAATAACTGATCTGGATCTGAATTAACATCAGCTTTATAATTTTCTCATAACAGAATTTTCCTTGTTGCACAACAAAGGCAAATCTTGGAACGTACCCAGCAAGCAAAGACGCGTATCCTATCATTTTGACATGAGCAAAGGCTGGTGCAAATTCCTGCTTTTCCCAAGGTTATTAAGTACACTGACCTATCACAACCAAGGTAAATCTCAAGCAGGACCTTGTAAATAGATGTAAACTTTTCACTGGCATTACACATGTCTAAGTATACCTTCACAGAAGCCTCAGATACACAGCTCTTAGGTTTTAATCATACTTATCTTGAGTGTTATTGTACAAGATAAATCGATAAGAAAATTTTACGGAATTCCAAGGGGAAATGCATGGAAATACTGGGGAAATCAATCAATTCATGATCGCGATCCGGCGGGTCTAAAGGGTTGATATAATGTTCAATCTGTAATGTAATAGCTAGTTCAAAGCAAATCTCTCAGTATAAATCGTATAAAGGAAAGGAAGAAGGCACCTATCTATGAGTGCAAAGTATCGGAAGAATAATTGAAAGCGGTAGTATCAGTTTTTTTTTAGTTTTTATCATCAAAAACACAGTATATAAAAACAGTGGTATTTTCCAGAAGTTACAGCTAGATGGATTTTACACAACAGTTTGAGCAGTAACCCGTTGGATTATAATATAATTATTCTTGCAAAGTCAGAGTACAATTGTAAAAATATTGTTCACTAATAGAAAGTTAAAATCACTTCATCCATTTCCCTTCTCAGTCATAGACACTGGCTTTCGCATAAAATGTCATAATACAGTGGCTGGTAAATCTACAAAAATCCAAGACATCCAAATTCAGGTTTCATTGCGTAAAAATATGTATAAATATTACAGAGAAATGATATGTTGATTAACTTGCAAACTTGGATAAATGCTGTAGTTAGTTAAAGCGTATAAGTCAAAGATACCAAATATTATATCAAAAAAAGACTCATACAGAAAAAGATATCAATTGTGGTAATAAGGAGTTTCAGATTCCACTAGACATCTCGATACGTCAATGTATCTCTTACATACCTAATCAAATTAGAGGCAAAAAAAAATCAAAAATTCAGAAATCATGATTAAATGATCGTGTATGGCAGAGGCACAATAATATAGTTATACCTAATCATATTTAAGGCTTAAATAAAAAAAAAGTTGGGAATCATGATTAAATTATCGTGTGTGGTAGGGGCACAATAATAATTATACTCATGATGAAATGTTTTTCATAGAAAATTAAAAAGCTGAGGGACGAGAGACCCTAGGTTAATCTGGTCACCAGGGACCTCACCGGCTACCCTAAAGGTCGTCCCTCAGAAGATAAGCTGTTTGACTTAGGACGGTGCTTATCTTTCATGTCATTTTAATGTACAGGTTACTATGAGGAAACACTAGATAAGATTAGAAATCATTTCATAAAGCAGATAGGGCTTGGGTAGAAGACAGGCTAAGTCAGACCCGTTACTAAATACAAATGGATTTGAACCAAAATGTACAGTAAGAATACGAATTGTTGAATGATTCTTATTATATCTTTATTGATAGATTAAGTTTTAGCTTTAGACTCTCCCCACCTCCCTGTGCCTCACGCAATAATTATTGCATACATCATTAATTTTACCAGTCAAGTATGGTCATTATCAGTCATTACCATCTCAAATAAAAATCATTCTTTCGAAAATAATCGTCTCGTCTTCAACTCGCTATAATTTCTACCATAATGAGTATTTGAATCTTTTGTTATTTTTAAATCGTAAAGTTTCTTGTATAGGCTACAGAAACAACCTAACTGATATTTTTTTTTATCATATTACCTTGATTTTCACAGTTTAGACAGAGTGCCTAATTCTCTTTTTACCTCCCATTCACTGAGTTTGGAGTAATTACATTTAGATACATTTTTAAAAAATATTTATGTGTCTTTTATGAAATTAAATGTGAAGAGTATTTTAACAAAATAATCGTTTGGCAAGACGAATGTAGGCCTATCTCGGTGTTAGCCACGTTGTCAATTCTTCTGCAATAGAAAAATGTATAAAGCGTTAAAAATATTTTAATAAGAATGAATAAACAAGGCCGATACGGGATGTCGGAAGGAGGGGTCCATTTTATCGGCTAAGTATCAAATCGTTTTACACAGTATGTTAGGACCATGGGTAATCCAGACAATATCAATGCACTTACAGCATAGGACAACCTTATGATAAATATTTCTTTAAAGCTCACACGAAAAGAAATGCCTCAAAACTTAGATAACCTCAAACACCATTCTACTTATGTCTCTAATAAAATAGGACAAGGACTTACGTGACTTGTGTATCATAACAACAGGCTTAAACACAATTAGGGCTCCCTTTAAAGGAAGCCAAAAGCAATGTGGGGTCAACATTTTGCAAATTCTGATGACTATTGAAATATACTCTAAGGCCATAGCATAGGCCTGTGGCAAAATATAAGGTGTGAATACAGACTTTAACTACATTAAAATAGATGAAAACTCATCCCAGGTCAATTTTGGTGACCCACCAAAATTGGTTTGTTTACAAACATTGCTGTTTTCAGGCATACATGGCATGAGTATCATGGAATTAAAGTGAACTTAAAGCTAGTTATCATGATTTATACTGCACCAATGGCTAAAGTTAGACTCTTAGAATGTATTTTAATAGTTCTATTAGTTTGCAGAATTTTGTCATATTTTGACACAATATTGCTTTTGGCTCCCTTTAAATGTTCCACTTTTGAAAGATATGATATCACAGTTCTCACGTGGACAAAGAAGGAGTGATAATAGCAATATATAGGTCTGTATGCTGGCAACAACTGGACTGGGTCTGAAATAACATTGGTTGTACACTTTTCACATAACAGAACTTTCTTTGTTTTGCGACGAAGACAAATCTTGGAACGTACCCAGCAAGCAAAGACGCGTATCCTATCACTTTGACATGAGTAAAGGCTGGTGCAAATTCCTGCTTTTCCCAAGGTTATTAAGTACACTGACCTATCACAACCAAGGTAAATCTCAAGCAGGACCTTGTAAATAGATGTAAACTTTTCACTGGCATTACACATGTCTAAGTATACCCTCACAGCAGTTTCAGATATACAGGTCTTAGGTTTCAATCATGCTTATCTTGGGTTTTATTGTACACGATAAATCAATAAGAAAATTTTATGGAATTCCAAGGGGAAATACATGGAAATACTGGGGAGAATCAAGCAATTCATGATCGCAATTCGGCGGGTCTAAAGGGTTAATATAGTGTTCAATATGTAATTGAAAAGCTAATTCAAAGCAAAACTCGCAGTATAACTCATCTAAAGAAAGGAGGAATGCACCTATCTTTGAGTGCAAAGTATCAGAAGAATAAATGAACGAGGCAGTATCAGCTTTTTTAGTTTTTATTATCAAAAACACAGTATAAAAAACAGTGGTATTTCCCAGAAGTTACAGCCAGATGGACTTTCCACAATAGTTTGAGTAAACAATTGGATTATATTCTTGCAAAGTCAGAGTACAATTGTAAAAATATTGTTCACAAATTTCAAGTTTCATTGCGTATAACTATAAATATTACAGAGAAATGTTATATTGATTAACTTGCAAACTTGGATAACTGCTGTAGTAAGTTAAAGCGTATAAGTCAAAGATAGAGGATACCAAATATTATATTTAAAAAAAAGACTCATACAGAAAAAGATATCATGTGGTAAGAAGGAGTTTCAGTTTCCACAAGACATCTCGATACGTCAACGTATCTCTTACATACCTAATCATATTTGAGGCTAAAAATTCAAAATTCGGAAATCATGATTGTGTATGGTAGGGGAACAATAATATACTCATGATGAAATTTTCTTAATAGAAAATTAAAAAGCTGAGGGTTGAAAGACCCTGGGTGAATCTGGTCCCGAGGGACCTCACCGGCTACCCTAAAGGTCGTCCCTCAGAAGATAAGCTGTTTGACGTAGGACTGTGCTTATCTTTCATGTCATTTTAATGTACAGGTAACTATGAGAAAACACTATCAATTAGAAATCATTTTATAAAGCGGGCCTGGGGTGGGCTGGGTAGAAACCCGTTACTCAATACAAATGGATTTCAAGAAAATACACATCAAGAATACTACTTATCAAATCTAAATTGATAAATCAAACTTAAGCTTGTATTTTCACCCCCCTTCTCCCTGTGCCTAACAAACAATCTCGGTCGACGAGTGGTGTTTTTGACGGGTACTAAGTGAGTTTTGCCAATATAAGATATTGGCATAATCATGTTATGCTACGCTCATAAAATTCTTGTTTTTTAAACATAAGTTGAATTTCGCTGGGTTGATAAAATATAGAAGAATCTTTGGGATCATACTTGGGTGTCTGTACGACCCATGGGGACCATAGGACCCTCGGGCTTTGCCCTTGTTTTATGACGATCTCCCTGGGTCGTACAGACACCCTCGGACGTCCCCTGCCGTTTTTTCATCATATTACCTTGGTTTTCACAGTTTAGACAGAGCGCCTAATTTTCTTTTTACTTCCCATTCACTGAGTTTGGAGTAACTAAATTTAGATTCATTTTTTTAAAATATTTATGTATCTTTTATAAAATCAAATGTGTTCCTTGATAACTCTTGAAGAGTATTTCAACAAAATAATCGTTTGGCAAGACGAATGTATCTCGGTGTGAGCCACGTTGTCAATTCTTCTGCAATAGAAAAATATTTTGATTTACTAAGTACTATGAATAAACAGGGCCGATACAGGATATCGGAAGGAGGGGTCCATAATTATAATAGGTTTAATATTAAATCGTTTTATACAGTACGTTAGGGCTACGGGTTATCCAGACAATATCAATGCACTTACAACTTAGGACAACATTATGATTACTATTTCTTTAAAGCTCACATAAAAAGAAATGTTTAAAAACTTAGATAACCTCAAATAATATTCTATTTATGTCTCTACTGAAGCAGGACAAGGCCTTACGTGACTTGTTTATTATAACAATAACACTGCTTCTCTAAGTGCGAAGCCAGCCTTACAGCTCAAGTGCAAATGTATATAGGAGGTAAGTCTTGTGACGTCACGTGAGGCACTGGAACTCCACTAAAACTAGTGTGTGAAATCTAATTGTGTTTAAGCAGCTGATGAGATTCATACAAACCTCAGCAGAGATGTGAGCCGCAGCCTACAGGGAGGTGGAGGTGCGGGAGTTGATCACCCCTTTATTCTTCTTCCTACACCAGACACAGACAAAACAGACTACAACAAAGAGAACTGCCACTATCACGCCGGCTATTATTCCCTTCACACCGCCAGTAGGACCATCTGAAAGAACAAATCATAGAAACGTGTTAATGGAGACTCTGCAATCGCAAATTTGAGATAGATATGATATATCTATCTCAAATTTGCAACTGTTCAAATAAAAAAGAAATAATATTATGATAAAAAAAATTCATACATATTTTTTTTATTTGAAACAAGTATAACAGTGTCCATAATCAAAGAAGTCAGTGTTTGGTTTGGTAATATTTTTGGTCGATATTATTATGCCGATATAAGATATTGGCATAATAATGTTATGCTACCAACAATATATTATAAACCAACGTAAAATAATGTTAACAATGATGATGTGATCATGTACATATTTTTCACATTTGTATAAGTGTAATAGCTCTGAAAACCAAGGGAAACCTTGAGGATTATTACAAATGAAAATACTTTAAAAAAAAGTCAAAACATAATACCATCAGCTAGGAAACACATACGTATAGTAAGGTTTTGCTCAGCAGGACCATGCAACAAACGGAGGTTTTTCCATATGAAACACGTTTGTCAAACCTTGGGTTCCGTTAGTAAGTGACACATGAAACATTTGTTTTGTTAAACGTTTTTATGAAACAGGCCACCGTACATTGCAATAAGGCCTAAAAAGTTGTGTTCAGGTAACATAGGTCGGGAAAAATAGGGTAGGTAGGTTGAATTCTTTTTTTTTTGCTTACCAAAGAGACCCAGCCAGTGTTGAAAATGAAAACTTTTTCCAAATATCCCCTAAAAACATTTTTAGCATCTAAAATACAGGCCCAGAGCATCTATATGTTGTTTGATGGTTTTCTATACATTATTAGGTCAATTCTTTTGGATTTTGAATTTACCCTAAAAAAAGTGAGGGTAAGGCCAAAACATTAGGGTAGGAGGGGTTATCTGAACACAAAAATTGTCTCTTTTGGCCTAATGAAAATCAGCAAAAAGAAGTGTTTGCCCTGCTTTACTTACAGACATCGCATATGATCTCATTCTTTAAGGGAATCCATGATTTGATGTGAAAATCTGAGAACCAGCTAGCCACGGTTTCATTGCCACATTCAGTGAGCTTGATGAAACCTTTGACACACCGCAAGTAGGTTTGTAACATTCTGAAATCATAAAAAACATTGAATAGGGATTTGATTGTGATTTACAATTGTGCTATTCCTTGATGAGCTTTATTTTTTAAAGTACCTTGATGAATATAAAGGTTGATTTTTTAAAGTGCCATTTCTGGTGTACCAGAGTATTATACTATTACATTTTTCTGGAATCATTCAGTATCTCAGTCGAGCTAGCCATTGTTAAAACCTTCCAGATGTAATATGTGAGCTGGACACAGAATCAGAGTCTCCACCTGTCACATGCCATTGAAACTAATATCAAATGTATGTTGCGAACAATCAGATTTTTTACATTAACTAAAGGCCATGATCCACGTCGCGATTTTGGGTCAATTTTGAACCGATTTTGAAATAATCATTTTTCTTATACAACATATACTTTTCCAAAGAGTTTAGAATAATACATATCAGAAAAATGTGTATTTTCATCAGGAAAATAGATTCCAAATATGTGAAGAATGCATGAGAAGAAAATCGGTCGGCCCAAAATTGCAACGTGGATCATTGCCTTCATAATCCACTGGGTGATTTTACTCAAGACCCTATACATGCGGGACATCCCCCCCCCCTACACACATGGATCCGCATAAACCTTTAAATAATATTCATATGGCACCTTTAAGGTACCCAAATTGCACTGTAGTCGCTGCGAAATTAGTCCAGTGTTTCTCACCTCAAAGGTCTATAAGTTACTTGAATTTGAAATTAATTGACGTACCCGCATTGTTCTATGATTGTGCTTTTACCAAGTTCGTATTCCTCGACGGCGACCCAGGATTCCTTGAAAACTTCGTTGCATATCAAAGCCTCTGTGTAGTTTGTACGGTAGCAGTTGTGGTATTCTGTCCAGCCTGGTAAAAAGAGGAGTGGATTTAAATCAAATAGCCCATATGATAAGAGATACGTACATGTATATATGTATGTATGTAGAATAGGGAGGCCATGGGGTAGTCATGCAGTTTTTAGTTCTGAATTTATGCATTTATTTCTGAAATTCATATCTGCATGATCTATATAAGTATCCATAATGATAAATGAATGAATACTTATGCATCTGTTATTGAACTATAAGGAGGTTAATTATCCATTTAATGTTAGTGTGTGTAAGTGGTATTTAATTCGATAGATAATAGCTAGCTCCATTCGCAGTCTCCACCTCGTTTGACTGCTGTCATCCAATACATAATCATAGTCACATCATGTAAGATGTAACACTCGCGTGAAAGGATGTTCTTTATTTATTGCCTGTGTATTAATGTTCCCTGACAAGATCTCAATTGACAATGAACAGCTCCAAGGATGGAATCCTCTCAAACACACTCAGTTAATGCTTCCGCATTTCTATACAGTCTATCAGCTTCTATTCCAAATGCAGGACTCAGCTTCTTAGACACAACTTTTCCAGGATGGTTACTCACAACAAGGTTTAGCTTTAACTCTGACTGAGCTCGGGCATTACGCGCCCCTTTAGTATGGTATGTCATACCTAGACTCCTCCCTAACTCCTATACATTAACAAGGAGTTATAGCTAAAGCGTGCGCTGATGTAAACATGACACTAAGCTAACAGAGCATGGTCTGGCCATCCGCGTCAGTACAATGATAAGAGATACGAACATGTATAATAGGGAGGGCATGTGGTAGTCATGCAGCTTTTAGTTCTGAATTTATGCATTTATTTCTGAAATTCATATCTACATGTATGATCTACATAAGTATATCCATAATGATAAATTAATCAATACTTATGCAGATATTTTGTCGTACAGGTATATTGGTAATATAAGGAGTAATGAACAATGCTTCGGATCATTATGTAAAGTTCTCTTAAAGGCAATACTGAGAACCTTTCTCATGATATTCAATAACTGTTATGAATTTAAAAATAAGACAATTTCGTTATGTAGAAACACGAGTAAATTTCCAATGCAAGGAAAATGAAATTCCAAACACAGGGGTGGGGCGGTAGAGGGAGGAGGAAAAGTCTTAAAAGATCTTGAAGTGATTTTCATAAATATATAGACTTAAAAACGTCTTGAATTGGATATGATTAACAAATATTGCCACATTTGGCCAAGTGTAGAACTTTACACCAAACCTTATGTGATCAATTTTTTTTAACCTGAGGCGAATCCGTCTTATAAGTTTGCCAAACTTAGGTCTTAAATAAAAAAAAAATTAGGTCTTCAATTAGGACTATTAAGAAAGGTCTTAAACTGTTTTTTGAAAAAGTAGGGGCACCCTGATATCAAGGAGCGCCCCCCCCCCCTCACCAACTCACACATCCTTAGGAAAATAATCATTATCATTCATAGCCTCACCGTTTCTGTTTTGGTCATGACACAAATAGTCATAGGCATGAAGTATGGTGTCCACCTCATTCCCACATCTATCCTTAAAGGGCCTGATGCAGCTTCGGAAATTCACATAATTCACTCTGTATGTGAGAAACAAACAAGTGTTTTAAAAGCTGGTTTAATATATTTTTAATTCATGGTAATTTGTAAAATTCAGCCTTTAGCTGCAGATTATCGTAATAGGCCTATTTCTAAATGAAACTTACTGAAAGGTGTTCAAACGGATACATTTAGAACTGATTATAATGATGACGATGATTGTTGGAGTTTAAAAATATAACTGATATAAGTAATAGATAAAAGTTGCATTGCAAGGACGTCATCACGGTATATTTTTGACAACATGTTTTTTTATTGACCCATATACTCACTTACAAAAATAGCGATCTTCTGAATATGTATTATTCGCAGTACAATAAACGACAATGCAAGTTATAATCAATCATAGCATATTACATACATTGCGAGACTGTTAATAAGTTAAACTAATGCTCTCATATATGTTCATGTAAACACGCAAGCAATCGATAAGCTCAGGGGCAAATCCAGAAAGTAACTTTGGAAGGGGGGGGGGGGGGCTATATTAAAAATGGTCCTGGTGCTCCCCTAGGGAAATGCCTATTCTATATTCAAAAAAAAGAAAATTTAGCCCAAAGGAGGGGGGCACTACTCCCCCCTCCCCCCCCCCCCCAAAAAAAAAAAGAAGAAAAAAAAAATCCCTATCCGTCCCTGCTTGACTTTTTTAATATTACCAGCCATGAGACAATAATCAAAGCTCACCTGATTAGATGGATTATTAAGGAAAATTTGGCGATAAGCAATCATTAAAAAAACTATAATGTATTCTGTTCCTACTTGCAAAAGTCCTTGGTATCAGCGGGTATCTTATCAGTCAGCCACACATGTCGCCCTGAGACGTCGGTAGTTTGTTGTAGGTACACGTCTCGACATACCCCCACGTGCTTTAAACATTGGGGGTTTAACCTGAACTTTGCCCCGCGGCTGAGCTGGGCAACGGCCAACACTATAGGCAATGAGAAGTGTACAAAAAAGGGTATTTTGCATTAACGATTGTGTGTTTCTTTTGTTATTAAAAAAAAAGTTTGATAACGTTTTTCTATTGTTATTGGGAGAGAAAAAGAAGTTTTGAGGACTGCCTTCAGGACAATATTTTTATATACTGTAGACCGTCGTATTAATTTTCGCGCGGTACATATTTTCGCGCATTTCGCGCACCATTATAAAAGCGTGAAAATATGATGTGAGTGAAATTTATGGATATCATAGAACAAACACAGATAATAATATTAAGCGAAATTATGAATGCGCGGAAATTTTCCCCATGGCTTGGTGCGCGCAAATTTAGCAAATATATACGTTCACATGCAGTAGGTTAAAAATGAAATGTCAAGCGTGTTTTCGTGCGTGCACGTGTTCAATTTTTTTAACTTTGTTACTTTAGTGTATCATTATTGTTTTAGAAGAAATCATGGGTTATATAATGAAGAATGATATCCTACAATTTTGATTACTTTTGATACGTCTCTAACGAACTCATCGATACATGAAACACTAGTGTTTCTCCTTTATGAACCATAAGCAGTGGAAACGTGAGGGGAGCCAACTATTAATAGTTAAAGGGAGTCAGAACCAATGTTATGTCAAAATATGACAAAATTTTACATACTGATTACTCAAATAACTATGAAAAGATGTTCTAAGAGCCTAACCTTAGCCATTGGTACAGTTATAATCATGATAACTAACTTTAACTTTACTTGAATTCCATAAAACTCATGCTATTTATGCCTGAAGGCAGCAATGTTTGTAAACAAACCAATTTTGGTGGGTCACCAAAATTGATCAGGGACAAGTTTTAGTGTGTTTTGATGCAGTTTAAGTCTGTACTTACAGTCCATATTTTTCTGATCATGGGCCTAAGTTATGGCCATAGAATGTATTTCAATAGTTAACAGAATTTGCAAAATTTTGACCCAACATTGCTTTTGGCTCCTTTTAAGGAAGTCAAAGTTTAACTAAACGTGGTTTGACAAAGAATATTAGAACAAAATGCAAAGTCAAGAAACCCATTCCTTAATTTTACAAAACTCTAGGATATGAATATCTGTAATAGTCATAAAATTTATAGATGCTACAGCTTGCTTCAAAACCAGAAAATTAACTCACTTGGGGAACGAATATGATAGCGTGTACTCATTCGTTTTTAGAAAGGTTATGGTGGTAGTATGCCTTTCCAATTTAAATAGTGAACTGAGTAGGAATTTCATTACCATGTAATTAAGTTGTACTTGCCTGTTACTATACAGAGGAGGCAGCTGACAAAGTTGGTAAACATGGTGCCGTGGACTATGGATATTCTGGAATCCGGATATGTAGTTGAAATAGAAAAAAGTATTGATAAACAGTTTGAGAGTGCGAATATGTTGTGTCTTTTCATGTACATGTACTATCGATCCTTTATATCAGTAATCATGTCTGTCATCACATTTTCGAGTTAACTTTTCTCCTACACACACACACACACACACACACACACACACACACACACACACATATATATATATATATATATATGTGTGTGTATCATATATATGTGTGTGTGTGTGTGTGTGTGTGTGTGTGTAAAGTTAATGTACCAAGTAATACCTAATGGTTAAGAATAAAGGGCAGGGTGGCGTTTGTATATATTACTCTAATTCTTCGTTAAACTTGAAGCTATATTTCCTCTATCATGTTAGTGAGAATCTTTTCCCATATCTAGACTTGATAGTTATGGACAGGTTATGGATCTCTGAGGCCTAGACTAGTTTAACATCACTCTCTATTACGATCTCATATCTCTGATAGCCAGTTAAAGCTGAAAAACAGGTCTACACTCTAAAAAAACAAAAAACAACAGTGATATAAGTATGTGTATTGTACCATTACGTTATGTACAACATGTCACCACTCAGTCTTGTAGTCTTCGAAATCTGACCCATTTAAAGAACTTTTTTCTTCCTTGTAGGTGGCATATACAATACCCCCCCCCCCCCCTTCAAACTTACACGTATATTTTGGGTAAAAATTGATATAATCATGCTCTGGTTGGAGTGGGTGAGTTCTGTATCCACAAATATGACCCATACGAGTGTATTTTAAAGAAATTTTGATGATATATTTGTAAGAACTTACCTTTTCTCCTGCCAATATTTCTCTGTGATACCGTGTTGTTTGTAACTACAGTACTGGGTCACTGGCTGTGCCTGACTGACTTTTTAGACCACACTTTTTAGGTGAGGACTGGTGGGGTGAACTCCCGGATGTACCCTTCCTTCGAGCAAAAGTAATATACCTGCACTATCCCGCTGCTTCAGATATGATTCTTATAAATGATGTCACACACAAGTGGGTGGGTGGGTAAGTTGAATAATGTGACAGTACCTGAAAACGGGCCTTATTTTCATGTGTAAAACAGGAAATTTAGTGTGACAGTGGGATGGGTGGCTCATAGAAATATCCTGAAAAAGTGTGACATCATTTATAGATGGCCCCTAACATATGTTCTTCTACGGACTTACATTTTAAAACAATAAATTGACGCAGATTTAGGGGTAGTGCACCCCCTGCCCCGTCCCAAATATCAACCACTTCAAAGTAATTTCCGGCGTTGACTCACAAGGTAATACATATCCTTTACCCTGCCTAAAATGTAAGGATCCGCCACGGTTTTGGTCAGTTTATAATGGAGGTGGACCACTGAAATCGACATGGCGACTGGGGTATATTTCTTTAATTCAACATGTGACATGGGGACTTCACGACATGACGGTAAGGGTAAAATAAAACATAGTGACATGCGACATAGGTATTTCTTAGATTCGACATGTGATATTGGGATAAATAAGCAACAAAGACACGCGACATCGGGACCCCCATCCATTGTCAAGGTACATGTTTGTAACCAAAAACAAACTTTCAATTACCCTGGCCTTTCAATGAGTGTATGTAATCAGTACATGTATCTTTTACCAGCTTTCTTCTACTACAAATAATTGGAAATTGTCCACAAATAGATATGTCTAGAATACTTTTTCATTCAAAACACCTGTTGCCAAGCAACCAGTTCATTTCTCTATTCAATTCGTTTGAAGTTTTACCATGAATACTGTTATTTTATATCAATCCTTGGTGACATAGTGCTTAATTTGTTCATTTACTGTGGAGTCAAATTTAAGGGGCATGTTTCACCAGTTGCTAGGTAACCTCAAAGACTGCAGAAATGTTTTATCATTCGTGTAATTCTAGAGCCATTTCTTAAATTGTTCATTGAAGTTCTAGTAGTTTTATGCACTCAAATCGGATGATATAAAAGACCTGTTGCTAGGCACAGCATCCGCAACAGAGAAAAACCAATAGAATGAACTAAAATCATATGGGCCAATTGAGGGGGGGGGGGGCAGGTATGATTATACTTTCTTTGTTATGAAGAATAGTAATATAATTTAATATTATGTTGTTGTTGCTGCATATTAGGGGGCTGAATCACCAGTTGCTAGAGGAAATTGAGATTCTACAGCTGTTGCATGGCAGCCAAATGTATGGCAGATTTGATTAACAAACTAGAAGTGCCCTAGTACTGAGGAAAATACTCAACTTCATTAGAATGAGGTTTGTATTCCTGAAATCCTCTTCAAATAATGATATTTTTCTAGGTTTTCAAGATCTATATGTCTATAATATAAACAATCTATCTTTCATTTATGGAAAACAACAACAGAGTTAAACATCATCGAACTGTCACACTACTCTGGACACCCCTAAGGAGTGTAACACTTTTCAAACCCCCTACCCACCCACCCTGTACGTAACATCATTAATGGGTGACCCCATACCTTTTTGAGATGGATTATAGAAATCAATTCTCAAAGAAGAGTCTGAAGTAGAGAGTATTAGTCAGAACTATAATCCTCTGACTGCTGCACTATTAAAAGGCCCTATTCCACTACGCAATGATTTGCTCGCGGTGGGCAATTAACAAGTGGCGTTTGACCCCACCGCTAGTAAAACTGGGCACCGTAAGGTGGAATATAGAGATTACTTGCAGTGGTACTTGCGTTGTTACTTGCATTGTTACTTGTGTTGGGTCACCGCAAGGACCACTGCGAGTGATTTATATAGGTTTTCTATTGAATGATTGCGGTGGCAGAAACAAACATGTTCGTTTCTGAAACGTAAATTGCTTGCGGTGCCAAAAAAGAGCACCGCTAGTGGCCCCCGACTGGATAGTGGAATATGGCCTTTAGGCACATGTCCCTATCAGGGACGGATCCAGATGTTTAAAAAATAGGGGGGGGGGGCGCCCTATCCATGGTCTAGAATTTTACATTAAACAAATCTAAGTTTGGCAAAAATTAGGCGGGGGGGGGGGGGGGGGGGGGGCGCCTCAGGCACAACCCTCTAAATCCGTCCCTGTCTATATACGTTAATACTTCTAGGGTCCCTATTCCTCGCCTGAACGAGGTCATGTTGTGACGTCACAGTAGACTGCACCCATGCACAACGGAGGCCGTTGACGTGGGGTCCCCTATGTCAATGTCGAATTAATCCGAATATAAGAAATCATAAAATTATTTGCCCTTATGCCAAGGCAAAACATGCATTTTTATATTTCCCTTGTCTCATGTCTTTAATTCCTACTCTCTCATGTTGATTTGAAGAGGATCTTCAAGAGGATCATGACATTTTTCCTCACGTTACTAAAGCCTATGCATACATAGATTGGCTTTTAAGAACTTACCAATTCTCAGGTTTGCTAATATATCTTTAAAAAAGCAGTGTGCCTCCTATTATTCACTGAACAAGTAAGTCCAACGCAAGTAAGATCTCCCATGGTATTTGTACAAGTGAGTAACAACATGTTATTGATTTCCAAATATCTGCGTAGTTGGTTTTAGAATGGTTTTATGTCGCATTTCATTATTTTACCTTGGCCTGTGTTGCAAATCTTCTTTTAGGAAAAGCTATGTCATTGGATTGAATCTGAGGGGAGTTCCCATTCCAAGGGTCATGACCCGGACATTGGCATAAAACACAGTGTTGGGATAAGTTCATTGAGTTACTGAACCACCTGACTTGACCGCACATAGCTTGGTCCGTTTAGTCAACACAATACTTCCGATGGCAAATACGCTGTTTTTATCTCTATCTTTTTTAATGGTTTTTTTTCTGATAGTATGCAAAAAAAAAGAAGGAAAAAAAAACCGGAAAAAAAAACACACTCTGTTATGATTTCTCAAAAAGATATATCTACAAAATCTGATTAATCATGATGAAGACTGAAGTAAATTGTCATTATTCTGATAGTTATATCCTCCTCATTTTGGCAGTTCTGCTTATTTACTAGCCCGATTAAATTTGGAAGTGGAAAACGGATAAAATGTAACGTCAATCTGAAATTAAATTTAAGAGATCTAACACTATATATATATGTACATGCAAGCACACACGCATGCACGCACACACACGCAAACAGGAGGTGGCACGGTAGCCCCATCTGGCGATAAAACTTTGAATGTCAAAATTTGTTTTTTGAGCAGTATAATGGTAATGCATGACCAGGGAAACAATTGTTTACTTTTCTTTTAAATCAAAAGCTTCATTTAGCATCATCCTTTGTTCAAACTCTTATGGAATAGTCCCATCGCGGATAGGATCTTCCTGTAGTTTACCTGCAAAGTATCTTAGATCAAGACGCATCCGGGGTATGTAATTAGCTTTAAGAATCTACGTTTTTATTTAACATGCATGGCGCCTTACGTGACTTTAACATGATGAAAATCTATCATAATTGATCAGCTCGAATCCGTTCTATATTTTCTGTTCCTTTTAAACATTCATTCATTGCAGAGCAAATAATTGCAGATTTTCTAGTTACTTCCTTTATTTTCCGAATAAAATTACTAGCAGTTGCTTTAATTGTAAATCATGGCCAGTATTTTACCCCTGCCCATAGTTAGACTTCATAACATAATTCCACAATAAAGTACGCAAAATTAGTGATTCTAACCTATACATTCAATGCGTAAGCCACACGAAGGGGTTGGGGTTGGGGTTGGGGTTGTGACATGAAAATAAGCATAAAGGGCCCCTATCTCACGAGCAGCTGTTACATAATCAATAACGTCCTTCCACGCTACTCGGTCAATATCATCCCCTAACAATGACATTAAAATATTTTTTGTAAACAAGTCGGCCGATCGACGTGATAGATGAGATAGATCATTTGAAGAAATGAGAATTTCGCCTGATTGAAATTAACGTAGGAGCCTAGGCTAAGGAGAGATATTAATGAATGAAATATTTTGATAGTAGGTCCGAAAAAATGACACTATAGTGACAATTTCACAAATGATTTAATCTTTGAATCTGTGTCCGACACTGACACTGACAGCACCGGAGAACTTATTGACAGTGTGACGCCTATGTTTCAACATTGAATGGGAATGATTCTGACACTGACAGTGACATAGGCCTAGACATATTTAAGTTCAGATTGAATATTTTGGTGGTAGGTCAGAAAAAAATGACACTAAAGTGACAATTTCACAAATCATTTAATCTTTGAATCATTTAAATCTTTTAAACATGGTCTCAAAATATTTGAAATCCAAACGTGCCAAGGCTTATGCGATGTAAGGGGGCCTAAGACTGGACCAACTGTAAAATATTCTTGCAAGCGTTTCCAGGCCTAAAGTGACCAAATTATATGATAAATAGGACCCTGAGATATAGGAGAACATAGATATATACATGAATTTCATTTTGATAGGCCTAATAAGGTCTAAATAATTATTTTTCAGATTGCCAGTGTCCGACCAATGCACGTTTAGGCCTAGCTCAATGCCAACGGTATCATTTCAAATGCTGGAAAAAATATAATTATGAACCCACCTTTAACGCCTGGAGTCCTCACCGGTTTCAATGTGTATATCCTCCACAATTGATGCATTTAATGTCATCCTGGTTTTCTGATTTCAAAGTATCGATGCAGGCGTGCGGGGAGAGAACCCAGGCGAAGGGTTGACGCCATGTTGACGGTCTGACAGTGACAATGCCTCCTCGTGTCCGATCGATCCAATGTTTTCCCTTCGATACGAACGCATGGACCACGCACGAGTTTTCAATGCGTTGTATGCGTTTAAGGGTATCCAGACATCCAAATATATGTATTGAAAGCATCAGATACCGCGGTAATCCAGGTATCCCGGCGGAGAAGGCGCAGCCCCCGGTAACAACCGACCGGCTGGGACGACTGCTCCCAGCCGTGTGAGCCTTTTCCAGCGGAGACCGAAGGATTACCAAGATTAGCAAGAAAATAGCGCGATGCATTTACGCGTTTAGACGCGTTATTTCGCATTATTTTTGATTCTAGGACCATGAGAAACTTATCTATGTATCCAAATATATCTGTGTATACCAATAACTAAGGTTAGATTGACTGATTTCATGGTGAAATTGGCCTGCAAAGTTGATGAATATTCAGAGTTTGACCTAGATCCCTTCTTCTCGGATCGAAAGCGAGGCTGGTGGGCGTAACTTGACCCGGTTAACACGGCGTCGGGTGACGATCAGATTTGTGCTTTTATTTGGTCAGATATCGATGTAAATGATGAATTGATGGTGTTATGTGACCTAAATCATCATGTACGATCCATATCAGATAGGAAATTGATAAATTCTATCGGATTATACATGTTTTCTGAGGTGAGTACGGCCATCACCTGTCACATGACGAGCCGGACTGCGAGTTTTCGGTGGTTATGCCAGGTTTTGCACTCGGATTTTGCCAATGGCGGGTCTCACCACGACCGTTTTACCGGAAGCATCGGTAAATAAGACATGGGTAGCTGGTTCCCGCAATCATAGAAGTATAGAGAAAATTGTATCCAAGGTAAGGGGGCACCAGCTTTATGATAATTTTTTGGATGTCCCCGGCGTGTCTGAAAACGACCATCCATTCCAGTTTATTGCTTGTCGTCGTACGCGAAAGTCCGTGCGCTGTCCTTTAAAGAATTTCGCCTGATACGCTTTGGTTTGCTTTCATACTCATTTGATCCCTTTGGTTTTGCCATGGCGAAAAATAATCAACAAACCAGTAGAATTTTCTAGAGTATTTTAATGTATTCCAAACAAACAACACAGACTTGTTTTCATGATTCGTTCGCAGTTCGGCATGCTTACTCACATACATAAACGATTTGAATTTAATCAATAAACTAGAATGAAAGGAAAAAAACGTTCATAATCTTCTGCTAAGCACGCAAGGAAAACCAATTTGATGCATATTTACGCATATGCTATGGTTATCCGAATCAAGGCAAAATAATTAATGACTATCGGCCCAATACCTGCAAGTTTGATTTTACACTGATATACTTCAGCATACAATATAGTACTCCCAAATATATTTTGATATTATACAATATGTACCTGAATTGAAGCAACAAGTGTTTTGTTAGTTCTGCATAATCCTTCACGGTTAAAGAATGCATGGAACTCCATATTTCTGAAAAGCAGGCCCCGGTATTAACAATCTTTACACTGTAGGCTATGGTTAATAGATGATTTTTAACAGGCTACTTCTTCTTTCCTTTCAAAATGCCTTCAAGGTTGTCGTCGTAGTCGTTGTCGTTCACGTTCAGAATGAGGGATCCCGCGTTCAGGTAGACACGGTTCTTGGACATGGCAATCTGAGGGGTAAAAGGAACGCATGGTTAACACTTATTTAGACAGCGATTCTTGTAATCTTAGTTTTTTTTGTTTTTCTTGAATGCCGACTGAGATTTTTTGTCCACAAGTCCTTATTTTCTTAAAAAGTGCCCCCCCCCCCCCCCTCTAGTGGCCTCAATTTTAGCCACCGACTGCAAGGAAACAATGTTTTATTTTTTAAGGGGTGGCCCACCCAACCTACTGTCGGTGAGTATTGTATAATTCTCTTACGATACACATTTTATGCAGGTACGGGAAATAGGTACAGCATGAAAATACGAGGTTACAAATGGTTTGAAATAAGCCTAGGATGAATCAAATTGATCTAAAGAAAATGGAATGGAAGATGCAGAATGCACAGTTAATTATATGTATAATTATAAGATAAAATACTACATGAATGTTACTTTTTAATTTCTTTTTCAATGATGCAATCACAAATACTATGGTACATTAAGTAACTTGCAAAGTATGTTTTTCATGCTTGTTACAGAAAAACTTTTGAATGGCTCTGTGTAGTTAAAGTGACGTGGGTTTTAAAGATGACTATTCATTTTGTCTACAACGGGACATTAGGACAGGAAGTATAAATTAGGAAACTTACTGTGCGCGCAATACTTTGTGAAGCCCTGATCTTCCTCAATTTCAAATAGCCAGGGTTTTGTGCAACTGCAATACCGATCTGTATCTCCAGTCAAGGAATCTTTCTACGTACATAATTACAACAATACTACAAGAAAAGTGAATAAAAATTCATAATCTCTATATATGATACTCTCTAAATAACATGTACTGAAATCTTTATGATACTCTCTAAATAAATTGTACTGAAACTGCCATCAGATTACTAAAGACTTTGAGATCAATCCCTGTGATATATCATCAAAGTGATATAAAGTTGGTCCTGTCAGGTGTCGGCTGACCAGTGAACTGGTCAAACCAACTGTTCTGCCGGCCTTTAGGACTGGTCGGTTCTTAAGACCAGCCCTCTAATCCTAGCAGTGATTTCTACGTTCGCCCTTACAGCACACTGGCAGTACTTCTGCAGCACACCAAGATTACGAACGATTATACTCTGGTTAAATCGGATTAACAGAGACAGGGTCAGGCCCGCCAAGTATATCATCATTTGGCAGGCTTTCTGTACACAAAAGTTGTTGTTCTCTTAATTTTAATACCTAATGCTACATCATAAAAAAAACTTAGAAAAAAAAGATTGTTGATTAAACTTTTTGGTGTATGACAATTTTTATTTTGAGAACCCTATCTTCACAATAAAGTCTGTATCTTATAATTGCTTACACATTTTACAGTGAAAATACATGAGATTTAAAAATTAAATCAATATAGAAATCAACTAAAAAGCAGATTAACTGACACCTTAGGTTAGCTGTCGAAAGATTATTTTTAGGACACTTTCATAAAAGGAAGAAAAATATAATTAAGAATCACTTTTTTTTAATATATTTAAATATGCCAACAATATTTATTTGCAGTTATAACAAAATACCATGGTATTAATACACTGCATTGCTTGAATTACCATCAGATTACTAAAGACTTGAGATCAGTCCCTGTATTAAAAGTTGGTCCCATCAGGTGTTGGCTGACCAGTTACCTGGTCAAGTCAACTGTTCTGCTGGCCTTTAGGACTGGTCAGTTCTTAAGACCAGCCCTCTAATCCTAGCAGGATTTCTACGTCCGCCCTTACAGCACACTGGCAGTACTTCTGCAGCACACCAAGATTACGAACGATTTTACTCTGGTTAAATCGGATTAACAGAGACAGGGTCAGTTTCGCCTTTTTATCATCACTTGGTAACATTGACTGGTTTGCAGTGACTCAGTCACTGATTCTTCTGCACTAAGACAGGAATTTATTTAGGTTACCACTTGTATATTTAATTTTTTCTCATGTGAGTTGGAGATGTATTCAGACATTGACAAGTTTAATTTTGTGAAGCAGGGTATAATTTTTCCTAAACCTCATGAGAGGCTAGAAACTCCCGACAGTCCCTGACAAGAAATTGTATTATTCATCAGATTAATTCAAATAGATAAGATTAATTTGATATCAGGCATTAAAGGTATGCCTAAATTTTCATGGATAGTGATTAGTGCGAAATGAAAATGAAGCAAAATGAAATCCCAATAAACCCTTTGCCAGTACTCATTTAGTTAAAAAACATATTTCATAGTAACTTCTGCCAAAAGGGACTTGTTGTTTATATTGAAACATATGAGTTATGTACAAAGGTGACTTGCCATCAGATTACTAAAGACTTGAGATCACTCCCTGTTATATATCACCAAAGTGATATAATGTTGGTCCCATCAGGTGTCGGCTGACCAGAGGACCGGTCAAGCCAACTGTTCTGCCGGCCTTTAGGACTGGTCAGTTCTTAAGACCAGCCCTCTAATCCTAGCAGGATTTCTACGTCCGCCCTTACAGCACACTGGCAGTACTTCTGCAGCGCACCAAGATTACAAACGATTACACTCTGGTTAAATCGGATTAACAGAGACAGGGTCAGGTTCCCGCCAATTATCATCATCTGGCAAGTTTTCTGTACATAGAAATCCTTTTCAATTCAATATACTACGTTACATCATCGATAACTAAATAAATTGTTGAAAAGAGTTTTTTTGTGTATTGAAATTTTTAGCATTCATGTATTTTAAGACAAATACTATTTTCACAATGATGTCTGTATGCTATATGTCCAACAAATTTCACTGAGGAAATTCCTGATATATTTAAAATCAATATAATGTAATACCTTATTCAAAACTTGATTAACAGATACCCTAGGAAAGCTTCTGAAAGTAAGATTAGTTTTAGGACAATTTCCATTAAAGAAAAAAGAAAATGCTATTGAGAATCACATCTTTACCATTGAAATATGCCAATTTATTTGCAGTTATAAGTCAGTATCACAGTACTATTGATAGATCTATACTATATTGCTTGAATTACCATCAGATTACTAAAGTCATGAGATCAATCCCTGTGATATATCGCCGTAACGACATAATGTTGGTCCCATCACGTGTCGGCTGACCAGTGAACTGGTCAAACCAACTGTTCTGCCGGCCTTTAGGACTGGTCGGTTCTTAAGACCAGTCCTCTAATCCTAGCAGAGATTTCTACGTCCACCCTTACAGCGCACTAGCAGTACTTCTGTAGCACACCAAGATTATGAACGATTTTACTCTGGTTAAATCGGATTAACAGAGACAGGGTCAGCTCCCGCCAAATATCATCACTTGGTAAATGTTGACTGGTTTGCAGTGACTGAGTCACTGATACTTCTGCAATTACACAGGAATTCATTTAGGTTATCACTAGTATATTTTGTTTTTTCAGGTGAGTTGGAGATGTATTCAGACATTGGGAAGCTTAATCTGTGAAGCAGGGTATAATTTTTCTTAAAATTATCAGAGACAGAAACCCCCAACAGTTCCTGACCAGAAATTGTATTATTCATCATATCAATTCAAATAGATCAAATTCATCTGGTATCAGACATAAAACATGCCTAAACTTTCATCGATAGTGACTGCTGCAAAATGAAACAGAAAATCCCTTATAAACCTACTGCAATGAGGGACTTGTTTGCTTTAAAACGTCCATATGGTTTGTATGCAAAGGTGACTTGCCATCAGATTACTAAAGACTTGAGATCAGTCCCTGTGATATATCACCAAAGTGATATAAAGTTGGTCCCACCAGGTGTTGGCTGACCAATGAACTGGTCAAACCAACTGTTCTGCCGGCCTTTAGGACTGGTCAGTTCTTAAGACCAGCCCTCTAATCCTAGCAGTGATTTCTACGTCCGCCCTTACAGCACACTGGCAGTACTTCTGCAGCACACCAAGATTACGAACGATTTTACTCTGGTTAAATCGGATTAACAGAGACAGGGTCAGGTTCGCCTTTTTATCATCATTTGGCACAAGTCAGATCACTTTGGCGCAAGTCAGATCACTTTGGCACAGTCTGACTCATATGTATGACTCATAACTCCTTGTGCAACAAAACGTTTGTTTGCTTTACACTTATTTGGGTGTCACCAGCATGGTTCACTGCTTGCCACTAACACTAGCGGAGGGCCGAAAATTTTAGAGCATGTCTCAAAATTTACACAAAAATAACGTCAAATTAATCCAGACGGCAGACAGAGATTTTTCTTGTTTTTCCTATCTTACTTTACCTGGATTATCTGGATGTAAGAAGAATTATCTAAATCAGCAGGGCCAATGGAAAGTCAGCAGGGCCAACAATATCATGCCAAAGTTAACCCTGTTGGCTGACAACCCAAAAAGATGGTTTCTATGATTGATTAGTTTTTTATGTTTGCATCTAACCTTTGAACGATTGAACACTCATTGTATTATGGTTCCTGCTTATGTATTGCAATGCACAAAAGGATACAAGACTGGCGGCCTCGGCTTCTCCCTGGGCCTGGACAACCTTCTGCTGCCGCTCCTGTTTCGCCTTCTCCACAACGAATGTGGCACGCTGTGCTTCTTGTTGGGCAACCTAAAGCGACAAAATGACACACTTAAATCCACTCTAGATATTCTCTTTAATTTTTTTCCAGCAAAAGTGTTTCACGACTTCTCCCCCCTTAAGTTCAACAGATAACTATTATTCTGACAGTACATATACATGATTTGGATCAATATATTTAACCATTTGAATTCAATTTGAATTGTAATCACATTGAAATAATTTTTCGTTATCATTTGTTTTCTTCTTTGCAGATTACGATTATTAAGCACCTTCAAGGGCTGGTTTTTCGTACTGATACACAGCTAAATTTGTGAATATGAAAATACAACTGTCTCATCAGAAAACACTCAATTTCTTAAAAAATATTTATCTTTACATATGGCTTACCTGTTTAGCTTCTACAGCTTGTGTGTATTCTTTTCCAAAGGCCAACTCAGTGATAGCTACATCATCCAGAATGATGTTGAAGTCCCGGGCACGGTCGGTCAACTCTCGCCGTACCATCAGCGACACCTGTTGACGTTGTGTGATAAGCTGGGAGGCGTTGAACTTAGCCACCACACTTTTCAATACCTAGAAAACAAATCATTATTAGATCAGAATATACAAAAATCATGTATTCTATACTTAATCTAAACCAAAAATGTAAAACGTTTATAAACAACAGATAATGTTGCGTTCTTTTGTTCCCCCCCCCCCCCCTCTAACCTTTTCATAACATCCAGGCGAAGTTTAAATTAAGTTCTGACTGGATTGTTTATTCTTATGGTTGATTTTTCAGTTGATCAACGGACTATTCGAGATTTTGAACTATCTTTTATCACAACTATATTACTCGCAATTCTCATTTAGAAATACCTCAAGACAAAATGTTTAACTTTATTGAGAATTGTCATACATATATATAAACTTTAAAAAAAAGTTCCGTAGTCCTTAAAACAGTATTCTGTCCCACAAACAGTACAGTACATTTTTGACTAAAGTGAATTTTTTCTCATAGGCCTATATAAAAGTCCATTTTTATCCTACAATAAAAGGTTTCATCATACCTCATTACAGATGGAGGGGAGAACCCGGTCGTCGTAGTCGGTTCCCAGTGTTTGATAGATGAAGGGCAGGCTCACGGGGTCCGGCCGGGACAGCACTCGGAGGGCAATGTTAACAATCTGCAAATCTGAAACACGAAAGAAGTAAAGTCCATCAATTTATTCAATTAATACTGAAAGATCCTATATATTTTGCAGGCTTTGTTGGATTACATACTGACACAGAGTATTGGTGACTATCATTATTGGTATCTCCAGTGTCCCCAATTTATCTCTTTCTGCATATGCTATCCATGTACAATTGATACTGATAATGATAGAGGACCTTGCCACCAAAACACTCTCGCACTGATAATATACTGTAAATGAGAACAATTTGGAGGTGCACGTTCAAAGCATCAGTACAAATTGAGTGCCAACTCTGTCATGTGCATATTAATGGTATAACACTTATTATGCAGATCGTATCTATAGAAATGGTGTCCTCGATCTATTTGGCAAACTCATCCATCTAGATCTCTAAGTGTTACAGATTGTTTAACAGTGGCAATACGGGAGTTTCTTCTCTCTCTAGGGCTTGCCAACCTTAAAAAATACCCTACTTTCAGGGGTCATATCTTCATTTTTCAGCTGTCACTTCCACATTATGTCGGCCGTCATTTCGACAATTTTGAATACTCAAAGCTATCACGACTACTTTTTGACAGTTTCGGCCCTGATTGCCAAAGGCCAAAAAGGTTAAGTCTCGAACACTGCTCAGTCATCAAAGTCTCATGTCTGCTGAGAAATAGAAACCTCAAAAGGGGTACGGCTGTCTATCCTTAAGTTTTAATTTTCTAAATGTTGGGCATCTTGTAGCTTACTTGTCATTTCTTCGGTAGAACAGGTACTTAAAATTTCACTCACCTTTGCTACCTGTGGGTGACGATACTTTCCTTGGTCTAGATCTAATGTCGTATATGATAGGGTACTGGAACCAGGGAAACCTTTGGATAAAAAGATAGTAAGGTATGTAAATTTGCAATCAGGGATTATGCCATGAGAAAAGGTGTACATGGTCGAATTCGACTTATATGCAAGAACTATAGAATTAAAGTTTCTAATGCTAACTTACAATGTTGTATTTTCTTTAATATAGAATCAAAATTCAATATTCGCTTTGGCCGGGATTTATACCTATTATCCAAATTTTAAGTCAGAGGTACTCATTATGAGTACTTTGTCATAACTTCAGCCGACATAATCAAATTTAGAGGCGTAGTGTAGTTATTTGATTTTGAGAAAAAGGCAATTTTCACGCATGGGTACATTATCGGCTATAGGTAAAAAATTAAACACGATTACGGATATGATCGCATTTTATGATAACAATGTCCGAAATAAGGGTGTAAGTTGTAACCTGCACCCTGGGTGCATGTTTTTGCAGCAGGTTGCATGCTTTTTAATAGTGTCACTGTGTGCACCCAGCAAATGCACTTATTTTGACTGAAATAAATAGCTTTATGTCACAGAGAGTGCAATGAAAAGCTCCTGGGCGCACACATTATAAAGCTATGCACCTGGCAAGTGCACAGATTTAAACCTTAATTTCGGACACTGGATAAATAAAAGATGCAAAAGCCTTACCTAAAATGAAGTCCTTCTTTGTAGATCTGATCAGAAACACCTCCTATTCTGTTGAAAATAATAGCACGATGACCTCCCTCAACTGAAATCCAAGAAAAAGTAGTGAATTAAACTCTTCATTCAAATAAAACATTCTAATGTTTTCCTGAAAAAAAAAAAAAATCTTTAGTTTAGTATTGGTAGGCTGAAGGCCAAAATTTAGGGTAGGTTTGGAAAGATCTTACTGAGAGTGAAAACCACGATTTATCCTAACGTAAGCTAGCTCATGGCAGTTGCAAATAATGTATCATTCAATGTCACATGTTACTGAGTTCATTGAGTTATATTACAGTCTTTATCATTTATCTATTTTCTTAATCAAGGGTAAACCCCTGGTCTTCCAGATTAAGTTTACAACAGTGGTGAAACAATGTGTTACATATAATTAAATCATTCCTTCATTGAAAGACTTGTACATTCTTTATGGATTTCAACAGGTAGATTATTCCACAACATAGTACTGTTATAAAATGGACTAGTTTCATATTTATCACCATTATATTTTTCAGTTTTGAAAGTATGCTCGGCAGATCCCCTTGTCTGTCTTATATATACATTTCATAACATTTGACTGAGAATAAACATCAAATTCAAAGTCGTTTTTTTATCTCCATTTTCCTAACTCAACAACTTGACTCTTTGATGCAAATGAGACTCTTACAAAGTCATTCCATTAAATATTACAACAAATTCACAGATCAGTTTGTACAATCTGAAGTTTCTACCTATATTTAACAGGCAACAAAATTAATACAAACCCAGCACATTCATAACACAGCAAAACTGCCAGTTTATATATTTGAACAGCTGCATTATACTTTTTAATAGTAACTAATAATAATCATAATAATGATATACCGCTAATAAATTAATTAAAAAAAAAAATTGTTCACAATACCTATTGAATTATTAAAATGGCACGGTTATTGGTGTTTCCATAAAGTGTTCAACTCAACGTTCAACCTACCAGAGGCAGCCAGAGCCCTAGCCTGGCCTAGGTTAAGAGTTCGAGTTAGACATGATGTTATTCAACTTCCAGTCAAGAGACAAAGTCGAAGTTGCATCAGATTCTTGTACAATATCAAGAAGTCACTTCCAAAAGTCAGTGGCGTTAAATTAACAACTGCAGGAACTACACGACGAGAAAACGACATCACCTCCCTTAGATTACAGTGTGAACTAGCCATTTTCACAGCTTAATTAAAAACAAGGCCACTTTGACCCATTTCAATTTGTTATCAAACCATCATGTCATGCCGGTCACGGGGCCAAAACCTACCTGTGTACATTGACTGGTACAGGCCGTATGCAAGTCCGCCAGCGGCTGCCAAGAAGCCCAAACCGATCCCGGCTCCTTTACCTCCCTTTTGCAGCCTACCGGCCATGTCTTTTAAGTTTTTTGGATCCATTGTGGACTTAAATTTACCGGTCTGCGTAAAAGGTGACCTTCAATATGGCTTCCCCCGGCTCGGCCAAGATGCACATGGACCGGAAATGAAAATTATAATCTCACAAAGTTGTCGGTCATCCCGAAATACTAAATTCATTAAGAATATGAATTTTACTGAAGATATAAATCATCAAACTTATATTAGATTTATTAATAAATGGAGCTTGTCCCTATTATTTATCCAAATCGAGAAAAATATCAAAACGTTTTGGGTTTTAGAGTATTTAGATTCTGTAGCTGGTACCCGCAGACGTTCACTAAGTGTCATACTAAACTGCTGAAAACCAGCAACAAAATGGCGACCGCTGTGACCTCGTTAGTGCGGCGAGCACTGCCTCAAATTTTACGTCTGAAATGCAGTTCATGTACGCGTTCATCGACAAATATAAACAAAGTATATAATACAGGTCACAGGTAGGATTATCAAAATGTTACTATAGCAATACTTTTTTCTTTATTTTAGACGTTATCAATGACTTGTTTTACCGTGTTGACAAGGCACTTACATTATCGCCCAGCTAAAGCCTGGGCATGACACTGATGACAGCTAGTCTAGATCTACACTCTAACTTAGGCATATTTTTGCCTACCGGACAACATTTGATAAATGCATCCCCCCTTTCAGTGACGTGTTGATATTTTAGAGCAGAAAATAGATTAGATCTTAAATATATCTAATAGATCTAGCCTATACTAGGACTAGGTGCAGCATTTATTTTTGACATTCTGCCAAGTTGAACAATTGAATTAGATTTATCTTTGCAGAGTCTGTCTGGCACATTTTGACTTAACAAATAAAATTCACACTGCCTGACAGTGACAAGGAAGGGTGAAAAGAACAGTTGATTTAAAATCTAGGGACCTTCACCTAAATCTAGGGGCCCTCACATATACTACTAGTCTTTGACAAAGACTTATTCATGATTTTCTAGGGGCCAGTTGGGCCCCCGGCCTAGCCCAGAAAAGGTTTCCGAGAAGATCTAGGAGCCCGACCTGCTTTTTAAGGGCCCCGGGCCCCTGGTTATGTCTACCCCTTAAAATCCTTACAATTTTTTCTCATATATCTAAGGCTTCCCAGACAAAAAAAAAAACGATCATAGTTATGTACAATTAAAAACGGATCAGACTCAGTGAAAGACTCCATTTCCGTATCAAAATAAGAAAGAAAAACCCACTAAAAATGCAGTTCTTTATCAAGAGCTAGGTAGCTCAGGGCTATTTTAAAACATTCCCATGCGTTTACAGGAGTATACCAAAGTGTATGATTCTTAGGAGTCTTGTTCCTTGCTATAAGCAGATAAGTATGAGATACTCTATGTAATTAGTGTATTGATTCAGATATATAGCACATCTTTAATAGTCAAGATCTTAAAATCTCTTTGCATTGAAATCATGTTACTTCACAAACGTTTTTTTTCCCACAATGTGCAGCTAACACTTTTTTCTCTTTTAAGGTATGGCGTTCAGACAGTTGCTGCCCTACACACATCCTCTCCACGCCAAGACCTGATGGAATTCATTGAGCCGAAAGAAAACTGGGGAGAAAAAGACGTTAAAGTTGGTTAGTATCTGAATGATTAGACTATGGAAAATATTCATTGCGGGACAAATTTGATGAAACTGATATGATTAAAACGTTGGAGCATCTATCATTAGTTTCACCAAGGAAAAATGATAATTCCGAGCCGCAACTTCCTGTAAAACATGTACGTGTGTTTTAAATACCTACTGTAAAATTAGTATCGTGGATTCTAAAATATTGTATATGTTATTATATCTTGAATAATTTTATTCATGAACCAAGTGATTCTTTTCCCACAGGAAGACCATGGAAAAAAGACGAACTTCGCCTGAAGGCTAATACTGATCTTCACAAGTTATGGTTAGTAGATAATTGAAACAAGTACATTAAACTGTACATATGAGACTCAGACTGATTGTAAATTATATACCTGAGCTGTGACCACCTTTTTTGCTAGCACACATATTTATTTATGATTAACTTGATTAGGCTTTTTTATGCAATGTTTGAGCGACCAGGGCCAATATTTTCCTAACTAATTAGGCTTATCAGGTAAATTTGATTAGGGTCTCGCAATCAGCACTTTTGTCTTTCTCATGATGATACAATATAACAAATGTAAGAAACTATGATAGCTCTAGCTTTAGACGACTTTGCGTATCCCTATTTCGTTACGATGGTCGTGTGAAATAGGTAATTTAAAATCACCAGTGGCGGATCTTGGGGGGGGGGGGGGGGGCAAAAGGGGGCAATTGCCCCGCCCACCCCTAGGCCAAGGGGGCACAATTTTGCCATCTTAGGATTAATAGATCTGTGTAAATCGGGTGTTTTTATTTTTATAAAGGGGGGTCAGGGTTTGCCCCCCCCCCCCTCTTAGAGCACTGGCTCTGGATCCGCCCCTGACCAATTATATTAAGCCTATGGATTTCACATTGCAGGTATGTTCTTTTGAAAGAAAGAAACATGCTTATGACCATGGAGGACGAGTACAAACGATTAAACGAACTCTTCCCTAGTCCCGAACGAATTGAAAAGGTATGTATAAACCAAGTATTTGTCGGAAATATTGCTGCATAAAGAGTTCTATAATATCGATTGACCATATTACATATTTTCTGTTAATGTATATCATACATAGCATATCCAACTGAAATAAAATTGAGTTTGAGGATTTTGCATATATATGTGTATTCGAACTTACTAGAAAAACTCAAGTTCATTTTAGGGGCTTCATGGAAAGATAGAGCATTAGTTTTACAAAGTATCACCAAAATTGTGAACTACCATCTTTAGGCTCACTATGCAGTGGTGCCACCTTCTGAGAGCCTGTAATCTGAACTTTAAGACCGAGTAACCAATTCTAAATCTATAATCTATATAGGTAGGTTATATTTTTATGTAATCTTTAGATATTAATGCATTTAAAGCAAAAGCTGACGAATTAAAGAATACAAATGCCATTTGTATCTCTTTTTATTACAAAATTACTAAAATTTCAGGTGTAAGTTTCTTTGTTCTAACTTCAAACAGTGGGTGACTCGGTTCCTTTGGCTGATAATAACCCTACCACGGACAGCTGATTTATGGTATTTTGAGCACCTACAGGCTAATTTTGACAGGTTTTGCAGACAAAAAAGTATAGAAAGTTAATGAATAATTGTGATATATCCAATTAAATGAATGCATTTTTAAACAACTTGGAAAATATTTAATGTACATGGATACACATAAAAAACTAATGATATCTAGTTTTTCACATGTTAAAACCATGTAATTTGTCGACATATTACCCAGCATGCATCCTGATAAAACCACACCAATTTCAAATTCTAGGTCGAGGAGAGCATGGAGAATCTTATGGATGTGGTCGCAGAGCGCGACCGGGCATACAACCTGTGCGAACACGGTGTGACCGGAGAGGGCGGTGAGCGGCGAACGTATGACCCGCTCGGTCGCGAGTTCACCCGGCGTAACCAGGAGCACTACGTCCCATTCGAGATGTCCGGCCGCAAGGAGAGGCGGTATAAGTGGCAGGAAAGGTACTTGAAGCTTCAGCGGGAGAAGGATCTGAAGAAAGCAGATTTCAAACGCCTCAGTGCTGAGAGGCGTGCGGCCACTCAGAGGAGAATGTTTCCTAATGCTGAGGCTGAGGAGAGTTAGTTTGGGGTTGGAGTTTCATAAGTGAAATATATAGTGATGTTTTTCTAGTGGATAGGTCTACAAGAATTCCGAAGCGTTTTTTTTTTTTTAACTCTTTTTCTTAAAAAAGTCAAGATGGATTATTAGTTTTGGTCAAAACTCATATAAAAATTCCTGTTACTTATGAAGATAAAGAACCAACACTAATTGTAAAAGGATTTAAGATGTTTTGTTGGTCTTAACTGGCGAAGTGTCTACTAAATGTTTGTATTGATAGCTTAGAGTTGAAGAAAAACGACTATTCACACGTGTACAGCGAAAAGGTGTGTATATATAATTGTGTATTACATAATAAAAGTATCAAACATGAAAAGGACCCTTAGTGAATTTATTGGGGGATTGGTAATGGGCATTAGATATCATTTCTGAAACTAAAATATTTAAATCGTTACATAGTGTATGGCTCGAATAATTCAATACGCGTATTTCTTTCATTGAGAAGGGTATTTTATGCGAACAAAAACTAAAACAAATTTAAGTATCAGCAAGTCACGCAGTTTATTTCACTCTTATACATATCATTTCATACAGCAATTATCACGATGATTAATATAATCACGTCCATAAGTACCATAATATTGTGATTGCTTATGTGTGTAAGGTTTACTCTTGTACCACCAAGAGCAAAATGAAAGTAATATAGCAGGTTTGTCTATTCAAAAATGAGATATTCATTAACAAAGTGTTATGCTTTCTTTAGCATAGTCCTACTATGCTTCCTTTAGCATAGTTCTAATAGTGATAACAGTAACATATATCATACTATCTTCTTATTAATTCCCTGATTATATGTAATCATAAAACAATCACGTATTTCTGAAAAGAAGTTTCTTAACTTAACAAAACAAAATGCCCAAAATTAATGTTAAATCCTACTGACTAGAAGGAAAATCCGCATAATATTGTAAGGACTAGTCGAAAAAGGTTGATTGAAGAACACAGGTATACAGAAGTGCATCAGTATCTTTCTAGATCTAAAGATACATTAATCTTTTTTTTTTAAACTAGAAGCGCAGGCTTGCAGCAAAGCATACAAAGAACTGCCCCTTCATATTCCCAATAACCAGTATATAGAACCCTACACAAGCTAACCTTACTATCAAGGGGAATCCCAACCATTAAGTCATTACACCTTAGAGTCTATCCTTCCACGCAGAACATCAGGAATGCAATTTTATTTTAAATTAATTAACCTAAAAATAAAGTCGTTCACGTTAAGCTTTCAACATAGCAAGGTCCTAACATATACTCCCGTTCAAATTAAAGATACGCTCTCTCACAGTATATATCTTGGGCAACTTCAGGGTAAGCCTAAGACGTAAGCACTGGTAGTCATAAATATCTAGTCCTCAAATTAATATTCATAAATGCTGCATGATATGCGATGGATCAAAATTAATCCCATTAATTAACAAGAGGTTAGTGATAGTACCCAAGACATCATTTTGGTAAAATAAGCTAAATTTAGAATGTAAACTGGAATTAGTGAAAGCATCATAGGTACTATAATTTTGATTGAAATGAATAATAGCATCGTAATTCAATTTTGATTCTCATGAGATGGCATCATAAGCATATTTTGATTGAAATGCGTGCTGCATTCGAATTACCGTTATAAATGGCACCATAAGCAAGGTTATTTTTCAGTAAATGCATGAACTTAAACTAAGCAAATTTGGTCCTTTCACAATGGACACTTTTCGTGTATGAATAGCACCAATCTTATTGACCGTCTTCTGTTGATTTTTGGGTACTTTAGATCGAACGGAAGGCTTTTCCCGTCAGCTATTTAAATAAACTCAGAAATGTTTCGTAACAATCCAGTTTGTACCATAACCAATGACAAGTGCCTTAACTATAATTTTCTCCTAAAGAAAAAAGAAAAAGTTTTGGCTAAAATAATAGAGAACCATGGTTAGGGGCATTACGAATAGATGACTCGATACCTCGGTAGTCAACAGTTCTCCTAAAAAGATTTCATAGCTGATTAATATTCTAACGAAAAGAATAACGTTGTAGTACTATATCCTGGTTATACCCATTATCACGTATCCTTTCCATAACAACGGTTATAAATGGTTGGTTCACCAGCATTCAGTCATGAAAAGAAATATCCTCATCATCGTGTTGCACCTTTCAACCAAAACATAATCTGCATTAAAAAGTAATACTTGTGTGTTAAAACTCCACCAATCTCTCTTAGATCACTTCAAGACACTCAGTGTGATATATCTATACAGAAAGGCAGACTTCCCCTCCCATTGGCAACCCGTCTGTTACAAATCTCATCTGTAAATCTTTTTTATTTTTTTAACAGAAAAATTATTGTGAAAGCTATCATTCCATGGAAAAAGTAGCTGTAAGATTTTAGGATATAACCCTTCTCTCTTTGAATTATTAGATGTATGGAAATCGATTTCACCGGTCAACAATCTGTTTTTTTTCGTCCAAATTTCCGATGGTTAACTTACGGAAAGGAAGACTTTGTGTGACCTATCACAGGCGAGGGAATTTAACAAACGTTGGCACAAAAATGTATTAGTCAAGTGTAGCTTAAATCATATTCGGGTGATTATGTGAGATAAGTAACATGTGGATAAGGCATTAATCCGTACAAAAAGATAATCCCTGAGTTGATTGTTTATCCAGATTATTTGGCGATATTATTGGAAATTATATGTTTTAAATCATGTGATGGATTTCCTATTTCATCTATAGCAAGACACATTTTCTTTGCATCACAAACCAAGCTTTCGACTCTTGTTTCACCACACATAGCAAGAGGGCGGATCCAGGAATTAAAAAAAAAAAAAAAAAAAGAATAAAAAAAGAAAAAGGAAGGGGGGGGGGGGGTGAGGGGGGTAGGCGTGCTAGAGAGAAATTTGTGGCCAGGAATTTTACATTAAAATAATTAAGTATTTGGCCCAAAAGCGGGGGCCCCTCAAGCGCCCCCTCCCCTCTAAAATCCGCACCTGGGCAAGACAGGTTATTGTTTTAAGTGTTTTTAAGAATCATAAAAAAAATTGTTTGACAGGTCTGTGGAGGTTTTGGGTGTTATAGGTTGGGGATAGCCGTGCCTTTGTCCTGTGATTTTTCTGTGACTATTTTTTTAACCCATGTAGGGGTACTTCCACTCCTTGGCCGGTACGCTGGTCTCCTTAACGGCCTGGGGAGACACAAACCTGAGCAGGTAGTGGGCACTGCCGGCCTTGTCGTTGGTGCCTGAAAAACAAGGTCACAGGTGGAATTATGGAAGAAAAGAATCGGTTAGAAAACCGAAAAAACCCGGGTTATTCGTCTTCTTTTTCTATATATGAAAGTGATGCTTGATCAGACATGGGGATATGAATAATAATTATCGAGCAATTTATCGATCGAATTAAACAAAAAGATGCACACGCGAGTCCACCGCCATCATGAATATCCTCTATTATCGTTCACCTACACGCGGAGGACACTAACCTTTTCTTCGATGCCGATCGTAAATATCGACATAATTCTTCACTTTATATCGACCGTGACTGTCTCTGAATATCAATAATCCATAATATATACTCCATTTTGCTGGACGTTGCCGATGTAAGGCGTAAATGGCGGTTAATCTCGGAGGACTCCAACACGCGGTCCGACCTGAGCGCGCCATCTTTGGCATCTGATGCAAGGCGCTGTGGTTTGACAGTGTGAATCCGCGAGATGCGCTTCGTCCCGGAAGGGAATACGCATGAAACATAGTCCGGACAAAAACGCGATTTTCTGGGTTTATATCGATATAATGCCTCAGATCACATCGGCATCATCAATAAAAGATCGACATAGACCTATATGGCGCGTTAAGTCGACCGAAACGCGCGGGAAATATGCGAAATAGGCGAGCATTCCCGGCTGACTTTCCGATCAGAGACCGGGGTCCGCCTTGCTCGGCGTCATCACGCTCATTAACATAATTTATTCCACACTACACTGCAATCCGAAATGCTAGGCTTTTCAATGCTGATGCGTCGATCGATGTCATACAGTTTGACCGCTTCAATCTCCGACCCGATCTCGGCTAATGCTTTTTCAATGGTCAATTTCTGGTATAGCATTACGACCGGAAGCAGGTCTAAATTTGCGATCTTGTTTCCGCTGGTCCCGCTATCGTTCAATGGCGTTTCCCGCCTAATTTACCAAGTCAGTATACCCGGGCGAGATTCGATTTGATCGATCATATTTCGAAGATGACTGGATCATACAGCGAGCCCGGGTAATAATTATTAAATGGGAATTATTCGAGAAAAAATCTTTTCCTAAAAATATCATTCTAAATTGAAAAAATGATATAAAAAGCAATGAGAAATAACATCCGAAATTAAGGAAAACAAATTAAGGAATTTTGTTTCATAACTATTTTTAAATCAGTAAGGTTAGGTTCATTGGTAAGTAGACGCACATATATTTTGTGGAAATATATATACATATGACAAGCAATTACAAAAATTTCAAATTTGATTAATAATTTATACGTAAAGGAATAAATCTAAGCTGCGCAGCATTCATGGTAACTTTTTCTCCACTATAGTAAAAGTTTAAACAATTAGGGTATATATATACTTTGGAAATATTTATACTATATCATTACACCACAGCATTTTGTATCTAAAGAATAATGTATTTCTATTCCAAATCATATTTAATTCAAGATCTTTTAAGACCTTTAGGTAGGAAACTCGATTTTAAGATCTTTTTCAGCCTTAAATTTGATCAAATCAAATCAACATTTTTTTTAAAGACCCTTTAAGGCTTCTTAGGGTACCCTGTCAATTATCCTTTTCCTACCTGATTTCCTGGCCCCTCCGAAGGGCTGCTGGGCCACCACGGATCCCGTTGACTTGTCATTGACGTAGAAATTACCGGCAGAGAATCTCAACTCCTGTGATGCTTCCTTGAGAACGTTTCTGAAAAGGACAAATATAATCATGGTGTAGTTTCAAATGATAAGAATTTAAAAGGAATTAAATCCAATCGTCATTATAATGGCTAACAAACGGTTATTTCTGGAGAAAAAATTACAGCATAAATTGAAATTCTGGATGGTGGAATTACGTCAGAATTAGCCTAACTCAGGGACAAATTTTAATGGCAATTTTATGTGCAGAAAGATAGAAAATCTTTAAAATGTGGGAAAAATAATAGCAATTGACTTACTCGTCCTTAGCATAGACGGCTCCGGTCAGGGCGTAGGGAGAGGTTCTGTCGATGAGTTTGATAATATCGCGGTATTTTTCATCGGGGTAAGGATACACTGTCAATACTGGGCCAAAGATTTCCTGGAAAAAGAACATAATTGTAGAAATAAAGAGAATAACAATTCTATAAAATTCAATCGTAGAAAATATTGGTTTGTGCGACTTTCTTTGTTTTACATGTGCAACGATAAAAGGTACTTATTTTTTATAAATTATAAAAGTGTAAAGGGTTTATTAAATGTATATTGAAGAACAAAATTAATGATGATGGCTCAGTTATATCAAAGGTATTGCTTAACACATACATTTGTTTAAAAAAGACATTTGATTAAATGTTGAGAAACATGGCGGTTAATCACTTTTCTCTTACCTCGTTCATGATCTTGTCTGTGGGGTCGGAGGTCTCCACAATCGTTGGCTCTACAAAGTACCCTTTGCTGAAAATAAAAAGGTGTATTACATGTATATGTGAGAACTATGTTACTATATATGATTTAAAAAAAAGTTGCAAAATATGGTTAACCAGGCTGGAGATCTGCTGGTTCGACTGATGCACCATTCCCCCCCCCCCCCAAGTAATGATAAAAAAGCCGCACTTCTATTTTTCTGCAAGAGCAAAATCAAATGATAAGCTTGGATATTCTTATATGGCTTATATTCGAGCTTCTTTGGTAAGCTTGAGGGCAATAGCCATAAAATATTTCGTCAACGTAATTGATGCTATACAAAAAAAGATCCGATCTGGCAGCGGAAAAGTTTTAATTTTCTCTGTGACTACTGAGAGTTCAGAATAGAGCCTATTAAGTACAAAGAGGTGTATACTTGATAATATTCCATAGGTGTTTTTCCGTACCTGTTATCAGCGACTCCTCCAGCGAGCACTTTAAGGTTGGGTGAAGACTTGGCGTGGTCAAGGTAACCCTTAATGCGGTCAAACGACTGGAACAGCAGACAGAGATTCCGTACAAGGTTAGCCGAGGTGGGTATGGTTAATTGAGTGTACGTGTAGTGCGGAATACAAACTCGAATTTTAAATGCCTGCCCAGGAGTTACAGGGTGCCCACGCTTTTTCAGAAATCAAAATAAGACCTTTATAAGACCTTTATAATACCTTGTTGGGTATAAAAATAAAACCTTTTTAAGACATTTCTAGGAAAATTTTGAGACCATTTTTTAATCACCCCCGCCGCGAAGCGGCCACCTGGCCATCAGGCCAGGTGCTAGGGGGATTATGCCGTAGTCACTTTCTATTCGCCCAATTGAGGTTCCCAATCTCGGGACTTCACGCAGAGCTACGAGGAACTGCGATATACACAAAATCCCATTTTTTCTAAATATATGAAAATCTTAAAATTATTTTAACAATCTTTCACGATACAAAAATAGTTCATCTTTCATTGTATATAAGATTTTAACTTTTACTGTGGTATTCTTTATGTAGAATTTATTTTGACAGTTTTCATGGGTTTGGCTTCACCTCCGACATTTCCTCTTTGATTCAATGTAATTCAAACTGCTATATATCGGCTATTTTTGGGTCGTTTTTCCTAATTGTTCCACTTACATGGCCAGAAAAGCATTTTGATTAAATGGATATGCGAAATTGTGGACTAGATCATAACTTTAGGAAAATTCATTAGACATTCCTAAACACGTTATTTAGGGCGACAATAGGGGTATACTTGGCCTGCTCTCCGCTGCGCAAAGGATTCTGGGATACGCCAATTGGGCGAATAGTTGATTACGACAGACTGCCGAAATTCGGTGACCCATGTAAAACTAATTATGCTTAAAAATATTGCTTAATATGCCTAGATTTACTTACTTTCACTAATCAATATGTTGAAGGGTTCAAATTTAAAAAGGGGATTGGATTTGATCCCTGCACATGTTGTGATACACACGCTTCGGCAAATTTCGGCTTTTCACGGTTGCTATGCGCCAGTTGCTGCACGCTGCTTGGCAACCACCGAGGAGTCCGCCTCCAACGTGACAACGACGCTTGGCGACGTGACAATGATCTACAGAGCTAGGGTGTACTCAGCCCTCAACGTTGAATCACCACAACTAAAGACGCCAAACATCAACGTTGAAACTGAAGTATTCTGAGAGCCTGGATGAGTTTAATTGGATTTATTCTGCTGCTGAGATGCAATACGATCGTCGGGCCGCCATGTGGTGGTTTAGTCCCTCTAATTCACACTTGGGGCACTGGGGGCGTTCCCGTGCAGTTTGGACCACTCCAGGGGACCACTACAGAAACATTGATTCAACGTTGTGTGCGTGCAGGGCTATTTAAGAGCTAATTAAAATTGTTCTTCACTAGATTCTATGAAAAAAATGATGAACGTAGAATCGCTACGAAGTTGGCATATAATAAAAACTAGAGCTGCATCAAAACTGGCTCCTCTACTTTATTAAACAGACGCAAGAATCAATCCAAAACTAATTCCACAATCATTTTCCGGGGTGATTAATTTTTTTCCGGGGTGATTGCCCCATTTTCTTGTTAACACCATTACATTCTACCAAAAACAGATAAACACTTAAATGACAGAAGGAAAAGTTACATCTTATAATAAATTCAGATTGACCAAAAAGACCTTTTTAAGACCTCTGTACTGAAAATAAGACCTTTCTAATAGCCTTATAAATGGCAAAACCAAAATAAGACCTTATAATACCTGCGTAGGCACCCTGAGTTAGGAATATGCTAGGAATGGCCCCCACGTGTTAAACACACAAACAAGCACATTTAGCTAATCTGGAATTCGTTGGAATTCATCTTTGGTACATTTTTTTTTCAACTTAAAGAAAACTGGTCAAGATGACTTTTTTGTCTTTCGGAAAAAAATATCTTAAAATCATCTGTCAATTTCTCTTCTTAAAACTGGCACAGGTCTAAGGTATAAGTCTATGAAAAAATTAGTCTTTGATATAAAACAGTCTGAATTAGTTTTTGATAAAAAAAATAGTCTAAAACAAAAATTACGTCATAGATTACAGTTAGTCTTACCTTATCATCGATGACAGCCGAGAGGAAGGCGTCGGCCTCCTGGGGCTGGCCCACCTTGATGGCCTTGTGCCTCTCCAGCAGGCCTTCCTTTACCTCGGGCCACTTGGACTGAGGCACGTACATACGCGAGCAGGCCGAGCACTTCTGACCGCCGTACTCGAAGGCCGACCGGATCGTACCGTTCACCACCGTCTCCATGTCGGCCGAGGAGTGCACGAAGTGGTAGTTCTTACCACCACACTCTGGGAACAGAGAGTTATAAATGGTCTTAAGTAAATGAAACTAATCTGAAAACTCCAGAAGGAAACTCTGATATAATCTTAAAATGCAATAAAATGTGATATAAGAAATTAATTTTCAAAAATATTATTTGAGGTGATGATGTGAAAAATCTGAAATCAGACAAAAATATGAAAACTTACATCTTCTTGAATTAATCTTACATTGTTCTGAATGTGTCTGAAGTCCTCCTTTTATATTCAATTTATAGCATAAATATAGGCTACCATTCTTCAACGTTATAGGATTTTTGCCAAACTTTCGAAGTAAGCATAAAGTGTTTTTACAAGATCACAAACCATTCTAGTGAATTGATGATCGTTTTAACTTACCTCCTATCAGCCTGGGGTAGCTCTTGTAGTTGGCAATGTTCTTTGCTACTTCTTGCCACAAAGTTTGGAAGGTCCTAGAAAGAAGGTTAACTGTTAGATTCAAGTATAACAAATGTGATATCAAGCACTCTTTCTTGTTTTTAATTAGATTTTCTATTACTTCCTAAATATAATGTATCACAATTTACCAGGTGTGGACTATTAAAACATAAAACAACTCTTTAAAAACTGCTAGGAACAGTTCAAACGGTAATAATTATATCTGAATAGAGAGTACTGACAACAGGATTGCTCGTATACAAAAACTAGGTTTAATTTTCCCCCATGACTTTTTGTAATGTTCTCAAATTTCCGTTCTTTTCCAGGCCCATTTCGATTTACCACTTTTCCCAAGATTTTCTCTGTGGTAACCTGAAAAAAACAGCTTCTTCATATAACAACAGCATTTCCTTACTTTGCACTGCCAGTGAAGTTGATGCCTGCGAGCAGTGGTGACTTGGTGATTGCGCGACCGAAGACCGGCCCGTCAGCTGGGAGGAAGTTGATGACTCCGGCCGGTACGCCCGCTTCACGAAGCAGTTTGAAACAGATGTAGGAGGAGAGCATAGCCGTGTCGGATGGTTTCCATAGCACCACGTTACCCTACAAAGGGAAAAGATGTATTTAAAATTGGAAAATAATGCTGGGGCCATATTTTCGTAACTAATCAGGGTTATCGGGTGAATTTCAATTAGGGTTTTATCATTAGTCATTATATCTAGGAGAAAAAGTAGCTCTCTTTAATGATTACCCTTATGGGTTCTTTTTCAATGAGATTACTACTTTTTGTGTAATGTAGGATTTCAAGATATGAGGCCCTGATCAAAATTTACATGATTAGCCTAATCAGTCACGAAGATATGACCCCTGTGATTCTTTTTCATCATTTATAGTGTGTTTGATATTGGTCTCTTTAGAACTAACACAAGTACACGAATAACTTATATTGTAAGATGTAGCGTTGTAGTGAAAAAAAACAGTTTACTTTCAAAAGAGGGAATACTATCAATAGGGTGGTGGTGGGGTCGGGGGAGGTTCCCAGCAAGATTGAATGAAAATAACTGTTAACTATCTTTATGACAATTAATCTGATCATAATTCTACAGGTTTACTTAGTAACGTAAAACATGGTAAAGTTATCACCGGACAAAAAAAAATCTTGAAATATGTTGACGAATTTCTTGCAACCTTATCCTTATTGCGTCCGCAATAACAGACACTAACAAAGTTAATGCTATAATTATTTAATTGTGTAGTAAGAAACTATAGCTCTAGTTTGCTTCATGCAAATTTTATCATACTTTTAGCCATTACATAAACCCTTACCATGAAAGCAGGGGCTCCAGAGAGATGTCCACTGATAGCTGTGAAGTTGAAGGGCGCGATGGCGGCCCAGAATCCCTGAAGTAAACAGATTAGTGAGTGAGTGATGGATGTTTTACGCCATACTGACAGCCAGGGTCATTTTCACGGTGGTAACAGGTTGGGATGAATTCTGTCTTTGGTGATTGTATCTATGAGATGAAGGTGACAGGGTGGGCCAACAGCAGGGGATCAAAACCTGGAAATCATTTTTGCTGTACCTCATCCCTTGGTGAACCCAGCACCAACCAGGAATCAAACCCAAAGAACCACTTGATCAGTGCTGGGTTCTCCCTATCATCGCCTTATAGGATCAGCAGGGGCTACTAGGGGCCTATTCTTCCCAGGGGCAGAGGCCCCAACCCAGTATCCCCCACGGGGGAGTGAACGGATTATAAACAATTATCTTATAGATTTTTAAATTCTTCTTTTCTTTTTTTTTTTTTTTTTTGGCAGTATTATAAAATTTTCTTATGGACATTATGAAATCGACACCAAAAATGGTCAATACATATGCGTTCGACTGGACTGAAATTATTCATAAATATTAATGTGGAAAATACGAAACAAAATACACAGTTTTCTTTTATAACAATTACGTCAAGGATGAGTTTACGTATTTCTATATTCTAAGCACAGAGAATCCTTACCTCCAGACTGCGGTACTCCAGTTTGTTGGTGCTTATATCTGTGTCCAGTGGTTGGTATTTTTGTAAGTTCTGAAAGAAATGGACGAGGAAGATCGGATTTTAGAATAAATCAATTTTTTTCAACAAAGATGTTAAAAGATACCTATTATTTTCCAGTAATCTGTAGACTGGTAGTATCTAAAGTATATACGATGAAATAACTAATACTTGATGCTTTGTTCATTTCCAAAGGAATATGAGTTATTATGAATAATTTGTTCACAAGTATACGCTTCATACCCAATGGCACTCACTTTGCCCGTTTTGTGCAGACGTAAGGGTGCTTCAACTCAATATAAGAAATGTGTACACTTACCAAGGCATACTGTACGTTAAACCGGTAGAAATCTGCTAGTTCACATGCCGTGTCGATTTCTCCTTGGATTATCGTCTTAGCCTGAAACACACATATTATTAGAACTGAGCATTACTTAAAAAAAAAAAAAATTCACATTTTCAACAGAAGGAATAATGACTGATAGAACACTAGATTCCATGTGATGTTTCAAACTAAATCTCTCATAGAACGATTAAATTGTTGCTATTGAAAAAGTTAAGTGTCATATTTTAATTTCAAATATTTCAAGGAATTTACAATGTAAATATGAAGAATGATGAACAGATTCCTGCATATATGAAAAATATTGAAATACTGGATAACAACTATGTCTGACGTCAATAAACCTTGTGTGTGTCAATCTTATACATACAAGATCGGGCGTATGCACATTTTATTTTATGTCCAAAATTTAAAAAAAAAAGGGACATCGCCAGATGTATAACTTTCCAATTTTATAGATTCTGAAGATAAAACTCCAAGAAATATTGTAATATTTTCCATCTCTTTTTTAATCGGAAAAAAACTGCCTTACCTGTCCGAGCATTGTCGCAGCCATCAGATCCATGCGGTACTTGCCGGCGACCAGGTCACCCGCCCGGGCAAAAATCTCAGCGCGCTCTGACAGCGGGGTGCGCTCCCAGGCCGCGTGCGCCTCTTGTGACACATCGATGGCCTTGTTCAGCAAGTCCTAGGTAGTGGGGATATGCAGAAAATTGGTTAGTTAAAAAGTTCAAATGGTTTGGCCGTTTATCGTTTGACATTTTCTTAAACGATTATAAAATACTTATTGTTAACCATATGGGATGTCATGCAAATAACACCGTTTCGAAAACCTCTCTTGAGAAGTCTATGCTAAAACTTAGAAAATAATTATCCTATTGGTAGGACAGAATTCAGAGTATTATCATTCATATATGACAAAGTATTTTTTCTTCACTTTTTCCTCTCGCGGGGATATTGCTTACTTTGCCAATAACAGATTGAAAGTTTTAAGACCTAGATCTACGTATATAGACAGGTAATTGCCCCTTACCTCGAGTTACTGTTAATTAAATAGATCTATATGCACCAAGTAATAACACAAATTGCTACTGAATAATTGACTTCAGATTGTACTTACGGAATTGGCATAAGAATATTTGGCAAGCTTGTTTTGATGGTCATGTGGCTGTAATAAATAGAAGGATATATATGTAAACAAACAGTCTTTCAAAGTTATGTTTCTTCTTCTGGAACCGTGCATGCAAATAAAGTGAGAAAACAAATTCATTGAAACGACGAGGCTGATGGCCCTTCACCCGCCGATGCTACCTTGAAAGTGACGGAAAAACAAAAAAAAGAAAACAAATTCACAGAATCCATACTTGTTGCTCTGTATAAAACATAATACACGCGTGCATGTCTATACATTCATCAATCAAGAGGTGGAACAGAACATGATGTTTAATCAAAGTATTTTCCTTTCAGAATCCAAACTGTGTTTAACAGTATGTAAGTGAGGCTCAATGGAATAATTAGAAAAAGAACTCATGAAGAAAATTTTACTGGAAATGCCACACACGATTGCTTAAGCATAAAATCATGTATAAATTACAAACAGAAGAGATATGTTGAATTATAATAAAACAATATTCCATCTTCGCTGAAGTAAAATACAACAAATCACGCCCTCATAAATCATAGAAAATCTTGATCATAATTATAATTATAGGTCTATTAATTTGATTGATAAAAAAAAAGGAAAAAAGACAAAGATTTACCATTTATCACCCGGTCTATCCTGTTATTAGAAAGCAATATCTCTTTCGAATTCAATTAATCTCAAAAGTTAAGATATTATCTTGTTACTAGTAAAAATATCATAAATACATTTTTAAAGACCAGAAAAACATTTGTATATTTTGCTTTTTTTTTTGGCAAAAATTATTGAAGCACCCCCCTCCCCTCGCCTCCATTGAAAAAAAAAATCTTCTCCTCGGATTAGGACGAATCTCAAAAATGATCCATATTTTTGTTAGGAAATAAACTGCCTCACCCTGACTTGGAAGCGGACGTCGTCGGTGTGGTACTCCTTGTCGCCGATGACAATGGGGATGTCGTGGATCTTAGAGTCGTACTCTTTGAGTTTCTCCTCCAGTTGGGCCCTCTCCGGGCTGCCGGGGAGGTAGTCCAGGATGGGCTCGTTCACCGCCGTGTAGCTCTCCAGGGCCGACAGCGGCGCCGACGTGGAAAGCCTAAAAGTAACAGTATTTATTTTGAATGAATGATGTTGAAAGACAAATGCAGCATAATTTGTTCTAAATGAATGATGTTGAAAGAAAAGGGTAACAGTATCTCCGGGCTACCCGGGAGGTAGCCCAGGATGGGCTCGTTCACCGCCGTGTAGCTCTCCAGGGCCGACAGCGGCGCCGACGTGGAGAGTCTAAAAGTAACAGTATTTATTTTGAATGAATGATGTGGAAAGAAAAAAATAACAGTATGGGTTTTAAATGAATGATGTTGAAAGAAAAGGGTAACAGTATCTCGGGGCTGCCCGGGAGGTAGCCCAGGATGGGCTCGTTCACCGCCGTGTAGCTCTCCAGGGCCGACAGCGGCGCCGATGTGGAAAGCCTAAAAGTAACAGTATTTATTTTGATGAATGTTGTGGAAAGAAAAAAGTAACAGAATTTATTTTGAATGAATGATGTGGAAATACAAAAGTATTCAATCATCTCATCAAATTGTCTTTTGTATTGAATAAGGCAGTAGGTTCTGTATTTGAAACCCTATTCTCTTTTCTATTATAATTTCTGCCATCATAAAAGTGACTATTTATATATGTAATTGACACACGATAGCAAAGGGAGAACAGACATGACATGTTTGATTTGCTACCTCTATAAATAGAATAATTAAAAAAATGTCATTTATTTTACGTTATTCTCTTCAAACATTACTGGGCAACCACATTTTGTAGCTGGGCAACCACATTCAGGAGTCAAGTTGCCCTGTGGGCAACCAGGTTGCAAACTGATTTGTCAAGCCCTGTAGACAATGTAAAGAAACTATCTTTTCACTGTTGTACTATTAGATTATCTAGTAGCACATCAATAAATAGATAATTGACTTGCGTGTATTCTTCCAGGAACATACCACCTGGCTATCATGAAACTATCTTTCTGTTGTTGTACTACTACTACTACTAGATATAGCCTGATACAGCCGTTCAATACGTCAAAGATTAAACCCACCATGATCTGGTTGTGAAGAGGTTTCCTCCTGCTGCCTAGATAAGATTATCTCGTTTAATCTAGGAGCTCAAGTATTTACTACTATGCTGATAAGCTATTAAGTGGCAGGCTGATTTTGTCCCAGACACGAGCTTAAGGACATGACTGGTGTATTTAGAGTGACACAGTTGGAATATAGTTGTATTTATGTATGGTTTGAAGTGGGGGGCGTGTGGTGCGGGAGGTCATTTAAGGATAGACAGCAGGGTGCAGACCTTAACCTGCACTGTCATAATTTTTTCCGTGAGTTCAGTAGATAACTAATTACGTAATTTGTCAAAATGAAGCTAGTATTTTCTCATGGGTCAGATCTCGTTAAAATGACAGGACATAAATATGCATTTTAGATTTATATTTTCACTTGCATTTTTTGAATATCCATATCTCACTTATTGAGTTATGCCTGCAGGCTTGACAAATTGCTTGCCCAGTCGCCCTTGATCACAGATGTTACTAGGCACTCTTAATTTAGGACCTTGGTTGGCCAGTGGTAAACACTATCATAGACATACATAACATTAGGAGGATTCAGGTAATTATCAGTTGATGCTCTTTCTATTCACCACTGAGAAATTGTTCAATTATGGACCTGCTTAATCATATAATATATTGTATTCAAAATACATTTGAATAATAGCTTAATTATAATTAATATTTGTGGTGCTATCTCTTTATAGTATTACTTATTTTAATGTCACGAGGCCCCATTGTTATCTATATGACTTTCTATTTTATATCATCTGATTACATTTTCCATCCTTATATGTGTGAGTCTTACCAGGTGACATCAAGTGGAAGGTGGGAACGGTTTTAAAACTTAAATGTTTTGTTCTAGGTGTTAACTGATTAAATATTGGAAAACACTTTATACATGGGGAGATAAGCGGCCCTCTCCTTATATTGTTTAACCATAATTCAAGTTTCTACCTATCGAGTATCTCAGGCCGTCCTAAAAAGAAATCTGTTTCCGGTGGACCGGCCGGGTGAGTATTTTATGGCCGGGTGGGACACTTTTTTTTTCTTTTTTCAAAAAAAAAAATTGCGGCCCCCCGGGTCACCTTTTTAAACCCCACCCGCTGGACCGGAAACAGAACTTTTTTTCAGGACAGCCTCATTTATTTAGTGATGCACGTGCATCTTTCACAGGTATAAGATAATGTTTATCCAGAGGAAGGCAAGGAAAAGGGGAGGGAACATTTCATTTCCTGGTTTTCCAGGAATGTAAGTCTCTGTTGTCAATCAATCGCTAAGAAATTATTCACTGACGTCAATGTATATCATTATCCTGATAAATCATATGTGTGGGAATATATTCTAATAGTGTTTTGTATGAAATAACTTTAATGTAACAAGTCCTAGGAGTTATCTACATTTTTTTCTTTTCATAATAATCTGATTACATTTTTCATCCTTTTTGTATGTGAAGCTCGCCATATGACGCCATTTCACATGATACCGTTTTTAAAACGTGAATGTTTTGATCTAGTAGTTAACTGATTATTTATTGGAAAACACTTAAAATATGCCCAGATAATGGCCCTTTCCTCACATTGTTTAACCAGTTTCTATCTATTGAGTATAGCATTTTTTAAGTTATGCGCATACATCTTTGAAACATCTTATAAGGTTTAGACGTAATCGGAATAGATATTTGTGGAGATATATATTTTACATATTATATTTGAATGTGAGTTTTTATCTACAATAATTATTATGATATCTACCAATATCACATATTTTTCATTTACATCATCTGATTAAATTTTCCATTCCTTTGAACGTGAGCCTCACCATCTGACGTCATTTGAAGTATATATAGGGACGGTTTTTAAAACTTGAATGTTTTGCTCTAGGTTTAATTGACTTAACATTGGACCAGTAATATCTAGACACATAAACAGATAATGGCCTTTTCATGTACATTCTTTAGGCATAATTCAAGTTCATATTTTTGATAGAATATCCCCCCATGGATGAAATAATGACTAAGTGGATAACTGAATGAACCCATCCGGTCGAAGCCATTTATTTAGTGGTAAGTCAATGAACAGTGTTATAATGTTCAACAGCATGCACTATCTGAGCAATAGGTGAAAAGTTTGACTAAACTATGTCTCATGTAGCATCAGTGTTCGAAATGAAGGAATTATTCTATGCACACGCCGGGTGCATAGACATTTCAAATAATTCACCGGCAACATTTTGATGCACACACCGTGACTCCTATGTGTGTAATGGTAGTTATACTGTGGAAAAAGCTTGCACATGCCGGGTGCATGCCACCCTGCAGCAAAATTGTGCACACCGGGTGCAGGGTACGCCCTTAATTTCGAATACTGAGCTGCATACATCTTTTAAAATAGGTCTATTTTATATCCCACTCGAATATGGATCTGGACAACTAAAATCAACACATAGCGACACGGTTTTTCTGAAATTCGACAAGGCGACATGGACCATACAATATAGTGCAGGGGTGGACATAACCAGGAGCCTGGGGGCCTGAGGCCCTTAAAAAGCAGGTCAGGCCCCTAGATTTTCTAGGCTAGGGGCCCAACTGGCCCATAGAAAATCATGAATAACAAATACTATTGTATGTGAGGGCCCCTAGATTTGGAAAGCTAGGGGGCCGAATGCCCCTGGATTTTTAAACTTATATCCACCACTGTAGGGCCATGACAGGAGGTTTTGAAATTATAGCGACATGGGACACAATATTGTTTTTAAAATTAACATACATGTGACATGGTGGAAATTTGACATGTGACATCATTGCTCAATATTAAGGGTTTTAGCTTTGTTGTGCGTCGGGCAGGTCTGGTGTGGGTGAAATTTTACAGACTCTTAAATTCACCTGCCCATCTATGCAACATACCATCGGTTTTAATACCATGGATTATTTCATGTGGCAGAAATTTACATCTCAAAATTAATATGTATACCTGCCTCACCACAAGTTTTATCTACCCCGGGCAGGTGGGCAATGCTTCATGTCTAGCCCTGGACATAGGGACACCCCCCCCCCCCCCCGCCCCCTCAAGGGTCCCTTGAGTGGTTTTATGTAATCCGATTGATCTTGGCTCAGTCATGTCAAACAACACATTGCAATAGGTCGATATGGAGACTGAAATACTCCGACATATTAGATCTATGGCTCTATAGACCTTGTACAGACACGGTCGTCACCTAGCTATTTTTTTTGGTGATCATTATGTGATAATCATAACCTTGAAGCTGCTTAATTCTGAGATTCACATAAGATAAATAATACTGATCAAATATAGCTAAATATTTCTTAAGATTGTATGAGATGAATTTGACATAAAGGAATATAATTATTATCTGTGTTTGAAGTGCATGATTGTTAATACTGTGTGCCAGGATGTGCAGTGGTTTAACTATAAATTTAACACTTAAATGAAGACAAGATAATGCATGATTTTGTTGCCGGATACATACTTTTTGGTGCTCTGCACCCAGTGTGTGAATCAACATAATATTCCTTTATTTCGGACACTGGATCTACAAACTCACTGACCCGGATTGATCACAAATCTAAATCAATCACCAATGTGGCGCCCACAATACTTTGTGCAAAGGTGATCTCAACTGAAAATGTCTGGTTTGTTACTTCATACATTATGCATTCGCTCTACCGTACCAAGTGTCTGTTTGTGGGAGGATTCTGTATGACCTACATCTATCAAGTACAAAAACTAGTGCTTGCCAAGGGTCGTATTTAGGGGGAGGGGCTCAAGCAGTCCTATTTGGGTGAATGTGATCAACGATGTTTTGGTAAGTGGCAGTGCTCGAAATTCACCCCTGGCCGTCGACCAATGGCCAAAAATTGTTAAAATTGGCCCAGATGACCGAAGGGATTTTGAGATTTACCACTATGGTTTTACATTGTATACATGAATATATACCTAACCACTATGGTTTTACATTGTATTTATAAATGAAACAGAATATATACCTAACCACTATGGTTTTTAACATTGTATACATGAATATATATATACCTAGTCTGCCCTGTTGGCCGAGGGTCCAAAAAGCTGTTTAAGCGTGAAGCTATAGATCTTTCTTTTTAATGTGATTCTGTCAGACTTCTACGTTGTGGACCTGAATGGTGTCACACTAAGGGGCCTTCCATTTAGCACATACGCATCAAGGGGAAGGGGGGTCCGAGAGTTTTGAAAATGTGCGTACATTTCTAGTACAAATTCAAGGCGTATTTTTGCGGGGGTGGGGGGGATCTGAGATTTTTGAAAATGTGCGTATGTACTAAATGGAAGGCCCCTAAATGACATATCAGCTATCTAGGGCCCTAGAGGTCTGGGACCCGACTCAACTTACTTGGCGGTCCTGGGGTCTAAGAATCGGCCCTAGATGCGTCTAGAACTTAGTAGGTACGCGGATCCAGAGTGATATTCTCAGTGAGTCGAATAGTCAAAAAGGTTATATCCATGCGAACATGAAAAATTTTCTTAGCATATTAGGCTATGGATCAAATGGTACGTATCATCAAATTACAACTGGGATCTAGTCTTAAGTCACAGGGACAGACACAAAACGATTTTAAAAACTATTTTCACTTAAAAATCTAAGTTATAATATTATGTCGACATTACGAAACAGTCAAATGATCATTGATGTGTCAAAATGTCCATAATTTCAAGCAGTTTTTATCAGTGAAAACCGCACGTACATCGAATTGCGGAAGTTATTTTGAAAGGGATATATCGTCCATAGAATAGAGGCAGAGGGGCAAAAATTAAGACGAGGGGCTTCGTACTGGTCTTAATTCTAAGAACTGATTTTTCACAAAAGATATTTTGATTTGACATGATTATGTTTGAGACCTACAATGTCTCAGGTGTTAGTTTGACCTATAGACATACTAACTTAGTAAGTTAAGTATGACTAACAGTAAGGTCTGAGAGCAATGACTAAAAATCATCTACATAGAAGGCTCTATGTTGTCTTTTTTTGCCAATTTATTTTCCAATATTATTAGAAATATATTGTGAATTTATTTATTATTATTACTTGTCAAAAATCTATATTATAGATTTATATTTGAAAATGGAAAATACATTCGCCTGATCGGTCAATAGGAAACGCTTCGAAGTTCATATGGCACACCTTAATCATTGTCATTGAACAGGGATGTAAGTCAGGGTTAATGAAAAAATCTGAAACCCCAGGGACAAAATTTAGAATGATCTTAAAATGCCATAAAACGTCATATAAGGAATTCAGTTTGAAAATTATTATTAATTTTGAGGTGATGATGTGAAAAAATCTGAAATCAGATTAAAATCTGAAAACTTACATCCCTGATTGAAGCCCTATTTTCAGGGTCCCAATGCAAAAAACATTTTCAACTTCCCCATGTTTTCCCTGAGATTTTCCTGTCTCAGAGGTTTCCCTCCCTATGTCATATTGAGAAAGTTGTTCAAATCTAGAAGCCTTCATCATGTGTAGACACAATTTGGACCCAACAACAAGAAGTCAAATTCTTACTATTTTAAGAACCAGGACGGGGTTTGACTAGTTGTTACTAGTACCGGGTAGATCTACTAGTAAAAACCTGGTCCGGCTAGTGCAAATTCTGTGCAGCTAGCCCAGTGGGCTAGTCTAGTGGAAAACATAGTATCCTAAAAAATAAAGTTTTGCATGATCTGTTTAGTAGAATTACACTAGAGTCTATCTCAAAACTATAGGCAGGATCCTAACATGTAATCTACATCAACTGAAAAGATTTTTGGTCGGGCTAGTGTAAAATCTTTAACTAGCCCGGTGGGCTAGTAGAAAAAAAGTTAAGGAAAACCCCTGCAGGAATTCAGGACCAGGCCAAACAAAATTCCCGGCAATTTCCCAGTGCTTTGAATTTCCCATGAAACATGACCATCAAACTGTACTAAAGAGCTCCTTTCCGCGCCATCTGACTACCGTGAAACTATGATTTCGTAGCAATCAGAAGCTAGTGGTAGTGTGGCATGACCATGTGTTCCCAGTGTTTTGGTAAAAAAAAATTGCAAATTTCCTGTGGTTTTCCCTGTCACTGTCAGGGAATTCTTTTTGCTATTTTCCCTGTGCTGTTTGGACCCTTGTCCGACGGGACCAGCCTCTTGTTTTCTGATATTCTGATTATGTCGTGAGCTTCCAAAACTAAGAGGCTACAAGTTTGTACCCTGGTTCCCGTGGCTAAACGCTTTCCGATGGACTGATGGCGCGTAGTGGGCCGGCGACCAGGCTAACAAGTTTGTACAACGTGGACGGCGGTGGACGTTATAGAAGTTCAGTCAATCAACTCAGTCAATGACATAACGTTATGTCATGTCTCATTTGCATCCTCCATTTGCAGTCTCTCAAATTGAAACCTGCAGAGCTAAAATTCCACAAACCACGTCAGCCAACCCCTTAAGTTCCTCTACCCTACATAAAACCCCACTTTCAACACTGACTTTCATCTTCTACTAGCCCAGGAACTGAAGAAAAAACTGATGAAAAAAAAACTCCTCGTCCGCCCGGCCGCCATCTCAGCTGATGCCGGGAGGCTGGGCGCCCTTTGTCGGTAACCACCCACGAGGGGGGCCGACCTGGACAACTTCTTATCAAAAACCCACGTTTTCTGGAATAAAACCTCAATATACCTACCTCCTGTAGAGAGGAGAGATGCATCTTCTAAGGGCTAACATCGTCTCTGTCTGATGGAGATGGGATTTACGTCGAAACAGGGGGTGAACTTCTCGTTCTGACACTTTTCGTTCGGCCCACTTATCAACACTCGAGGTCAAACCGGGATTTTCGCTGGTCGCGCACCTGCTGGCGGAACCGGTTAAATTCACTGCGATTTTTCTTGATTATTTCACCAATTTGACCAAATAAATTTTCAGAACTTGTCAACAAAAATCTTGGGAGGAAGGAGAACATTTTATTAGCAGTTTATGCTGTTTCAGTCGCTCAGGCTAAGTTAGGGTTGTTTTTTTCGTCAGTTGACTTTAGCTGGATTTTTAGTTAAATATACCGTATCACGTTTGTTTTAACAGGCCGTCGGTTACCTTAGCCAATCAGCTGTGCGCTTACATGGATACGCCCCCCTACGGACGTTTCAAAACACACTTGAGAAGAATTTTCTGTTAGAGTTCATTTTTTCCTATAAGGTGCTTTCCCACAATACAATAACATCTTTTATTTTTCCTTAATTCAGAAAATATTGAATTTATAAGCCTGTGGCCCATTTCCCCAATACTGGGGATTGTACATCTGGTTTTTGCCTCTAAAATACACAATTTCCGAAGTAGATCTATTATAAAAAAAAAAAAAAACCTCTTCCTCCAATCCCTAATAACGCCCCTTTGAATTTAATATGATAATGGAATCTCTATGACATGTTAAGAAAAAATGCGCCCATGAAAATGCGTAAAATGCGCGAAAACTATAGCTGCGCGAAAAGTGGCTTCTCTATGTACCTGAGATGTGAGAAAACTAGGAAAATCAATATTTTTATTTGACGCATCCATAGGCCTAAATACTTTTCTTAGCACCCCCCCCCCCCCCCCCCCATAAATAGATGAATATTATATATATGTTCAGGTACCGTAGGATGAAAGAAATTAGAGTTGATTTTATTGTCTGTCACAAATTTTAATAGGCTAGCCTATTTCTGTGTTTTCTGAATTTTCAAGCTTTCTTGAAAATTCTGAAAACACAGAAATTACACAAAATACCCATGAGAACAATTTTCGGTATCTAAAACACATCTATGGATCAAATATAATTATGCCATTTCCTTTCATTTAAGTAATTTTCATTTTATTTTATTGGATTCGAATATTTTTCTAGTTTTGGCCTAAATAATGATGATAATAAAAAAAATGACTTCAGATAACCCAACCTACCCAACATTTTGGAGCTACTCTAACATTATTTTTATCAAACTAAAAAAAAAAAAAACACAAAAAAACACAAAAAACACATTGAAATTCAGTGAAAATAGATGTAAAACTAAAAGACAGGAAATAGCCTACATTTGACCGAGAGATATTTTAGGTTCTAGAAATTATTGTTGAGGATGTGTAGTGGTATTTCTGAAATTACTCCAGTACTTGCCACAGTCTATTTGCATAAGTTAAAAAGATTTTTTTTCTAAAAAGATAAATCGAACTAGTACCCTACTACCCTTTCTTCAAGCTATGTTAATTGCATGATGAATAATTAAGTTATTGAAAAAGTAATTGAAAATGTTTTTCTCATCCAACATGTTAACTGGTTAAAAAGCCTTATTGTGTTTAGCAGTCGCGGATTTAGCGGGAGTGGGGGAGTGGGGAGGGGGGGCTTTGATTTTTTAATTTTAAATTCCTGCACCTGTAGAACCCGGGCAAACAAATTGCTACTGTACGCCCCCTTTTTTAAAAACAAATAATCCTGGATCCGCTCCTACTTAGCATATGCGCAATATCATAAAATTGCCGTAATTATTTTTTCTTTAAATGCACTGTTTTCTAGATCTCCATCAGTCTCACCTGAATCCCCCCTGCCCCCCCCCCTTTTTTTTTTTTAGCGCCATTGAGCAAAAAATGCACTTGGAAGTGTTTGTATAGTGCCTTTTCATTCCATGGCGATTGCATGCTCAATTTAAGATACGTCGATGTCGTCTGCCTCTTTTTATTTTTATCCTTTTGCCACGTCACCAAGGCCACATGTTACCCATCTATTCCAAGAAATCAAATGCCTCCTTCACAGTGTCGATTTTAGGGGTCTAGAACCATTGATCCCATTGATGTAAGCCCTGTCGGTAATTCTTCACTTGGTGACAGTCAGTGAAAGAGAGCGGAGGTAATTCACAGGAGGTGGCAAGGTTTAGGACCATGCATTCCAAGAGGCCCTAGGTGCACCAACACTTATTACTTAGAATTATTCTTTATTCTAGAAGTATCTATTTTTAATTATTTAACCATTTATAAGTATAAACTGTGGTCACTATGCTCTGGACATTAAACTTTTACTATAATCATTCTGTCTGCCTTGTCATCTTATCCTTTGTTCAAAACTATATCATCTGAAGGATAGTAACATTGTATATAAAGGAAAGGATCTTTTTTTTATTAAGCAACACCAGTTGAACAATATCTGTTCACTCTAGATAACATTGTCCCTTTATAGTTTACCTAGTTTTCACATCAATCTAACTTCCAATAAAGAAGAAGGCCTATAAAACCCAGTTCCCACTGAAGGCGATCTATTATAAAAGAATTGTGAAATATAGAGGAGCAACTGAATGGAATAGTCTACCAGCTGACACAAGAAATTTAAATCCCTATAAACCATTCAAATTTAAACAAAACAGTCAAGTCAGATCAACTTATTTGGTATAGAATTTTAAAGGAAAAAGAAAATTAAGAATTTGCAAATAATAATTAGTACTTAATATAGATGAAAACAAAATTTAACTCTCCACTATATAAATCTATTTGTGAATATGAAAACATACTTGTACTTTTTCCAATTAGATATAAGAGAAATTAGCATAAGATGTTTCAGTATCCGTTTTAATTAAAACTTGTTAACATTGTCAAAGTTTAATAATACTGTAATAGACGTAAGATAAGGTTACTATAAGATGCCGGGTTATTGTAACAGTGGTACTGCTGGTCCACTGAGGAAGACCGGCGTTGTGTCAATCATGGGCAAGGATAAATAAAACTTGAATAACAAAAAAAAAGGTTTGGATCTGGAGAGCCACCCCCTTGTGAGAAAATATGAAAGGGGGGTGGGGGGGGGGGGGGTATGCGGTATCAATTTAACCTTTAAATGCAATCTCGGTTAGGAAAGCTATTTTTCACTTTTACTGTTTACAATGGAAGAGTTATTTGTTGCTCAGATATTTGAGATGAACCCTTTATTTACAAAAGACCTTTGAACTGTTGGAACGATAGGCATAGGATTCTGACTGCTCTGTCCTATATAAAATTACACACACATATATAAAAATATATACACCTTTTCAACGAATCTGGGCAGTGAGCAGTCTTATAGACGCTGTCATATATCGAAATTTAGTAGTGATACCTTAAGACGCGGAATAAACACTTCCGGTTTATCGCACGGCACTCTACTCGTGGCTTCTTATTCTCAGCATCTATAAGTTCAGTTTATCCATAGTTAAAGAACATCTCATGACATGGTGTCAGAAGTGGTGAGTTGATGAACATCCAGAGAAGTTGTGGAACTGTGATTTTTGCCTCATGAAAGTTTTAGTGCTGAGTATTCTGTGTTTGATCTGGGCTGTCTGGGCTGTCAGTGCCAGTGTCAGTGCCAGTGACAGTGCCCAAGTTTGTTCAAGGCCACATGGGAGTCAATCTAAAGCAGGGCCAGTGTCAGTGACAGTTAATTGTGGCTTGATTTGCTGCATTTCTACAAGTTCTACTGTGTCTACAGACTGCTGCTGTGTGAGTTTTAGCCAGTTTTACCACCAGTGCCCTAGTTTGTGCCTATCAGTTGTGAGTGACAGTTCCACCATGCCTAAATTCAACCCACCTGAGAGTTTCCAGTTTGACAAGCCTGCGGACTGGCCTGAGTGGAAGCAACGGTTCCTCAGGTTCAGGACCACCACCAAGTTAGATCGTGAGACCGGTGCCGTCCAAGTTAGTTCCTTAGTCTACGCGATGGGTCGTGAGGCTGAGAAAATCTACAACAGTTTCCAACTCGCCGCCGTGGCCCCATCAGCTTCGGCCGATGCGAATGCGGCCCAACCCGTGGCCGATGCCGACAACTTTACCCTCGTTCTCCAGCGCTTTGACGGTTACTTCGTCCCGAAGCGCAACATCATCCACGAGCGTGCCAAGTTTCATCTGTGTGCTCAACAAGCCGGCGAGAGTGCCAAAAGTTTCTACAGGTCTCTCATGGAGTTATCGGAGACTTGTGATTTCAACAACAAACACGAGGAGATACGAGACAGACTGGTTATAGGTATTTTAGATAAAGAGTTGTCGCTTGAGTTGCAGTTAAAGGCAGACCTGACCCTCGAAAATTGTATCGAACGAATTCGTAATTACGAAATGGTAAAGAAACAAAATGATTTTGTCAGTAGTAAGAGCGTTGACCATGTTGCCCGCGGTAGAGGTCGAGGACGGTATAGCAGAAGGCCCGAAAGATCAAGTTCTGACAGACTTTGTAGTAATTGTAACCTACTTCTCGATCATCGTCATAAAGTTTGTCCCGCAAAAGATCAGTTTTGTAACGAATGTGGTAAGCAGGGGCATTATGCTCGTTGTTGTAACTCTACAAGTAGTTCAGGTAGAGGTAGTTCAGGTAGAGGTTCGGGTAGAAGCTCAGGTAGAGGTTCAGGTAGAGGTAGAGGTTACTACCGAGGCAGAGGTTCAGGTCGCAGAAATTTAGATGAGGTGTCCGAAGAGTACGTAGAGTCCGACGGTGAAGACACATATTTTCTCGGTTCTATTTTCTGTGAAGATAATGTTGACAAACCCTGTGTTGAACCTGAGTTCTGTGTTGATTCTATCGATTGCGATATTTCTGACGAAACAGAGTGGTACATCGACCTAGAAGTTAACGGTGACGTTATCAGTTTTAAGATAGATAGTGGCGCAGATGTTACAGTTATCTCAGAAGATGTTTATCGTAAAATGCCAAACCGGCCGCGCCTAAAACCAAGTAAAGTTATCCTGAAGAGCCCAGGGGGCCTACTGAGTAATTTAGGTCAGTTTGTAGCCCGTACCACGTACAAAGGTGAAAGGTACCATTACCTCGTACAAGTAGTTAAGGGGGCGACGACAAGTTTGTTAGGTCGGGGGCCTTGCATTCGTCTCGGGTTGATTGCCCGTATTCTCGCCGTCGAAGCGAAAGGTAGTGTTCCAGTATCAGGGGTAGGTACCCTGAAAGGCAACCCCGTAAAAATCGTCCTGAAAGATAAAGCGCAACCGTACAGCGTATCGACCGCGCGTCGCGTCCCCATACCGATTTTGCCCAAAGTTAAAGCCGAACTCGAGCGAATGGAACGCGAGGGCGTTATTAGTAGTGTTTCCGAGCATACAGAGTGGTGTGCACCCATGGTGCCGGTGATTAAGAAATCAGGTGACATTCGTATCTGTGTCGATTTGAATCATCTGAACGAGTCCATTGTACGACCAAAATATGTAATTCCCACGAAAGAAGATATCCTGTGTAAGTTGTCAGACGGCAAAGTTTTCAGTACGTTAGATGCCGCTAGTGGGTTTTGGCAGATACCGTTAGATAGCGAGTGTGTAAAGTTAACAACTTTTATTACACCGTTTGGTCGTTATTGTTTCAATCGCCTTCCCTTTGGTATAACATCCGCCCCAGAAATATTCCAGTTTAAGATGACCGAGCTTCTCAAAGGGCTCGATGGGGTAGTAGTGTATATGGACGATATTCTCGTGTATGGCTCAAGCATGGAGCAACATGATGAACGTTTGTCACGAGTTCTGGAAGTCCTGAAGAACAACGGACTAAAGTTGAACGACAGTAAGTGCAAGTATCGTCAAAGTGAACTAACCTTCCTAGGACAGTCCATCAGCAAAGACGGTGTATCTATCACAAAGGACAAGGTTACTGCCATTCAGAACCTAGCACCGCCAACCAACGTGACAGAGCTAAAGAGAGCTCTTGGTATGATAAACTATTTATGTTCACATTTTGATCAGTTGTCAACTGTATTAAAACCCTTGAATGACCTGTTGAAATGTGATGTATCCTGGTATTGGGGTCCCGAGCAGGAAGCAGCGTTTGCGAAGGTTAAAGATCTTATTTCTACAGCTCCTGTTCTGGCGTATTTTGACCCTAGTAAACCCACTGTTGTTTCAGCAGATGCCAGTAGTTATGGTCTAGGGGGTGTTCTCATGCAGTATCATGGTAGAGAGTTACGCCCAGTGGCGTTCGCGTCTCGTACCTTATCTCAGGCGGAGAAAGGTTACGCGCAAATCGAAAAAGAGTGTTTGGCCGGGGTATGGTGTTGCGAGAAATTCGACAAATATCTGCGTGGTCTAAATTTCAAGTTGTTGACCGACCACAAACCGCTCGTACCACTTATAAACACGCGCGACTTAGACAAAGTCCCGATTCGTTGCCATTAATTCGCATGATGCGATATAACCCCGAGGCCCAGCACGTTCCGGGTAAACAGCTGGTGATAGCTGACGCGCTATCGAGAGCGCCACAACGCGGTGAGATTTCCGAGATCGAACAAGAAATTGAAGCCCATATTGCTGCCATAGAGCAGGGCTGGCCGCTGACTAGCCAAAGGCTATCAGTAATCCGCGAGATGACCCAAACGGACGAAGAGTTAAGTGTGGTATTTCGATATACCAACTCAGGTTGGCCGTCGCATTTGAGCTCCGTAGCTCCTATCGCGCAGCCGTATTATAATGCGCGAGGCCATCTGAGCGTCCACGACGGACTCATAACGTATGACGACCGTCTAGTCATACCTAGTAGTATGAGAGCCGACGTCCTCCGTAGAATTCACGAAGGGCACCAAGGCCTTACGAAATGTCGAGAAAGGGTCCAACAGTCCGTTTGGTGGCCGAAAGTTGGCGAGGACATCGTACAAATTGTCCAGCAGTGCGCACACTGCCAAAAGTATAAGCCAACAACTCCGAAAGAACCACTGGTTCCCACTGTCCTACCAGATAGGCCGTGGCAGATGTTAGGCGCAGATCTGCTCGATTTTAACAATCAGCAGTATATGGTAGTCGTCGATTATTATTCGCGATATATCGAACTCGTTTATCTAGCCGAGACTACCACACACGCGGTCACAGCGAAATTGAAATACATTTTTGCGAGATTCGGTATTCCCGATCTGCTAGTGACCGATAACGGACCACAATTTAGTTCGAAAGAATTTCGACAATTCGCCGACACGTTAGGTTTTCGCCATCAAACCTCAAGTCCGTATTTTCCTCAGTCTAACGGTCAGTCTGAACGCGCCGTTCAAGTCGCCAAAACAATTCTGCGACAGTCTGACCCTATGCTAGCGTTACTAGCTTATCGTTCGACACCACACTCATCAACTGGATATAGTCCAGCGCAGCTCCTCATGGGCAGGAGAAGAGTCAACGCTGCCTGTAATACCTAGTGCGTTGCAGCCAAAATGGCCCGATCTGAAAATTGTGTCTGAAAATGACCAGGTCGCGAAAGAATCACACGCAAGATTCTATAACAAAAAGCACAGTGTTAAACCTATCGCACCTTTGGAAGGGGGAGAAAATGTAAGAATAAAAACTGACTTACAGAAAGTTTGGGGTGATCCCGGAGTAGTTGTGGGTACAGATACTCCGCGATCATATATCGTGAAGTCAGCAAGCGGTTCCACGTTCCGACGCAACGTTGTATCTGTATTATAACATTCTAAGAATGTCTGTCATCTAAAAACAAAAAGGTTGTTATAAAGTATTGTATTACTATCTACAAACATCTAAAAGTTCATTGTAGAACTACATCCCAAAAGGGGGAGATGTCATATATCGAAATCTATGTAGTGATACCTTAAGACGCGGAATAAACACTTCCGGTTTATCGCACGGCACTCTACTCGTGGCTTCTTATTCTCAGCATCTATAAGTTCAGTTTATCCATAGTTAAAGAACATCTCATGACAGACGCCTTGTGTGACGTTCCTTGGTAGGTCAAGTTTCCGATTTCTACGATGGAGGAACGTGGGGGTTGTTTTGGTCTCAAGCCAAACGTAGAGTTCGAGCAGGAGCACCTCAACTGAGGTGTAAGATTTAGAGTTGTGCCTCGCACACTAGGGGGAATGAGCAGGACAGTCGGGCAATCGGTATTCTCGGATGTAGGGGGAGTGTGTCGGGTTGTTGGGCCTGAAGTGTTCCAGACATTTGGCAGAGGTAGAGAAGTAGTAGAGTGACTATTCTGACGTTATATCCTGTTACAATGCATTTTCGTGCTCTCGTGCTTTCTGGCATGACCCGATATACTTTCATACCTGATTCGTACTTGACATCTTTATTATTGTTTTGACATTAATTACACTTCTAGTTTGTACCTAAAAGACAGATGAATGGACAATTTACTGTACTGACATGGATGGTCAGTCCATGCTCTGTAAGCTTAGCACAGTGTTAGCACCAGTGCACCCCTTAGCTATAACTCCTTGTCTAAGTGTCTTGGAGTAAGGAGGAGTCTAGGTATGACGTGTATAGTGTCACCATACATAAGAGGCGTACATCGCTGGTGCTCAGTCAGAGTTAGCTGAACGTTGTTGTGAGTAACCATCCTGGAAAAGTTGTGTTTTAGAAGCTGAGTCCTGGAATTGGAATAGAAGCTAATAGACTTTTTAGTTGGCAGGAGCGTTGACTGAGTCTGATCAGAGAGAATTATACTATAGTAGTATAATTCTCTCTGGTCTGATTGAGAGGATTCAATCCTTGGAGCTGTTCATTATCAATTGAGATCTTGTCATGGAAGTACAATAACACAGGAATAAATAAAAGAACATCCTTTCATGCAAGAGTTATGTCTTACATAAAACAGAACTATTATTATGTATTGGACGACAGCAGTCAAAAGAGGAGGAGACTGCGCTAGGAGCTAGCTATTATCGATAACTAAATCAACTGATATAGTGAACCTAACATTAACTGATAATTAACCTTCTATAGTTCATTACCACACCTTGTATACCCAACAGTTTGAGCCAGGTCCCATAGGAAATTATACCCCAACGTTTGGTTCAGGTCTATCCGTTAGCAGGGCACAACGCTATTGAAAAAGGTGTATACATATACGTACCGACACTGTCCCTTGATCAGTTGATTCTTGGCTCAAGTCCCTGCACTGCCACCTGCCTATAGCTGCAGGTACTTTCCTGTATCTATAATCCCATATAGTTCTCTTTCAATACTGATGTTCAGGTAGAAATTATGGCAATTTTTATTTTCGAGATTTTATAGAAGGACATTAAGTAAAGTGTGATATATATTTCATCAATACATTCAAGGACAGATATTTAGACATCTATGTTAACTTGGTAAATAAATTGCTGAATAGTTTGATTTCCCCCCCTAGGAAATACCATATATGGAAAAACCCAGGAGCGTCAGGCTTTTCGTATAGAAACCTATCTTGGATATGATATTTCCTTTGGCTATATTGTTTTTGTTTTCAATAATGTAATTATATATGCTTGTCCTCTACTAGTCATCAATTGCTTCAAGTAATTATTTCAAGTCGCGTAAAAGTACTTTCTCTGTTTAAATATCTATTCATGACGGGGTTTGTCAAGGAAACGCAGCATATGAACATGGAAAGTGTTTGAAAGCATGTTATCAGTAATCAATAGGTTGTTAATTTGTGCAATCTGCCTTGTTTGAAATTAAAGCAAGAGTCACCTTTCAAATCTATAGCTAGTTACACAGGAACTGAACCCCTTTACTGTCAGTCAATCCATTGCATGCAATATAACTGTATTCCTCTCTCTCTGTGGTAAATAGTTGTGCGAGTCCCCCAAACATGCATGTTGTGCAATCTGACAGTCGTATCCATACTACATAAGATGTTAAATAAATGTAGGCCTATTGATGAAGTCCATGGGTCCAGACCCTTAAAATCGACATGCCAATTTCTTATATTTGACACACAACATCGGGACTTAGTGACATAGTAGAGGCATAGTAAAAAATCAATAGATTGTGACATATGCTACAGGTGACATTTGGGTATAAGCAACAAACAGGGACGGATCCAGAGCCAGTGTTCTGGGGTGTTGGGGGGCTTATAAAAACAAAAAATAAAAACACCAGATTTACACAGATCTTCCAATTTTAAAATGCCCAAATTTTACCCCTTGGTCGGGGGGGGGGGGGGGGGGATTGCCCCATTCCTTCCTCCCCCACTGGATCCGTCACTGACAAAGATAGGCAAGGTTAGCACTTTTAGGAATTGGCATGCAACATCAGGACGCCCTACCCACCAATCAAAGTTCCAAGTTCGACCTTGGTTTAACTCTGTTAAAGAGACAAGACTAAGGCATTCACACTGATCAAGCGGTCTTTGTGAATGTCAAATTAAAAGGTGAAATGAAAGGAACTAGGCCTATAATCGTTTACGTTTATAATGTCCACGTTTCCCACTTACCTGTCTCACTTTTCTCATTTTCTCAGAAAATCAGACACATTTATCAATATTAACTTCTTGAGGAGATCAATGGATTTTACATGAGTTCACGTCAATGGATTTTATGAAACATCAATCTTGACAATATTATTTGGGAAAAAAAACCCACCAAATTAACATGATAGCTTTCATTGTCAAATTTGGCAATTATATCCCTTTTGGGACATCATTTAGTTGGCTGTTAAAGTGTATAAAGTTCTCATTGAAATTTGACGTTTCTGACAAAAGGAACCATAAGACCTTTGAGTCGACCTATATGATACAGGTGAGAGCTTTGCTTTGATGAGTATAGCTGTCACACTGGTATATAACCATCACCATTGCTATCAGTTAGTTCATTCTCACGAAACAGGGTGGATGCAGGGGAACTAACTCAATAATTGCTCTGCATCATGGGTAGAATCCCATTTGCTCATTACATTATAGCTCTAATATGCATCAAAACTATCTCCACATTCGGTCAAAATGCTAATATAGGAGCTACAACTATTTCAACCTCAGGTTCCATGGTTGGTTCAAATGGCCAACCTGGGGAAAAGAAACCTTTGTATTTTTTGGGGATTCTCACGTATTCTGGATCATGGCCGAGTGGAGTGTCGACGCGGAATGTGTTTGAACTGGCCATGAAACACATCAACCAGAACCCTACCATCCTCCCAGGCTACGAGCTCAAGGCGGTCTGGGTCGACGATAAGGTAAGGTCTTATTTTTAGTTATTCGTTTATTATTGTCATCTTTTATTTTGGCATCAGCTCAGTAGTCAATGTGTTGGTGGAGGATAGTCTCATAATTACTGTTTGTGTTTGGTCAGTCATACATTTAAAAATTCTTGGATCTGGAGGCTGTGGAAGAATTTTTTTCAAAAGGGCGACCCCCCTTCCCCCGTTTTAAAAATCTCTGGATCCGCCCCTTTACATAGGCCTATTCCATAACTTACCCAGTCACCTTCTCAAGAGCACCTCACGCCTACACGTAAGACCTAGAGAACATTTTTGTGTTCAGATAACCCGACCTACCCTAATATTTTGGCCTTACCCTAACTTTTTTGGATAATTTTGTTCCCAAAAACTATTAAAATTTGATAAAGCTGACTTAAATTAAAGCAAATTACGTATATTATATCATATATCAACTGATGTATTTTAGATGCTGAAATTTGTTCCCAGTGATGTTTCGCATGTTTTCTGAAGTTTCAAGAATCCCTGAGTCTATTTGTGACAAAAAAAAAATTAAATCGACCTACCTACCCTAATTGTCTCAACCTATGTTACCTGAACACAACATTTTTTGTTTAGCCTAATACTCATTATACAGTAGGCCTATCCTTCTCCCGTCTGTATACATCAGTGTGACCGCGGTGTCGGAGCCCACGAGACGATCACGGCCATCTTCTCACCACCAACCAAGATCATGATCCTCGGCCTGGCCTGTGCCAGCGTCGCCATCACCGTGGCCGAGTTCGCCCCATACTACAACCTTGTGCAGGTACTGTCTATTTTTTTCTCTTCAAATTCATGTGTTTATTTATTAATTAATTTATGTATTTATTCAATAAGTTAAATATCTAATTCTATTCTTTTGGAGGGGTATTAACGTACTTCTTGCATTGAGCAGCTTTCCCCCCAGTTTAATCAATATCACAATTTCATTTGTTCCTATGTAGTTTCAATTATCTATTTTTATTATGGGAGAGGATTCTAAATGCCCTTCATCCATTTATCAGCTCTGTCCCCAGTTAAATAAATATCACCGTTTCACTCTTGCCCATGTAGTTTATTTCATGAGATACCTATTCTAAAGGCCTATAAGATACGGGTTATTCGCCCTTAAAATATATAAGAGTATGATCTAACGCCATAATTTCGATTATAGTGATTTTATAATCTATTCAGGTAATATTGAAAAGGTGAACAAACTAGAAAGATTACATAAAAGGGCAATTCGTATCATTGAATAAAAAAAAATTGATGGTGAACAAAGAACGTATAGCCTTTCTGCAGCCTAAATATAAGCTGGATACCCAACATGTTTGTAGGAAAAGGAATCTTCTGAAGATAGTGTTCAAACAGAGTAAGGAAGTGCAAATTGTGTACATTCCACAAGGTGTTGCGTAGCAACAAAAAGGTAAAAATGAAATGTAAATTTACAAGGTACAGTAAAATACACAGAAGCCCATATTCTAGGTGGGTAAAATTATGGGAAATGTTACTCACGGAGATGCAATGTGAACCTTATTTGAATAGATTTAAAGTTTTAATCAAACGCTATGACTTCATATAATCATACACTATATTTGTAGTTGATTTGTATTGTGAGTATGGAGATATAATTTATATATATTTAGTTGTATTTGTACAAAATGATCTGATGGAAGAACTTGTACTGCAGGAATCAGAACTAAAAGGAAAAAAAGGGCAACATCTATTACATGTAAAATAATTATGTTTATTCCCATTAGAAACAAGTTTTACTTTTATATTCTATAAGTTTGTTCTTTTTACATCAAATATTATTGTTTTTACAGGTGTCCTATGGTTCCGTTGCTCCGGTGTTGTCCGATAAAAGTCGTTTTCCGTCCTTCTTCCGCATGTGGCCCTCAGAAACCCTTCGGAACTACCTTTTGATCGACCTCATGAAGACTTTTAACTGGAAAAAAGTGGCCATTGTTTATGAAAACTACCCGACATTTTCCCTGGTAAGGATATTATACTTCTATCAGAATTTATTATTAAAAAGAAAAAAAAACACAGAAAAAAACCCACGAAACTTACAAATTTTAAACGAATCAATTTTCGCAAAGATATTCTTTATGCCTATTTTTGCACATTGCCATAAATCATAAATGCGCGGAAATATGATATGAGTGAAAAATAATTGAAGTGCAAACAACCAAAAACGCATGGAAAATGCCTCCAGAGAGTTACTGAGCAGCCTCTGCCATTGAGAAACTTGATTGAAAGTTTATCACCTTAAATACATAATTTTGAGTTAATTCAATTTGACATATAAATTTGATCATTGTATTCAGTGGAAATCTATAACTCTTGCTGTTTGACCCTCATCTTAAATAAACTTTATTCCCAGGTGACAGACCATCTGATCAGTCTTTTAGAGGCGAACAACATAACCCTTATAACGTCCGAGATCTTTCAGGAAGACCCAGCCAAGCCAGTAAAAGTCCTGAAAGTAAGGCACTACATTTAAACTTTTGAAAATCAATTTTTCTTTTTTTTATTCAACCACAATCATTTTTCAATGTTCTTCCTTGTAGGTATTTGAAAGTAATAGGATTACCTCAGTTCAACAATTACATGATAAATTGTATTTAATCATATTAGACTAAGTTAAGTCCAATTTACAGTGGGTTAAACACATTTATCAATATTCACATGGGAAACTGCATAGAATTGGTCATTCAATGAATCCAAATTCTATAAATAGGACCTTAGACCTACTCCCTGCTATAATCATCATGTTATTCCGCAGTTCATATACTTATCAAGATATTGCCCCAAATATTGAAATTAGTCTGGAAATAAAAGTTTTGGATGTAATTTTGATGAAAATATTCCAAATATTGGCTAGCACTCTGTCAATGGAACAAACTTGTCTTTGATGGAAGATGTCTGCATTATATTCAATTTATGAGTTTCTATGGCAATCATCAATGGTTATTGGTGAAATATCTATTAGATTTGTATATGCTTCATAGACAGCATAAACGATTCACAGATATGCACATAACAGCTGTCATGTTCAATATCATATTCTGAGGCAAATAATACTTATAATCTTTGATCTTACAGGAATTAGATGCCCGAATAATTATTGCAAATGTCTGGGAGGATAGTGTGCGTAGAATTTTATGTGAGGTAGGTCATTTCGTTGTACTTTTCATTGTCAAACTCATTCTGCCTATAATATAGCAGTAACCATGAGTTAAAATCTCTATATATAATTAATAAGTAAAAATGGTGTCTCCTTACTAGAAAGCATGATTGTAAGGATTAAAGCTCATAGGTATAGACAGGGGTAGGATTTGGTTAATATGTCATTATTGAGAGAGTATTACATTTGATCAAATATTGTCAAAAAGAGAAAGAATGGGGAAATGGGGGTGTAAACAAAACAGTTATTTCTTAAAAGAGTCACATATTCCCAATTCTTGTGTAAACTGTAACCAAGGTGACTCCACCCCTCTTAATCCCCCATGTAATAGTTAAGTAACAAACGGCTACTGTCAAAATTCAAAGATTTGATTTAAATGACATTTAAATAAAAATTTTGTTATGGGCCGTCCATGTTCGTATTTTCACATACTTTCCAGACATCTACCATCACATTTAGCAAGTAATTAATACTCATTATAAAACCCCTTGAACCTCCTATCCCCATCCGTGTGTGTACATAATGAACGATCCACCTTTTCAGGCTTACAAGGCTAGACTCTATGGACCTCACATTGTGTGGCATCTGATTGGCTGGGTGACTGTCAACTGGTGGAACATCCGTCAAACCAATGTACAATGCACTCAGAAGGAGATGAAGGAAGTGGCACAGGGTGCTATGTATGCTTCAGGAATCATGGAACCAGCAAACATGAATACAGTTGGAATTTCAGGATACACCAGCCAGCAGATTCAGGATCCTGTGATGAAGATTAACGAAGGCCTATTTGGTCAAAATGAGCGCTTCCACACATATGATTCAGTTTGGGCTTGTGCATTGGCCCTCAACAAATCAATAGAGAAATTAAATATACTAGGTAATAGTAAAAGAATCGTATACTATTTCCATACATTTTATTTGTAAAAGAGGTATATGTAAATGTACATGTACAGGTTATCCCTATATGAAATTATCTATTTTTTAGATTGCGATTTGCCTAGTTGAATTCATAACTATGATTACTGTATAAATGTTCTATTGGATATAACTAATTGTAATGACATCATGAAAAGCACTTGAGTGGGATGATGTTTAGTTCAATAAAAAAAAGATAAAAAGTAAAAACTGAAGTTCTGATAAAGGAAAAAAAACCTATTGGAGAATTGGTGATCCATATTTTTGCAGGTGGCCCCTGAACCAAGATGTACATGTACACTTTCTAAGATATGGCCCATGGCTCCTTAGTGGCCCCAGTCTAATGACACTTGGGCCCAATAAATTATCCAGGGAAATTTTGATTAGGGTCTCAAGATTGACAATTCTATCTTTTTATAAAAGGTTAAGGATATAAGTGCAAAAAGAAAATCACAAAGAGGGATAATTAGGTACAACCTTTACTTGTGACAGACACAATCTCTAATCAAAATACCATCCAAATTGTTTTCGAAAATATGGGCGCTGCTCCACATTAATAGCATCCAATTACATGGTACCTGGAACACCAGGATGCTTGAATTCTGTCTTTATTTCTGTCCAATCTCTCCTTTATAGGAAAAGACTTGGCTGACTTCTCCTACAACGATAGTGTCATGGGTGACATCATCAAAGAATCTATGCAAGATCTTGTTTTTCAAGGTGGCCTTGGTTTGAGAATATTTGATGAATTTGGAGATCCCAAGGTCAACTTTATCATCACCTATCAGAGAAGTAAGTATCCGTTCAACGTGCCACAATAATGATAAAGAGATTCTGCTTCTATGTATGAGTCTTGTGGGGCAAATTCTAATGCATTGTCTTTGATATGATTGATTGTGACAGGCTCTGTGTTTGATTGTGACAAGCTTTATGTTTGATTGGTACAGACTTTGCGTTTGATTGTCACAGGACAATAAGACCATTGGAATATTGAATATTGACCAGTTCTCAGTTATCATACTGTCTTGTCATAATTATGTCATGTGGAATTCTAATATCAGAGACAAGTTAAGAGCACTGACATCACCGATTTCAGTTTAAATTGATTTTCAAAACTTCTATCACATCATTCATCTGTGAGGCTTTGATAGCTCCTTAGTAGATCAATTGGGAAACTGATCAATTCACTAACATAAAGTAATGAAACTATTGGGAATATGAGAAATTTAAACATGGATTTTCTCTGCTCAATAACAACTTTAAAACTATACTTTTGACCTAAGATCAAAGATGATAACTAATCATACCGATAATAAGAGGGGGTTTGATGGTAGCCATTCAACCCACAGGGGATCTTCACAGAGACGGGGAAGCCAAGGTTCTGTGCTGTGCCCTGTCGCATAACGGGTTTGGCAACAGCGATGGTTTGCACCCTCTCCCTGTTAGGAGAGTTCTCCCTGTTGCGATGGTGCCCCCTGTTGATTTGCGGCTGTTCTGCTCAACCGATTTTATTTCTGTAAAAAGTTCTGGTAACTAGACATTTAGATCTTAAATCCCTGAAATTTTCATCCTGGGAAATTGATTAGAAATGGGTAAAAATTGCTGTCGAATTTCACGTATAACAGGGAGACTTTGCCAAACCCCCGCTGTTTTAAAGAGCGATATCGTTCCTTCCGTTATGCGACAGGGCACTTGGGTTGTATGGCCACCTGCAGGGAACCTTGGAGCTTCTCCTAGATTCTATCACCCCAAACACTCTTAAATTTTCTCTAAAAACCATTTATATGCCTCATCCATGCAGGTGGTATAGACGTTGTGCAGATGACGTCACACCTCCCAAAAATGTGCTTGACGCCATCTTGTTGATCGATTTAAAATTGTTATCATTCAAAATCAAAAACCTATGGATCACATTTTCATTCACATTCTATCTAAGACATACTTACTAAAACATCACCAGCAATTATTTTCCTTTAGAAATTGATCATTATAGATAAAATTCATAGCTACGTGGTCTTGATCACCATGTGGTGATCACGTAAAAGTCACGTGACCATGTCTGCACAAGGTCTATAGGCCTACAATATTCATCAGTTGTCTTATACACCTTTTCCATGAACTTGCGCAGTATGCCAGCGCCTACCTTTAGGGACTTTCCGTAATTTGGTCATTTCACTTCATGTAGGTTTATTACAGGAAAAGTTACAGAGTTGTTTTAATTTTATGACATCAGGGCGGAGCCACCTTACTGAACATGATGTCTATTTCAGATGGATCACGGGAGGAAGTTGGTCGGTATGTGTTTGATGATGAAGGGAATGCAGAGATTACGTGGAAGCAACCATCAAAAATAAATTGGTTGGGTAATTATCTAGGTTTCTAATCATCAACATTTTCATAAGAATAGGACAACACACACTGTTAAAACAAGTGTTTAGAACCTAAACATTTTCCTAAACACTTCGGTGCATCCAGTTTTGGAACACTTTATTTCCCTAAACATGTTTAGAATTATCGGTGTTTAGGGTTAAGTGTTTAGAAATGTGTAATGTTTAGATGTTTAACCATGAAGTGTTTAGGTCCTCAAGGTGTTTAGAATCAAAACGCTATCAATTTTTTTATGTTTAGCTGCTAAGTGTTTAGAAAACTATGATGTTAAGGTGTTTATCTATGAAGCATTTAGGTCTTCAAGATGTTTAGGGTCAGGTGTTAAGTTAAACAGTAATATACCGTAATATGTACAGTGTACTTTCATTCTTAAGGATGAAAACCATTTTGAATTTAACAATAATATACCGTAGTGTGTAAAAAAACAACGTAGATCTTACATATAAAACACTGCTATGGTACTATGCCATTCAGTTTACACCAGATGTAATGTTAACAGCATTGAAAGTTTTATTTTTCCTGTAATCACACTACAGGATCATTGAGCCAATAACCACATATGTCCTTCCTTCTTGGTTTAGCCTTGCATGGATTGTTTGATTGTTAGAGGTAAAACCATTAGGGGTATAGCTGATTAAGTTCTTGTACTAAAAAGGTGTCTACATGTTAACCCTACTAAAAAGGTGTTTTAAAACATTTTGTAAATGTTTTAGGGGTGTTCTGGTTGGTTGACCGTACCTAGAATAGCAGGCCAATGAAGTGATTATCTTAATGACGCTACAAAAACTTAAAAATCTAACATTTTTAATCACAAAGTTCCAAATTCCTAAGTGTATGAAAAACACTATTTTACTAATCATGGCCAAAAATATGGAGGGCATGTGGCAAACCACTAATAGTACAACTACTTCATAGTAGTATTTTGGTAACTTCAGTAGCTGAGATTTGAACCCAGGGCCCCTCACATATGAAGCCTATGCTCTACCACTGAGCTATGGAGGCCTGTAGGTAGACACAGCCCAGCTTTGCTACTTAACTGAATACGTAGGGGTATGAGAGTACTGAACTATTATCTGTCACACCAACATGATGTTGAATACCTGTATAGTAGTACTGATCCTACTCATTGGTGCTGACTATGCCATTGTGCACTGCATGCAGTCCACGTTAGCTCAGTTGGTTAGGCTTCTACCTTGAATGTAAAGAATGTGGGTTCTAATCCCAAAGTGTCCATTTTTCTTTTCCATAGTGTACAATTGATATTATGTGTTTGGATTCTAAACATATCCCATTCGAAACATGGTTAGAGGTTACAAATGTTTAGCTTTTAAACACAACTAATGCTATGTGTTTAGATTATAAACATAGTTAACCCACACATGTTTAGAAATTACAAGTGTTTAGGTTTTAAACAGATATGTTTTAGTGTATTTAGATTATAAACATGTTTATGCCCTTAACACATTTAAATTCTAAACACCATTTTAACAGTGCATGTTCATACGACACATAAAACAGCATATCACAACATGAAATGTGATTAAGTGACTCCAAAATTTGTAGATAGGGCCATTAAGGTACATTAAAGAGAATTGAAATATTATCTTTACAAAACATTTGAATGAGTCTTTCAGATGATCTTTAAAATTTTGGAAAAGTCACCTTTATTAGATTTCGCCATAACCTTTAAGGTACCTCAATTGCCTCATTTAAAAAAACCCTCAAAGGTCATTAAAGGTCTTTTTGGCACAGTCAAAGTAATTTACATAATATTATTATAGTTCTGACCAGAATATTGCCGTAATCAACACTGTCTGAAATTAGACCTTTAAGACCTTTAATTTTGTAGATGGGGCCATTGAGTTTCATCAAAGCCATAGGATATGTCACCTTTTCAATACCTTTGCAAGATATTTGATGAGTTTTGAAGGTCACCTGAAAATGGTTTGGAAAGATCTTGTAAAGGTGATCTTTCCATTACCTTCAGCAAACCTTAATGGCCCCATTTACAGAAACTTAAGGATAGACAACACCTCTGAGCGGCCAATTCGCCAGCATGTCTTTAAGTATGCATATACAATAAAATACTTATAGCATAATCATTAATATTACATCATTAAATAGCCTTTTAATAACTCTATCTATCCATATAAATCATATTATAATTGGTAGATTAATGCCTGCACGAGTAAGCCGGGAATACAAAAAACTCTTTTTTCACTTTTATTTTTTGAACATGGATATCTCACTTAATATTTACTGAAAATATATCAAATTTTCACAGACTATAGACAGCATTTATATGGAGGGAAGCGTGTCTCAGATTTTTTATTTAGGTCCTAGTTTTTGTTTTATGAAATCTAGAAAAAAATGTTGAAAAAAATGGTAAAAAGTTTGCCGTTTTTTGTCATAAAACAAAAACTAAGGATTAAATCAAAAATCTGAGACACGCTTCCCTCCATACAGACGTTATTGACAAGCTGTCCAAATTTCATAGTGATATCTGAAGTAGTAACTAAGATATTCATGTTCAAAAAATAAAAGTGAAAATATCAGTTTTCTGGTTCTAATGTCTAAAATATTAAAGTGAATACAATATGCTTTGTATCAAAAGATGCAGAAAAAAAATATCTATCATTTGATATCTTCTATATTACTGTACCCCTAGTTGATATAGCGCAATATAGATTACCCCAAATGGCGCGCTGAGAGGTGTTGTCTATCCTTAAAGGTCTACTTTTGTGCAGTCCAAATTACGTCACTTATATCTTCCCTTTGATCCAAAAGTATAACTGAATTGCCTTTAATAGATGAATGCTGACTCATATCCCAATGTTTCAAGATCAGCAAGATAACTCAAAGTCACATAGCCACATGGACTTTTGGTCTTTCTCACATAATTATTATATCTTTTCTTATACCTTCAGGTGGCAGAGTTCCCAGTGATTCGACTGTTGTGGTGGATCTCCCTCTGTATATGAATTTCAGTGCCTTCATTACTCTGGCCTCTTTGTCTGCCCTTGGAATCCTCCTAAGTCTAGTGTTTCTTGGGGTCAACTTTATTTTCAGAAACAAAAGGTAGAGTTTATTGTAAATCATGTGAAGCGATGATTTACCTTAGGGCTATATTCCAATCACATAATAATTTATGAAATTGGCAATGAACCATAATTATATATTATAGTTTATTGCAAATTTCATAAATTGCAAGTGGGAATAGTGGACATGAATTACACCATGTTATATATCATCAGAAAGGATCATGTTAAAAAGCATGGGTAGGGTGCATGTTTTCTCTTTCTATACTATTGGTAATAAATTAGTAACCGGATTGCCAGGAGTCAGGATTGTCGAGTGCAATATAGACATTCTATATAATTCCTATCCTGCATGGTTTCATAAAGAAAACGAAGTCTGTCTTGTAAACGGTTGGCAGAAATACTTGAAGTACATTGTTTATTGTAGATTGATCAAGATGCATGGTTTCATAAAGATAACGCATGGTTTCATAAGGATAACGAATCCTGTGTTGTAAACCGTTGGCAGAAATACTTGAAGTACATTTCTAATATTGTAGGTTGATCAAGATGTCTTCTCCAAGAATGAACAACCTGATCCTCCTGGGCTGTATGAGTATTTTTACCACCGTCTTCTTCTACGAGCAGGATGAAGAGTTAACTACAACTTTCTGCATGGTATGTTTCCCATTTACATCATCAAGAAAAACAAAAGAATATTACCTATGCTAAATCTAGATTACAAATTATACCTATATATAATGTAGGTCTACAAACCACCATGTATTTCTGTATGAAAACTTTTTCAGGCCAATGGAACAAATATCATTCTTTATGCTTTCATTATGTTTCTTTTCATTTGAAAAGGCTAACGTCATTTTTGTTACTTTTTATTTAAACAGGTCAGAGTTTTTACACTTACAATTGGTTTCTCCCTTGCCTTTGGATCACTTTTTTCAAAGACGTGGAGGGTACATGTCATCTTTGCCTCCAAAAAGGCTAAGAGTGTAGTAAGTATGCATTCATTACTTAGGCTATATACATCAATAGTTAAATTTAATCAGGGGCGAATCTCAGGCACCCATTCTAAATCCATTCGTGTGTTCCACAGTTCTATATGGTTTCAGAAACTTAAAATTCTGCAGATAATCACGAAGACATTATATCCACAACACTTATTGTCAGAAAACTGCAATGAATTCGATTCCTTTTATTTTCTAGAACATCCAAGACAGTCAGTTGTTCTGCATTGTACTGATTATTGTCTGTGTCAACTTTCTACTCTTGGTCACCTGGGTTGTCGCTGACCCATTCCAACGATCATTTACCACTGCCACAGAGAAGGTATACATATTTTTCATTAAGGCCACGCCCCCTGGTGTATTAGATTTGCAAAACTTTTTTTAGGGAATTGCTATAGTTAAGGTATAGGATGTGAAGTGACCTAGTTTCCAAAAGCCCCAGAGGTTGGCAGACTGGTGGACTGCGCAGGTTCGTGGGAAATGTGTATAGTACAATCATGCTACTTTTGCAAGGACTATAAATTGTGTTTTCTTCTCATAGTTTTATTCGAAACTTGGCTATCACTAGAACACCCTTTAATGTTTGATAAGCTTTTACTAGAGGTCATTATAAGAAAACAGGTGACTCATGTTGAATGGATGTATGTAACAAAATACTACATAAACGCAATAAAAGAGAGAACAGACCCATAAATTTATCCAACACTTAGCCTACTGTCAAGAATGAAGGAAGAATCCTTGCTCTTATGAAATGGGAATCACATTGTATTTATATGAAAAGTAAAGAAAATTCAAAATTAATTGAGATTAAATTCAATCATTAAAATTATGAAATAACATTATGATATGTTGCCTGAAATTAATTGTTTTCAACGTCAATGCTGACTGAATGATAGTGAATTTATTGAACTTATTTTCAAGGTTGTGGATAGTGAGGAGGACATAGCCATTCGTTATCGAGTGTCTGTCTGTGTGTCTACCTACAGCACCACCTTCATGGGGGCCCTCTGTGTTATACAAGGGGTCATCCTTGCATTTGGGGCCTTTCTTGCCTGGGAGACCAAAAAGGTAATGTTGTGTCACTTTCTTTAGTTAAATTGAGATATTTTCTTAATCTAGAATAATATTAGTATGTCAGAAGTACACCAAAACAACAAAACAATTAGGTCAAATTCAAAACTTTATTAGGTCAAATTGCCCAACATTTCAGATCATATAGGTCCTTCTTCATGGACCCTGCATTCTTATTTTGTCTAAGTGAGTGTTACTAGCAGTTAAGAATAACTCTTACAATGTTGGTTCTACAAAGATTGGTTGGTTCACACCACAACATTAAAAGCAATGAAGAACCATTATTGTAATTAAATTGTGTAGCGATACCTACAGCAATTTATTTATTTTGGAGAGGCGTGATGTCATCACCCCCATTGCTATCACTACAGAGATTTGTTGTATGGTCACTATATAAATCGCCAGGCCAAAGCCATTGATCATTCGCGTTCCATCCACCATACTGACCACATCGCAGCAGAATTTTAAACTTTAGAGTTGATGTATGCAGGAGGGATTAAAATAAATGTTATTTATTAATGTCCAAATCTATTTACCTTGTTGTTATCTTGTTGTTAATACACTCTATTTAATTCAGCCGCGAAGTAAATATGTACATATTTTGTGCTACTTTAAAGGTAACAGTTGAAGCTTTGAATGACTCCGGGCTGATTGGAACCTGCATCTACAATGTCCTGATCCTGAGCACTCTTGGTGTTGGTCTCGGATACGCTTTATCTGGTCAGACCCACCTGGTTTACGCCTTGAATTCCGCCTTTATGATTCTGGGTACCTTCTGCACTCAGTGCATTATCTTTGTACCTAAGGTGAGTTTTTGGAGAAGAGATGTTGACGTTTAATTTTATGCCTTATTTGATAATATCTGTTACATAAATGGAACGTGCTCCATCTCCATGAATGATCTGTTCCTTATTGTCAACTATCACACACTATTACAACAGTCCATTAGGTCAGAACTGCTATGTTTTCTTTACAGATCAGACCAGAGTACACAATATTCTTCTCCATTCATTAGAATTTTCTATTCATTTCATTATTACCAATGTTGATTCCATATCTGTCTACAACTTGTCCCTAGCTGTAATCTTATCATATCTCATGCTTTAGTGATATCTCTGTTTAGTTGGTTGGTTGGTTGGTTGAAGTTTAAGGTATCTATGGTCATATCACTGTGAGAACAAAGTTTTACAATACGATTCACGATAAATGAATCTATGAAATAATTGAATCTATGAGAAGATACAGACCAGACCCCTACATACTTAGCAAGGCAGGTGTCAAGGGTCCCATAGACATGGCTGTTATTGGCACAGGGGGAATGCAGAGAGGTGTACAAGCCCCAAGGCCCAGGTTTGCCAAGGCCCAGGGAAACCTGGGCTGCCCACATGCTAGCCAAGTGTGCTAGCTACTTACCATCCTATGCCCCTAACTCTGTGTGATGTCTATTCATATGGATTGTTTCTATGCAGGTGATGGCAGTAGCTCGTGGCCAGGCAGATGTGGCTCCCTCTACAATCAAGGTTGAGCCAACACAAACGTCAACTGCATGAGGATGTTAAACAAGATCATTGATTATTTATGATTCATAGAATCCATAAATTAGATTTGTTGTTATATTATACAATTTGAATATATATATACTGAGTGAAATTGACTCACTGGTTGATTGATGTACCAATTGCAGCTTCAGTAAGTGATTGAGTGATTTTGGTCAAGTATAATTACATGATTATAACTGTTGACCCATTAAACTTACTAAGGACTGTAAGGAGGTACAGCTGCAGAATCAGTAAGTTTAAATAGACCTTTAATTTGTGAAATAAAATCTTCTGGCTTCTTCCCTTTAAAGCTGCTTCTATCATAAATGATATATCATCTAGGATTTTTCTTTTTTATGACTTCACCAGCTCCAGTGTACACTCCTTTTTTGAAATATGTATGGTAATTCTTTCTGCAGTTAAGACCTTCTACAGACCTATTTTTGAGAATGAGAAAATTTATCACCTAAAGTAAAACATCTATGACAGGAAATGGGACACATTCACTCCTACATCTTTCTTTTGATAGAGTTAAAAATCGTAATCTATTACTAAGGAATGCTTTCAATTGGTATCATGTGAAAGCTAGATGAAATCAACATGCTTCATGGTATAAAAACTTATAACAATCTTTTGTAGACATAGTACATTTTCCCTATTTATGTTAATTTCTGTTTTTTTTACTTTTGGTTTTGTAAGACATCATACAACATGATGATGGATTATACATAAGAAATCCTCTTGAGTACTTTACTTTCTCTTAACTAGTTTCAATGACACAATAACGTTACGTAAAGACAACATGGCCTGAGCAACATTGTCCTCACATTAGAATTACTTTCTAGGAATGATAATTGTCATGATGCACACAATGATCAGAAAGAACTCTGAAGCGTGCAGAATCTTCCTAGTTATGTAACTATTGAGTATGAAAGCCATATTATCATTGCATATGAGGTTGGTAGTCAGTATAACCTAGGGTCTAGACATCCGATCAAATCTGTTATCAGATCCACTATTGTTCATTGTTTCTTAGTCTTGTATGCTTTGTTTATATGTTTTGGATAAACTGTATTTGTTATAATGAATAAAAATGAATTTGCACATCAAATCTGGAGTTTTGCTTTGAAAAATACTAAGAACCGTTATGGTGAATAGCTACAAGGTAATAGCTACTTCGGCCAGCAAAACATGAAACAACATAATCAAGCATGCAAACTGTCCATATTTGTCACAAAAATTAACATCTTATGACACTAAGGTTCAAGTGAGTAATGGAACCTTGTTTTACACTTTTCTGACAGTTATGGCCATATTAACAATGAAAACAGTTGTAACATTGAAATCTTGAAATGAGAAGAAGAATGACAGACATTGAACCTGTCAGGACCCTTGGAAGCGAGTAAAAGGTTTGGCAGTAGGGAATCAAACCCTAATACCAATTTTGCTGCCATGAGACACCATACTAGACTTGACAGCTGGGGCACAGGACATAAGGTAAGGTTGAACATATGTGAGGTCATAGACAACCGGTAAGCAGGCAAAACTGACAACAAAATCTGAAGGGAGGAAGTGAGTAATGGACACTTTATGCCGTTTTGACAACTAAAGTATTCACAGCGAAAACAATTGTCAACAATGAAAAAATGGAATAACAGCTGTCAAAGGAATATTACATATGTACAAGATCCTATTCTAAGGATAAACACTGATTAATAAACTAATCATATCAGTCCATACAGACCAGCTGCTTTTAGAAATTGAATGACATGATCAGATTGTACAGTATTAAAAAGTGAAGGTAGACCAGCTTGCTGTTAGGACTGTTGACGAGTTTGATCAAAATCTGTACATTCCATAAGCATATGTTTGACAGTCAAAGGTTAGTTACAAATTATACATTATTGTTGGGCTCATCCTTGATTAAAAAAGACATGAATTAATCTAGACTGCCTGTTTCAGATTCTTGTAAAAGCAGTTTGATCTTTCCTTGCTTTGAAAAGGTGAGGATTCATATCTTTGATATCAATTTTGGGAAAACAGAATGAAGTTTGTTATTAGGGAACAGATCTCATTCATTTTTACATCCTTAATTGATATATTCTATAATTCTAGATTGATAATCTATGTGAGGAAATGGAAAAGGAAGCACAGCTTTGTCAAAACTAATATGGCTGCCCCAATTGATTTCTTTTTGTTATATTCATACCTATGCAATACTTATACCAATACACTTGTACCTATCCCAGCAAACAGGACACGTGTATTTACCAGTTTTACATGTGTTGTTCTCATGACATACTGGTGTTATGGTAATCTCTGTATAGTGTCAGTATCTTAGCAGCTTTTACCCTGGGTTTTCACATAGTAAAATACCATCATGTATTTAATGAAAACTAAATTATCTCTATAAGTGACATGATCATATCCATCATGGAAACAATAATTTTACATTTTCTCATGTTTATTTATGATTTTACATTTTAGTGTCATTTTCATTACATTCTGGTGTAGTGACAATCATAGAGTAAAACATGTGTATTACACTAGTTTTAACACATGTTATTTTCATGTAATACTGGTGTTGTGTAAAACTAGGAGTTTTACATGGGAAAACTGTCTTTCCATGACACCAGTTTTCGATACATGTAATTTCTGAGTATAATATATAGATTTCTTGGAAGAATACCATAGATAACCCATAGAAGTTGATATTGTTACACTAGAATTTCACTGTGTAAACTCATCTAAAACTAGAATGATTTTCCTTTGTGTACTTTATTGATTTAAAGGTATTATCAAAAGAATGTAAAGAAATATATCTTAATATTAGGGTTTATAATTAGTAGATTTTTCCATGAACACCAATGTTCCATATTATTCAAATACAATGTAATGGGCAGTGAATCCCAGCTCATTCTGCATAGCTCAGTGGTAGAGCTCTGGCATCGTCTGTGAAAGGTCCAGGGTTCGATTCCCCCCACTCTTTTTAGATTACCAGGCAAAAAACACGAGTTTTACACCTCAAAACTCGTGCCAAAAACTCATGTTAAAAACTCGTGGGGAACACCAGAAATGAGGTCCACAGAATCCCGAGTTGTACACGTGTTTAAATCACGTGTTTGACATCCCTGGATCCCGTCCCTCAAACGTGCACAACACGTGCCTCTGTTACCTGGGATGGCTGTGTACCTGTATACATAGGTACTGGTGATGCCTGGTGGTGGGAGCATGGCTATTTGTGTTAGTCATTGGTCATAGTGACTGACCAGGCTTCATTTAGCGGATCAGCTCCAGTCGCTATTCAGAGAACCTTTGGCTGGCATACAGAGACACACGGTAAAGGCCTGTGCCCTGTCCCTCTCCTATATATTGGGCTCAGAGAGCGGTGTACACACACCCATACACAAACCCTGGTAGCTGGGCCCTGCCTGCCACCACTTGTTCTCACCATACCACCGGATTGATTCCAACGTTTAATAAAACTTCATCACAACTGAATTGGTAATTACTGTCCAGTTTACATTGGTTGCCGTTGACCAGGACCATTGCTTTGATATCAAAGGACATCAATATCTGTGGGAGTACTCTTCATTCTACCTGACCTTTGGGGCCCTGGTCTCTGTCTTTTCTAAGTGAACAGCTTTTAGAGTTTGGGTGCAAACCAAATCTACACAGTGTATTATCACATATTGCAGACAGCAGCAATACCATGTTTGTTCTATCAGGTGTTTATTTGATAAAAAGAATAAAAGATGGCAGAACAGGTGCTCTCTGATAATTTTTTTGGAGTTGAGAAGGGACCTTCACGTCCAGAGTCGAAGGCCATAAGAATGTTCGGAATTGGATTCAGGATATGAAAAGGGTAAGGGTGACAGTAGGTTGGGATGAAGAGAGGACCCAGCTGGTTGCCCTGTCCAGCTTGAGAGGACAGGCAGTACCTTACTCGTGAAGTGCAGAGGGATAACAATATTTCGTGAGATGAGATAATGGAATTAATGACAATGCGATTCAGCGACCTGGCAGACACTCAGTACGCCATGCAGTCACTGAAGCGAATCAAACAAAAGGACAGCCAAAATGTGCAGGCATTCTCCGAGAGAATGTAGGATTTGGTGGAGGAAGCGTTTCCTCTGACTCCCATGGCACACAATGTTGTACAGCGATCACTCATAGATATATCTATCGATGGGGTAAAGGATAATGGGGTGGCCAAGAAATTGACTAGGATGGGGCCCGCCACACTCCAGGCCACGGTACGTCTGGCAATGGAGGAGCAGGTGGCGGCATAGCAGCATCAAATGCGGCGCTTGGAGGAGTCAATGGAGGTGGATTCTGCCTCCAGCAGCCCCCCTGCCTCCAAGGGGTCCCTACTCGACCAACTAGAGGCATCACTGGCCACCCCGACAGAACAAATGAAGGAGATGTTGACGCTAATGAAAGGGGCTGCATCTGGCCCTGCGACAAGTGGGGGAGCTGGCTAATTGGACTAGAAAACCCTGAGTCGTACCCCCGATGGGCAACTAATATGCTACTACTGCCAAAAGGCAGGACACAAGAAAGCAGACTGTTGCTAGCTTAAACGCGACCAGGCGGGTGCGGGAAACGACAATTAGCTGGGCCTATACGGGAAATAGACCCAGTGAATCTTCTGACCTCCCGACCAAGTCCCATTTGCCAAATAGCAATTTCAAAATTCATAATTAATGCCTTAGTGGACACAGGGGGCGATACCTGTGTCATTTCGGCCTCAGCAAACTACCTAAATCCGAAATTACTTTCATTGACAAAGATCCTGGTGTAAACATTTCTGGAGTTTCAGGACATACCCTTAAGGTAGAAGTCCTCGCGAAAATTCGACTCAAAATTGAAAATAAATCTTTCATTCAGGACTTTCATGTTAAAAGTGGATTTACTAAACCAATGATACTCGGAAGTGATTTCTTAAAATAACATCATGGGACTATCGACTTTGAAAATGATATGTTGACAGCTGGGGAAACTGTTGCCCTACTACACGAGAAAGGAAATGTTTCGGAAACCCGATCACTAGCCCACTTGGCCATGATGGTGCAGATACCAAGCTACTTGGTGAACATGGTAGAGGTGATTATAGATGGGGAACTAGCAGGTGAGATGACCCTCCTCCCCATCACAGAGTCACCATGCCTTAGGGATCAGCCAGGCCTTCTGATACCTGGCACCCTGGTGAGGGTAGGGTCCCCCTCACAACCTGTCTTTGTGTCTGTAATAAACCAGACAGGTCTGGAACACACCTTCAAAAAGGGGAATCCCACAGTGGTAGTGGAATCTGTCTTGGAATTTGAGGTGGAAAGAAGAGAATGAAGGGCTCGAACGCCCGAGCGACTTCAATACTGTCCCACATGGTCAAATGACCCTGCTACAACAACTTTTAGCAAAGAATCTGGACATTTTTGCAAAATCTGACAATGATTTGGGTCAGACGAGGGACGTCACCATGACAATTAATGTGGGTGACCATCCCCTGATCAGGCAGCGGCCGTACAGAAATTCACTGAGTCAACGTGAGACCATAGAGAAGCGGATTGAAGACATGCTCTCTGCAAGGATTATTAGACCATCTACTAGTCCCTGGGCAAGCCCAGTTGTGCTTGTCCCAAAGAAATCTGGTCAGAAATGATTGGCTCAGGGGTGGTTACTTGTAACTCCCACAAAAAGCCTGGAAAACTGAGCCTCCTACCTCCCGGTCACCATTACTCTACATTACTCACCACTACTTGTTACTTCAGCATAATAAAACTACCAAATGCCAAGCCATTGTCACTGCCTTGTTACAGGCCTTGTTACGGAGGCGCGGTGTCCAGGATTCATCAAGTCAACTAATCAAACTGTGAGTGCCCCTCTTTTATTGCCTAACAATCTGGGCCCTGAGCCTTGTCTCTTGTAGTGAATAACTTTGAGCTCTATTATAGTATTGTATGCCTTTACATGAAACTTCACATGTCACAGTAATCAGAGAGAGTTTCTAGCTTATGGATACAGTGTTAACTAATTGCTGAAATATCTTTGTGTGTGGAAATTGCTATTTTGATAATAGTTAATCTAAGGGGGGTATTGTGGTTGCTATTGAGAGGTAGCCAGGTCCTCAAAACATTACCCCTAATAGTGAATTTTCAAAACTAGCCATGACGAAACAGGTATTAACAGAAAATTAAGAAATAAGTGAAACAAACATTATGAGGACTATTAAGACTTAGTCCAGATGAATACTTCCATGTGAAATAACTTTGGAAGACATTGATGCATTCTTTTCTATCAGCTATTACCGCCATGAATCTCCATCTAAAAAGTTGTCACAAGAAATAGCAGCCTGTGTGATCAAAGATAAGCATTAACCTGTCTCTTCCCTACCACCTGCCTTATGTGATAAGCTGCAGGAGGTAGAGTCTAAGGGGTACAAGGGGTGCATTACTGACATTCAGTATTTCCGCTGGACATGCATGCATTGCAAAATGAGCCCTTCTCCTGGTTGCCACTCATGTAAGAAGTGGGGATGTGCAAACCAGGAGTGGTACAGAATGCATACCTTCAAGAAAGAGGTCCGTGCCCCTGACAATGGGCAGATGATGAATAATTAAAAATGAAAGGATATAAAAAAAGAAAGAAAGAAAATGAAATAAAGAAGGAAAAAAATCTAGAAAATCAAGAAAACCAAGTTAATTACAAATTGTAACAAAAGCACCTAAGAAACAATAGAAATGTAAGTAAGAGTAGTCCAACAGAGGAACCTGGGAGGCAACAACCTTTAAGGTATGCGAAATTAGTAAAACACAACTGACTCTAGGGGCTTCGCACTGCAGAGACAAATTGAATCATTAGACCTGTTCATGTACGATATATCATTACAGGTGCTGGCTTACCCTGGGGCTGATATTCTGACTGTTGTGAGTGAAGCAATTAGGGACATAGGCACAGACAGCTTTGACCGTATTTACTTATTTGCAGGAGTAAATAATCTCTCAGTTCGCCATGGTTCACATAATACCACTCCTGCCTACAACAACTGGGATGTTATGGTCTCTGATATGATGTGCTATTATTACACAGCCCGTTACAAACTACTTCCTTATGCAGGCAGGGTAGTTGTCTGTGATCTGATCGGCCTGAACATCCATGCATATAATTTTCACCAAGGTGATGCCTACCCTCAAGAGCAAAGAATTATCAACAGAGCTGTGATAAGAATAAACGAGTACATTGCTGATATGAACGAAGCCCACTCAGTTTGTAGTCCCACTTTTGCTGATCTCATTCATAAGAAGAAGGGCATGAAGGGAATATACCATAGATATGCTACTATGCTATATGATGGCATCCACTTCACTTGGGACACCGCAACTAGATTGATGGACAAACTGGTTGTTAATATCCTACAGGAATTTGGTCATCTCTAGAATACTTTCTCGTTTTGGGTGCATTGGTATACATACACCCCCCGTCCAAATATATGATGACTGAACTTGATTGATTTCTTTTCTGGAACTCTGGCGAAGTGGTACACATACGCCTAACCTTTTCTGATTTCTGAATTTTGATTACTATTTATTTCCAGTTTACTATTGTCAGGGTGAATTGGTAAACATACGCCCTATATTTTATTTTATTTTATACATGAATTGTATTAACTGTTCATTTTGCCTTGTTACTAGAGCGAAATGGTGCACATACGCTTTTCTGATAAATTTGTAAGGTGATAATTATAGTTGTGACTCAAGCCCGAGAACCCACTGTTTTGCATATGTGTTGATTGTAGCTGATTGTATTGTTTGAATACGGGGGGAAATTAGTTAGTTAATAATTTTTTCTATATTTTTGTAAGATTAGTTGTACAGGACTAACCATGCATTATATGCAAGTGGTATGGTCGAGTTATGTTATTGTTGGCTTTTCTAAATTAATTGTATATGTTTTTTATAATTTTCCAATTATCCTTTTTACTTTGTTTCCATATCCTCAACCATCACAACACCATCTGGGGGTGATCAATTATAGAATTGTTATAAATGGATCATAGGTTACCTACTGACCATAGAGGTTTTCATCTTTCTCATTTGAATCTTCAAAGTATAAATAATAAGTTTGATTTATTAAAAATACAGATTCAGGATCTACATTTTGATGTGTTTTCTTTTAGTGAATCTTGGCTAACTAACATAACGCCTGACTCATTGTTGCATATTCCTGGTTTTAATTTGTTAAGACAGGATAGGAATTGGAATGATAACGCTGATAATACATATAAACGAGGAGGAGGCATTGGAGCCTATATCAAGGACTCAATTGGATTTTTGACAAAAGTGTATGCTAATTATAACCAGAGTTGTGACTTTGTTGAATGTATGTGGGTTCACTTATACCGAGAGTATGCAAGAGATTTAATTGTCGGTATTGTGTATAGACCTCCGCAGGGGAATACTAAATTTTTCTGTGACTACTTGATTGACTCTGTTAATAATCTCTCGCTGGTAAATGCTGATGTCTTTGTTCTTGGCGATTTTAACATAAACTATTCAGATAAAAATTCAGAACCATTTAGGCTATTAACAAATTTTGAACAGTTGACTAATTTGAAGCAATATATAAGTGATCCAACTCGTAAGGAGAATTGTATAGACTTAATTTATACGAATTCAAGTAATATTTCTCAATCAGGAGTTCTAGATATTTTGCTTAGTGATCATGAGCTTATTTATGTTTCTAAAAAGAAATCCACTATGCCTCATAAAAAAGTGAGTTTTAGAGGGAGGAGTTATCGTCGATATGATTGTCAAATGTTCCAACAATGCTTATGTGAACATAATTGGACAGATTTTTGGAAACTTAGTAAGACTGGTGATTGTTGGGAGTACATTGTAAATACGATTACTGAGTATATAACCCCACTGTGTCCGATTAAGACTTTTAAGGTGAATGCTAATAGAGAGCCTTGGGTTACCAATGAATTGTTAGAATTGATTTATGATAAAGACAATATGTGGAAAGAAGCTAAAATATCAAAGAATATTGAAGATATTAGACAAGCAAAAAGGATTAGAAATGATACTTTGAAAGCTGTAAGGAATGCTAAACGTACCTTTGTTCAGGACGTCCTAGTTGGTGAGGATATCTCTCCCAAGAAATTTTGGGATAAAATAAACTATGTAATCCCTGATAATTCCTGCAGCTCAACAATCAGAATTGTGGATAATGAATCAAATGAGATGGTCCCGGATCATGAATCTCCAAACTATTTTAATAAATATTTTGTAAATATTGGGCAGAAATTGGCAGACAACTTTGATTATCCACTAGACAATGTCTCATATGATTCAGTTCCCAAGGCTTATCTAGACGTTTTGACTACAACTGAAGATGAGCTTAGAAAAATTGTGAAACAGATTGATATTCATAAATCATCATCAGTTGATAACTTGTCTTCACGGATTTTAAAAGATGCATTTACTGTTATTATTCCACAATTGACTTTTATGTATAATTTGTCATTTAGAATGTGTGAATTCCCTGATTGCTGGAAGATTGCAAATGTGATCCCATTATTCAAGGGAGGGGATAAATCGTTTGTAAATAATTATAGACCTATTTCCCTTCTTCCCTTACCTGGTAAGTTATTGGAAAGAATTGTGCACTCTCAATTGATTACACACCTGGAGGATAATAATTTACTTGTAGCTAGCCAAGGGGGATTCAGAAAAAATAATTCAACCATCAATACTGTAGCTAATTTTACTGACGATATTTTGAGTAACATTAATCAGCGTAATTATACATGTGCTTGTTTTATTGACTTAACTAAGGCGTTTGATACGGTAAATCATACAATTCTATTAAATAAGTTAAATACTTTTGGTTTTCAGACTAACATAATTTCTTGGATTAAAAACTACTTGCACAATAGGAAGCAGAAGTGCTCAATCAATGGCATCACCTCTAATATAGAGAACATTTCATATGGAGTCCCCCAAGGTTCAATTTTAGGACCATTGTTATTCTTGTTGTATATAAATGATCTGCACAATAATATTTCTGATGTTAACATATGTTTATATGCTGACGATACTGTTGTATATGTCTCTCACAAAAATGAATTTACTGCTCATGCTATTGTCAAGAATGATTTGAATGAGGTGGAGAACTGGTGTCGTCTGAATAGACTAACTATAAATAGTTCTAAGACTAAAATGATGCTTTTCGGAACTAAAAATATGTTAAAAAAATCACATCATTTGGATGTATTTATTAGCAACTGTAAACTAGATTATGTTAAGGATTTTACTTATCTTGGTATCAAACTTGACTGCAGAATGACTTTTGAGGCACATGCAAAGGAATGTATTCATAAAGTGGCATACCGTCTTCATCAATTCTCAAGAGTAAGGAAGTTTATCACTAAACAGCAAGCTATAACAATATATAAGAGCAAATTACTCCCCTATTTTGATTATGGTGATGTGTTTTTGATGAAATTAAGTAATAAATCGTCTGATAAGTTACAGAAACTACAAAATAGAGGTCTTAGAATAGCTTTGAAAAAAGACAACAGGAGTAATGTTGTTCAATTACATAAAGATTGTAAAGTTAACTATCTTTGTGATAGGAGGCAAAGTCATCTACTGAATTATATGCACAGTAGAACTAAGTTTGACAAGTATCTGGACCATCGGGGATTTGAGTTACGAAGATATGATGCTCCAATATTTGTACAGCACTTTAGTAACAATGTAACTTTTGAGAGAAGTGTGTTATATCAAGGTGCTTTGACTTGGAACTCCCAGCCAGTTGAATTACGATTGATTGATGAAGGTTTGGCTTTTAAAAATATGAATAAGAGAAGATTGTTTAGTATGCTTGATACTTATTGATCTCCTCTAGGTTTTTTATAGCGACCTTATGAATCCCTACTTTATAATTAATTTATTGTAATTGTTTTAATGGTCACTCTAATTGAATTTTCATTGTAATTGATCTATGTTGGGATATGTGTTTTTCTTTTCTTTTTTTTCTTTTTTTTCTTTTTTTTCCTTTTTTTTTTTCCGTTTCTTTGCTTTTTCTTTGTATATTTGTCAAATTGCCTGTATATTGCATAATTGTTATTTGTTTTCTTTTATCTAAATTATTTTGTAATTATAGATATTTTATAGTATGTGTTAATCATGTTTGTGTACTTATGGAAATTACCTCCCTAATAGGTTAACCATTATTATTGCTGTGATAAGATTTATGAATGTCAAATTGAACTGATACTGTCCGCCAGATTATCTGAATTATAATATATTTTTTGATTTAACCAGTTCTGATACACTGGAGATCTCATGTAAACTAGCGCAAGCTAACTGTATGTCTTCAGTATAAATAAACCTGTTTAAAAAAAAAAAAAAAAGTACGACATTCTTCCCATGAGGGAAGAGGATGCCCCTCTCCCTCAAGGGGATGACAATGGCTTTACCCACTGTTCACCAAAGGATGGAAAAATGGTGCCTAGAGGCACTGAGGTTCTCTCAGACGCCTTGGGTGGGCATCATATGTCAGCAGAACTGCTGGGACCTGCAACTTCTCCGGCTGTAGGGAGCGATAGCCCTCAGGCCCATGAGTTGGTGTTAGCAAAGAGTTGGTCCCCTGAAGACCAGCCAACACATACACGGGAAGAATTTGAACTCATACATTAGACAGGCTCGGGCTTGTCTGAAACCACTTGCTCCAAACATTGTCAAGAAGTGTAAGGGATGTGTTCACACTCTTGCAGTGTCAATGGTCTGGCCCATTACATAAGTGTCTCACAGGGGGTCCCCCACCCACCCACCCCCGCCCAGCTGGGGACATCTATAATTAGCACTATGTTTGGTTGTCTCATTTTAGTTATTTCCCAGCCCTTTCTATGTCTGACCAGAGGTGTTGGTAAAGGCCTAGACTGCAGAGCAACCCACGGGGAGACCTGCAGGGCTATCCCCCTGACCTCTTCCCGGCCCCCTACCCATCCTAATCCCGTCAGTCCCACAGAGTAACGCACAGGGGCTGATGACTTGTGGAAGAAAAGAAGCTTTTGATAGGGTTTTCATGCCGATTTGAGCACTTTGAAAAAAATCCAAATTTAAAACATTTATGACTCCCAGTAGGAGTCAACTATGGGTCAAATGTGACTCTTAGGTTGTAGCCCCGAGTGAGAAGGACAATTCTATACATGTCAGAAAATTCTGTGATGATTACAACATTATCTAGAAATTTAGAAAGATTTTTCACCTTATTTTTATACTGAAAGACTCAACCAATGGATTTTGCTAAAATCTTTCATAAATGATAATTAGGCCCATCTTATGCCAAAAATGTCCCCTAATTGATGGAAATCCTTTTACATATTTCCCAGCCTTTACTCCATGTCCCTGACCATCCCTCTATGAATAGCCACCTCTAGCCTCCTGATATTCTCAGGTTGCAAAGAGCTGATGACTTGTGGAAGAAAAGAAGCTTTTGATAGGGTTTTCATGCCGATTTGAGCACTTTGAAAAAAATCCAAATTTAAAACATTTATGACTCCCAGTAGGAGTCAACTATGGGTCAAATGTGACTCTTAGGTTGTAGCCCCGAGTGAGAAGGACAATTCTATACATGCCAGAAAATTCTGTGATGATTACAAAATTATCTAGAAATTTAGAAAGATTTTTCACCTTATTTTTATACTGAAAGACTCAACCAATGGATTTTGCTAAAAACTTGCATAAATGATATCTAGGCCTATCTCATGCCAACAATATTGTCGGATATATGGGCAGCAAATTTTCTCAGGGACAACTCATGGGTTAAGGATGGGTGCAGGTGGCCAGCCTAATACATCATAGTGGGATTGGATGTGTCCTTCTGGTAGGCCTGAGCCTCAAATCAAGATAGAAACAATACAGGAGGGGGGACGGTTGGTAACCAACCACCACTATAATGTAATGGGCCAGGTACCTGCACCTATCCTTGGTCCCTGAGGTGGGCCCCTGATAATTCAATGCCTGTAAATTCAACAACATTTTTGGCATGAGATAGGCCTAATTATTATTCCTGGAAGGTTTTAGCAAAATCTACTGGTTGAGTTTTCCTGTGTGAAAAAAACAGTAAAAATCGTTGTGATTTTCTAGATAATGTTGTAATCGTCACAGAATTTTCTGACATGTATAGAATTGTCCTTCTCACTCGGGGCTACAACCTAAGAGTCACATTTGACCCATAGTTGACTCCTACTGGGAGTCATAAATGTTTTAAATTTGAAAAGTTTTCAAAGTGCTCAAATCGGCATGAAAACCCTACTAGAAGGTTCTTTTCTTCCACAAGTCATCAGGTAATTGCATTCCCGTCAGAATGCCCCAACAACCTTAACTCCATCAAATAGGGGAAGCTGAGGGGAATGGCTGGAGGCCGGGAAATATGTAAAATGATTTCCATTAAATAGGGGACATTTTTGGCATGAGATAGGCCTAGATATCATTTATGCAAGTTTTTAGCAAAATCCATTGGTTGGGGTTTTCACTGTAAGAATTAAGTTAAAAATCTGTCTAAATTTCTAGAAAATGTTTTATTAGTCTCACAGTTTCCTGACTAGTTTACAATGGTCATTCTCACTCGGGGCTACAACCTTAGAGTCAGTTTTGAACCATAGTTGACTCATACTGGGAGTCATAAATGTTTCAAATTTGGAAATTTTTCAAAGTGCTCAAATCGGCATGAAAACCCTCTCAAAAGGTTCTTTTCTTCCACGGCCCCCTACTCCCCCTAACCCCGTCAGCATCACAGAGCAATGCACGGGGAGACCAGGGCTATTCCCCTGACCTCTTCCCGGCCCCCTACTCCCCCTAACCCCGTCAGCATCACAGAGCAACGCACGGGGAGCCCAGGGCCGTCCCCCTGACCTCTTCCCGGCCCCCTACTCCCCCTAATCCCGTCAGCACCACAGAGCAACGCACGGGGAGACCAGGGCCGTCCCCCTGACCTCTTCCCGGCCCCCTACTCCCCCTAACCCCGTCAGCATCACAGAGCAACGCACGGGGAGCCCAGGGCCGTCCCCCTGACCTCTTCCCGGCCCCCTACTCCCCCTAATCCCGTCAGCACCACAGAGCAACGCACGGGGAGACCAGGGCCGTCCCCCTGTCCTCTTCCCGGCCCCCTACTCCCCCTAAAGAGGGACATAAAACTTCCTAAATGATTCTTTTCATCCACAAGTTATCATGTATACATACATACATGTATACATACATACATACATACAACATACATACATACATACATACACACATACATACATATACACACACATATAATACTATATTATCTAGGTCATTGGGTCAACTTAAGGAGGTGAAAGTTTAGTGGCAGCTCCAGGGTTACAGGCAAGGTGGGGGGGGACCCCCTGTGAGACACTTATGTAATGGCCCATACCATTGACACTGCAAAAGTGTGAACACATCCCTTACACTCCTTGACACGTTTTAGAGGAAGTGGTTTCAGACAAGCCCGAGCCTGTCGAATGTATGAGTTCAAATTCTTCCCGTGATAGGTATAAACTGAGGTCATGGACTGTATGTCCTGATGGATTCCCAACTGAGAGGCAAAACAACAGAGGCAGGACAACGGAGAGCTCCTTGATCCAAAGTCACGCCAATTACATCATGATGATGATGGTTCTAAGATGGAATCCAAAACATTAGAGCAATAATTATCATTTTAATGACAGGTCTGATTACTGTAAGGGGAGAGTAGTATGGGGCTGTTTCCACGAAGTATAGTCCTTCGTGGCCTTGTACCATTTTCTCTCCTAGAATATAGGGATATTTTCATGAAGTATAGTTCTTGGTGGACATAAACCCTTTCTTGTATAGTAAAGCTAATACTATAAGTTTATTAGAACTGAGATAGTGAGTAAGTAATGGATGCGTTTTGACAACTAAGGTCATATTCATGGCGAAAACAGGTTGGGATGAACTATGTCTTTGATCATTTTTGCTGTACCTCATCATATTAATGCCTGTAATGTAGTCTGTATATTTAATTGTATTTCTATAGACATGTACTGCTATATATATTTGTGTGTATGTACCATTGCTGGTGACCGGTGGGGTGGGAGCAGGGCAGCGGTCACTGGTCAGGGTAAGGAAACGCGCTGCCTGCCTGTCAATACTTTAGCAGGGCCACACAGTGATGGCCTGTGTCCTGCAGCTCTATCTCTATCATTGCCCTGGCTCAGGGGTGGTTACTTGTAACTCCCATAAAAAGCCTGGAAGGCCGAGCCTCCTGCCTACCGGTTACCATTACTCACCATTACTCACCACTACTTGTCACTTCAGCTATATAAAACTACTAAACACCAAGCCATTGTCACCGCCTCATTACAGGCCTTACTACAGATTACTGATTATCTGACTGGTGACAAACACCTTTAATTTATGATGCCATGAAGAACTTATGGACATCAACATGGAAGAGCAGATGCTAAGGGATATCAGAGTTGAACATCTAGAACATTTGTTACAAGCATTAAGTACAAATTAGATGATGTTTTGGCTGTGTTTAGCTGGCCTCAGAACAGGCCCCCTCCACAAAACAGGTCCCAGGGGTCAAATATGTGGAGGTGGACCAATAACAGCAGACCCATCTGTCTATATTTTAACAAGCCTGTCCTCACCATGCAGGACTGCCGTAAGTGTATGGCTGATATGCACACAAAATTGGGAAACTAGAAAACTCTGATCCTACCAGAATGATAGAGTCAGCATTAAGACTGAGAGATAAATGTTCCAGTCCCTTTCTTATTCAAGGTATGTCCAATAAAATCTCACACATTAATAGACTGTGGGGCAGATAAATCTATTCTGTCTGAACCCTTCTTTAAGACCTTTCCTCTGATATTACAAGATCATTAATTTTAAATCTAATGGTGTTGAACTATCTGGTGTCACAGGAAACCAGCTCAAAATTAAAGAAACATCTCGTTTAGAATTTAAAATAGGAAATTGCATGTATGAATATGATTTTTTTTTGTAGTGAAGGGTGTCATTCAGCCTATTCTTCGTGATTTTCGAGATATGTACATGAGACTATCCTTGATTATTCCAAATTCACACTAGCCTTAGTTGGCTGTGCTAGTGAATGAGTGATGGATGTTTTATGACAGGATGGGGAAACAGCAGGGGATCAAAACCTGAAAATCATTTTTGCTGTACCTCATCCCTTAGCGAACCAAGCACCAACCGGGAATTGAACCCAAAGAACCACTTGGTCAGTGCTGGGTCCCCCTATCATTGCCTTTCATGATCAGCAGGGGCTACTGAGGGCCTATATTCTTCCCAGGGGCAGAAGCCCCATCCTGGTACCCCCATGGGGGGGATAGCTGTGTTATTTTGTTAAAACACAAGGGGGAACTGGCTAAGACAAGGAATTTGTACAGATGACCAAAACTATGTGTATTGGAGCTGAAACTGTAAATGTGATAGAATCATGACCCGGGGATTTATGAAGTAGTCCCACTGGATAATTCTCCACTTCTAAAAGATCATTTGGGTCTGCTTATTCTCAATACCCTTGTCAGTATAACTGACAGTAGGTCTTCAATCTCTCTCACAGTCCTGAAAACTACAGGTAAGGAATTTATGTTCAGAAAAGAATTTGGCATTATTAGAAAAATTAGACGCTGCTTAAGTAGGGGTTGTAGAGTCAAATGAAATGCCTGACACTCCTGGCGATATCGGGTACTTGTCCAATACAAAGGTATGTTGCACGACAAAAAGGAAAAATTTTCAGTCCTCCCAAAAACACACCCAAAACTGGTTACCAAAACAGATCAGGAGCTGGGATGAACCAGCCTAGTAAAGATGAAGATAGACATGGGAGATAGTGCCCCCGATAGTGCAAGTGACTGTATCTCTCTCAAAGAGCAAAGATAGATAAACATAAAGATGACATTTTAGCAGTTTGTAACAAAGTTAATATTGTTCACGTAAATGAATTGTTCGTGTAAATGAAATGTTGGGGGTATATGTGAATGTGCCCCCAGGTGCGGGTCCCCTGCCCTCTTCTCTCTCTGACAAACAAGGTTGTAAAACTTTGATTCGAAAACATGGCCATGAAATCTTGAACGTAAATCGACAGTGGGTTCTGAATGGGCGCCTTGTAACAGGTGTCAATTCATTCCCTGCTTCCGATCATATCATAAACCAAACTTACTGATACAATGGATGGATATGGCGTTCCGGGTGTGTGACCGGACCACGTATGGGGGAAGTGTCATAAAACACCCTGATGCTCCTTTCATGGATGTGTCCAGTCACAACTTTAGACTAATAACCCCACATTCTGAACACAAAAGGGGTTTTCATTTCTGGCCTGTTATGAAACCTACGTCACGGAATGGGAATGCAGTGGTGGGACGATATAATCCCCGCACATCCCATGGCTGGGCAGAGTTGCACTGGCTGAGAGAGAGAATAGGTGTGGGGACTGTACCCACTCATTCTCAACTTGTAGATCCTTTGCGCTTTTACCTGTAACAGACACTTGGGCAAATAATAACATCTTTTCCCCACACAAAACCGATGAGGAGTGTCAGTGTTCAATTTATTTCTACAATCCAAACCAACTTGATATATCACAACCACACATAGGGGTGTTTTGCCGCCTATGATATAAGTTGAGTGAGTGAGTAATGGATGCTTTACGCCGTTTTGACATATACATATAAGGCCATATTTGTGGCGAAAAAAGATTGGGATGAATGCTGTCTTTGGTGATTGTATCTATGAGATAAAGATGACAGGGCAGGCAAACAGCAGGGGATCAAAACCTGAAAATCATTTTTGCTGTACCTCATCCCATAGTGAACCAAGCACCAACCGGGAATTGAACCCAAAGAACCACTTGGTCAGTGCTGGGCCCCCCCTATCATCGCCATATACGGTCAACAGGGGCTACTGGGGGCCTATATTCTATCCCAGAACACCAACGGGGTATTAGCAGTTGATGTCATGCAGACATCTGCCAGTCCATGGGTGAGCTCACTTGTCACTGTTATGAAGAAGGATTAAACGACTCATTTTTGCATAGATTATTGCATATTGAATCATGCAACAGTTCCAAAATTCTTATCTCTTACCAAATATTGATGACACTTGTTCAGGAGGAAAAGCCTAAGTTGGCTTTTTGCTCTTAGCATGTATGTGGGATTTACTATTCAGAACTATTATTGTCAGATTGGATATATATATATATATATATATGTAAATGTGAGTGGCTTACAGTATTTACTCAGCATAACCCAAACTATTTCACACAGGTACTGTCATGAAACATCTCCTCACTTGGACAGTTTTTATTACTCAGTAGATTCGTGTTGGAGATACCCAGGTATTGTTCTTGATCAGAACCCATGTGGGTTTATGACCTGGGATATCCATGGGAGAAGTTACTTTAGGTGTACTGTAGGTTGAAAGTTGTGTCACGAAGGAAATAATCTGCTAAATTATACCTTTGATTTGTATTTCATCTATGATACATGTAGAGTGTTTTTGCTTGCAATATGGATTTCAATCAAACAGAGGAATATGGACTTGAAACTTTCCTAGGATTTAGTTGTCCCTTGGAAAGATGTCTTGCAGATAGGGTACAATTTAGGAAAAATCCTTATAAAAAGAACAATGGACTTCTATACAGAAATACAAAAAGTATGTTTATTCATATAAGGTATGAATATATGAGTCAAGTAATTTTGTGTTTAAAGTCACAGAAAGTTCAAAGAACCAGTTTGCCAGATGGAATCTATAACATTGTTCGTGCTCTTGTAGATATTTTAGAGACAATACAAAATACAGAACATTTCCTACTATGTTCCATGTGTGCTAAGTTTATAAAAGGATCTGAGTTTTATGGATTTCATATTGTGTTTTGCTCAGACCTGAGGATATAAACATTCAGACTTTCTGTGATATATGCATTGATTATATTATGGGGGAGTACTTTTTCTGTAAGGACATTAAATTCAATTTTGAATTTAAGGAACTACTGGGAGATTTAATTTTCTCAACTAGAGTACTGAAAACAGGGGAGGTATACAAGTGGCCTTTCTATGGATGGACAACATAAAATGTTACGTGAACACGACCTCTCTCTTCATGGATGAGAGAGTTCACAAATCATTTTATGATACCTGTCCTATTGACAGGCTGATGCATCCAAGCATGAAAGTTGTATACTTTCCCATCGTGTAGGCATGCAATGAAATGCTAGTCAATAGGAATATTACCAGTTGTTCCAGAAATTGTAATTTTGACTTAGTGCTTCATCCACATATTGCCTCCTGACGAAGCTTTCTTCATATATTGTTTCCTGCTACAGAGATTAAATCACCTCCTTGTTCTATATTGGTACAAAGTGCATTAATACATTGGTTCTCAGCAATAAGGTGAGGGTGCAGGATTATGATGACTACTTCAAATCAACCCTTTAGACCCCACAGGTTTTGTTTATAAATAGCTTGATTTCCCCGGGGTTTCATTGGATTTCCCTTCAGATTTCCTCAATTTCCCTTTAAATAAAGAAGTTCAAAGATCTCTCAATGATTGACAATTTAAATCATAGAAATATGGTTTGTAGGGTTCAATAGGGTATCAAATCAGCTTTAAAACGATATATTAGGCGTTTTTGTAGGTTATATACTTTTCAAATTGTTCTTCTTGGAAAAAAATGGAAAAATTATGGAAAAACGGCCATTTTTCTGGGTGGCTACGGTCGGATTGGGGAGTACACCCTCGGGCGGATGCGGCCGGATTGGGGGCTAAAGGGTTACTAGAAAGAATAAGGAAATTTCTCGCTATGTTACTGTTCCAAGCAAAGTGGTGGAATGGAGTATTGAGAAAAGGGAAGAAATTAGAAAACTTGAGCCAACTGTTGGTATTGATGTACATTTATACACAGGAAGGCCGGGTTGGATAATAACCAAGAGCATTTACATGGGTTCAACATTATGTTGGATACACATTTATGCTGAATTGAAAAAGAATTGGGTGAGTCTATTTTGGAAATATGTTTTTCATGTATTGTACAGGCACTTATATATCATAGATTCATTTATGTCACATAATTAACTTAAATAATTATGATAGTTATGGGATATAAGATTGCTTATGAATATTGTAGGATAGTAAGGTAAATAATCATATTGTTAATAAGTATTTTAAGTTATTGTAATGGTTCTTATGTTTTTACATTTCAGATGGAAATGCATCAACTTGGCCTTGAATGAATATGAAATGTTTGTTGAGAAGGAAATGGTAAGAAAGGGACCAAAAGACAACATGAGGAAGAAAATGGTGAAGAACCAGCTTGTATAGATATCTCAAGTGACATCTCGAGTGATGAGTCTACAAACGATGATGATGGTTCTGCAGCTGGTAATGTGATCTCCTGGAAATGGGAGATATTTAATGTTCAAGGAATGAGTCGAAAGAGAAGCAGTGTTTGCTATCTCTTGGAAAGTAATTGCTGTGATGCTGCACAGATCTATTGCAGCAGATGATTTATCTCTCAGAGACACTCAAAAGTATGAGGTGAGTGTCACCAAGGTTGAAAAACCCACTTGGTCAAAAAAAGAATTAGCATGTAAGGTTTATGAGTACCTTTTACGATACGAATGTACTCAAAAAGCAGTAAGTAAATACGATGGATGTAGATTTGGTGCCAGCTATGGCAACATTCGCGCCCACTATGAGGGATGCAAAAGTCCCTATGGAATAATCATAGAAAAATTTGCTTACTCAGCAAGTTTGAGAATTTCCATGCCAAGGGTAGTGAAAGGGTGTGCATATATTGCACAAATTATTGAGAAACCAATCATTGTTGGAGGCAGATTAGCAACCAGTGTCAGCAAAAATGCTGTACCAAGGGATATCCTTACAAAAGATCCTGCTCCTGATTTTGAATACGAGTTCAGTGAAATAGTTGAGTTCATATAATCTCAAAACTTTATGGACTTGTATGAACTAACAGATTTAATGTAGGATACATGCATATAGAATTATGAAACATCACTTTGATGACTTTAATATATATGTATTCGATTCAAACTAATAAACATGATGTGAGCTAAGCACATGTATTTACCATAAGTAACTGATTAGCAAGTGTGATAGTAATCTAAGTAACTGCTTGACAATATGATCATTTGAAAGATTACACTATAAACTTGCATTATATGGCCTAGCCACAGCTAGATAAACCATACAAATTACATGCAGATGCCTGTGATTATGCTTGTGGGGCTATCCTATGCCAGATGGATGAGAAAAGGATAAAGAGATCAGTTCAGAATCTGTCAAAGCAGCTGTCTGGTTCTTTTCTGAGCTGGGCCACAATAGAAAAGGAAGCCTATGCTGTGATCCTGGCATTGCAGAAGGTGATCATGACCTGCTGAACCCAGTGATAACAAGAGGTCCAGGTTACCCCAGGAAAGGGTGTGTGTGCCACAAAATAACCTAATCACAAACTAAGATTTAGGGATTTCTCAAAACTTTATTGATACTGGGCTCCTTGTCCCCCAATCAGACGTTATGGCATGTGACAAACTTTCAATATCTGGGAATAGAAATTGACTCCAAGTTAAAGTTTGTACCACAGTACAATAATGCCAGTACAATAATACCAGTCAGTTGTGGAATTCAGATCAAAGGAAAGTTTTTATGCATGATAGACAGACTGACTCACTAATCATCACCCAGACAGAAGTTGTAGAGCCCAGGCCCACCGAAGTTCTACCTATTAGATACCTTGCTAACAGATTCACTTCCTACAAGTCATGGACCTGCCTGATTAACCAACAATCAGAAAGGAGCCGCTCCACTTTGCAGAATGTCATCCACCACGTCATGCTGCGAGGGACAAGCTGCCGCACCCTCCTGTCCACACGTACCCATGTTTAAGGTAGGGTGCATTTTTGGGAATAAGTTGCCTGTGATTTCTGTGCTGTGTATTGACTAGAGTAATTTACTAATGCTGGTCTTGCCAGAGTCCCAAGGGGTCATTTTAAAGTTTTTGGCTATCCTAAACTAAGAACCATACTTGTTGCTGTAAATGACTGATGAAAGTTGTGGATGAAGTGTATATAGAATGACTGTATCACAACCTCTACTCTCAAAGAACAATGATAGATAAACATAAAGATGACATATTAGCAAAAGAGTGAGTGAGTAATGGATGCTTTACACCATTTTGACATATACATAAGATCATATTCAGAGTGAAAAAACAGGTTGGGACAAATGCTGTCTAAAGTGATCATATCTATGAGATGAAGGTGACAGGGTGGGCAAACAGCAGGGGATCCAAACCTGGAAATCATTTTTGCTGTACATCATCCTATAGTGAACCAAGCACCAACCGGGAATTGAACCCAAAGAACCACTTGGTCAGTGCTGGGTCCTCCCTATCATCGCCATATATGATCAGCAGGGGCAACTGGGGGCCTATATTTTACCCCGGAACCCCCATGGGGTATTAGCTGTTGATGTCATGCGGACATCTGCCAGTCCACTTGTCACTGTTCTGAAGAAGGATTACACGACTCATTTTTGCATAGATTATTTCAAATTGAATCATGTAACGGTTCAAAATTCTTATCTCTTACCAAATATTGATCGCACTTGTTTAGGAGGAAAAGCTTAAGACGGCCTTTTGCTCTTAGAGAGGCTTGTTTGAATTTAATGTCCTACCTTTCAGGTTGACCACAGCACCCTCTGTATTCCAAGATTTAATGAATAAGGCCTAAGCTTGCATTCAGAATGCTTTAGCTTGTTTTGATGATGTAGTTGTCTTTTCTGAGACCTTTGATGACCAAGAGCTACAACCTCCTGCCTCTGTCAGGAGCCTTGTAGGACTATCCTAAAAGGCATACATGATGAGGGGGACATTTGCGGATAGACAAGACCCATGACAAAATCTGGGTGCGTTATTTCTGGAATAACATATATGAAGATGTAGTCAATCACACACGGAAATCAAGCCTTGTACAGCCTGAAAAATATGGAATAAAGCCAGTGAGGATATGCTGATGCGAAAATACCCTTTTGAAATCATAGGGATAGATATTTGTGGCCCCTACTCCACTAGTGCTGGGGAAAATAGGTATTATAGTGACCATCATATACCACTTCAGTGGCTGGCCAGAGGCCTATCATGTCAAGAACAATTCAGCATTATCAGTCCTATACAAAGAGTTCTCCTCCAAACACAGTTGCCCACTGGTCATGTTATCTGATACACCATCCTCAGTCCAATGGCAAGACTGAGCACTTCCACAGGGTCCTAAGTGATATCATAGCCAAAACCATTATATTAAACCAGACTACTTGGATTGGGATGAGTGTATCCCAGCAGCCTTAATGGCTTACCATAGCAGGATAAATGAGACCACCAGGTTTACACACTTTTTCCTGGTATATGTTCATGAGCCTATTCTCCCACTCAACACCTTGTTAAGGCAGAAATTCAAGTACATGGGTGAGGATTATGTCCTGACGCTCATGTAGAGGCTGCATGTAGCTTACAGACATTTCTGAAGCACATGAGCAAAACAAAGAATATATTGCCCACCAGCTAGGCTCAATCACATGAATAAAGAGTTGGCAATTCTGTTTATTACAAAGATATAATGTATGTGCCAGGAACCTCTATGAAGTTTCAGTTACTGTGGAAACCATTTTTCGTAGAAGTCACCTCATAAGTTAATTTGAGGATCCAAAACCAGTTAACAGGTGTTGTTCAACCTGTCAATGTGGCTGATATATACCCAGCTCACTCTGAGGTTAACAAGCCTAGAATCGCCCCAAAGTACATCTGTCACAAGTCTTCAGTAGACTGCACTGCTGAGAAACCAGTACGAATGCAACCCCTTGGGCAAGAGAAAATTATGAAACACAACAAGGAGGTATGTAACCCACGAAGTGAAGAGCAACTCTCTGGTACTTATCATGAGTACCATCGCATCTCAGCCAAATTACCCCTGCCTGGTCAAATGGTTGATGCCCATGGCAATGGTAATCCTCAGGCCCCAGGCCAGGCCATGGATAATAGGGATGTCTTGACCTCACAATCTAGTACTTCAGTAGTATGACATTGGTATAACCTGAGGGCACGGCCGAGTGGTCCAAACCTTATGGAGAAGTCTGGCTGTGCTGAAGCAATTGGTACCTGATCCATGTGAGACCCTTTCAGTGGCATAGGTCTACCGGTCAGATGAACTAGGGGTGATGGAATGTGTTCAGGTGAATCTCCATTCTTTCATTCTTGAGGCTCCAGGAAGCTGTGGGTGGCCCACAGCTAAGTGTTGGGAGGAGGTCCTTTTCCACATTGTAGGAATATATCATATGAGATATGCTGAGTAGCATTGCCTTTACCTGCTCCCTTTCGCATGTCTCTATCTCTCTTTCTATCCACCCCTATCCTCTTTTACTCTAATCCTGACAGACACTATGTCAACCCACATTCCTCTCTTCTTCGTCGCGTTGGTGCTCATGCCAATGGTCTATTGGGTGCCCAGTATGTACCTCAGGGCTCTGTGTATGCCTAATAAAGCTCATTGGTGGTAAGCCTGACAGTATATCTGCAGCCCTATAATTCCCATCTCACAGCTATCCAGAACTGCTATAGTGAAATGCAAACTGGCCCATGACAAATCCTGGCAGGTGGCCTGATTAAGTTGTTGGAAGGTGCCTCATTGGCATTGGCTGACGTGCCCTAATATTAGACTGAAGGTATCTGAAGTGAAATGATCCAGCTTAAGACAGAGTACCATCCTTTAACATCTATGCTTGATTCCATAAAAACTGGGTACTACAGGGAATGTATTCCAGATTATGCTCGGGTTGCTCACCCACTGGTGCAACTGACAAAGACGTTCACCCTGTTTGTGTGGGGAAGGGATCAGGAAGTGGACTGGCAAACTCTTCTTGATCTTCCTTTGTGGAATCAGATAATGGGCTACCTACAGCTAGATAAACCATACACATTTTACACAGATGCCTGTGATTATGCTGTTGGGGCTATTCTGTGCCATATGAATGAGAATGAGATTTTATTTTTTAACTTTTGGACAGAGGCCAAGAGTTCCTTTTGAGAGGATTTTCCTTGTACCTAAAGGTGAGGGAGTAATAGATGCTTTTATGCTGTTTAGACAACTAAGGTCATATTCACATACACTATGTCAACCCACACTTCTCTCTTCTTCTTCACCTTGGTGCTGGTGCCCACGGTCTATTGGGCACCCACTTTGTACCTCAGGGCTTTGTGTATGCCTAATATAGCTCATGGGTGGTAAGCCTGACAGTAGATCTGCAGCCCTATAAATTCCATCTCACAGCTATCCAGAACTGCTATAATAAACTGCAAACTGGCCCATGACCAATCCTGGAAGGTGACCTGATTAAGTTGTTGGAAGGTGCCTCAGTGGCATTGGCTGACCTCCCCTAATATTAGATGAAAGTTATCCATAGTGAAATGATACAGTTTAAGACAGAGTACCTTCATTTAACATCTATGCTTGATTCCATGAAAACTGTAGCCCCTGGGGGAACAGCTGTGAAACACACACCTTTTTACCCTTTGTGGGCCATGTTGCTAGGCTTGATCATTTCGAGCAATCTGGGACATGGCTCCGCCATAGCTGCACAGCTTTCTCGGCCTCACTGGGTACTACAGGCAATGTATTCCAGATTATGCTCGGGTTGCTCACCCACTGGTGCAACTGACAAAGAAGTACACCCCGTTTGTGTGGGGAAGATAACAGGGAGTGGCCTGGCAAGCTGATCTTGGTCTGCTTGTGTTGAATCAGATAATGGCCTACCCACAGCTAGATAAACCATACAAATTAGACACAGAGGCTTGTGATTATGCTGTTGGGGCTATTCTGTGCCAGATGAATGAGAATGGGATTGTATTTTTTAACCTTTGGACGGAGGCCAAGAGTTCCTTTTGAGAGGATATCCCTTGTTCCTAAAGGTGAGTGAGTGCGTGAGTAATGGATGCTTTACGCTTTTTAGACTTAGGTCATATTCACGGTGAAAACAGATTGGGATGACCTCTGTCATTGGTGATCCTATCTATGAAATGAAGGTGACAGGGCAGGCAAACAGCAGGGGATCAAAACCTGGAAATCATTTTTGCTGTACCTTATCCCTTAGTGAACCACATCACCAACCAAGAATTGAACCTAAAGAACCACTTGGTCAGTGCTGGGTCCCCCCTATCATCACCTTCTATGATCAGCAGGGGCTGCTGGGGGTCCATATTCTTCCCAGGAGCAGAAGCCGCACCCCGGTGCCCCTACGGGTGGTAATATAATGAACATGAAGTAACCATACCAGGTTTGATGGCTATATAGGTAGGTAAGGCCCTCCCCCTCGCACCACTCTGCACTCAGCTGTCAGAAGATTGCCAGTGACATCCAAACCTGCATCAAAACATCACCTTCACCAGGGCAACCACCAGTCAGCAGACATCAGTTTCATCATGAAACAGAATTCATCTATCAGGTAGGTGACCAGGAGTGACACAGGAGATAATTCAAGGGAGACATTCACAGGAGGACTCACACTGTTTTATGCCAAGGAGATACACACACAGGAGATACACACACAGGCTAATGATGGGCAGATCATTGAGCTAATTGGGACTCTAGCAACTGGTTCCCTAGTAGAGTGTATAGTTCATTACCTGGAAAGGACTGATGATTTAAGCCAGGACTGGGAGGAAATCCAGGTTGAAATAAATCAAGCTTATTTAAGTGAAGAGGAGCAGCAGATACAGTGCAATGCCATTAAGGAGCTGTATCAAAAGTCCTATGAAGATGTTCAGGCCTATTGTAAAATTATTGATTGGCTCTGGCCACTGCTGGATCATAAAGTGGGTATAAAACCAAGGGGATGGGAAAAGGATATTTTATATAACATAGAAGGGGAGTAGGTCTGTTATATTACTATTATACCCTGCCCTGAGATATGGCTGGTAGCATTATTACCAAAAGGCCTTAATACATATATATTTTACTTATGGTAGCATTATTACCAAGAGGCCCTAGCACCCATATATTTTATATAAACCCCAGGTATACACCTATTTAGTAAAGTCACCTTGCTTGCAAAATTTAGACGGCCAAGGGTCAGTTCTTAGAAATCACCTCACACGCACATTGTATTCATCCTGGCTTAGGCTGCAAATAACAGCATGTCCTAGTTCTGCATTGTATGTATTGTGACCCTTGGTCAGTAGTGTCTACTTTACCCCTATTTGTTGGTGCATACCAAGGTACCCAGAATAGGCCTAACTCTGTTATACAAGGATTTGACAAAATAGAAAACCCAAACTGGTGGGGAGGAGGACAAACGGGTTTGCAACGTGACTAGCCAGAGAAGGGGAGGGGCTGCTTCAACCACAAATAGTAAAAGGGGGGAAGGGGGTAACAACTCTATATCTTTGGATCCGGTGGGTCCCCTTGCCCACTAGGGGCAGTAGTGTAATACTTGTCTCCCCCCACCAGTGATTAGTAGAGTGCCCCCGAAGGGGGGGTGTACGGAGTGGACTCCTGTTTTGTAACCATCTATTTGTGACTTGTTTGTGCCCTGGCTATTTGAATAAACTTGGGAGAGGTCCCACGGCTAGATCGTCACTTCGCCACCAACCTTGCTTCTGTGTACACTTATTGCTGCTGCATGGATTACACCCTCCAACCCAGCCTTTAACACTGCCAGGCCCCACCTGCCTTTGCCATGGCCCTACTCTAACACTGCCCACCTATACCCATGGACACCTAGTAGATAGACTTCCCTTATTTTGGCCTAGCCCATGGCCACCCTTCACCATATATCCATAACATGCTAACCTTTTTGCCCGTATTTGGATCCCCCTAATTTTCCCTAAACAGGACCTAGAACTTACAGTGGTGACCCCGACTGGTGATATTTTCCTAAGTTCAGAAAAAGCACACACCTTCTCATTTTGTTCCTATCTAAACTCTAACCCCCTATCACCAATCATGTCTGACCACGAGGAGAGAGTACAGGCTGCTGTATACGACGTGCTTTGTACCAGCCAACTCTGGAACTCGGACAGGAGGAGGGTAGTTATGTATGATAACCAACCTGATTCACTCATAATAACCCAAACCGAAACTGTAGAGCCCCGACCCGCCGAAGTTGCCCCCATTAGGTATCCCCCTACCCAACACACAACTTACGAATCTTGGACCCAACTTATTAACCAGCAGTCCCCAAGACGCCGCTCCCTTCTCCGGAACGCTGTCCTCTACGTCAGGCTGTGGATGAACCGCCGCGCCCTCCAGTCTACGCGTCCCCAGCAGTAAGGTAGGGTGCATTTTTGGGTAATAAGTTGCCTGTGATTTCTGTGCCGTGTATTGACTGTGTGCCTGTGCCTAACTTGCCAAGGTTTATCCCTGCCAGAGTAGCTGGGGGGTCATTTTTCATTGAGCTAACAGTCAGGGCTGTCTGTACCTACAGGGGCAGGGTTTTCCCATGATTGGGCATGGTACAGTTTGATCTTAAAGTTTGTGTAAAACTGGGCGTTTCCTGCTCTTGTCACCCCCTTAAATAAATGTTAATAACTCCAGGAGAAATTAAGTTATCAAGACATGCTGTATGTCAATTTGAGCACCACAATCAGGGTAATTGGGTTCCAAATCGACAGGATTGTCTCATCATTTAGTTTGGCACAGTTTGATCTTAAGGTTTGTGTAAAACTGGGCATTTCCCGCTCTGTGTCACCCCCCTGAATAAATGTTAATAACTCCAGGAGAAATTAAGTTATCAAGACATGCTGTATGTCATTTTGAACGCCACAATCAGGGTTATTTGATTCCAAAACGACAGGATTTTCTCATGACTGGGTGTGGCACAGTTTCACTTTAAAGTTTGTGTCAAACTGGGCGTTTCCCAGTCTATGACCCCACCTTTAAGTCAATGTTAATTACTCTAGAAGGAAGTAAGTTATTAAGACATGCTGTACGTCATTTTGAATGACACAATTAGGGTTATTGGTTTCCTAAACAACAGGATTGTCCCATAATTGGGTGTAGCATAGTTGACTTTATGTGTGTATAAAAGTGGGCGTTTCCCAGCTTGTGACATCACCTTTAGTGAGTGTTAATAACTTAAAAGGAAATTAAGGTATCAGGACAGGCCTTATGTCATTTTAAATGCCATTATCAGGTTTATTGGTTCCCAAAAGGACAGGGTTTTCTCATGATTGGGTGTGACATGGTTTAAATTATGAAGTTGTGTAAAACTGGGTACTTCCTTGCTTGTGCCATCACCCTTTAGTAGATGGTGGTTTCCTGTGCAAAAGTATTGGGGCATGTTATATCTTTGTCCATTGCCAAATTAAAGCAAAAAGCTTATTCTCCTTTCCACTTAAGGTTCTAGACCCCTGCTCCAGTTACTTGACACAAACATACTACTGCTGTGTTATTCTTGGACCTGAATAGCAGCATTCCCCTAGTAAAGGTTTATTGTTGTATTGGGCTTGTGTACAGGCCGGTATGGTCTGGGGGCTGTTGACCAGCAGACTGTGACCATCTATCGTGAAAAGTGTGCAGACAGGGCTGTACTTAGCACTCTGTAATATATTCATAATTAAGTCAAGGGTTGTGGCCCAGACAGGTAAGCCATCGGATCCTGTGTAAAAAAAAAAAAAAAAAAAAAAAAAGAGTGCTCTAAACTTTGACTCTTGCCAAGACCTCTAAGGGACCACCATGCAGGACTCTAATTATATCCCTGGACAGGGGACTGATGGGCAGGGCAACCTACAACCCGGAGGTGACCCAGGGGGGCAGGGCCAGCGATAGCCTAGTGCAAATATGCCCCCCATTATAGTGCGGGCCCCTGAGGAGGGGATAGAAAGACAAAATCTCCTCATCGTCAATGAGCAGTTACGAAATAGACTGCGAGATCATGCCAAGACCATTGGTACTTGTGACGGTACAAATAAGGCCGACCTGAAGACCTGGGTCAAGGCCATTGACAGGGCCCGAAAGTACTGCAATGCTACCGATGGGCAGATTATTGAGCTTGTTGGGACCATAGCAACCGGTTCCCTGGCTGAGGTCATAGTACATTACCTGGAGAGAACCGACGATCTCAACCAAAGCTGGGAAGGCATACAGGGGGAAATTAATAGGGCTTATCTTAGTGAGGAAGAACAGCAGATACAGCGCAATTCTATCAAGGAGCTGTATCAAAAGCCCTGCGAGGACGTGCAGGCCTACGGCCGGAACTTTAGAATCAAAGTTCTGCAGGCCTACCCCGAATCCGGTCTGAGCAACCCATTCGTTCAGGAGAGCTTGATCTCTCAGTACATTTCCGGAATAAAGGACGAACGGATAAAATATGAAACATTTAGTAAAAGGCCAAAAACTCTGAGTGATGCCATTAAGACAGCGGATGCCGTAGAGCACACCATCAAAATGGTAGGGGTGAAGAACCGGGCAGAAGAGAGGGTGGAGGAGCCCATGGATGTCAGTGCCCTCAGTGCCACACGAAATAAGACAGAACAAGAGGAGCTTAAGAAAATTTTAAATGATATGAAGGCGGTCAAGGGGCAATTTGAGAGCCAGATGCGTAATGTTAAGGGGGATCTGGAGGCCTATATCAATGGCGTGCAAGCCTCTAAACCCGGCACTACTGTGACGCACCAATACACAGCACCACACCCCCCTCCTGTTCTGCCGCAGTCTGTGCCTGCTCCAACTTACACCACGGATCCGTTCGTTAGGGATATGATGGGGGCACTGATGAACGTGGCCCTCCATAATAATACGGTGGGTCAGCGGAACAGAGGGAATTATGGTCGCGGGCGCCGTGGGGGTTACAATAATCAAGGGGTCAGGGGACCGGGTAACGCCCCTTCTAACCAAAATTATTACCAACCCATGGCTCCTCAACCAAACTACCAAACGGCCCCTGGGCCCTATCCGGGTACCTTGCAAGGGGGGTATCGAACCAACCCACAAGGCGGGAATGCAAACAATGCCCAGGGTGGGTATCAAGGTGGTGTGAGGGGTGGGTACGCTCGGGGCGGGTCTCAAAATAACACTCGGGGCAGTTTCCAGAATAGCCCTCGGGGTGGGTTCCCGAATGGCCCAAACCTGTCTGGGGGTCACGGCTTGTGCTATTATTGTCAACAGCCCGGGCATTTCAAGAGGGAATGTCCTTCAAGGTTCGCAAGGGCAGATAGATCCCCAGTGGTAGCACAATTGTCAGCTGAGGGTGGGCACGACTTGGACTTTATGCTTGACAGTGAATATGCCTGCCAACAGACACCAAACCAATCGTCCTGTAATTGGGGACCTGCAAGCCAACCATCCTATAATTGGGGACCTGATGCTGCCAATGAGATGGCAGGTCAGTATCTGGGAAACTGAAAGCCCCAGACTACCAAGTGCGTCTAGGGCTGACCTTGGCCCAAAAGCGGCGGGATGCGCTGATAGATACTGGGGCTAGTCGCAGTTTACTCAAGAAAGGGGTGTGGCTGGAGATATGCAAGTGTTCTCACCGGGCCCCTGTTGTTCAAAGCGCCGAAGTACTCAAATCCCTGAGTGGACATGTTTTGCCTACCTTAGGGCGCACAAGTATAGAAATAAAAGGGAAGAGTGTCCCCTTTTACATAGTTGAGGATCTCCGCACTGACTTACTGCTCGGAGGCGACGCCCTAGACATTTTGGAGGCAAACATCGATTTTAAAACTCATAGGGTCAGGTTGGGCCAAGATGACATACCGACTGAGGGTGTGGGGCGAGTGGATAGGCAAGTGGCAGCAGTCCATACAGAAGCAGACCGTTGGGTTGCTCGCTACCCTGAAGTATTTGATGATGCTAATGGGTTGAGAGCGACTAACCTAGTTGAGATGACAATTGATACTGGGGATGCTCCCCCTATCCATCAACGACCTTATCGGCTCCCTCTAAGAAAACGACAGATTGTCGATGAAGAAATCGACAAAATGCTGGAGCAGGGCATTATAGAACGGAGTTGTTCTCCGTGGGCATCGCCGATTACCCTCGTGCCTAAAAAGGATGGGTCGATTAGGTTCTGTGTTGATTATCGGAAACTTAACAACGTCACCAAAAAGGACGCCTACCCGTTAGCCAATATTCAGGACATTTTTGACACTCTGACTGGCGCGTCTGTCTTCACGACGCTGGATCTCAAGTCCGGGTACTGGCAGGTTCAGGTGGCCGAAGAATCGAGGCCCAAGTCTGCATTTGTCTGTCACCGAGGACTATTTCAGTTCAAAAGGATGCCTTTTGGGTTATGCAATGCCCCTGCCACATTCCAACGACTCATGAACCATGTCCTCGCCCCTTTTATTGGGCGAAGTGTGATGGTATACCTTGACGATATAGTGATCTTCAGTCCCACACATGAGGACCATGACCGCCATGTTGCAGAGGTGTTTGAGGCTCTGCTTGAGGCTGGCCTTACAGTCAAGCTCTCAAAGTGTGGGTTCCGCCAACCTGAAGTCAAGCTTTTGGGATATATCGTATCGAAGAAGGGGATCCGGTCCGACCCCGAGAAGACTCGTGCTATCGCCGAGATGGCCCCTCCCGTGAATGTCAAGGGCATAAGGTCCTTTTTAGGCATGTGTAATTACTACCGGCAGTGTATCCCAGACTATGCAAAGGTAGCCCATCCACTCGTTAAGCTCACCCATAAGTATGTCCGATTCAATTGGGGGCCGGAGGAGCACAAAGCTTGGGAGACCCTACGGGATCTTCTGGTCTCTGATCGGGTCATGGCTCACCCGCAGGTAGATAAGCCCTACAAGCTGTACACCGACGCTTGTGACTATGCCGTAGGTGCGATTCTATGTCAGGAGGATGACCAGGGCATAGAGAGACCAGTGCAGTACGTCTCGAAGCAGTTGTCCGGCTCTTCACTTAGATGGTCTACTATTGAGAAAGAGGCTTTTGCTGTAATCTATGCCTTAAACAAACTGAGACCCTACCTCTTCTCTGCCAAGTTCACCATCTATACTGATCACAAGCCGTTGCGTTCGCTCTTTCTGTCCGAAGTCAAGAACACCCGCATCCAATGGTGGGCAGTCTTGTTAGCAGAGTACGGGGCACCTATTGAGTATAGGAAAGGGCCTAACAACATCCGGGCAGATATGCTCTCCCGTTTAAGGCCAAGGCACGATCTGGATAGGGAGGGGGCGACCATCAATGCAGTGATAGAGGAAGATGAAATCCCGTGGGATTTTGATGGGCTGGAGAAGGACCAAATAGTCCGGGAACAGCGCTCTATGCCAGAATATAAGTTGGGTTTAGAGGAGGAGGAGGAATATGCAGTAACTGATGGGTTGCTGTATACATTAGAGCCCCCTCCTGGACGGCCCGAGTATCCACGCCTCGTCCTACCACCTTCAGCAAGGTTTCGGGTAATCCGCCGTGCTCACACCGAGACTGGGCATTCGGGTATGCGCAAGACGCTGGACAGAATACAAGAGGCCTACAAATGGCCAGGCATGCGTAAAGAGGTATACCTAACTCTTTCCAAGTGTGCTAAGTGTGCGGTCCACCGTACAAAACGGGAGTATGTTGCTCCGACAGCCATGCCCATTGCCCAGTATCCTTCACAGATCCTGGGAATGGATATGTGCGGCCCATTCCCCGAGTCCCGTCATGGGAACCGTTATGTGCTCACTGTAATTGACCATTGTACGGGATGGGTAGAATGCAAACCATTGCCGCGGAAGACAGCTGAAAATGTAGTGCGCTACCTGACCTCAGAGTACATACCCCGATACGGCCCGCCTGAAGTTATCATAACTGACCAGGGGCTTGAATTCAAGAATAGGGAGGTAGTTGAATACTTGAGGGCCCTCGGGACTGACGTAAGGCACTCGACCCCATTTCACCCCCAGACGAACGGGAAAATAGAGCGTTTCCATCGGACTTTCAAGGGCATTTTGAGGACTTTCATAAATGCCAGACCCAATGAGTGGGAGGACCATCTCGGGCCTACCTTGTGGGCCCATCGGGTAAGTACATCCAGTGTTACCGGTTTTACCCCGTTCTTCCTCACATATGGAAGGCGGCCAAGGGTACCTTTTGGGAAAATATACTCCATACAAGAGGGCTGCGAGGGAAATGTACTTGGTACGAGGTTACAGGAAATCGCTAATGCATTCCGGTCTGCTGCTGTTAACACTGAGAGTAGCCGGGCCTACAATTATCAGAGGCTACTCAAGAGGGCCAACGCCGGGGAGTTAAATATAGGTGATACTGTAGTCATCTTGGCGAATGGGGCTTCCCCTTTAGATCCTAAATGGGACCACGGGTATACGGTGGTTAATATCAGGGGCTCGGTGATTACGGCTGAGGGCCCCGGGAACAGACGGAGGATAGTTAATCGGGATAAAGTTAAATTAGTAAACCCCGAGGCAGAATGGGATACTTTGAGACAAAGGGAAACCCGGGCAAAAAGGGCTAAGGCAGGTAGGTTTCGCATGGCACAGAAATTGTGGGCTCAGCCCAATGTACCCGTTGTTATTGGACAGGGACAGGAGAGACAGGAGAGACGAGGTGGCCTCACCGCTGCAGACGCTGGCGACAGTTCCCCCCTAACAGCACCACAGGTGAGTCCCGTAACACTGCCCCAGGTGAGTCCCTTAACACTTCCCCAGGTGAGTCCAAATGTAGCACAGAGCGGCCACATGAATAGGGAAGGTGATGAGCCAATGGACACAGGTCAGGCTGCTCCAAGGTCAAGGAGTGGCCTGGAAGAAAGTGACTGGCAACCAAAGCGCTACCAGCCCTACCCAGCCGGTGTCAACAACGTCATTCCACGACGGTGGGTGGGTGGTGGCGTGGTCACACGAGCCAGGGCCAGGGATAGATATGGTCCGTCTCCACCCGCGAGGGTTGAGGTCGACCCACCTGCCCGCGCTGACGTCACTGGGGGTGGTGTGATCACCCGAGCGAGGTCCCGGCAGCTACAAAGACCGACTGACGGTGCTGGACCTCATCATACCGGGCATAGCCAGCAGCTGAACTACATGTCTACACGGCCAGCAACAGGCATCCTTCCCACGCCATCCCACGAGGAGTGTAGGGCAGAAAAGAGAAGATGTATCCAGTTCGTGCAGGCATTCTTTGCCTACTTAGCTTAGGACTCTTTACCGTGAGAGGGGATCTCTTCACGGAGGAGGGAGTCCTTGCACGTCGCATCGACGAAGCCAGGGGGATTTCAGGGCTATGGACAGTCATTGTAGTCATACATCCCCCACCACGGCCTGAGTTCTCATCCTGGATAGACCGCCTGGCCAGAGACGTTGAATCGCTACGGACCAAAGGCCAAGCTGGGCGGGATGATATACGGGCGTGGACTGATCGGCTTACTTGTATGAGGCAGAGCATAAATGAATTCACCAGCATCCAGTTTGTGGGGCACTATCGCACCCGCAACAGGCGGTCCCCATTGGATTTCATTGGGTCTCTAAGTGCGGCGTTGTTTGGCACTGCTACGCAGGGCCAGATAGACATTTTAACAAACGCTATTGAGGATTCCCGAAATCGCATTGATGCTCTCTCTCACCGGGGAACTGACATGGTCTCCATAATGAATCAAACCCGGCGTTACCTACAAGAAAATAGGATGGACGTAAAGGACCTGCAGAATGCCTCTAAGGTATTGTCCACTCGGGTTCTTGCTAACATGCGGCGGGGAGAGGGTATTGACAAGACAATAGATAAGCTGCACATTCACCACCATGTTGAAACTACCCTAGGTAGGGTAGATAGGGCGATTCACCTGTACTTGCATCAGGTTGGACTTTTCCACAGACAGCGTCTCCAGTTGGAAAGGGGCTCTCTGACGGAGGACATTCTCCCACCCTCCTATCTGCGGGATGTCCTTCGGCAGCTTGAACTTAAGAAGCATGAGGTGGCCCCGCTCCGTTGGCACTACCGTTTCATACCTGTATTGCCCTTGACAGACCAAAACACCGAGCTTTCTTTCAAAGTTGTGATCCCGGGCCTTGCGCGGGAGAAATACAGTCTCTACCACCTACAGTACTTCCCTGTAGCGCTCGGGGCTGGTCTGCTCCGACAGGTTGATGGGCATCATCAAGTTGCCCTTGACGGAGTGTCTAGTGGTTCCTTTACCCCGGACAACTGTATGGGCACCTCACCAACAGCATGTAGGATGGACACAGAGGAACTTCTACCTTCCTGCGAGGCCAATCTACTGATGGGTCGCCGACCAGAGAACTGTGCCATTACGGTAACCCCACGGGGTAACCGTACCAGCCTGATCTACCGTGGGGAGGCCCAGACTTCAATTGTAGTGCTGGCTGCATTCGTCCCTACAGAAGCTACTCTCTACTGCCGTGAGCAAGCCCTAACAGCAGCTGTCTACACTGGCCTTAATCGGCTGAACCTTGGGCCGGGGTGCGTACTTCAGTCTAGGCAGTGGCGTATCCGGGGTATGGACCTAGGACAGTCAAAATTGACAATTCCTGAGCTTTCCTACATAGATATGCCGGCCTTAAATCTTACGTTCCCTGCCTTCAGAGAGCACGAACTAGTTGAAGAACTAAAATTTAAAGACAGACTAAGAGTACCGATGATATCCGACGATGAAATGCATTGGTCCCATTCGCTATTTGGGGGGTGGACTCCAGTCCAAACAGCCTCGGCGGCGGGAGCTCCATTTGCTGTATTGGTGGTGGTGGTCATTATCATAATCATTGTATATTATAAAATTGTTGGTTGTAAACGGTGTCGTAAGTCGTCCTCCGAAGACAAGGTCCAGCCTCCATACGTCTCCGTCTCCGCACCATTACTGAGCCCCCCCTACAACCCCACCTATCATCAGAACAATTATTTCAACCAAGGGCCCACACCCAACACACTGCACCCAGAGGAAAATGGTCTATACCCTGCCCTCCCTCCTGTAGAAGACGCCCCCCTAGCACTCCCTGCTCTTATGGCCCCAGGATCCGAGCCCACTCTCCCTACGGCCAACATTGGACTGACAGCCCCTCAGACCAATGTTGTCCCTACTCCCCCTAAAATACCTAAGACCGGACCTCTCATGAAAAAGGCTGCACAAATCCGCACGCAGAGAACCAATGCTGTAACCGCTGCCATCTATGGTCCCAATGGTTACGACGCAGCAAGTAAGGCCAGGAGGAACCTAACTCTTGTGTCCCTGTAATCGTTTATTTGGCTACCACATCTCTCCCACATGGGTGTGTCGGTGTTATAGCTATGGAATGCTGGTATTACTTTGTATTAATCTGATTAGACGGTATAACTAGTGCTAACGAGGGAACTGTTCGAGACCGGCTGAAATGTTTTAATTTCTCTCTGGACATTTTGAACTGATTATTATCTTATCAATTAACTATGCATTCTCTTATCTTCCCAGGGATCAAATGTTCCCTTTAGCCTAATTCTATAAACTTACATTATCTGTATGTTATCAATATCTATCTCCTATATGTTTTAACGTAATGGAAGGTTCATGTTTTATGTCATGGCACGGATGCCAGGAGACAGCCACAATGGTAACAGAGAAATGATAACCCTGGAATTAATATTCATGATGACTTATTGAAAGGAATATGCTCATGTTTATTATTGAAGAGGTTATGTTTCCGGGAGGGATGGTATATATATATTTGGTGGATCTTGTTTTCTAAAGAACTTTGACTGGTCAATCCAGGGGAAACAAAGGAAAACGGCGCATGGGCCGGGGAAGACGGCGCATAGGCCGGGGAAAACGGCGCATAGGCCGGGGAAAACGACACACAGTCCGCGAAATACGGCACATAGGCCGGGCATGGCAAGCGGGCCACGGGTTCAACTTGATGCACCGATTGTTCTAATGGTTAACTTGTATCAGCATTTATTCTACCTTGTTCTCGATACCAAAAGGTTATGGTTTGGAGAGCCTTGTTTCGCGTTCATTTATTGTTGATGATGTCCGGCTGCTAGTCATATCTCACTCGGCGTATGGGTGGTTATTTTGCTGCCCAGCAGTGGCATGCCAATCTTAATTTATACTTCCTTCTGGGGATCCAAACCAAAATTTGATTGGTTCCCATCAAATTGTGCTTTGATCCTGTGATAGGGACGTGTGTAAAATTATTGATTGGCTCTGGCCACTGCTGGATCATAAAGTGGGTATAAAACCAAGGGGATGGGAAAAGGATATTTTATATAACATAGAAGGGGAGTAGGTCTGGTATATTACTATTATACCCTGCCCTGAGATATGGCTGGTAGCATTATTACCAAAAGGCCTTAATACATATATATTTTACTTATGGTAGCATTATTACCAAGAGGCCCTAGCACCCATATATTTTATATAAACCCCAGGTATACACCTATTTAGTAAAGTCACCTTGCTTGCAAAATTTAGACGGCCAAGGGTCAGTTCTTAGAAATCACCTCACACGCACATTGTATTCATCCTGGCTTAGGCTGCAAATAACAGCATGTCCTAGTTCTGCATTGTATGTATTGTGACCCTTGGTCAGTAGTGTCTACTTTACCCCTATTTGTTGGTGCATACCAAGGTACCCAGAATAGGCCTAACTCTGTTATACAAGGATTTGACAAAATAGAAAACCCAAACTGGTGGGGAGGAGGACAAACGGGTTTGCAACGTGACTAGCCAGAGAAGGGGAGGGGCTGCTTCAACCACAAATAGTAAAAGGGGGGAAGGGGGTAACAACTCTATATCTTTGGATCCGGTGGGTCCCCTTGCCCACTAGGGGCAGTAGTGTAATACTTGTCTCCCCCCACCAGTGATTAGTAGAGTGCCCCCGAAGGGGGGGTGTACGGAGTGGACTCCTGTTTTGTAACCATCTATTTGTGACTTGTTTGTGCCCTGGCTATTTGAATAAACTTGGGAGAGGTCCCACGGCTAGATCGTCACTTCGCCACCAACCTTGCTTCTGTGTACACTTATTGCTGCTGCATGGATTACACCCTCCAACCCAGCCTTTAACACTGCCAGGCCCCACCTGCCTTTGCCATGGCCCTACTCTAACACTGCCCACCTATACCCATGGACACCTAGTAGATAGACTTCCCTTATTTTGGCCTAGCCCATGGCCACCCTTCACCATATATCCATAACATGCTAACCTTTTTGCCCGTATTTGGATCCCCCTAATTTTCCCTAAACAGGACCTAGAACTTACACTATGGTAGGAACTTTTGAATTAAGGTTTTACAGGCCTATCCTGAGTCTGGCCTCATATGTATATATGAGATGAAGGTGACAGGGCAGGCAAACAGCAGGGGATCATAACCAGAAAATCATTTTTGCTGTACCTTATCCCTTAGTGAACCACAGCACCAACCGGGAATTGAACCCAAAGAACCACTTGGTCAGTGCTGAGTCCCCCCTATCATCACCTTCTATGATCAGCAGGGGCTGCTGGGGGTCCATATTCTTCCCAGGAGCAGAAGCCGCACCCCGGTGCCGCTACGGGTGGTAATATAATGAACATGAAGTAACCATACCAGGTTTGATGGCTATATAGGTAGGTAAGGCCCTCCCCCTCGCAACACTCTGCACTCAGCTGTCAGAAGATTGCCAGTGACATCCAAACCTGCATCAAAACATCACCTTCACCAGGGCAACCACCAGTCAGCAGACATCAGTTTCATCATGAAACAGAATTCATCTATCAGGTAGGTGACCAGGAGTGACACAGGAGATTATTCAAGGGAGACATTCACAGGAGGACTCACACTGTTTTATGCCAAGGAGATACACACACAGGAGATACACACACAGGCTAATGATGGGCAGATCATTGAGCTAATTGGGACTCTAGCAACTGGTTCCCTAGTAGAGTGTATAGTTCATTACCTGGAAAGGACTGATGACTTAAGCCAGGACTGGGAGGAAATCCAGGTTGAAATAAATCGAGCTTATTTAAGTGAAGAGGAACAGCAGATGCAGTGCAATGCCATTAAGGAGCTGTATCAAAAGTCCCATGAAGATGTTCAGGCCTATGGTAGGAACTTTTGAATTAAGGTTTTACAGGCCTATCCTGAGTCTGGCCTCATATGTATATATGAGATGAAGGTGACAGGGCAGGCAAACAGCAGGGGATCAAAACCAGAAAATCATTTTTGCTGTACCTTATCCCTTAGTGAACCACAGCACCAACCGGGAATTGAACCCAAAGAACCACTTAATCAGTGCTGGGTCCCCCCTATCATCACCTTCTATGATCAGCAGGGGCTGCTGGGGGTCCATATTCTTCCCAGGAGCAGAAGCCGCACCCCGGTGCCCCTACGGGTGGTAATATAATGAACATGAAGTAACCATACCAGGTTTGATGGCTATATAGGTAGGTAAGGCCCTCCCCTTCGCACCACTCTGCACTCAGCTGTCAGAAGATTGCCAGTGACATCCAAACCTGCATCAAAACATCACCTTCACCAGGGCAACCTCCAGGATACCCATTACCAACAACCACCAGTCAGCAGACATCAGTTTCATCATGAAACAGAATTCATCTATCAGGTAGGTGACCAGGAGTGACACAGGAGATTATTCAAGGGAGACATTCACAGGAGGACTCACACTGTTTTATGCCAAGGAGATACACACACAGGAGATACACACACAGGCTAATGATGGGCAGATCATTGAGCTAATTGGGACTCTAGCAACTGGTTCCCTAGTAGAGTGTATAGTTCATTACCTGGAAAGGACTGATGACTTAAGCCAGGACTGGGAGGAAATCCAGGTTGAAATAAATCGAGCTTATTTAAGTGAAGAGGAGCAGCAGATGCAGTGCAATGCCATTAAGGAGCTGTATCAAAAGTCCTATGAAGATGTTCAGGCCTATGGTAGGAACTTTTGAATTAAGGTTTTACAGGCCTATCCTGAGTCTGGCCTCATATGTATATATGAGATGAAGGTGACAGGGCAGGCAAACAGCAGGGGATCAAAACCAGAAAATCATTTTTGCTGTACCTTATCCCTTAGTGAACCACAGCACCAACCGGGAATTGAACCCAAAGAACCACTTGGTCAGTGCTGGGTCCCCCCTATCATCACCTTCTATGATCAGCAGGGGCTGCTGGGGGTCCATATTCTTCCCAGGAGCAGAAGCCGCACCCCGGTGCCCCTACGGGTGGTAATATAATGAACATGAAGTAACCATACCAGGTTTGATGGCTATATAGATAGGTAAGGCCCTCCCCCTCGCACCACTCTGCACTCAGCTGTCAGAAGATTGCCAGTGACATCCAAACCTGCATCAAAACATCACCTTCACCAGGGCAACCTCCAGGATACCCATTACCAACAACCACCAGTCAGCAGACATAAGTTTCATCATGAAACAGAATTCATCTATCAGGTAGGTCACCAGGAGTGACACAGGAGATTATTCAAGGGAGACATTCACAGGAGGACTCACACTGTTTTATGCCAAGGAGATACACACACAGGAGATACACACACAGGCTAATTATGGGCAGATCATTGAGCTAATTGGGACTCTAGCAACTGGTTCCCTAGTAGAGTGTATAGTTCATTACCTGGAAAGGACTGATGACTTAAGCCAGGATTGGGAGGAAATCCAGGTTGAAATAAATCGAGCTTATCTAAGTGAAGAGGAGCAGCAGATGCAGTGCAATGCCATTAAGGAGCTGTATCAAAAGTCCTATGAAGATGTTCAGGCCTATGGTAGGAACTTTTGAATTAAGGTTTTACAGGCCTATCCTGAGTCTGGCCTCATATGTATATATGAGATGAAGGTGACAGGGCAGGCAAACAGCAGGGGATCAAAACCAGAAAATCATTTTTGCTGTACCTTATCCCTTAGTGAACCACAGCACCAACCGGGAATTGAACCCAAAGAACCACTTGGTCAGTGCTGAGTCCCCCCTATCATCACCTTCTATGATCAGCAGGGGCTGCTGGGGGTCCATATTCTTCCCAGGAGCAGAAGCCGCACCCCGGTGCCCCTACGGGTGGTAATATAATGAACATGAAGTAACCATACCAGGTTTGATGGCTATATAGGTAGGTAAGGCCCTCCCCCTCGCACCACTCTGCACTCAGCTGTCAGAAGATTGCCAGTGACATCCAAACCTGCATCAAAACATCACCTTCACCAGGGCAACCTCCAGGATACCCATTACCAACAACCACCAGTCAGCAGACATCAGTTTCATCATGAAACAGAATTCATCTCTCAGGTAGGTCACCAGGAGTGACACAGGAGATTATTCAAGGGAGACATTCACAGGAGGACTCACACTGTTTTATGCCAAGGAGATACACACACAGGAGATACACACACAGGCTAATGATGGGCAGATCATTGAGCTAATTGGGACTCTAGCAACTGGTTCCATAGTAGAGTGTATAGTTCATTACCTGGAAAGGACTGATGACTTAAGCCAGGACTGGGAGGAAATCCAGGTTGAAATAAATCGAGCTTATTTAAGTGAAGAGGAGCAGCAGATGCAGTGCAATGCCATTAAGGAGCTGTATCAAAAGTCCTATGAAGATGTTCAGGCCTATCCAGGGGGTGAAACCACGTTAAGTGTGGACTTTGGTGTCTTCAGGATATAAAGTGCTGTAACATTTTCCATTATCATAATTGAATACCATTGTTTGTTTTGCTAAATTATTCATATAAAAATCAATCTTTGCATATAAAACTTTTTTTTGTAGAAAATAATTAATTATTAGATATTCAGAGATAAAACAGGCCTATACCCAATAAATACCATGTCCACAGGGAGAGTTCACATTTCATTTTGATCAAAATATTGATTAAAATACCGTATGAACAAAGGAAATGACTTTTATTACAATCTATGCACTATTTTTCATTAGATGATCATTTTAAAAAAATTATATCTATAATTCTTCATTTTGATTTAAATCACTGAAAAGTGTCCACAGAAAAAGGTATCTACAAGACTTTTTCATTCAATAAGGCATTTTTATTGAAAAATAAATAAAATATAGGATTTTGTTAGTGTCAATAATTAGCATTAACCAGGACCTTCCAACTAAAGACTTGAAAATATCCAAAATGCTATATCGTAAAGGAAATCCAGGGGCGCAAAATGCATTTTTTGGAGAGATTATTTAAGAGGGTATCTACAAGACCATACATATATCCTGAAATAAAAATAAATTTTCACATTTTTTGCTAACAAAGGCTTGACCTCCAGCAGAGTAGACAGTATACCAATTTTCAAGCCAATGGATACATTATTAAGGGTCCTAGAGGGAAATATGTAGTAAAAAGTATCTACAAGATGGTATCTACAAGACTTTTTATAGTATCTACAAGACTTTCATTTTAACCCTTTTTAGCCTAGATTTGATAACAAAAATTACCATAATGCTATATTATATCAAAATTAAAGGACCTAGAACCGCTGTGCAGTTGCCAAGGGAAGCTTTTATCATAAATATTGCAAAATTGCCTTTATTTTAACATAATTATTAAAATATTAACAACTTATCTTGGAAACAGTCCCAAATTTGTCAATATTCACCATAAGCAAAGGTTTGATATTTACAGTATAAGCTCAAAATTGATAACATTTGTGCTCTTGAAGTTTATGGCCAGAGCATTACAATTTCACTATCTCTGTAACTTAATATCCGATTTCAACGTTCTAGATATCATCTGAAAGATAATTTTGTATTCTATAAGGTGCAATGCACATCCTTACATTTGCTTAGAAAGCTTATTATTTGTATGCAATTGAATATCATTGATTCACTTTATTTTTATTAGAATAGAATATGAGAAAATGAGTGAAAATGTTAAAGAAAAGGACCTGATTTTAAATCATTCTAACTTTTTAACGAAAAAACTTAACATTCTAATTTTTTAGAATAAGTTTGGTCCTTACATGTATATTTGGGAAATACAACCATTGGTTCAATAACTTAAATTCTTTTTTTTGACTTTTTTAACACTCAAAATCCACACTTAACGTGGTTTCACCCATGGTAGGAACTTTTGAATTAAGGTTTTACAGGCCTATCCTGAGTCTGGCCTCATATGTATATATGAGATGAAGGTGACAGGGCAGGCAAACAGCAGGGGATCAAAACCAGAAAATCATTTTTGCTGTACCTTATCCCTTAGTGAACCACAGCACCAACCGGGAATTGAACCCAAAGAACCACTTGGTCAGTTCTGAGTCCCCCCTATCATCACCTTCTATGATCAGCAGGGGCTGCTGGGGGTCCATATTCTTCCCAGGAGCAGAAGCCGCACCCCGGTGCCCCTACGGGTGGTAATATAAAGAACATGAAGTAACCATACCAGGTTTGATGGCTATATAGGTAGGTAAGGCCCTCCCCCTCACACCACTCTGCACTCAGCTGTCAGAAGATTGCCAGTGACATCCAAACCTGCATCAAAACATCACCTTCACCAGGGCAACCTCCAGGATACCCATTACCAACAACCACCAGTCAGCAGACATCAGTTTCATCATGAAACAGAATTCATCTATCAGGTAGGTCACCAGGAGTGACACAGGAGATTATTCAAGGGAGACGTTCACAGGAGGACTCACACTGTTTTATGCCAAGGAGATACACACACTTATTTAAGTGAAGAGGAGCAGCAGATGCAGTGCAATGCCATTAAGGAGCTGTATCAAAAGTCCTATGAAGATGTTCAGGCCTATGGTAGGAACTTTTGAATTAAGGCTTTACAGGCCTATCCTGAGTCTGGCCTCATATGTATATATGAGATGAAGGTGACAGGGCAGGCAAACAGCAGGGGATCAAAACCAGAAAATCATTTTTGCTGTACCTTATCCCTTAGTGAACCACAGCACCAACCGGGAATTGAACCCAAAGTACCACTTGGTCAGTGCTGAGTCCACCCTATCATCACCTTCTATGATCAGCAGGGGCTGCTGGGGGTCCATATTCTTCCCAGGAGCAGAAGCCGCACCCCGGTGCCCCTACGGGTGGTAATATAATGAACATGAAGTAACCATACCAGGTTTGATGGCTATATAGGTAGGTAAGGCCCTCCCCCTCGCACCACTCTGCACTCAGCTGTCAGAAGATTGCCAGTGACATCCAAACCTGCATCAAAACATCACCTTCACCAGGGCAACCTCCAGGATACCCATTACCAACAACCACCAGTCAGCAGACATCAGTTTCATCATGAAACAGAATTCATCTATCAGGTAGGTGACCAGGAGTGACACAGGAGATTATTCAAGGGAGACATTCACAGGAGGACTCACACTGTTTTATGCCAAGGAGATACACACACAGGAGATACACACACAGGCTAATGATGGGCAGATCATTGAGCTAATTGGGACTCTAGCAACTGGTTCCCTAGTAGAGTGTATAGTTCATTACCTGGAAAGGACTGATGACTTGAGCCAGGACTGGGAGGAAATCCAGGTTGAAATAAATCGAGCTTATTTAAGTGAAGAGGAGCAGCAGATGCAGTGCAATGCCATTAAGGAGCTGTATCAAAAGTCCTATGAAGATGTTCAGGCCTATGGTAGGAACTTTTGAATTAAGGTTTTACAGGCCTATCCTGAGTCTGGCCTCATATGTATATATGAGATGAAGGTGACAGGGCAGGCAAACAGCAGGGGATCAAAACCAGAAAATCATTTTTGCTGTACCTTATCCCTTAGTGAACCACAGCACCAACCGGGAATTGAACCCAAAGAACCACTTGGTCAGTGCTGGGTCCCCCCTATCATCACCTTCTATGATCAGCAGGGGCTGCTGGGGGTCCATATTCTTCCCAGGAGCAGAAGCCGCACCCCGGAGCCCCTACGGGTGGTAATATAATGAACATGAAGTAACCATACCAGGTTTGATGGCTGGGGCACAGGGTACATGCTAAGGCTGAACACCTGGGAGATCATGTATACACAACTTGCCTATCCCAACGCCTATTGTTGTCTTTTAGGATCAGCAGGAGGTATTGTAGAGATAATCTGCCCATGTAGCCGGAAAGGGAACTCCCACCTGGGATCCCCATGGGGTTGCCAAAATAATTATGGACCACTGGAGTAGTATAGTAGGATATTGGATACCGGTGGTTGGTTAACTGGTTAAACATTTCTATTCTTGAGATGATTGAGGGGTGGGTGGGGGTTATCACAATGGGTGGGTGGGCAGGGGGACATTGATTAGAGAAATAATGTAGAAAGATAATTAGGAGTTTTTAATTATACATTTAGAGACTTTAATAGTACTTTAAACTCCCATTAGGGGATAAAGGTATTTACAAATGAGACTGTGTTATCCTAACACAAGCTATGGGTATTGGGGGTATTGGTTAGGTGATTGGTGAATGGAAAAATGCTTTTATCCTGATTGGTTTTCCCAGATGCTTGCATATTTGAGGTTGCCATGGTGACAGACAGTCAACACACATGCCCTCTAGTATGCAATACCCACACAGGTGAGTTTGAAATTTGAAATTTCAAATGCTTGATTCTGACACAAGCTACGGGTATTTGGGGTATGGGTTAGGTGGGTATTAAAGGCTTAATGCAAACACCTATTGTTAACCTCCCGACCTTAAGTACACTCAGTGGTCAGAGCGAGACACGGGCTTGTGCCCCACCTTGACAATACCTCAGGGAAGGTTGTCTCAAGGAGTAATTGGGTGAGGGGGCTGGGGTCAATACTTGTGGCTGATGGTTAAGTATTTCATTTGCCTCTCCTGGTATTTTCTCACCAGTAATATATTTAGAGAAAATTCTAAGACATGAGGGGTGTTACCTAAAATTGCCAACCCCAACAGACATTTTTGGAGACAGGTGGTCAGGGGTTTCTGGAGACAGGTGGACAGGGCTAGGGTATATATAGGTAGGTAAGGCCCTCCCCCTTGCACCACTCTGGCAATCTTCTGACAGCTGAGTGCAGTGACATCCAAACCTGCATCAAAACATCACCTTCACCAGGGCAACCTCCAGGATACCCATTACCAACAACCACCAGTCAGCAGACATCAGTTTCATCATGAAACAGAATTCATCTATCAGGTAGGTCACCAGGAGTGACACAGGAGATTATTCAAGGGAGACATTCACAGGAGGACTCACACTGTTTTATGCCAAGGAGATACACACACAGGAGATACACACACAGGCTAATGATGGGCAGATCATTGAGCTAATTGGGACTCTAGCAACTGGTTCCCTAGTAGAGTGTATAGTTCATTACCTGGAAAGGACTGATGACTTAAGCCAGGACTGGGAGGAAATCCAGGTTGAAATAAATCGAGCTTATTTAAGTGAAGAGGAGCAGCAGATGCAGTGCAATGCCATTAAGGAGCTGTATCAAAAGTCCTATGAAGATGTTCAGGCCTATGGTAGGAACTTTTGAATTAAGGTTTTACAGGCCTATCCTGAGTCTGGCCTCATATGTATATATGAGATGAAGGTGACAGGGCAGGCAAACAGCAGGGGATCAAAACCAGAAAATCATTTTTGCTGTACCTTATCCCTTAGTGAACCACAGCACCAACCGGGAATTGAACCCAAAGAACCACTAAATCAGTGCTGGGTCCCCCCTATCATCACCTTCTATGATCAGCAGGGGCTGCTGGGGGTCCATATTCTTCCCAGGAGCAGAAGCCGCACCCCGGTGCCCCTACGGGTGGTAATATAATGAACATGAAGTAACCATACCAGGTTTGATGGCTATATAGGTAGGTAAGGCCCTCCCCTTCGCACCACTCTGCACTCAGCTGTCAGAAGATTGCCAGTGACATCAAAACCTGCATCAAAACATCACCTTCACCAGGGCAACCACCAGTCAGCAGACATCAGTTTCATCATGAAACAGAATTCATCTATCAGGTAGGTGACCAGGAGTGACACAGGAGATTATTCAAGGGAGACATTCACAGGAGGACTCACACTGTTTTATGCCAAGGAGATACACACACAGGAGATACACACACAGGAGATACACGCCCATTATGATCTTGTACACCTTAGACATATCCCAGGACCAATATCCCGCCCCTATCTTCAGTATAACCCCCCCCCGACCCCCCACAGGCCCCATATCCCGCTCCTATCTTTAGTATAACACCCCCCACCCCCACCCCCGCCTCCCAGACCCCACACAGGCCCCATATCCCGATCCTATCTTTAGTATAACACCCCCCACCCCCACCCCCGCCTCCCAGACCCCACACAGGCCCCATATCCCGATCCTATCTTCAGTGTAACACCCCCCGGCCTCCCAGACCCCCTCCACCTTCAGAATAGACACCAACAGTCTGATGTCAGGGGCTGTGTGCAGTAGTAATAGTAGGATTCAGAATATTCCTGGATGGTTAACTGGTTAAACATTTCTATTCTTGGGATGATTGACAGGTGGGTGGGGGTTATCACAATGGGTGGGTGGGCAGGGGGATATTAATTAGAGAAACAATGTAGAAAGATAATTAGGAGTTTTTAATTATACATTTAGAGACTTTAATAGTACTTTAAACTCCCATTAGGGGATAAAGGTATTTACAAATGAGACTGTGTTATCCTAACACAAGCTATGGGTATTGGGGGTATTGGTTAGGTGATTGGTGAATGGAAAAATGCTTTTATCCTGATTGGTTTTCCTAAATGCTTGTATAATTGATGTTGCTATATTGGTCTTACAGCCATATCTGGAAGCAATGGGGTGGTCCCAGTGGGAGTTCCCACCCCAGATCCCCGCAAGGGGCATCAGTAAAGGTGCATAACTAGACCTAGAATAGGTCATATTCGGGAGTTCTCAATCTGAACCCCCACGAGGGGGATCAGTAAAGGGGCATAACTAGACCTAGAATAGGTAATATTCAGGAGTTCTCACTCTGAACCCCCATGAGGGGGGTCAGTAAAGAGGCATAACAAGCCCTAGAATAGGTAATATTCGGGAGTTCCCAACCTGAATCCCCACGAGGGGGATCAGTAAAGGGGCATAACTAGACCTAGAATAGGTAATACTCAGGAGTTTCCAACCTGAATCCCCACGAGGGGGATCAGTAAAGGGGCATAACTAGACCTAGAATAGGTAATATTCGGGAGTTCCCACCCTGAATCCCCACGAGGGGGATCAGTAAAGGGGCATAACTAGACCTAGAATAGGAAATATTCAGGAGTTCTCACCCCCGATTCCCCACGGGGTGTAACAAAGTTAATATTTCTAACATATTATGTTATATATTTTGGGTAAATGACTATTGGGGGTACATGGAAATGTACACCCAGGCGTGGATCCCCTGGCCTCTTCTGTCTCTCTGACAAACAAGGTCGTAAAATTTTGAAATTGTTGCCACAAAACCCGGAATGTGCGCCTTTCATCTTTGTGTGTCCAAATAAGGCTTAACACTTGTGCGCCCTGAGTGTAGTATGCCTCTCACAATGCTTATAAGATAGGATATGTTTGACTACTCTGTTGGAGCATTGTCAGTTAAGAAAAACTGCAATTATTTTTTGTGTGAATTATCAACCACTTTGTTTAATTGTTAATACTATTCTGACTGTATACACTAATTATATTTGAACGGAAATGTAGATATCGCATGGCGTTCTCTTTCTATGACCTTATTTAATGCTGCAGCGGATGGAAGTGGTAGGACTATACTATGGTTAAACCACCCCCATATATAAAGATTTAGCACACCCCCATATAAAGATTTAGCAGTTTGGGGGGTCATGTAGAAGTCCGTGAATACTCCTATTGTTACTTTACTTTGACGTAAATAGCAGAGTGACCTAGTTCACTTTACCATACCTGTTATATAGTACCTGTTCTGTCCACTGGGTACTTCTACTTTTAGACCTGTTCACTGCAAAGTTCACAAAAGAGTGAGTAAGGGTGTAACTTAATCCTCATCCCACGTTACTAGCACTATTTTGGTGGGATACAAAAGATAGGACTGATATTTTTCCATTTCGACACTATTATTTGATATTTCTATTTTTTGTAACAATATGATATTAAGTAGGCCTAGTCAAGCTATAATAAATATAGCCAGAGAGGAATGGGTAGGGAGTATGCCGATCAGATAGTGTATAGCAGTCAAGTAACTCTGAAAGAGGCGTGGTTTGCTTAAGTGCATACCACGGTTTGTGACAGGGGCTATACGTGCATAATATGAAATTTCAGAAACATCAGTGGATTTGTTTTCCACTTATAAATACGGAGGAACGTTTTGCAACTTCCAGGTACAAAAGAAAACCGCAGCAACAGAGTACAGTGAATTCTTCCCGAGATCAATATTAGACAAACCTTTGACAAATAAGCCTCAAGTCAAAAACCCAACCATAAAAAACAAAACTCTATGTGGAGAACAGGAAAACCTTCAACATACAGAAGAACCAAGTTCAATCCAAGAATCAATGGTCATCCTTCAACAAGATTCAACACGAGAAAAACTGTATCAAAACCGATGCCTCCTGAGAAAAATAAAGCCTGTGAATACTCAGCTCAAAGATGGGCGTGCCGATCCAATGCAAAACAAGTTCCTAAAAGTCTGTTTAAACCAATAAGTTCCATGGCAATTCAACCATATGCATAAGGGCCGATGCGACATGTGATTCATGGAGAATCACAGAGAACAAAAATCGACTTGATGCAGCCAGAGAGATAATGAATGTCTATGAGGCAGCATAGAACTACTGAGATATCCATACTCACCTAAGGGATGGAGGTCCGTGAGGGTTGGTGGGCTATTGCAAACTGGTGACGCTCAAGGTGGGCTTTGGAGGTTATTCTTGTCAAGTGGTGGCGTCAGTGTAGCGTGACTGAAAGCTGAAGTAGGGGCCCTCTATGGAGGGTCTCTATGTCTTGTGTCGAACTTAAGAAATGGCAACGTCACCTGTCACTTAACTGCCTATGTCGCATGTCACCTCTAAGATGTTGCCATGTCCCATGTCGAATTTAAGAAACAAGCTATGTCATGTGGTATATTTTTTCACTCATGTCACGGGGCTTCATGTTGCATGTCGATTTTAAGAATTGGCCATGTCGCCATGTCGAATTTAAAGGTCTAGGGCTATAATGTACCTGAAGAGGAGATTTCACGTGGCAGCAAAATAAGAAGCTCTTGCTCTTGTTGCTCTCAGCAACATCTAGGTGACTTAACGTTTATGGGCAACTGGTCAGTGACAATTCAGAAAGAGTGTTGCTGGCCTGTTGCTGTACAATTGCTGCGTTTTTGTTGCCACGTGGAAGGCCCCCTTTAAGCGCCATACCCATTGGGCGACCTTTACACAATCGGTCAACCGATCGGCGCTAAAATCGCTAGAATTGGCCGATTTTAGGACCGACTCATATCAAACTTGCACATTTCAATATAGTATACTGACAGGCGATCATAAGAATTGGCCGATTCTTCCAGTTGCCCGTCGCCCATATAGCTGATAAAATCGCCTAGTGGGTATGGGGCTTTAAACTCTCTAATGTACACATTTCTCAATAATGTGGCGCCCTCCTAGTGGACAAACCTGAACCAAGTGATAGGGATATGGGTTCCAATGGACCCAGGCTTAAGAGGTTGGGAACACGGCGTCTATTGGAGGGCTCACTGCGCAGGTTCATGAAAAAGGGGTATACTGCATCGTGGTTTATTCACAAAAGATATGTTAGAAAGTTAATTAACATTAGATATACTATATTTTTGTCGTTTTTGTACCAGCTGCAGAAAATGTAAAACCCCTTCTATGGACAGCATCTCGATTTTATACTGCGTAAAGAAAGTATGGAATGCCAATCATCTCTTAGGCGAACTTCCCTCCAAAACATCTGATCACCAGACATCAAAGGGTGTAATTGCAGAACATTATACTAATAATAACTGAGGTAAATCTATTTGTCGAAGTATATCATTTTCTTTAAGAACACCTTTAAATTGAGATAGATTACATACCTCTTTCCTCTTAAAGAAATACGTATATGAATGTTATCATACGAAAAGTCAGATATAGGCCTGTATAGTCAGTTTTACACAAATGATGTGAAAAGTCCATGAGAAAACTCCTCTTTATTCTCATAAAAACTGCTGGACATCTAGATTGTGTCGGATTGTCTCAAATCAGTGGGATATTTCGAAATGTTTGCGGAAATGAGTTCTTCTTATCACAAATACATAGAGTCTGGTGGGTTATGAGTCTGGCATAATATGAATCTAAATACGCTGGAGTTTACGGTAGTAGGACTATTACACAGATAATGACAAACTTCTAACTCAGTGCCACTCCTATAATTATTTGGGTGTGTTGCTAGATGAATGCTTAACCATGAGATCACATTTAGGTAATGTTAAGCGAAAATTTGGACAGAAGCTTTTTAAACTTATTAAAATTAAGAAGTACCTTACTGTAAAGATCAGGTTGTTAGTCTACAAGCAAACAGTCTTGCCAATTACTGAATATTCAGATTTTATTTTGTCGTTATGTCCACAGTATGAATTAAATAAACTGCAATCCATGCAAAATAGGGCTCTAAGAATCTGTTTCAACATTTATAATCCTAGAGATATATCAATAAAAAACTTACATAACCTTGCAAATTTACGACCCCTTGTCGAGAGGAGACACCTACATTTGCTAGCATTATTCTTTAGAAATAAAGAAAATGATAGATGGATTAAAAAGCAGGGCAGATATAACACCAGGAACTCAGCAGTTTGTAGTTTCAAAACCAACATCCCAAAAAAACATCCTTACCAATGTGGTCCCTATTACATTGGAGCATTGTTATGGGAAACATTGCCGAATGATATCAAAAATAGTAATGATATCGCTACTTTCAAAAGGACTACAAAAATATGGCTTGAACTTAGAAATAATGTTTGAAATGTATATATATAAGATAGTATATTGACATGCATAGGATGAGATACACATATCGAGCATAACAGACTGACAAGTATAGGAGGATCATTAATATCTGGTGCTTAACTTAGCATCTGCTCAATTATCAAATCGTATTGGATCCTCCTATCACTGAATTACATCAGTATTTTTGCCTTTTTAAATGTCGCAATTGTATTAACTTGATCGGTATATCAAATTAGTGGTTAGCTAGAATTAGCCATGTTTGATGATATACTATGATCAATACATTGATTACTCAGAATACCTGGTACTTAACTTAGTGCCTTTTTTGATGGTCAATCATTGTAGTATTGTATTTGTGAATATTTTTGGTATATATCTATATGTTTCTTATTGATGTACCCACCTACATGGAAGATCACCTGTACAAGTGAATGTGGTTAAATAAATAAAAAAAAAAATAAAAAAAATAGGCCTATACATAAAAAGAACAAGACTCAAAAATAGCCTGGTTATCGAGGTTTCTGTCACCTGAATTGAGTGTATTTACGTACCTATGTATGTAGGCCTACATGTATATTTATATAAAAGTTTATCCAAAGTTTGGAAGCTACATACAACCCAACTCTGGTTGTTGTTGACTTGTATTTATTTAAATAGACATGAATTATGGTGAATCAACTAGTTTCGGTGTTTTACTGCCTTCATCAGGATTGGAATCATACCTCAAAATTGGTTTGGTATATCAATAATTAACGGTGTTGATTAACAGTGTGGAATTTTACCCTTTAGAAATCAACAGGGTGGATGAACATATATATTTATATAAAAGTTGTATGAAATATAGTACAGTGTATTTGCAATACACCAGGTGGCACTGCGGTGACCGCAGACCTCCCTGCAAACATTCCCTGCCAGAGTTGGCTTGTCATTTACCAGGAGGGGGACACCACCCATTCTGTTGTAAGATGTTCCCTGTGCCAGAAAATAGTCAAGTTTTTACTATGTATAAGTAGAAAGTTCCCCACCAGCAGGATAAGAATACCGCTGTGGCTGAAAAGTAGTCTGGCATTTCTGCTGGTCAGGGTGGTTGTTGAGGTCATTCTTTTTTAACCCTGTCAAGACGCCACCTAATGTTGATATAGTACCAAATGTACACCAAGTTACTTAGAAAATATCCCCAAAAGACGCCACTGATACCACAAAGTTTTGAATTAGACCAATGACAAGATAAAATATTAATTGAAATAATTAGTTTCAAAAAGCAGTAGTCAGAGGGAGCATAATTTGACATTATATTGAGCATAGAATTCACAATTTTGAGATATTTGCCATGTATCTCTCAGGCATCTGGCGTCTAGGCCTGGTGATGCCTGAGAGATACTGGAGGCTAGGCCTGGTGATGCCTGAGGGATACAGGCGTCCTGAAAGGGTTAAAAGAAATCATTACAGAACAGATAAAAACTCAAAATTTAGTATCTGGTACCTCTGAGGCATAATTATGAAGTCTAGAAGGGGAGCAAACTCGAAATATGAGCACGACAGATGTGGGGGCCAAATAACAATATGACTGACTTTTCCTGTAAACAATGACATTAAAGAGATTTAGTGTCGAAATTGGGAGACAATGGGTCAGGAAATTAAGTTATTTGCATTAATTTTGAAGTCAATACAAAAATCCGAAATCCAAGAGGGCTGACTGATATGGAAAAACAACATGATTTTCCGCTGCAAAAGCATCTAGACAAGTGGATTTTTTTAATCAAAACTATTTCACAATTTACATTATGCTTTTCAAATAGTTGTAGATAGATTACAATGTATGGATGTGAAGAAAACGGGTAATGTTAAAAGTATTTTCATTTATTCTTTACTAGGTTCTGAAATTTGCAATTCCTCAGTAGCATTGTATGGCAGGAGCCATCCAATGCTTGTTCAGAAAAATAATATAAAAAGAATGTTCTAAGTGTTTTCATGTCATATACAATTTTATTTATTGTTGACCGAGCTGATGGAAAGATCCAACAATTCCCAGTCCTTAAACTATGTTTGTATAGAATTAAATGATGTTTTAAGTAAAATAAATTATAATATAATTTATTATAATGTTGCGTTATTATATTCATTATTATCAATGTAGTAATACCTGGTAGCTACTCAGTATCAGCATGTAAGTGGTGGAAAGGTTCATCTCTTTATGGCTATACTGAGTCATTACCAACGAAATAAATTTTCGAGTCTTTGTAAGGTTTATAAAATAATTGGTAATTGGTCCCATAATGCACAGCCTCTGTAAAAAGGCCCTATTCATAACCTTTTCCTTTTCAGTTTTTGGCGTAATAAATTTTATTGCATCATTTTTTCTAAGGACCATTCCAGATCGATTCATTTCAGCCCTATGACGTAAGAGTTTATAACCAAACATTAATGTCAATAAATTATTGTTTTATCCTTGTTTTCTCTCTTCTTTCTTCCAATGATATATGGTATATATTTATATGATATAAGGACTATGCATAACCTTCTCATTTTCAGTTTTTGGCTTAATAAATTTGATAAATTTAAAAATTACAAAGGTTATTAAAATTATGTCTATACTCATTATCCTTAGCATGAATGATTCCAATATCAGTTGTAGCCAAAATTCAGTTCACAGACCCGACTAATAGGCATTACATAAGAAGGACAGACAATTTGATATATATGTATTCGTACTCCAACCTCCTCACCACCACCAATTTCAAAATACCCTGCCTTGATATGCCCCCCCCCCCCCCCCCTCCCCATAGCACATGTATACCATTATTGCATGCGGTTTCCCTGCAACCCCCCAACACCCCCATGCACCTACACCCCTTCCCTAAACAGCCCACCAGGCCGTTGCCCTATACAATAGCGTTGTCCTTTTTTGTAAGTGGCGTCTGTTGAACTGTTCAGCGGTTGCCATGGTAACCCCCAGTACGGACGCCGGGTTTGGCGGGTTACTATGGGAAGCGCGCGCACTGGGGGCGCGCACGTTGGACGCGCATGCGCACGGCTAGGGTGGCATAAGACGAGACGTACGTGGGATGCGGTGAGTGTGGGGGGAGGGGGTGAGTACTGTTAAAGGGGGGTGAGTATTGAAGGAGGGAGGGGGTGTTGGTGATTGAATGGGGTTTGGGGGGAGAGGGGAGGAGTGGGGAGGGCAGGTGGGGAAATGTGGTTCACCTGTCCATCCGACTCTCACTATGATAACATCAGTAGTATAGGAACCTGCCGGTTCAAGAGTGTGTGAAGTAATATCAGTGGAGTGGCGGGTGAATTCAAATGGTTTGAATCCTAGATTACACACATAAACACACATACACACACACAGCTTGGAAGAGTTGCATAAGTTTGTTTGTTCATATTCGTTTTACATCAGTATTCTTCCTATACCATGGGCGTAGCCAGGGGGGTTCCTGGGTGTCTGAAATCCCCTTAAATTTCCCAAAATATAAGTCGAATATAAGAAATCTTGCCAAAAATGTAAGTTGGAACCCCATAAGATTTACCTGGAACCCCCTTGAGGATAATTTGAGGACATCTTAGAAATTGAAAAAAAAGTACTGAAGATATATAACACGTGATAGAACTCTTGGAACAGAAGTGGGTCAGCTTTAGCACTGGGAGTCAAGTGAACTGCACCGGAGTATAACAGAGTTGTCTCAATCTTCCCATTTTTCTATACTACTTAGACACAAGTTTATATGAAGTTCCATAGCGGTTCTTATCAAAACTTTCTCGTGTGTAACAGTCCCTAAAACAGGATAGATTGGTCAGATTATAACAATATTGATATCAATAGCAACTAAGTCCACCGTCATAGTTATAAACAGCCAGGATAAGATTGCTAAAAAAAGATCAGCATTTATACAAAAGAAGTTGTATCCCAGAACTGCTTTTTAAAAATTCTAAATCGCACGGCAAAATACTGTTCTATGAATCAAGACGGAAACAAAAGGAACATCGATCAAAGTTTTATCAACTATGTTTCCCATGTATAGAATTTAATTTTACATCGCTTCCAAATATCGATGACCATCATAAAAACAACCATGGCAATGAATGCTCAATTTCTGCATGTTTTTCATGTTATATTTTGTTTTTGTAAAACTCAATGTGCATTTTTGTGTGGCGTTACTGCCCAGCAAAAGATGCGAATTATTCTAATAACGTTGCGGGACGTCACAGAACATCAGTAGAACATAATATTGCCACTATTTGATACAATAATTTTAAAAATCAATGTAGGCCTATACAGCTAGGAAGTTCCCGAAAAAATAAACAGGTTCCATCCTCAGTAATTTTTAAAGCTGGAAAGTTCTTCATCGTTTTTAACTGGAACCAGTGGACCAAAGCCACTCTAGAATATTACGAATTTAGAGGTCTGGAGTTTCTGAAAATGTGCAGATGGACTTAATGGAAGGCCCCCTAGCAGCGTATTTTGAGGAAGGTATAAACAAATAAGGTGTTCGACCCTCTTGGTCAGTATACTACAACTGAGCCGAAATAAGCCCATCCCAGTGTACACCAATAGCAAAGCTTACCACGAAATATTTTCAAAATTGCCTCTGGTCTTTCCATGAAGAGAGTTGCAGAGTACAAAATTAACAAAAGAAATTTGGTTGACAAATAACTTCTTTAATTTGTAAAATGTAGCTTTATATAATTTATTGGATTTTCCCCCATAGGAACCAATGTTAAAGCCCTTCAGCCCAACCTATAATGTCCGACCCTATTTTGCCCTGAAACACAGCTTTTTGATTGGCTGGCAAACCTGAAAATCTCTCAATTGGTAGAATTCTAGAAATCATAAGATTTTATCAATAAAATGGGGATATAGAAAAATATAATTCTTACTTATTTCAGTAGCCCTAACTCTAGGCAACAAGGATACATTTTACGTTAATTTTGCACAAAACTTGTCCAACCCTGGAAATACCATATATGCAGGATGGCCTTGTTGTGGAGTCGCGGGGCCCGGGGACGGGAGCCAGGTGTATTGTGGCCGGGTGTGGCGAGGGCGAGGGCCCGGGGACGGGGGCCAGGTGCATGGGACGGGGGCCAGGGGGGGCAACCAAAAGAAAGTTACGAAATTTCGTAGAGTGGTTTTACCCTTTTTTCGTGGCCACGATAGAAAAATCTCCCCAGAAGAAATGTACGAAAATTTCGTGGACCTTAAAGTTTAGTGAAAATCATACTAAAACCATCCATAATATATATTCACCTAAAATACTTTCTAATGTGTGTTTGAAATAGATTGGGACACTTTGAGATAATAATTTTGAAAAAAAAAGTGAAAAATAAAATCCACGATTTTTTTTTGTTTTTAAAATCAACCATAGGAAATGGAGCTATCGTTAATGTTATAACTTTTCGCGGGCGCGATTTTTCGTACATTTTTCTTGGTGGAGTCGCGAGGCCCGGGGACGGGGGCCAGGTGGACGGGGGCCAGAGCCAGGGCTAGCGGCGGGACGCGGCAGGTGCCGGGGGGCGGCGGGTCGGCGGGCGGCTAGAAGACAGCCTTTGAAGTCCACCTGCCCCCTCCACCCCCACCCCCTTCACGCACACACCCCTCTCCACCCCCACTCTCCTGATACCGATGCATCAAAGTGTGACCACTCAAGGGAGGAGGGGGTGGCTGGGGGCAGGTGGAGTGGGTGGGGGAGGGGATGTGGTGGTATCCGGCTCTTGTCCCTGGTCTTTGGTTTAAAGGGGGAGGCCGCTTTTTTTTCCTTTTTTTTCAATGATATCAAAACTTTAATTAAAACTCCACATACATGGGGTTGGGGAGTACAGCATAAGACAGATTTCTGGGCATTTGTACCAGCACTTTATCTAGGGATCAGTGGAACTGTTTCATTTAAAAAAAAAAACAGCATTTATATACACGTGCGCGCCAATACAACTTCAACAATTTTGGTCTTATATATGTAAATACGTTTGTTACAGTCGTCTCTCTCATGTATGATGATGATTCTATGAAGAACCGATAATGAGATGCGTGGTTCCAATATAGATTTATATCATTTATCTATAATTTTAGTTTTCACGAATCCCTAATTTTTTTCGAAAAAAAGAAAGAAGAAAAAAATAGTTATAGGACCGCATTACAACCCATATATGTACTACCTTTGGGGTCAGCTTTAAAAAAAACTCACATCAAGGTAAAAACAACTCAATAGAATTAAACTCATGGAGTGTGTCGCACCTTGTTGTGACGCCGTTTTCACCTTTGCTGCCCAACAGTGACCCCCACCCCTAATACCACCCCCAGCCCCAGTGGTCAGTCAGTCAGTCCTCCTGGTCACGCCCTGGAGGTCGGCGGTCAGACATCAAAGGGCGTTCGTCCGTGCGCCGCACGCGTCCCGTCACGGCCCACTGCACACCGTCCCCCCTCCCAAACACAGACATCCACAGGGGGGGGGGGGGGGGGGGGGGCACTCAGCACAAAAACGGTCGAAAATCTGGGGGCTGTAGCTGTGAATCATCAATTTGGCTATATATATATATATATATATATATATATATATATATATATATTTGGGGGGGGGGGCTGTCATTATTACATCTATATAATCCTTTATACTATATTAAAAGTTGACTGTATGTAATTTGATTATTTCATAAAGCTTCTTGAATTATTGAGTTCAGATATCAAATAGATCTAATGATCATGTTTTAATAAATGCCTCTGTCATTGATATAGCCTGAAAGGGAGGGGGGAGGCTGTCAGAGTATTCCCATCCAAAAAAAGGGGGGCTGTAGTTTCGCAGTTGGTGCCTACATTCAAAGACTGAGTGACCCCCCCCCCCCCCCCACTTCCCCATCACCTGTCTGTAGGCCTACAGGTGAGAGTGGGGGGAATAATACAGGTATGGAGACACTGGAGTACGGCCCACTACACCTTCAATACACCGCCACAATACACCTGAGTGGTGGAAGTTTGGGTGTATGTGTGTGTATGGCTGAACGCATCACTGGGTTAACTTTCATCCAGGAAATGTGGTTTCCAGTCGTGGTTGGATGGGTGTAATATTGTAGGGAACGCGACCACGTTGGACTGTTGCAACAGTGTTATATCAAAAATACTAGCGGTTATAAACAGATATCGTGATTTTTGTTTACCATGGCGCACTTAAATTTAAAATAAAATCAAACAGAATAATTTTATATAGGCCTATGTTTAAAAGCAAATGAAATTTATTCAACTTAACGGGCGGGGGATTGTATCAATATTACACTCAGTTGGAGCAAGAATATGATATTCAAAGTGATGTATTTAAGGCCTCCGGATAGTAACAGCAAATTTCTCGTCTATCAACGTGTGACAAGTACAAAGTTTCCCTGTCGGAACCTGCTGTCTCAGTCTGGTTCTGACCGGTTCATCGCACCATTCCGTTCACAGCCAACCATTCCAGTTCTTTACCTTTCATTCCAAGCAATTTAGGGTTAACATTTTGCGAATTCTAGTATATATTGGAATATACATTCAAATACTAGAAACCAGGACCATGATAAAATAGACAATAAAAACAGGCTCAATCTTCATTAGAATGCAAATAAAGTTATCCTAGATCAATTTTGGTGGGCCACCAAAATTCGTTTGTTTATAGGCAGTGTTGTGTACATGCACAATTGAGATGGGATTATTATCAAAATTCAGGGGAAATTAAAGTGCGATTTCCTCTTTTATACTATACTACTAGCTAAAGTCAGACTCTTAAAATGTGTTTTATAGATATCTAAGTTTGAATTTTTTGGGGGCTCATATTGATACAAGATTCAACATTATTCATTCAAGAATAGCATCATCCCAACAATATCAAGTAGACAGACCGGAACGTGAAGAGAATTGAACAGATATATCACAATTTAACAGTTGAAACTGGATTTCAAAAATAACAAATATCCCGAAAACCAGGGGCAACCTTGATGGATGTTATGAAATAAAACCTTTAAAAAAATAACTGCGAAGCCTATAAATGCAAATACAAATGCCTTATCGATAAGGCATCACACACACTGTTTTGGTGAATCTATAGCATTATCCCAACAACATCAAGCTAAAGTGGACAAACCGGAACGTAGAGGATTGAACAGATATATCAAAAAACGGTGGAAACTGGAGTGTAAAAATAACTGCAGAGCTTAGATATGCAAATACAAAAGACTTATCGATAAGGCATCACACACATATATCCGCAGACACAAACAAATGCCTTTTCGATAAAGCATCACATATATCCACAGGCCCATCCCCCAGAGGCACAGTATACAAAAGAATACCCTCGAGGTAATGAGTGGCTTTTGGTCGCCATCCTAGCTTGGATGCGGGCCGCGTCGTAGGCGACAGACGGCCGGACGCCCCTGTACTACCCCCGTACGACCCCCCGTACGACCCCCACCATAGACGGCCGGCGGCAGGACGACGCCCCACGCCCGTCTCTTATCACAAGGGTATCGGCATCTTTGAAGTTGGGCACCTGTCACTTAACAACCGACACGGCTGACTGATTTAGGCGGCGTCACCACTTTAAGGTCTGTGAGAAGCGTGCCGTTTAGCCGCATGGTGTAATTAGGAATTGAATTTAAGGGCGTTGGTTAGAAGTTATAATTTGGTGAAATTAAAAGTTGAAATTTGAAGTTTATGATGATTGTTGGTATTAAGGAAATTAGTTAATTATTATTCATTATGTTGGCAATAGTTTTTAGGAATAATTGTTCTCATGCATATATACTTTTTTTTGTGTGTATACCAAAGAGACGCTTGCATAATTATTTTGTACTTGTTCATATATGCAGAGAAAAAGTATGCCGTAATATCTTTTTGTGTATTTCACTGGCCAAATGTACGGAAAAACAATAGGAAAATTGGTGTTTGTATTGTCCAAATAAACCAAATGAAGTGACAATAACAAAGATTTCAGTTATTGGCATTTGCAAAATTTAGCATTGAACTGCAGTGTATTTTCCTTCAGCCGCCCATTGCTGGGATTCATAATGCCCTATTCATTGGTATGGCTAAACCTACATAGCGATAGATGGCAACCACGTTAGATTTATAGTGTATAGCCCGGGTGTATAGGCATCATATAATATGTAGGTCACCTCGGCAGATGCCTTCTTTCGGGGAATAAGGGTCGAGTTTACAATACTTCCTACACACCGACGCCCACCTTCCCTCTGACCCCATTCGGCGGCGCCCTTATGTTTGGGCCTCAAACAACTAAAACTTTTCTACACAACTACAGAATGTTATTTTCTTTAGTTCTTTGATATTGGGCGTGAACAGGAGGAACTTATACGAACAGACAATTTACATATAAACTTCTTTTGAAATAATTACAATAATATTCCTGATAATTACACTCACCATTTATTTTCATGTGAAATGGATTTTTTTTTTAAATTATAAAATTGATATGGAAGCGGGGACACCCCCTCCCAGCCCCAGCAAGAGCCCCATTGTTGTCCCAAGTATAGAGTGAGTCGGCCTATTCTACCTAACATACTGATACGCCCCCCCCCCCAACTCCCCCAACACCCCCAACACCCCCAACACCCCCAACACCCCCGGGGGGGGGGCACTGACTCTTTGAGGGTAAGAACCCAAACCAAAACTACAGCCCCTGGTTTTCCAATAAGACAGCTCTCTGCTTTGATTTACCAGCCCTCTATTTTCTTGGATGTCAATGGACAGCCATTTGTTTTTACTGCAGCTATAATGATTTGACTACAGACCAAGCTCAGAAATTAGCTCTTTTCTCAAAATTGTAACACAAAAAGTCATACTAGCTAATCCTAATGCTTATTCCCTGATTAGACTACGTAAACACAACATCTCCCACAGTAAGGTGCCCTTGACAGACCCCTCTTTGGGACTTCCTTGGTCAGTTATAGCCCCCCTTTTTCAGCCTAGACCCGTGTCACAGCAACAACTTCCGCCGCCTGTTCTGCAGCGGGTACCCAAACCTGGGAGGAGTCCCCCCCCCCCCCCGGTCCCAACCCCCCCTCCACCTTCATCACCCTATACCCGCCCCCACTCTCATCACTCTTCCCCCAACCCACTAATACTAATACCACCTCTCCCCCTTTAAGTAAGGGTAACACCCCCACCCCTCCAGTACCCCTCCCAAACCCAGCTGACCGTGACGCCGCTCGCCGCGTCACGCCCGACCTACTGGAGGCGCGCGCCTTTGAAGTTTGCCGCCGACAGGTGAGTAGGGGTAGTAAGGGAGGTGAGGTTTGGGGGGGGGGGGGGGGTACTGAGGGGGGGGGGGTACTCAACTTGGTTTTGGGTAGCCAATGAAAAATGGGCCCCGGGAGCTTTTTACTTTCTAAAGTAATCATTAAGCAGTATACAGCTGGTTTTCAGGGTATTACTCAGGGTATACTCTTCATGTATAGTATGTGTCATTATACTATGGGATACAATTTAGATTTTAATGCAGGTTCACAGGTTGTAATAAATAAGAAAGTATGTAGGAGCTGTAGCTGTAGAGGGATGTAGTTTTGCAGTAGATACCATTAAAGAGTCAGTACCCCCCTCCCTCAGCAGGGGACAGAGGGCGGCGGGAGGCCGGGGGCGGCAGGTGACGCTACGCGCGGCGTCCTTTCCCACATCAAAGAACGCCGACAGCGTCCCCCCGCGCATAAATAGACGCTGAGGGGACGCTGGGACGCCATTCCTCCACAGGCAAGCGTCAGGAGAACAACCCAGTGCATTCCCACAGATACAGGAGTATTTGAGAGATATATATCCCACCTTAAGGAGTATATATATAAGGCATTACAAGGTGGTATATAGCACGTGCATACCGCACTGAGAGTATCATATATGAGGAGAGCGGTGCATATTTCAAACCGCGTCTGGGTATAAATAGGACCTATACCAGGACCTGACGCTTATATATATTTGGCTGCATCATCACACACTCACCCCATAGGAGGGAAGTGGCCAAATATAGGATACACATTCCTATATACAACATTGGATAGGACTTTTAACACTTTAAAAGTCAACACAGAGTCACCATGGACCTCCTGTGTGAACCCATATCCCCAGCAGGGACGCCGCCCCCTACGAGCCCCGCAGACATGCGCACTGACAGCGAGAGGGCCCTACGCATGACCCACAGAAAGGTGAGTTTTAAAGATGGCCGCGGCTACCTCCTCTGTAGTCCTTTCATGTCCTTTATAATATCTCTTGCATGATACTTTGAGTATCTAGCGGACTTGGATGTAACTACAGTCTACCTCCTCTGTTTTGTAAAACATGCACCTGTTTTGGCGATGGGCGCCTTATCGCTGTTTTCACTTTCGACAGGTGTCCTATGAGGCCCTTTGATGGATTAGATAAACAAGACCACTTAGGCCTATGTCTAGTGCATGCTATTCAGAGAAAGGAATTTTAGCACTCTCGACGTATCTCGATATCTTAATGCATCTCAAAACTTCTATGTTGTGTGCTAGACTAATGACCTAAAAGATACAATATTTGATAACATTATAAATATTTACACCATGGAACAAAGTCTAGAATTTGAAGGATATATTTTCAAAGGGAATTCATGCTGATGAGATATGGGATACGTTATACGTTTACGTTCATGGGATGCGTCGGAGGTGCTAAAACTCCCTAATGCTATTGAAAGACGTATACATATTTGTGGAATTTACTAGGCCCTACAACATATATGTGGACACCATATTTTCTCCTTCAACATCAACTGTGTTGACGTTAGGCCTATAAGACTTGATTGCTATAGACCATTTCACTTTTTCTGCGTAAACCAACCCATTGTAATTAATTCAGCAGCTACTGTATAAGTGTGTGTCTATCTAATTTGTTACCAATATTCAGTTATCTATGTTTTTCTTCTTAATTCTCAGTTCAACAAACACATGGCCGAGAAGCGTCGCCGGGCGCGGATCAACCAGGCCCTGGAGCAGATGAAAACCATGGTGCTCTGCGGCATGCAAAAAGACGTAAGTTTCTTATCTTATCTGGTTAGATAATGATCATGCAGCAACCTCTTCACATAAGGTTATATTCTAAACGTTCGGGGAATTGACTTTTTCATACAATCATAAATCAATTAGTGTTTGAACCCAAAATCATTCATCACCCCCTTCTTTATATACTACTGAGATATTTGTGCGATTTAGATTTAATAATTCATAGGGCCTACTGCTTGGATCTTTAATAGGCCTAATCCTATAATGGGTGTAGACGCTTAAAATCTAGAGGGCGACATGGGCATTTCTTAGATTCGACATGGGACATAGCAATTCACTAGCATGGGCATTTGATTTGATTTGATTTCATGGGCATTTCATGGGACAAAGCGACATCCCCTTCACCTCTCCAACAGGCTTACTGTGTGCCGACTGACTTATTTAATAAAGTTGGTGTAGTCAGTGTATCTTATTAATCCATACAATATTTATCGGAAATTTCGAAAAATATGTTTTTTTATTCCTACCATACAATAGGCCTATATCTAATTGTCCATCGTTTCTTCTTACAGCCCGAACACTATGACAAAATGGAGAAGGCCGACATCTTGGACCTGACCGTCAAATATGTCACCACCGTCGTCAGCGAGTCGCCGGAACTGTCGGCCGCCCTGGCGGGAAAGAAGTTCCGGGCAGGATACACAGAAGCCCTTAAAGAATGCGACCAGTTCCTCAACACGGTTGCCATGGAAACATCCGCCAAAAGTCGTCTGGTTGGCCACCTCACCACGCAGGCGCAGCCGCACTCAGCGTCCCACGTGCACGCTCTCGTCCAATTAGAAGGCGAGCGGTTAGCGTTCGAGGAGGCCGCGCGCAGGCGCGAGAGCGGCATGGCTAGTTCGTCAACATCCCGACAGGCAGCGCCTACGGCCGTTGTGGCGCCCGTCCACGTGGTGGCGCCACACTCTCACGTGATCTCGCGAGCGTCCGTGAGTGGCGTCGCAGCGCCCTCTGCGGCGGCTGGCGGAAGCTGTGGCCCTTCCGGTGAGAGGTACATGGACTCACAGCTTAAGCAGCATCACCAAGCGGCCGCCGACCACGCCCATCGACGATACGCCGCCGATATGGCGTGTCTTCCGGTTCCGCCGCCGCCTCCACATCTTCTTGCGCATGCGGCGTCGCACCCCAACATGGCGCGTCCTGTACCGATTGACCTTAGACATAAGTACTTTCAGGTGGCCGATAGGTGCGTGCCTGTCCCCATGTATGACAGTATGTGGAGGCCATGGGACCGGCCAGTATCGGTCTGAACTTGATCTCTGAACTTTATAAATATAAATGTAAATAATTCCACATTATGAAGCCCATGTAAATAAGTCCATATTATTAAGCCAATTAGAGGATATTTGAAAGGATTTGATAAGTGAGAAGATTGTGATTTAAGGATTGCATGTAGACAACCTGCTCAAGGACTGCTATCAAACTGAAGTACTGTGTCTGATAAGTAAACTTTGTACCGGTAATGTTTGGTACAATTCAAAACCAAAGGAGAGCAATTATGGAAAAAAGAAGCTATGATTGAGAACATTTATTGAGCTACATTATGTCTAAACAAATCAAATTCACAACTTCTCAATCCCATGTAAATATACGTGTGTACATTACCATCTTGCCTATTGAACTGTTCACTTCTGTTGAGGTTCATGTATCAGTCTAGTCAGAATGTACATAATATCATTGTATAAATTGTATATAACAATTTTCATTGCATGCATGAGTACAATAAAAGCATGATTTCACATTATATATGAAGCGTTTGTCTTTCGTCGATTGATAACTTAAAATGAAAAGTAAAACAGAAGGCATTGACATAATTATGTATATTTAAACTCAAGTTTCAAAGTAATCTTATAGCTTATTATAAAGTTTACGATGTCATACTTGTTATTAGAACCAATGAAACAACACCTATACAAAACGCACCTATAATGTATTGGTGGTGTGAGTTAATCCTGCATTAAATGAAATGCATAGTTTCCTTTATTGAATATTTATCTACACAAGTATATATCCAGTGTCAACTACTCCAATCACAATGTTTGATGTTCTAACATCCGGATAGCCTAAAGACCTATTTCAATAGAGTGGCGCCCTGCTAGCAGAATAGGCCTGAACAACCAATTGGGATATGAGTTTCAGTGGGAACCGTTGGGAACAAGGCTTCTGTGGTAGGGTCCAGTGCGCAGGTTCGAGGGAAAGGTGTATATTATAAGCCTATCGAATTATTAATGAATTGTATAGATGTTGTGCAGGTAACATCATCACTGGTCAAAATGGCTGGCAGCCATATTGGTGATCAATTGATAACCTTTGTTTTCTAAACTTCAAAGTATTTTAGATATAGGGCCTACTTTAATGCTACAATTAGTCTAACTGAATAACAGTTATAAACTATTAGTGCTTTGAATTGATTTATTTTTTATTAATTATGAAGCCACATGGTCCTGATCACCACATGGTGACCATCAAAAAGTGATCACGTGACCACATCTGCACAAGGTCTATTCGGAAAAGAATACATCATACAGGCCAAATGCATTTTCTATTTGGGACTCCATTATCCGTTGTTCAGTAGCCGTTTTCCCAATCCACCTCGTGCTTCAGCGGTTTCCCGTCCATATAAAGTTTGTAGTTTTCTGTGAATATTCCTGAAATCTTAAAAAAAGGAGAAGGAAATGCATTTTACTTTTTGGATGTTCAAACTATAGAGTTTAAATCGTATTAGACTTCGATAAGTTCTAGATAGGCCTAGTTATATTTTCGTTTGTATGTCGAGATGAGCAATTTCACTAGTCATTATGCAATGGGCCACTGTGGTCCGTTGCATAGTGGTAACAGTGAGGGTTTGCTGGAGAAATGTCACTCTCCCTGTTATGCCAAAATCCAGCATCAATTTTCACTCACTATTGATAATATTTTTGGGCTGAAAACCCTTACAGAATTAAAATCAGCTAAGTAGAACAGCTACAATTTAAAAGCGGGACCATTCGCAAAGGTGACCTCCCCGTTCAAAGATGTCATTGATGGAGCACAGAGAGGTTGTTACAGCGTTTCAAATAAGAGAGTCGTCACGGACGATATCGTCAGTTTAAGGTACTTTAACCATATAGATGGATTTGAAATTCCAGTGATATTTTTTCTATATCGGTTCAAATATTCTTCAATATGTCAAAAATCCATAGCCAAAAGGAAATTAATCTCAATTTACCGTTTGTTTTTTCACCTGGAGGATAGGAAACAATAGAGACCTTTACTATAGGTTCCTATGGGAAATGCTTAACTTGTTTTATCAAAAAATTTCATGGAACAAATTATCCAGTGTTTTTTCCACAAAATTGATACAGATCTCAAGTACTGATATGGACAATTTTACCGTTTTAAACATGATGCTCCCATAGCATCTCTATGGTAAGAATTGACAAACTGTCCCTCTGCACAGCAGTATGTAAATAGCATATAGAGCCAGTCATTGAAAAACACAAGGTGGCAGTGCTGGGACTAGTTACCTGGTTACAAGTATCTTTAAGAAACAAACTTACATCGACACAGGCCCCGGCGGTGTGTGGTGTGATGGTGACGTCTGGGTGGTCCCAGAGGGGGCTGGTGGGGGGCAGGGGCTCCGTCTCACACACGTCCAGCACAGCACCACTGATCCAACCCTGGCTAAAAACATATGGGGCCTTCCATTTAGTATACGTATGTACGCGGGGGTTGGGGGGGGGAATCAAAATTTGTGAAAATGTACGTACATATCCAATGCATATTTTCGCCCAAGGGGGTGGGGGGCGCGGGGTTGGGAGTCAGATATTTTTGAAAATGTGCATAAATACTAAATGGAAGGTCCCTATTGCATAAACCTATTCACATGTCCTGCTTGATAGAAACATTCGACCACCTTTGAATGTCTACAATAAATTTCAAAGTCTACAACAGACTCATTTATTCAAAATAAATAAATACAACTTTAGTTTCTTACCTTAAGGCATTGACTATGCTCTCTTCGCTTATCACATCGCCACGTCCAATATTGATAAGGATTGGCTGTATCACGAATTAAGAACAACACATACAATAAAATATTTATAATTATTGGTCTCTAACTTACTTAATGATATTCTTGGGGGCCAGTGTAAATCATAATGGGAAAACTCTGAGTATCCTATTTGTATAATAATTTAATCAAACATTAATTTTGTTTGTGGTATATGGTATATATAATTATAGTTCAGACCAAACAGGCATGAAGCAGTTGTTTTTGCTCTGGTTTGTCCGAGACATAGGTCTGTGGAGACTGGGGTAATAACAATTGCTGACTGCATCTGTAGTCTGTACTTCATTTATTCTATTTCAAGAATCCTGAACATGTTAAAAATCTTTAATCACAATACCAAAATTAGCATAAGCATGCAGAAAGGCATGATTGCCTTCTGGATAATACAGCTCTGATTATTAACCTACTTCTCAGAGGGTAGGACAATGATAAGGGTATAGGGGTTGGAATCCTAATTTAAAAACAAATAATGAGTTTAAAGCTCAATTGAAAAATCTCAAAGTTTTCAATGTGACAACACAGCCTAACAAGAAAACTGGAAAGCTGAACAAGATAAAGACAAAAACTAAATAAAAAACAAAAACAAAATCTTAAATCAAAGACCAAGCAAAAATAATAAACCAGCCTGAAGTAATCATGACCCACATCCCTCATTACCTTCATCTCATTTCATCTCACTCTACATATTTAATTTTTCTTTTCTCCGTAGTTAACTTCATTAATCTCTTCCAACTTACCTCACCTACCATTACCAGACCTGTCAATTTTCAACTTATTCCTACTGTTTTATTCAAATGTACTGAACTGATGAATATCCAGTAGCATTGTATATGAAATGTTTTTTCTTGTTCTTTGTACTTTAGGTTTCTTCTAATTACATGTTGAGAGAGTGTCACCAAAGTGTTGAGTAAAAGAATGCTGGCAACCACTGGAAGATCGGCTACACTATATTTACAGCCAAAGTGTTGTATGAGATTTAAAGTTCAATAAAATAAAAATTAAATTAAAAAAAGTACACACCTTGTGCCTGCAGTGTGAGAGGACGTTCCCAGATAGTAGACCAGTCGTCTTCGGTGTACTTGGTAGTATGTTGCACACATAGTCACACTGGGAGAGAAGTTCAATCAACCCTGATGGACCTCTGTGCCAAACAGAAAATGAGATATGATGGCCAAATACTGTATCAACTTACACATGAAGTCATACTAATAGAACAGTTCAGTCATCCTCGATGGGCTTTCATATCAACCAGAAAATAATTTTTTGATGAAGTTAAATTGTGGGTAATTTTGCAAGGAACATCCTTTTTTAAAAGGGTGTTATGATAAAGAATGTTACCATGGTAACAGAAACAGGAAAGTGGCTGGATGGTTTGCCTGGCATATGGATGACTAGGGTTTGATCCTTGGCTGGAACACCAGCTTCCCAAATCTCTGGTGATCCCCAGCAATCACCCAATCTAACCCAAGACCATGACTCTTGGAAGGTTTGAATGAAATAGGCAGATGTGTTTATTAAGACATGTCAATTTATTCATATAAATATGTGAACAGGTTCACCCAAACAATGTAAAGTTAGCATGGAAATTCAGAACCACCCTTCATGATATATTACTAAATAGATAGATATCATACATCTCTATGTAGGCACATTTTTAAATGCAGCACTTGGTCTTTACTCAAGTCATAAATATTAAAAAATGTGTGCAAGGAGAATACCTGTTTTACAAATATGTCACATTGACACAATGTCAGTGCAATATGTCTCCACAACACCTGGTGCCTGTACCAATAAATATATTAATAAAGAGTATTTTGACAAATGGAGGACTAAATTAAAATGTGTAGAACTAAATTACTACATTCTGCTTTGCTCTTGAAATGATTACAACATAAAATTACCAATACATCATCTGTATATATGTTTTCATGTCTTTACATGTTTGGTAAAGCATCGGACTGAGCTTAATGAAATACATTTTCTGTCCATACAGATGCATAAATAATATAGGCCTAATTGCAACCATACCTAAACCAGGAACTACATTTAAAAGAAACTAATTAACAAAATAAAAAGGGTGCCTGTAGTTTTCAATGAAGAGTGATAGGCTGGCCTTAGCAATGGGGTATCTTTGCTTCAGTGTAAATTGGGGATTCCATTGCATTTTCCAACATGGTGCATACAGTATGTAAGTAATGAATTGGGCTATCGAAGAGACTGAGTGAATACTGTCCATAATATTGAAGGATATCTATCAAACTACTTCCTTTCTTTTTCTGGAATTATTTGTTCTAAACGCCCTATTATTTTTAGCACATCAACTTCAAGGGAAATGACTATCAAGAAGATGTGTACTGTCAAAAGAAAGTATTTGCTACTCAACAAAAAGGAATCTGTTACCTGTATTCATCAATGTAGCTACAAGGTGTTCGTGGGATACCCTCTTGACTACCCAGTCCCCAGACCTGCATTCCCATCGTTTTTACAGCTTTTGCAACTGAAAAGACAAAAAGCGAGAGAAATGCCATAATAAATGTGTGCCTGACATTTAGAAATTCAAGAGTTGTCCTTAAACGTTCAAGCTTTGCAGTTTGTTCTTAAATAGACACTGGCAGGACGGATTCAATGTGTGTGTGTGTTTGCGTGCGTGTTTGCGTGCGTGTGTGTGTGTGTGTGTGTGTGTGTGTGTGTGTGTGTGTGTGCACGTGTGCATGCATGTGAGGTGTGTCCATGCACAATCCTTTCGTAAGAGTTTGCATATTTTTGTTTTGGATCTTGTTGAATACATAATTATTATATCCAGATCTCTCTTGTGTTATTTATTTGAAGATAATGTGATAATGTACAGGTAGCATCAAGTATTACTATGGATCTGTGGATAGCTGGCATGGTTATAATTGGCCAATGTAACACATATATGTCATAACGTCAATGCTAATAATACACATTGCCAGTCCTATAAAGGGTTGGCAAAGTGTTCTCTGCATAAAGGCCATGGTCCACGTTGCGATTTTAGGCCAATTTTGAACCGATTCTGAAAATCGGTTTGTTAAATAATCATTTTTCTTATACAACATACACTTTTCCAAAGAATTTAGAATAATACATATCAGAAAAAGTGTATTTTCATCAGGAAAATTGATTCCAAATATGTGAAAAAATGCATGGGAAGAAAATCGGTCGGCCCAAAATCGCCACGTGGATCATGGCCTTTAGAGTGGGCATGGCAGTCTATGCAACTAGACTGACATAATACTATATAAATAAGAACTTGGTGGATTGTAAGCCTTGGTCGGATAATAGTGGAATTATTGTATTTAAAAGTGATTGTACAAGGAGAACATCATTGCTTGTGTTGAGTGTAGTGAGAATTATCGTATATTGATCAATCAGATCACCCAATCCTCTTATAAATGTGTACTTTCGTTTCTCTAAGACAAACTACTGTGTAAGACAAAACACAGGGATGGGGACAAAAAAGGAAGAGGAATTCATCTTAACATTAACAATAGACTAAAGATCAACAATGCAAATGAAGAGTTCAATTAGTAAAAAAAAAACACCATATAGTTCAACAAATGATCTAGATTACATTGTGCACATTTAAGTTAGAATAACAAAATTTTTGTGCAAAAATGTTTTGATTCTTGTCCACCTCTCGGAGTATGCAAGGGGATGTTTTTGATACTTATAGCTATATTCATGCCTACATAATATGTTTGAATACATTATGTAAGACATAATAAGAATGAGGTATTGTTCACTCACCACCTCGTCCAATAGACCCCAGTCCTAAGATACCAAGTGTGAGCTGGGGCAGTAAGCGATAGTTGGCATAGTCTGCTGGTTTCCTGCAAAATATGAATAAGTATCGCATTAAAGCCCTGGCCACACTACACGACTCAACTCAACTCATCTGTGGAGTTGAGTTGAGTTGGTCTCAGTTGTGTAGTGTGGCATAGGCTAAGACTAGAGTCTTAGCATTTTTCTAAGACTATCCAGTCGGGTCTTAGATCTTGAGATGTCAAAGATGTAAGACTGGATAGTCGGGTCTTAGGGGGGAGTGTAGTAGATATGTATGTATGCTATATAGCTTATATGCTACAACAGTCTAGTCGCATCCTATGACAAGGTTCAGGTTTTTCAATAAGACTGATCCGTCGGGGTATACTGGGGCCGTCATGTCTAAGACAATTGAGTTTGGTTCAGTTGGTCAGTGTGGCCGGGGCTTAAGGGGTTAATTTTGACCTCAAGAGGGTCAAGGGTACTCTGCAGACTGTAAAACTATTATGTAGGATATGTACTAAAGTTATGATACCTCGCGTGTTCAGATACGATATCATGAAGGGAGTTAAATCTTGCTATTAAACACTATCCAACTCTTATTGGCCCGTTGCAGAAAAACCATAATCATGTAACATCGACTACTTAAGATCACTCTAACCCGTTCACTGCTGAATATATCATTATACAGTTCATTACTACCAAACTGTGAAAATTAGTCTAGAAATTGTTTAATAGCAAATTTTCTCTAGATTCTTCTGGTAGATTGTTGGTCAATAAGGGCATCATATTCAATTTATAAGTTCCCAGGGCAACCAGCATTTGATAGGATATTTATTTTGATTGCTTAGAGGAGACCGTTAAAGATTTATCATCTTTACACAAAAAACAGTCTGTGGTTATTACAAATGAAACCTTTGCAACTTTGGAATCAGGAGGTAAACTGATTAATGACCTATAGGAGAGATTCTGAACCCTTTGATTATTCCCGGGGAGTGAGGGGGAGTGAGTGAGTGAGTGTTAGGTGCTTTAAGGCGGTGATCCACGTTGCGACAAAATTGAGCCGATGTTCAACCGATATTCAAAATATTTTCTATCTTGAAAATCGGTTGTAAATCGGTTGTAAGTCGGCTGTAAGTCGGCTGTAAGTCGGCTGTAAGTCGGCTGTACGTCGGCTGTACGTCGGCTGTACGTCGGCTGTACGTCGGCTGTACGTCGGCTGTACGTCGGCTGTACGTCGGCTGTACGTCGGCTGTACGTCGGCTGTACGTCGGCTGTACGTCGGCTGTACGTCGGCTGTACGTCGGCTGTACGTCGGCTGTACGTCGGCTGTACGTCGGCTGTACGTCGGCTGTACGTCGGCTGTACGTCGGCTGTACGTCGGCTGTACGTCGGCTGTACGTCGGCTGTACGTCGGCTGTACGTCGGCTGTACGTCGGCTGTACGTCGGCTGTACGTCGGCTGTACGTCGGCTGTACGTCGGCTGTACGTCGGCTGTACGTCGGCTGTACGTCGGCTGTACGTCGGCTGTACGTCGGCTGTACGTCGGCTGTACGTCGGCTGTACGTCGGCTGTACGTCGGCTGTACGTCGGCTGTACGTCGGCTGTACGTCGGCTGTACGTCGGCTGTACGTCGGCTGTACGTCGGCTGTAAGTCGGCTGTACGTCGGCTGTAAGTCGGCTGTACGTCGGCTGTAAGTCGGCTGTAAGTCGGCTGTAAGTCGGCTGTACGTCGGCTGTAAGTCGGCTGTAAGTCGGCTGTAAGTCGGCTGTAAGTCGGCTGTAAGTCGGCTGTAAGTCGGCTGTAAGTCGGCTGTAAGTCGGCTGTAAGTCGGCTGTAAGTCGGCTGTAAGTCGGCTGTAAGTCGGCTGTAAGTCGGTTGTAAACCGGTTGTAAACCGGTTGTAAACCGGTTGTAAATCGGTTCACTTTGGAAAAATCGTGACATGGATCATGTCAACCGATTTTTTCAAACTGATTTTAGTACAGACAGTTGAAATAGAAAAATATTCCAAACGATTTCAAAACGACAATCGACCGACGTAATTATTAAACTTGTTTAATAATTTTGGACCGATTCTGGACCGATTCTGGACTGATTTTATTATGACTACGTATTTTCAATGTTATTTCATTAATTTTTGACTATATTACAATGAAAATATTACCAATGTGTATCAAAATGGACATTCTTTCGTGGGATATATTTTTTAATGCTTTACAGTGAGTATTTTACTATTTTACTTTTTATTAATCAAACAGATTATACATTTCTGGTCCTACTGACCATATTTAGACATAACATGTTGAAATATATTGAAAATTTTGATAATTTAGTCAACCGATTCTTTTTTCACTGTTTTCCTATTAATTTGTGATCCAGGATTCAAGGACATAATCAGTTTTCATCTTCACTGTGGATCATGGGTGTAGGACCGATTCTGGACCGATTCTGGACTGATTCTAGGACCAAAAGTTTAATTGTCAAACCGATTCAGGACCAAAAAAAAAAAATCGGTCCTAAAATCGGTTTGCCTCTAGTCCTTTTTATCGTTTTAGAAACTGTCGCAACGTGGATCACTAGCTTTATGCCATACCGACAGCCAGGGTACACAAGTTGGGACGAATTCTAGATCTGTCTTTGGTGATTGAATCTATGAGATGAAGGTGACAGGGCAGGCAAACAGCATGGGATCAAAACCTGGAAATCATATTTGCTGTACCCCATCCCTTAGTGAACCCTGCACCAACCAGAAATTAAACTACTGGGTCCCCCCTATCGTCACCTTTTATGATCAGCAGCGGCTACTGGGGCCTATATTCTTCCCTGGAACCCCCACGGGGTGAGTCAATGGGATGTTGACATATCTGAATATAAGATTAGTTAGAATTACCATAGCTTGTTTTGCTGATCCCTGGCCATCTCAGGAAAGCGCCTCTCCCGGGAAATAATCATTCCCAGAACATATTCAGCAATGTGTATCTCATATCCCGAGCCTAACCGTGTCAAACGGTATGAAGGGATGGTCTGAAAAAAGTAGTTTTTTTACAATTATGGTACAGAAATTGTATGTATTGAAGGCTTATGCTAAGGAAGAATATGTTCAAATAAGGGGGTATAAGAGAAAAAATTGAATGCCCCTCTAATTTATCAAAATTTAAAGGCCTTTATCTTTGTGGCTTTTTAGTATGATCTTTTTAACAAGTTCAACCAGGTTTATAGCCTCCAGAAGCATAGACAGTTAATCTGTACCTTAAGCTTGAATATTGGAAATTCGCGACAATTAATAGTATGTTGACTTACCTTTGTTTCAGCTATTGATTTTAGGATTTCGTCAACGCCTAAGTAAAAATGAAAAATAAAAATCTTACATTTGGCAAATGCATGGCTACAAAAAGATTGTACATACGTGGTGTTACGTAGATTTCAATCATTTCGTCTTATCAGTATAATGGTATAATAGGCGAATTGATAATAGACAATGAAACATTTATAGACCTGTATACTTTCAAGAGTATTTTAGTACACATTTTTCATTATTGATAATATGAAAAGGAAAACTTGGCAACTTTTTTTAATTATCAATATCATAGTGATGAAGGATATCCATAAAAACACACACAGAACACACACACACACACACAAACACACACACACACACACACAAACACACACACACACACACACACACACACACACACACACACACACACACACACACACACACAAAACATACTAAAACACACTGGACACCTACCAGCATTATTAAGATGCATCCACTTAAGTTGAGACAGGTGAATGAGGTTATGTTTGCGGATGAGGTAAGCATCTGCCAATAGGATTTCAGCTTCGAAAACCTTTTGTTTTTCTGCCGCTATCCAAGCATGGGAATCCGTTTCTGTAGGATCAGATGCATGTACATCAATTAAGCTCTATAGATTATTGCAGCAAATTGAATAAAAACATTAAGTTGCCCTCTCCTTTTTCAAAGAAAACCTAATTATTCTTAAATTCTTGGTCAATTTCAATCATCTTGGTATTGTTTTAAAACCAGGAATATGTTGAATATGTAGAATGTGAATATGAATTCAAATATGATTTAGACGGCATATAATTTCGTTTATTGGTGGTTAAGTGAACAATTTTGGTCTTTTTATAATAAATGGTCAATCTATTCGATTATCTTCTCCATGTCATCTTTAAGCGCAGTTATTAGCAACAGACTTACCCTTGGCAAAAAGAACAATATCATCAGCATACAGTAAGATTTGTGAGCGTAATGGCAATAATCATTTATAAACATCAGAAATGGCATAGGAGACCACTGATCCAGCCCTGAGGTTCTCCAAACATATATTTAGTTAGATATAAACATGAGATGCTACAATTGACTATATTCTATAAAATGCTGAGGTATATTAGTCTATAGTTCCATCACTCAGGCTTTGTAATAGAAAATATCAGTTATCAAATCAGACATTGTCAACTTATGATTAATAAATCTATCAGATTTAAATTTCTTGAGTTATAAACATTTCCATGCTGCTATAGGCCTATAGATGTATCAATGGTCAGTCAATGCCTTAAGCCCCGGCTCCACTACCCAACCCAACACGACTCGATTGTCGTAGCTCCTTACGACGCCAGAGCCAAGACCGTCTGGTCTTAGTAAAGATACACTACTATGCCATATGCTACGACTCAACTGTCGTAGGTGGCAGGCTCTATGGCATGTATACATATATAAGGCACACACCCTTAAGACCCGACGACTCAGTCTTACATCTTTGACATCTCAAGATCTAAGACCTGACGATCCAGTCGTAGGAAAGAGCTAAGACTCCAGTCGTAACACCGGCTCCACTGTAGGACTGAGCTCAACTCAACTCAACTCAACTCAACTCGATCGTCGGGCAGTGGAGCCGGCCCTTTACATGACATCACAGGTGTGTAAAGGCTTACCTCCCCTAGATTCGCACATAAGGAGAGACTGGCTTCACACTTAGAATAATAAGCATTTAGCCCATTGTCTAAGCACAGAGGCTGGCTATGGCCATGCCATACTTTAAAGCAGACATCAATAGAAGACTACAAGAGGTAATTCAAACTTTGAATTTTCTTTTCGCGTGAGCTTTCAGCCAGAAAAGCCCTTGACCTACAAAACAGTCATCTTTTTTCTTCTTCTTTTTTTTTGAAACACAATTTATTTATCCTGGGGTGGGGTGGATTTCTCGAGTCATCCTCCACCCTCCAGCCACAAGTTATTCTACTACTTTGTATAGTTGTATAGTTGTATAGTTCTACTAGCTTTGTATAGTTTGCACAGTATTAATGATAACGTAATAATTGATAATCTATTTCATTGGTACAATATAAAGCCAGGTATACAGTCAATTGCCATGGCAATGATGAGTGGATAAGATGAGATGTACCATCTGTGACTGGTGAGTTCAAAGAAGGAATGAATAGGGGTCAGCCGGGTCGACGCCCTTGTTTAATCTAAAATCGTAGCATTAGGAAATACATCTTTCATATATCTGTGAAGCAGTTTAAGGTTTAGAAATAGATTTTTGACCATTAATTAAACTGTATCCTATACGCCGTAAGCGGGTCTGAAAATAGCGCATCGCGCAGCAAATTTTCGCGGAAATCGCGAACGGACGTTGGGGGTGCGTTTAACATAGGATCCTATGGGAGAAAACATGTTATTTCGCTGTAACTTTTTAGATATGACTCCAATCTTTAGACAGTAAATGAGAAAAAGTTTGCAATTCATCCCAGGCATCCCATACAGGTCTTCAAATTTTCCTAATAGGTCAATTTTCCGCACTATTGCGAAAATTCCGATTTTCCCCATAGGCCCCAATGTTAAACGTGGTCACTTCTGGAGCCCAGTATTTCGCAGCGCGATGCGGAAAATGACGGGAATACCGCTGACCCGTTTACTCCGTATAGACCCTTCTCACGAACCTGCCCCCAGCCTGGGTCACTGCACTGAATACAGGCTAACAGTGAGACCATTTAGAGCTTTTTTCTATATCTCACCAATGCACTAACAAGAAAGCAAATTTCCACTTTCTAGCACTAATATTAGCATGCAAAAACATTTGTTCTTTTCCATAAGTAACCTAATATCATGATAAAATATGTAGTTAGGTACATTAAGGAATTCTTTGAGTCTTGATGGCCGTTTATTTGGAAAGAGGTCAACTCTAAAAACAAGTTAATTACAGGTACTCACTGAGACTGAGATGGCTCAGCACTAGCACAATATTATTATCCCCCTTCTCCTCCCCTGCCACATACACATTCTACAGACTACTAATTTAATAGGTACAGTACAGGCGCTTGACCAACTGAGTGGGCACCAATCGTCACTACACTCGACACCAAGCCTAGTGGTCACTGTTGCAGACTGAATTGGACAGCATTCCCCTCACCATGGTTCATATTACTCCAAAGAGGGGTGCTACCTTTAATCAGAGACCTTGTATGTATATATAATATATATCGAGACTGGAAAGCCAGGGGTAAACCTGTTACGCACTACAGGCCTGCCACCTGGGTGCTGGTTGGATTGGATTTAGATTGACCATTATGCCTGTGGTAAAAATGACCTGTGAGGTGCCAGTGCCATACTAAAAATACATTGGTAATGATCAGACCCCAGTCATGGTTGACCAGGTTGGTTCCAACCAGCCACTAGGGGAATGAGCACATAGGCCCAAAGAGAAGCTTTCCAGTCTTGATATATCCTATATATACATACAAGGCCTCTGGCTGAACTCCATTTTCTTCACGCAGATGATTATGTAGGCCAGGCATCATGAGGTCTGTTGTTAAAAAAAAGTGCAGCAGTTTGCATATTGATAAGTTCAGACCAATATATATATATATACTTGCCTGGGAATTGAACATCTATCACTTCAGTATGTGGAAGAGCCTTCCGAACAGCCAGAAACACTTCTGGGTATTGTGAGAGGACACAGACTCGCGGCAGCTGGCTTTCCATTTTGTTTCTAAGTTGTGTGAGATCCCATACCATGCATGCATTCAAAGGCCGTATATAATGGGTTATGGCTCTAGACCCCTAAATATCGACACGGCGACATATCTATTTCTTAAAATCAACATGTGAAATATCCAAGCTGGTGACATAAATCATAATGACATGACCCTTTTCTTAAATTCGACACGTGTAATGAAGCTTAGTGGCAAAGCAAAGTACTAAATGAGTTAGAAGAACCCTTTTTGTTTAAAAAGACTAGTCTAAATGTTCAAAATAAAAAAAATAATTGAGAGTTATAGAATATTAGTTGATATTAGTGACACTAACAACATGGCTTTTTCTTTAGTGACAGGGGACATGGCCATTTCTTATATTCGACATGCGACCCCCTATCTAGGCCCCTAGCTTATTCGGATTAAAAATAGAATTCCGCTAATTATAGTACGCCGTGGGTTTACAGGGAGCACAATACAGGGAGTACAATAGGCCCTATACTGTACGCTTGCCATACCTAAAAACGGGTATGACATTTTATTATTCAGAAAACGTTATATTGTATCATAAATTTGTATATATATTTATATATAATTATTAATAACATAACATTTTATATGGGAAACTATATTATAAAATGCCTCTCAAAGTCATATTATTATAAATCTTCAATTATACACATCTAAGTTCCAATTATACAACAATTTACCATTATTATATACTTTTATCAAACAATATGCCTTTATATATACTCCACAAATTATAGTGATTTACTTTATTATATATGATTTAAATACATAAACTAGCCATACATCATTCATGCTCTGAAGCTATGTTACTTGTAAAATGGTAATCCTACAGCCACTATAATGCTACACACGTCCCTTAACAACTAGAACCTGTCTTGGGTCTTTTGTTTCAACTTACATTAAAACACTTACTATAGTGAACAGGGATATTATTCTGAAATATCACTATTAATTATATTCTAAAGCTCTATACCTCTTGAACAAAGCTAGATCACCCTAAGTTATTAGGAACAACTTTGAACTTTTAAAACTTACATTTGCAACACAACAAAGGTAACTTTCCACATGCTCACCCCAGAAGCGAATCCAGGATTTAAAAAAGGAACAAGAAAAAAAAGAGAGAAAAAAAAACGAAAAGGGAAGCAAAATAATAATACCTCCTTAAAAAAAAAGGGGGGGGGGATTTTAAAATACTGGGGGGGAATGTAGAAATATGAAATGTTCGCTCTATGGCCCTCTATAACAAATCATATTTGGTTTAAAAACTATGGGACGGGGTGGGAGGGGTGTGTGCCTGATGCACACCTGCCTGGTACCCCTACTCTCATGTCTCTGTTGCTTAATTTTTCAATGTCGCATGTTGCATTTAAGAAATGTCGACGTTGCTAGTCACTATGTGTCCTTTCTGTCGTGTCCCCCATGTCCACATGGAACTTGAGGCGGGAAAACTGTAGCGCGAACGCCACCTCTTGTAAAAACTCCAAACTAAACTCACCCCTCCAAATCAGAGTTCACAGTTTCGACGTCGCGCGAGCGGAAGTGGCAAATCGCGCAAAATGGCAGCAGCTGACCTGAGACTGTCTGATTAAAAACAAACGAAAGAAGACGGAATTTGCCAAAACGGATGCGTCTTCAGCACCCCAGGTGCAGAGGGAAGGCATGCAAAGTATGCCGAGCCTTCTAGATCGGCGAAGGTTGAAGGACAGAATCGTTGAGAGCGTCTCCAAGGCAGTCAAACAGGTGGGTTTCGGAACGGACGGTCGGGAAAAATGTTTGTTTTGACAAGAGAGGCCTTAACCGTTCCCGTGATAGTCGCATGGATGTGAGTCATATAATGTATTCTCATATCCCACTGGTGTAGAGAGTATGCAATATAAGAGCTTATATGGTGGTTTCATCATTGGCTCTGAGCCAGATTTCAGTGTCAATTGTGAAGGACATTCCCTTCAGTTTTATTGCACACTAGCATCAGTTTTCCTGGACTGTCTGGAGTGAAGCCACGATCTCAGTTCAAAAGACATCACAAAAGACCTTGTTGATTTTTTGGTACTTTCGGTTTCTGCTTGGATTTCAAATACAAAATCACAAAGTCGGCTATCTTAGTGGTTAGATAACAGGGTGCACCTCATCAGGCTCATGTTAGCCTAGATCTAGGAAGAATCTGAGATAACACAGTTAGATATGAGGCCCCCCCAAAAAAGTTGTTGTGCTCAGGTTTCCCGACCGACCATATTATTTTGCCCCGATCCTAATCCTAAGGTGTTTTTTTTTAGAGAAAATGTTTTTTGATATCATAGAAATTCAAATGAGACAAAAATAAGAGAAATCGCTCATGGATCTACATTAACAAAATTGTATCACAGATGTTTATAGTTGTTAGATCTACAGAAGGTGAATAAAGGAGGTGTTCAACAATTATTGTTACAATAGGGCCTATGAGTATGATCTGCCGTTACAGATAAAAAAAACAACACAACAAACCAAGGCATGAAACCTGAACTGATAGTAAACTACGGGAATAGATCTAATTAAATATGTTAACTTAGTCTTAGACTAATACAGAGGGACTGTGGTGCCACTTTCATCCCTGCAGATGTTTTCCCGGGCCAAAGCTGACAAACCTTCACGTGAACTAAGGGAGACCAGCCCCAGCTCAAAATAGAAACTCTGAGAACAGGAACATACAAATATGAGATGTCCTGACCAGCTGACCTGAAGAACTTCTGTCTGGTCCCATATCACTGCAGGGGTGGACATAACCAAGGGCCCGGGGGCCCGAGGCCCTTAAAAAGCAGGTCGGCCCCCTAGATTTTCTGGCCTAGGGGCCCGACTGGCGCATAGAAAATCATGGATAACAATTACAGATTTCTATATATTTTACAATAAAACATAATGTTTTTAAAGACAATCTGACTATATGTGAGGGCCCTAGATTTTGGTGCGGGCCCCTAGATTTGGAAAGCTGGGGGCCCGACTGGCCCCTGGATTCTTAGACTTAGTCTATGTCCACCCCTGCACTGGGCCCAATTTCCCTTGGGACTATCCCAGTCGTAACTGTAAGTGTAACGTGACCCTGCCCGCAGATAAGGACTAGGGTTATAAGATGTACATGATTATTGATAAGAGGAAGAGAGGTGTCATGATTGATAGATCTAGGCCTTTTCTCACCTCTGTGTTGTACTTGTAGGTGCTAAGGCATTGATTTTGAGATAAGCGAAAACCTTAGATAACTATCGCGCCCGATTTCAGCTTGGTCACCGAAAATGCTGTGATACAATTTGGTTATGATCCCCCAAGAGGAATTGGCCTGAAACAATACTCCCATGTTTGACTAACTCTTTTTCAACAAAAGTATTTTTCAATAACAGTCACACCAATCATTCATGGCAATTTATTTTCTGCTCATGGCTATCGACAGAAATTAAATAGAGATATGAAAATTGAATGGTGTCACAAGGCTTGGAAGCTCTCGATAAGTTAACTAAGATAAAAACAAACAATTCTCAACCTTGGACTATCAAATAACTTTTGGCAGTTTCTTTTAATCATAGTTTTCCTCTCTGTTATCATTCTGAAACTTTGTAAAAAAAAAAATAAAAAAAAATAGTGACATTGATTTGAAAATTTAAAAAAGTCTTCATTGAAATTTCACTTTAACATTTCCCACTTCAGATCCAGGAGTACCAGTTCAACTCTGGACAGAGTGACGTTGTGTTGACGAACCACGACTGGCAGTTCTGTAAACTCGTCGAACATCTAGACCATGCCTTCCTTCACGGGTAGGTTACAACGTATTCATAATAAAATCAAAACTGTGTGTTGCAGATACAAATTAAGAAGGAATAACTCAGGTTAAAGTAAAAAAATGTTGTATTACTTCGTACCTGCACATACCCTTAATATTTAGCCCGACCCTACCTTTTTGTCAGAAATATTGTAGTAAAGATAAAGGTTAGATTAATTGGAGAAATATTGACATCATGACACAAAAAGAAAATTATTTAACACTTGTTAAAATAGTCTCACTTAACTTAGCTAGCTAAGTTTTTAAAAAGCAAGTACGTTAAATCTGTAAGAGTCGTCCAGCCGCTCCAACTCATTTTAGTTCCAATACTAGACCACAAATTGTCACAAAAGCCAACCCGTTGAGAATAATATCGAAAAAAAAAACACTTTACATTTCAGTTTACGCCATATTACCAATGGATACTGGGCAGTGGTGCAGGACTTCACACACAAGGCCACAACGAAAGAAGTTAAAAGGATGACCAGTGTAACGACTAATCTGGGAAGAGGTGAGGGCCTAGGGTATTCATATGTGAATTAATGTAATTTATTGCTTGCCTTTTTCAACGGGCAAGTTTTGTTATAAGCTTTGTAGCTTTGTGGTGTCCCTGAGATAAATCAAGATATTTTTGTAACATGATTTTAGTAATTTTTCAACATTGTCAGTGAAAGTTGCTTGTTCACGTGTTAGGTTAAGGGAAACAAAATTGCGTTCCGGTAACGCGACCTACCCTAATTTTAAGCCCCGACCCTGAAGTTTTTAAAGACTTTTTAGACAAAAAAATTGTAAAATATCACAGGAGTTAGGACTTTTTTTTCACTAAAAGACATTAAAAAAAAATCTCCCGACTGATGTTACTGGAATGCAACTATTTTTTTCCCTCGGCCTTATCAAAGAGCTTCGGATGAGGGCTCTAAATCAGGTCAGATCGGGCTGACTCAACACACAGAATCAGGGCTCACAGAATCTTAAAAGACTGGGTGTCCACAAGATATCCAGACGGTGAACTGGGGCTGTCCTACACATAAACTTCAGTGTCCAACTGCCTAGAAATGTCAGACCAAAAATGTCCCAATTGGGGGGGGGGGGGGGGGGGGGTCTGACATTTTTGAAAATGTGCTTACGTACTAAATGGAAGGCCCAATATTTGTTTTCCTTAATTGGATGATAATCAAATTGCTCCATCTTCAGGCCGGGCGTGGCTGTACCTGGCGCTGATGGACCGCCTCCTGGAGAGTTACCTGCACTGCTTCATCTCCAACGTGGCCTCCATCAAAAAGTACTACGCCAAGGAGGCCCTGGTCCTCGACCAGCAGCGCATGGAGATCCTGCTCACCCTGGCCGCTGGGCTCGAGTTTATCACCTTCCAACTAGACGTGGTGAGTGTGGCTGTTTGATTTGTAAATCTTTCATAACTATGACTTAAGGCCATATTCCACTGTGCGGCGTTTTGCTTCCGTTGGGTTGTTACTAGCAGTGTTCAACACCACCGCAAGAAGAAACAAGCACTGCAAGGCAGAATATATGGTGTTACTTGCGTTGGTACTTGCTTTGGGTCACCGCAAGTACCACCTCAAGTGATTTATATAGGTTTTCTATTGAATGCTTGCAGTGATAGAAACATGTTCGTTCTGACACGCAAGTTACTTGCGGTGGCTGAACAAACCACCGCAAATGGTCCTCCACCGCAAAGTGGAATATTGCCTTTAGGGTAAAACTTTTTAAAGATTTTTGTTTTCATTTGTCTCGAGTGGTATCTCTGAACAGAGTTGAAAATTATCTTCTCGATTCTTTTCCAGATTTTGAGCATTAAAAGAAATGGTTATGTTCAGGTGACCTGATCTATACTAAAAGTCTGGCATTACCCTAACTTCTTTTTAAAGAAAATTTGTCTAAAGAAAATCACATTTCCGATATGAAAATGTAATAAAGAGTGACATTAGTCAGCAATATAACGTGGTGAAGAACCTGGCAGGTCCTCAGAAGCTGTTTAGATCTTCAGATATATTTAAGATTAAGTTCAGGTTAAATCTGAAACCTGTAGAAGGCAGTGAATAAATAATGTCTTTTGATTGGTCGATATTGCTATCAAATTTTACTTTTCTGCCAACCTTCGTCTATCACTCTCCCAGCATGAACTTAAGTTTTCAGATCTTTAGTCAAACCTGAATTACATCCCTGTATCTTGTTCTGACTAGTTTTGCTATTCCCTTCGTGTAGGACGTAGCGTACCTGGACCTGTCGAGTCACATGCGGCCCCGTCTACCGTCTCAGGAGGACGTCATGGACCGCATCTCCCTGTGTAGTATGGACAGCAGCATCTCACAGGTACGGCTTCTTTACTAACTTGAGACAACTCTTAAAAAAATGCATAGTTGGCAGTACTTTCTCGTGAGATCCACCATCTTTGCAAAGGGACAGATGTCTGTGGTTTATTTATTTTTAAAGCTCTTTTTTCTCTGAAAATCTAATTAGGACAATTCTAACTCTACTTTGTATGTGTTTGAGTTTTCAATTTGTCTAATTTTCTAAACAACTAAATACGTTTGCTCTCTACGAAATTCAGATTATATATAGATTTTCTTACGGTTCCTACAGTATTAAAAGGAACATGGTCTTTTCTGACTTTGGAATGAACGATATGCAAGAGCTAAAAATGTCAATCAGTCCAGAGGCTTGAAAACGTTTGGCTGTTTTGAAATTGTCAAGAAAGCCGCATCTAGATTTATAATTACTCAAATAACCTTCTCTCTCAAGATTGCAAGGGCAGTGTACTTTTTCAAATGTTATAATAATTACATGTAAATCGATTAACTTTATGGTATGGCTATTTTATCAATGGTTCTTTACAACTTCGGCTTCAAATTGTTTTCCTCAGAGTTCGAGTGCTGCAGAACTATCAGGCTTGTGGATCGACAACTCGGACAGTCTTAGCCAGACTGGAAACGACCGATCATTTCGGTCTCATAATGGATACCTGCACGAAGACGAAGAAAACAGCGACCCTCAAAAAAACCCACACATGACTTCCTCAGCATCAATGCCAGTAATTTCTGAATGGGATGGTACGTCGCGAATGGATCGAGTTACAAATATGACCTCAAGCGTGTCATTTGACCATGCGGTACGCGAGTCAGACCTCGAAGTGATACATGTCAAGGCGAGGTCCCACCGACCCAAGAAACCCCGCCGGATGAAAAAGAGGTCGGATAGCGATCTCGACCCCGACCAAATGTCCTTGAACTCTCTGACCTCCGTCTCATCTGAATCGAGCATCCAGAAGAAGAAGTCGAACGATGGTGGATCATCACCTTTAATAGTCGAAGAAGTCCCATGTGATACTACCGAACAACCGGATGATAACGCACCAACACCTCCACTCGCTGACCCTACTATCGCTGCTTCTGATAACATGGCTTCGATATCTGCGAAAATTGAAACGCTTGTGCAAGATGCTTTGTTTATCAAAGAAACTGTAGAATCGGATAACAAGGAAAATAATATCCAATCCAAAGACATTGTTAAAAAAGACTTAAATAATGTTGTCGAAGTACTAGAGCGAAGTTTTGAAGTGGAAGCCACAATTTACAACAGCCCTTACGAAGAGGATATATCCTCAGCTGCTGCTGAAATCCCAGAAAAGGATGATTCTATGATAAAAAGCTCTCCACCAAAACCTAGCAATTTAGATAATAGGATAGATAAAGAAACAGAGCCACTTGATAATGTCACAGAGATTGAAGAAGAGCCAGTTAGTGATGAACTGTCAAAGGAGCACATGTCACCCTCAGAAAAGGATAAACCTGAGGTTATAGTTGCAGAGTCCCCTCAAGAACAAAATGTATGTAATGGTGAGCAAATTGAGGAGCAGTCCACCCCAACTGAGGAAGAGGCTGATGATATACATCCACACGAAGTCAAGTAAGATGATCTCAGTTATTAACAGAATTGCCATTTTTCCTTCTTTTTTTCCGGATTTCAGGATTTTTACCAGTTCAGAATAAATTAATTAAGTTTTTTCTGTATCCTTGACCAATTTTACTTCTCAAATTATTCCTATAACCTTTCTAAACCATCCAAACCATAAATTTAAGTTTTCTGGTCAGTATTTTCAAGCTTTTATTGTCTGAACTGAAAATCTAGGAATGTCCTTCCTACCTTTCCGGATTTTTCATGACTTCTGAGTGGCATCTCTCTATTAGGGACATCCGAGTAAAAAATAAACAGTATTTATTTTAGTTTCATATAAATAAATATATCTAAAAGTAACAAAGACGTTTTCAAATGGCACAGGCGAGCTTTCGATTTATTCTCTTCATGTTGAATTAGAGTGACAAATTTCTGAGGTGTTATATAATAGTCCATGTGTCGTCACACGTAAAACTTTATCAAATTTATCAGCGGCAAATCGACACTTTCGGTATATAAAATACGGCCTTTAAGATAGTAGGTGTATTGATTTAAATACAATGTAATAGTATCTGGTGATTCTAAATTCGCTAATATGTGTTCTACAGAGTAGACATCAACTTCCTACTCCTACTCAAACTGCACGTTCTACAGGACGATGAAGAACAACTGCTAAAGGTAAGAAATAAAGAGTATAATTACCAAAAATATCTTTAGTTTCGGAATTTCTACATGATATAGTTGAAATCTCAGAATAAAAAGTAAAAATTTAGAGGGAAGAAAATATCCATGACTTTCGAAACGATCCAGAGTAACTCCGACGTTTTTCGCCAATAATTCACACATTGATCCTAACCACCAGAAGTCTTCATGTTATTAAGAGAGTTTTGTAAAAACAGATAATTTGAAGTACATAAAAAAAAGAAGAAAATAACGCCCGTGGTATTTAGCTATTTGGCTGGACGTTCATTCTATGGGTAGATAATAACAGAATGTGCTATTGTTTGATTAACTCGGCCGCTTTACATTGAGTATATATAGGACGGGAAGTTGGGCTCTATATCAGTACTGTTCTACTAACCTAGTTCCCGTGAGCGACCATGGCCGGCCCATTCTGTTCCCCAACGGGCAACCCAAAACTCTAATAAATGTAAGCTGAGGGAGCATAGAAAAGGGAAGTGGCAAAAATGATCGCACTCTCATGAACAAAAGGTGTTATGTTTGACACTTTTGTAGCTAGAGGTCTAAAAACAATCTAACGGAAAACGTAATACTAATGAAATTCCCAATGTGAATTAGATATGTACAAAAAATATAAAATTTATTCTTTAGGAGTTTTTTTCCCCCACAATATTAGACACTTTTTCAGCTTTTCGACGCAAGGTTTCTTGGGGAGACCAAAGGCACCCCTTTTGGGAACCTTAGTTTTCATGAAGAAGGTTATACAACTCATTATAAAGACTGGCTCCCCTAACAAACCGGCCCACTTACAAGGTAGCATCCTGGGCATCCAGGGGGGTGGAGTGGTCTAGTGGTTAACATGTTGGCATTGCATGCGGCTGGCCTGGGTTCGATTCCCGGACCCTACCTAGGTACCTGTTAGATCACCTTACCTTGCCTTCGTTTCCACCCCCATAGATCAAATCACAGACCTGTAAAATCAAAAACCGGAGTTTTTGGTCTTGATATAGCTGAAAAATTTCTGAATAGACCTTAAACTCCAACACATCATCATCATCCTAGGCGTCCAAGTTCAAATTAGAAAATATGATAAAAGAAGAGAGAATAACTTATAATTATGTATTTTGCATCCCCACAGATGTACAAGACGAGTGTGGGCCATGCGGAGGGCGAGGTGCAGTACGTCTACCTGCTCGTCAGCTCGCTCGCACTCTACCTACTCTCCCCGACCACCACCGAGCAGAGCCTTAATGTCATCGCCAGCCTCCCCTACAACGAGATAGACTACATCCTGGTAAGAACTTTTCTCCCAATTTTTCCCCGTGGGGGTTCGGGGGAAGTATTTAGGCTGATTGTATAAGGTGACAATAGGGGGGACCCAGCACTGACCAAGTGGTTCTTTTGGTTCGATTCCCAGTTAATGCTGGGTTCACTAAGGGATAAGGCAGAGCAAAAATGATTTCTAGGTTTTGATCCCCTGCTGTTTGCCCGCCCTGTCACCTTCATCTCATAGACACAATCACCAAGGCAGAATTCGTCTCAACCTGTTTTCGCCATGAAAATTACCGTGGCTGTCGGCATGGCATAAACATCCATCACTCGCTCATTCACTTTCCCAATTTTTAAGACCCGTATACAGAAATAAATTTTGTTACTCTTTAAAAAAGAGTCTGTGCAATGAAGTTCCTGGGGGTATTAACTGATAGCGAACTGGCAGGAATTGACCGCCATTACACAACGTTGAGTGGAATTTTATTTTCAATGGATCACCAAAAACAGCTTATTTCTTTATGTGTAGATCAAAAAGAAAGTCGATATCAAAAACATAGGTCATTAAATCCCAATTTTGGGAAATTTATTCTATTACCCTTTAAGAGAAACTATGGCACACCGTTAATGGATTTAAATTACTGCAGAATACCATTGAATTTCTCTTAATAGCAAAACATTCACACTCAAGAAAAGTGAAATTTCAAAAGACTCCTAAAAATCAAAGTGTTATCAACGATAGATTAGTATGTATAAGCTCTATTGGCTTTGTTTATAAACAAACATTTGATTTTGCTTCCAGTTGGGAGTGGGAGACCAGATCATCACAATAGTCTGCACAAACCGACGGAAACAGTTCTGGCTGACCACGGGGGACGCGAGTCTCACGCGACACATTATCGGGCACATTGACCACGCGGTGCGAACGAGCTGGCGCCAACTTCCCAACCTCAGCGTACTAACCGAACCTAGCCACCAACGTATCGCTCTGCGTAAGTGGGCAGCCAAGGAGTCCAAGATAGAGGTAAGCTGTATATAGATATATATTCTGCAAAATATTATAATAAGGTTTACTGGGGACACGCCTGTAACCTAGTTAAAAGGCGATCCTCCGGGAGCCTTTTACTGGGCCTTAAGTCACTTGCATCAGTTGTGATGTCACAAAAGACCTTTTTGGACAGTGGTTTTCCTATAGTATTGGCTGTCTGTAATGTCATTTTGTCACCAAATTCGGAGGTAAAGTTTACTGTACAATTTTATTGAAAACATAAAAGCACTATTGGAAAACACTTCAACGTTTGAACTTGGGCATACTGAAACAAACTATTTTCTCAAAGCATGATAAATGAGCCTTTTTTGTTAGTGAATTTAAATGTTCTTGCTGCTTTTATGTTAGCATTTCCAGGTTTCAGTAGATCAAAGGCCCAGACTGTTTATCAACAATTAGGAAGGCATGTGTGTTAATTGATCTAGCACATGATGCCCTTGGGGGCAATTGATCTGGCACATGTTGTCCCTGGGGCATGGGTGTTTTACTGATGCTTATACTGTTTATCTTATACAAACAATTACCCTAGTGAATCTAGCACATGTTGCCCTCTGGGCATGGGTGTTTTACTGATGCTTACACTGTTTATCTTATACAAACAATGACCCTAGTGAATGGTCTTTTGGTAAACATGTATACTGAAAATAACTTAGATGAAACAACCAAATCAACCAATACAGTTTACTTATCTAACTACTTTGCATGGTTTTGACATGTGAAATTTGTTGGTTTGTTTCTACTTTTTCATAAGCCCAAGCACCCAGAAAATTATCACAATTTTTTAAATCCCCTAACTTTAATTGGTAACCCAGGAAAATTAAATAGAGTTATTTTAAAGTTACATGAATTGGTCCACAAAAGAATTAATCTGTGATCTTGTAAATATGCAAAGTGTTAGACCTTGAGGTCAGTAAGAACTACCAAAAAAAAATCACCTATCTTTTTTGTTTGCCCAGGAAAATTTTCAAAATTTTGTATTGATTTAAAATTATGATAAAAAATTGAGTCCAAGCCTTATAGATACAGGGATCGCCGATTGGGTAGCTAGGCTATTAGATGGCCGGGCTCGTGCTTCTTGTTTAATTTAGTAATTTAGTTTAATCTGTGTTAGTTTCATTTTAGGACATCAATGTCCAGCGACCTGCTGGTTCATAGAACAATAGTTCTATGATTCATAGAACAATTGTTCTATGGACCAATAGATCCCCCTATTTCATTCAAACTCTTGATCATTTGTATAATGCTATTAAAATAACTTTGTCTTGAGTCGGTTTCGCAGTTCAAATTAAAGCTAATAGTACGAATACCGTGGGTTGAGATATTTTCGTGGAGACGACAAAATACAATAAAGGTGCATAAAATTCGCTGTTAATATTCACCAGTGACACTGTATGTTAAATTCAAGGAAAGAAACGACCAATTATTCGTAGATTTTTAACATCTGAATTTCTCAGAAAAAATATTAAACCTCACAAAAGTGCATTCCCAATGCATTAACAGGGTTCCCACGCAGGTTTTAAAAGGTTTTAAATTGATTTTCTCCAATTTAAGGCCTAAAAAGGTCTTAAATTTGACAGATTTTGTAGCTAGAGGTCTTTAAAAAGTCTTAAATTTTTGAGAAGTTCAAATGAAGTAACGGTGATAATTCCAAACCCCACTTTCAAATGAGTACACTTTATTGAAATATAAATCATATGATATATTCTTAAATTTTTCTTGCATGTGGTCGATATGTCTTATTTTGTCCTAACCTTAGTCTTAAAAATGTCTTAAAATGATTTTCAAAAATGCTTGGTGGAAACCCTGATTAATAATCCCCAAACCTCGACTCCTCCAGGTGTCTGAGACCATCATCTACACGTACGTGCTGGTCCACTGGAGCGAGGTGCCCTCCATGGCCCACGTGTCCAAGACGAGCAGCTCCTCCAGTAAGGAGGGCATGCTCCTGGTGAGGTCACACGCCTCCTTCCTCAGCGCCCCCAGCTGGAAGCCCTACTACTTTGTCCTCAAGTAAGTCCCCAATAGGCTGTATTCAAATAATCGATTTTACTTGCGATTTTTGCGATTTCAGAAGATTTTTTGCGATTTCAGAAATCGTAAATGGGAATAACAGTGTACTATAGGCATGTCATATATCGTTAGAAAGGATTTTGAATTCTCTTTCAAATGATATGTAGTATGCATGGGTTCATGTAATCTTCGTCATAAAAGGTTTAGAAATGATCAAATTCGGAGTGCTTACTGAAGACAATTTATAATAACCTAAAGTATATAAATACGATTTAATCCTGTGCAAACCATCATAGACTCCATTTTATTCCCATTCTGAAATTTAATCTTTAAATGAATTTGAACATTGTAACATGGCTCGGATCAGATAAATAACAATGCCAATGTCATTTCAACAATAGCTAATGTGATAAATTGAAATACTTTTGAGTATAGATGTTTAAGTGATGTTTAAAATCAATTGAGCGGAAAGCAGTGAAAATGTAAAGGATGCGACATGCGCCGTTTCACATATTAAAAGATAAAATGTCACATTGAATTTTGAAACTGTGTGCCAAGGGAACATTTACAGATTTTAAAAATTTTAAAAGATATCAAAAGAGCACATTCCTTGAAAATGTGTCTCATTTAACTCAGTGAAAGGTGCGCCATTCTCGCATAATTTTTTTCTGACATAATCACTTCTCAAAAGTGATGAAATAGGTAGTTTACTAATTGAAGATAATTTGTTCTTTCAGAGACGGCATGTTGTATCAGTATTCCGACAAGAACGACGACTCACCACCCAAAGCCTGCGTACAACTCAGGTAGGATTTTCATATGAAAAAAAAAAAAATGTTTGGAAATAGAAAGGAATATATAAGCTAAAGATATTTGACTTGCTGAATGTTGACTATCATACAGGGAGAATAGTTTTTTCCAGGCTAAAATAATTTACTGGTACCACATATATTCAAGACGTTGCTCTTTTATACCTCATTTATATTTACGGATACTGACCTAATAAAAAAGGCAGTGCAAACAAAACACACACAAAACACTGGGTCGCTGATATCAGTTGTGTTTAACAAATATACCACTTTCGGTTTTTTTCCGGACACAGGATGTTTTTTTTCATGGAATACAGTTTCCATACCTAGTCCTACTTTTTAACTCTAAGAATACGATACAAGTAACCTTTCTAGAGTACAATAAGTTAATACTTATCATTCATCTTTTTACCTAAAATATCATCAACTATCGTGCAGGTACCCCTCCTTCCCTCCCTCCCGGTCCATCCAT